>OX424506.1:0-600000 GCA_949152395.1 Agrochola litura
CTTTGGCTCCGCTAAAATTAAGAGAAAACGACCCATTTTAAGATAATTTTATAATTTTGTGATAAATATATGTTTTGCATAAATATTTTTGAAAATTTTGGTTTTGTGTAGTGTTGCGGTGTACGCTGTGTGTTCACTCACCCTTCTATTAGGGGTACGACCAAGACCTTGACTGAAGTGACTTGACTTGGGACATTGACTATTCACAAGTATAATTTGACCTTTTGGGTGTTTAACCCGCTGGACGATATTACAGATCGCCTTTACGGAGAATCTGTTGAAAAATATTGAATGCGACTGATATTATTAATTATTAATAATTAATTCTAAATACAATTTTCTTTATAAATATTATTAACTGAATGACTTTTATCCACAATTTTATACAACTTTACATTATACTTGTCGTCTACTTCTTTACAATTTTAATTATTTATTATTTACAAATTTATTTTACTCGATTTTAAAGCTTTTACAACTTATACAAATTTAAACTCGAGATTTTTAAGGCGCCCCTCGGACATAAATTTAAATAAATTTTTATTTTATTTTAATTAAAAACATTTTTTATTTAAAAAAAAAGCAAACATGATTAGAACACCAGCGAAAGAAACAATGGGCGATAAGGACCCTGCAAAATCGCCAACGGTAGGAAATACGACTTTTATAAAAAGTACAACACCGAACGAAGGACAAAAAGTCAATTCGACAGTTAGGAGGAGCATTGGTGAGTGGGAGGCTGGGAAGTCAGAGACCCAGGTCCAAAAGAAGCCTCAGACCACTCCCAATGAGACCTCATCTTCTTCTTCTTCTTCTTCTTCCTCGATGGTTGTAGCCAAAAAACCAAAAGCAACGCCCACAAATTCCCAAGAGGCAACAAAGGCTACACAGAAACCACCAATGGAGTCAGAGGGAAGTGCCCCCGGAGAGGCAGAGAAAACTCCGAAATTCGCAAACAGGATCGCGGAAGCACGAGCCTGTCTCATAAAAGCGAAAATGCATCTGGGGACTTCCAAAAATACAAAGACGGAAATAAAGACGGAGGTCACCCGGGCACTAGAAAGACTGTATCAGCTAGTTAAGGAAGCGGATACTGATGTAGGAAAGTGCAAAGAACCGCAAAGAGGCACACCGAAACAACCAACATTGGTGCAGAGCGGAGAAACAGGAGGAAAGGAAGAAGAGGAAGGAAATAAACAGATGGTGAATCTCATCGGGAAACTGAAGGAGCACGCTGACCTCATCAAGGAAAATACCGAGAGTATGGGGCAGCTAAAGGAAAAAATTGAGATCATGGAAAAGCGGACTTACGCCGGTGTAGCCGCGACTTCTATTGGGAAGCGGCTCCCTGCGCAGGCCGCTCTACACTCCTTCGTAGTTACCGCGAATGACGACCAAGAAACTGGCGAAGAGGTCATGAGTAGGATCAGGAAGGCCGTTAACGCCAAAGAAGGAGGATTTGAGGTCGAAAAAGTAAGAAAAGCAAAAGACCGGAAAATAATAGTCGGCTGCAAAACCGAGGAGGAAAGAGAACGAGTTAAGAACAGAATAAAGGAGTCCGGAGAAAGCCTCACAACGGAAAACATCCAAAACAGAGATCCACTCGTTATCCTAAAGGACGTGCTCAGTTGCAACAGTGATGGGGACGTACTAAGTGCGTTGAGAAACCAAAACAGAAGAATGTTCATGGACCTGAATGAGCAAGAAGACAGATTAGAAATTGCATATAAAAAACGCACTAGGAACCCCCATACGAGTCACATCGTTATGAGGGTGTCCCCTAAAATGTGGCAGAGATTAACAGATGCCGAGTCAGTCCTCATTGACCTACAGAGGATAAGAGTGGCCGACCAATCTCCAGTAGTACAGTGCTCGCTTTGCTTGGGATTTGGGCATGGTAGGCGTTTTTGCCAGGAGACCCAGGCCAAGTGTAGTCATTGCGGGGGATCGCACATGAAAGCAGAGTGCCCCAACTGGCTCGCGGGCACTACTCCGGCTTGCTGCAACTGTGTGCGTTCAAAGCTAGACAAGACAGATCACAATGCCTTCAGCCAGGAATGCCCCATCAGAGTAAAATGGGATGCGATAGCAAGATCGAAGGTGGCATATTGCTAAGGTGGTCCCCGGCGAAAACTCTGTTCCCCAAAAAAGGCCATACCTCGTGGCACAGGCAAATCTGCAGAGAAAGGCCTTGGCCACGAACGAGATCATGCTTGAGGCAACCAAAAAGGGGGTGGCTTTCGCACTGCTCCAGGAGCCGTACATCGGGAGTTTGGGTAGAATGAAAGACTACCGCGGTGCCAGAATATACCAGCATACAGGTGATGGAGACGGCGTCATCAAGACTGCAATTGCAGTCTTCGATGGCGATATAGATGTCATCCAGTGTCCAAACTTCACCACACCCAACATCACAGTGGTGAAAATGAGGACAACCGCCTGGGAGATCGTGGCGGTCTCATTCTACCTAGAACCGAAACCAGCACCGATAGGGCCATACCTGGAGCAGCTAATAAATATAGAGAGATGTTTTGGCCGGAGCATCATCCTGGGTGGAGACGCAAATGCCAAAAACTCTTGGTGGGGTAGCTGCAAAATCGATCCAAGAGGAATCGAAATGGCCGGTGCCCTGGAAGAAATGGGTTTGCAGGTGCTCAACATAGGCGACACCCCGACGTTCCACACAGTGAGGGGAACCTCACTGTATACCAGCTTTGTGGACATCACGGCATGCACGGCGGATCTTCTCGACCTGGTTGAGAACTGGAGAGTGGACGAGGGTATGACGAGTTCAGACCACAACGCCATCATATTTAAAATCAAACTCGAAAGAGCAAAGGGCTTCGACATTAGTAGAACAACAAGATTATTTAACAGTAAAAAAGCAAACTGGGAACAATTTCGTGAGAAATTGGGACAGTTGCTAGATGAAAATAACATAACTAGAACAGAATTTAACCATATCGATAATAAACCTGAATTAGAAAGTAAAGTAGAATCATATATTAATACCATAGTAGAAGCATCAAATAGTAGTATACCAAAGACAAAGCCCACTAGCAAAATAGAGTTACCTTGGTGGTCCAACGAGCTCGCCATCCTGAAAAAGGAGGTCGCCACTGGGAAGCGCAGGGTCCGCTGTGCAGCGCCGATCCGGAGGGCGAAAGTCGTCGCTGAGTACCTGAAAATAAAAGAAAAGTATGAGCAAGCAGCAAGAACCGCCTCAACAGAAAGCTGGAAAAGCTTCTGTGGTAAACAGGATAAGGAGGGACTCTGGGAAGGCATATACAGGGTTATAGGCAGGACTATGAAGAGACAGGAGGACCTGCCTCTGAAAAAGGAAGGAAGAGAGTTAAACCACCTCGAATCTGCCACATTGCTGGCAGAAACATTCTACCCCGAGGACAGGAAGGAAGAAGATAATGAGGAGCACACGCGTATCAGGACATTAGCTGAACAAGTAAACGAGATGGGCCATGGTGAAGAACATGACCCACCTTTTACTCAGGAAGAGCTTAACTCGACCATACGTAGCTTCAACCCTAAGAAAGCCCCTGGGGCAGATGGCCTCACAGCAGATATCTGCCAGCAATCCGTAAGCCATGATCCGGAGCTCTTCCTATCACTGGCAAACAAATGCCTAGAGCTGGGTTACTTCCCCAGGATATGGAAGGAAGCCACTGTGGTAATCCTGAGGAAACCCGGAAAAGAGAACTACACAGCCCCTAAATCATATAGGCCGATAGGACTGTTGCCAGTGATGGGAAAAGTCCTGGAAAAAATGCTCATTGGACGAGTGAAATGGTATATCATACCCGGACTCAGCACACGCCAATATGGTTTTATGCCACAAAAAAGCACCGAAGACTCCCTCTATGACTTGCTGAAACTAATACGAGACAAGTTAAAAGACAAAAAACTGATTGTCATGATATCGCTTGACATAGAGGGAGCCTTCGATAGTGCATGGTGGCCGGCCATTAGAACTAGGTTGGCGGAAGCGAAATGTCCGGTCAATTTAAGAAGAATGGTAGACAGTTACCTGGAACACAGGCGGGTCCGGATAAGGTACGCAGGACAGGAGGTAACAAGGAATACTAACAAAGGCTGTGTTCAAGGATCGATAGGGGGCCCGATTCTCTGGAATCTTCTACTCGACCCCCTACTCAAAGGCCTGGAACATAGGGGAGACTACTGCCAAGCCTTCGCCGATGACGTAGTACTGGTATTCGATGGGGACTCCGCAACGGAGGTCCAGCGACGTGCCAATGGCGCTCTCGGGTATGTTCACCAGTGGGGAGTCAGCAATAAGCTGAGTTTCGCACCACACAAGACGAACGCTATGGTCGTCACGCGTAAACTCAAGTATGACACCCCACTGCTGAGCATGGGCGGGGTCGACATTGGCATGTCGCGGGAAATCAAAATCTTGGGGCTGACTATAGACGACAAGCTGACCTTCAACACCCATACATCCAATGTATGTAGAAAAGCTTTAAACTTCTACAAGCAGCTGTCGCGCGCAGCCAAGATCAGTTGGGGTCTCCATCCGGAAGTTATACGTACCATCTACACGGCAGTAGTCGAACCTACGATCATGTATGCGGCAAGTGCGTGGGCACCAGCAGCCGAAAAGCTCATGTTGCGCAAACAGTTAAACGCGGTCCAAAGGGGATTTGCACAGAAACTGTGCAAATCGTATCGCACAGTCTCCTTAAACTCGGCACTGGTGCTGGCTGGGATACTACCCCTTGATCTCCGAATACAAGAGGCAGCGGCCCTTTATGCGGCAAGGAGGGGGGTACCCCAGCCAGCGCTAGGAGACAAGGAGATTGAGCAACGCACCGCGTTTGGCAGAATCCCGCACCCGGCCAAACATATAAGCCTGCAGTTCATATGCCTGGCAGACCAGGAACAATTCAACAACCACTGCACGCAAACAGTGCGTATATTCACGGACGGCAGCAAGATCGAAGGCAAGGTCGGAGCATCATTGTCTCATTGGAGCGATGATGTTGAAACCAAGAGCCAAAAATTGAAGCTGTCGCCCCACTGTACCGTCTACCAGGCGGAACTGCTGGCTATATGCAAAGCCACACGGGAAATTTTGCTTAGTTCAAAAAATAGTTTCGGCATTTACAGCGATTCCAGGTCGTCGCTAGAAACGGTCACAAACCACCGCTCTCTCCACCCCCTCGCAGTTGAAATACGTGAAAACCTGCGACAGTGCGTGGAACAAGCCAAAAAAGTTGATCTCTTTTGGATCAAGGCGCACGCAGGACTAGAGGGTAACGAGAGAGCAGACCAACTGGCTAAGGAAGCCGCCCTGAAAACAAAAACAAGGCCAGATTACGACCAATGTCCGATCTCATTCGTCAAGCGGCAGATCCGAGTGGATACGCTTGACGATTGGAATCGGAGATACAGATCCGAGAGCACAGCCGGCGTTACAAAGATATTTTTCCCGGATGCTATCCAAGCATTCAAACCAATAAAAGATATAAAACCGACTGGAATACTGACACAAGTACTGACAGGGCACGGTGGGTTTTCCGAATACTTGAACAGGTTCAAGTGTAAGGAAAGCCCATCGTGCATATGTGATGACGACAAACAAGAGACTGTGTTACATATACTGACAGACTGCCCTGCCTATTGCCTAGAGAGATTTGAGATCGAACAGGAACTAGGTATCCAAATAACTGCGGAAAATGTAAACGCATTAATAACAAGCAAGGGAACTAGGGCCAAGTTCGTTGGGTTTTGTATAAAACTAGCCCATAAGGCTATTACTAGGAACAAGTAAACGTAATCATGCTTAGTATTCATATTTGTCTACAATATATAACAGTAGCATAACACAGGTAGTTGAAAATGTCCGAAACTGTAAACCTAACGAATATTGTGTATAGCTTGATGTGTCTGTATGTAACTGTGTGTGACTGTGTAATACTGTGATATCAGGAATGTTTTTAAATGTATTGAAACGTATTGAAATGGATTGAAATGTATTGAAATGTGATATAGAGATAAGTAGATTTAAGGATAAATATATATAATGTATAATTGAACCGAGTTGACCCAAAATGTAAAAACAAAAAACTGTAATAATGATAATAATGCGTGTAACATATATAAGATTGTACTTTTATAAAATGAAACGAAATGACAGAAATAAAAATAGTAAGTAAGGTCTCTGATCATGTCAGAGGGACACTGAGCAAAGGCAGGAGGGGTTTTAGCCGGTAAGAGTCCGGCACTGCCCAGACTGGCTCACCAGTGAGTCAGTCTGGGCGTCCATGAGGATTTCCCACTCCTGCCAAAAAAAAAAAAAAAAAAAAAAAAAAAAAAAAACCTAACCTAACCTAACCTAACCTAACCTAACCTAACCTAACCTAACCTAACCTAACCTAACCTAACCTAACCTAACCTAACCTAACCTAACCTAACCTAACCTAACCTAACCTAACCTAACCTAACCTAACCTAACCTAACCTAACCTAACCTAACCTAACCTAACCTAACCTAACCTAACCTAACCTAACCTAACCTAACCTAACCTAACCTAACCTAACCTAACCTAACCTAACCTAACCTAACCTAACCTAACCTAACCTAACCTAACCTAACCTAACCTAACCTAACCTAACCTAACCTAACCTAACCTAACCTAACCTAACCTAACCTAACCTAACCTAACCTAACCTAACCTAACCTAACCTAACCTAACCTAACCTAACCTAACCTAACCTAACCTAACTACCTAACCTAACCTAACCTAACCTAACCTAACCCAGTAACCGACCATACGTCGCACCATCAACATCAGCTCCGCGTAAAAAATTCACAAAAATTCAACGCGTCGAGATAATTGTGCGAAAAGTTCACCAGTGGAATTGTGCAGTGTTGATACACCAGGATCAGTGTGGGCAAGTGTCTAGGTCAACGGGTTGCGGAGCGGGACCCCTGGGAATTCAATAGCGGATAGCACAGACGAGGAGAGTGGAGCAGTGCTGCAAACAATATCCCGGTGAGACGCGGCAGAGGCCTATCCAGCAAGACCAGGATCATCAAAATCGGAGCAGGGGTTTGGGAGGAATTAAGGTGCGAAAACCGCCAAAAGCACGTGTTTTTAGGTTAGAATAACCTCACTTTGGCTCCACGTGCTTCTTAAACCACGAGGCGTGACGCGCGGTGCACCATCCCAGCCTTTGCTGACGACTCCGAAGTCGAGCCGAGGAATCTGCCTCCAGACCAGCCATCACAGCGACGACTCCACGACCCATCATCCAGGTTAGTCCTGAGGGAACTCCTTAACCCCTAGTCTCATCCCCCCGAGTTTGGATTCATCTGATTCGGGACTCCAGGACCTCATCAGTGCCTCCAAGTGTCCATTTCCCCCCCTTACCCTGATTTCCTCTACCCCCACCTATTATCGTGGGCCCCCCCACGTTTAAATCCTTATATCTCCGAAACGGCTGGGAATATCAAAATTTTGACAAAATTTCCCCCCCCCCCAATACCCCCCTCCCAACTAGAACCTACTTCAACATAAGACCCCTAGACCCCCTTTTTGACCCCCTACATTTTGGACCCCTTCGACGTACTTGTACTAGTAAACCAGAGCCACCAAGGCACTGTCCCTCCCTTCCTTACTACACACGCACCCCCACTACTCCCCACTACCAGCCCCCCCTTAAGCGACCCCCACCCCAAGCCCCTACACCCCTCCCCCCCTCAGGACTACTTCACCCCCCGCGGCCTAACTTCGTTCCCGTTGGACTTGGAAAGCCGAGTTTGGGCTCATTTTAAAGGGCTCAATTAGCTCTACAACTTGGCCCATCCAGAATCCTGAAACTCGGCATCCACACGCACCAATATCCAGTGACGCCGCAGAGTTCCACTGAGGATCACCACCATCACGCACACTGGGCTCAAGACATCGAGCCCAACCAATTGTCGGACTACTCATCGGGCAGCAGCGGACAGCAGACGCAGACCACCAGCGAAACTTCCGTGAGTCCATTCATTTAGTCACTAAGTAGCATATATACACAGGCATTACATCACAATAGAACTTAACTTAACTTAGTCTAGTCTTTGTAATAACAAATCCAATAAAATGTCGTCCAACCCATCTACCACCTCCCGGAAAACGACCACGGAGGCCGTAAAAGCCCCAACCTCACTGCGGCAGAAAGTTTTAAAAAACACAGCCAAGTCGGTGGTGTCCGAAAAGGCGGCGCGTCCATCGCAAAAGCCACAGGCGTCGAAAGCAGCGTCGGAGCCGGACGTCACAGGCAGGACGCCACCACTGCCAGCAGTGCCCGGGTCGCCCCAGACACACGACCGAAGTAAAATCGCTGAGGTCGTCATAAACTGGGAGCAGTGTGGCATCTCCCCCCCCCACCAGATCATCTCGGATGAGGAAAGCTCGGTGGCTTCCACGGTGAGCCAGGCTGACCATCCTGTTGCCGGACGGCCGAGCATCCTCTACAGAACACCAAGACGAGGCACAGGGGTGGAGATGGACCTGGCCACCAGAGAAGCAAACGACCTGCTTCAAAAGGGCAAGGGCGCATTGGAAGAGGCAGGAAATATGAAGCGGGAGTGCAAGGCAACAGCCCACGAATGTCTGCAGGGTTTGTACGAGACGGTCCTGTCATTGGCAGACTCGAGAGCGCGTCACAAACACAACCTCGAGAAGGAGCGCTCTCGACACGCACAAGAGCTTGTGCGTGTCGAGAGGGCTCACAATCGTGACTTGATGACGCTCAAGGCAGAGCTCTCTCTCATGCGGACGGACGTCTCGGACACAAAGAAAGAGGCGAAGGGGATCCGGGAATGGCTTGGTCACGAGACCCTTGAGGCTCTCACGGGTATCAAGGAGGTCAAGGAGCAGATGGCAGCCGTGAGCCTGGAAAACCGGAGGGAGCACGAGAAAACGAGGCGGGAAACCGCGAAAGTCACGGGGGACCCCAGGAGGGAAACAATGGGGTCTGACATTTCGCGCCTCGAAAACAGTGTTACCAGCGTCTCCAACCAGCTGGACGTACTCCAGAAGGCTCTGGACAGGCTCAAGGAAGGCCTCAATCAACCAAGTACCTCCGGAACGGACCCAAGAAGCCAAGAGACCGAGGACATCCTAACCACCACCACATTCGAGAGGGAGATACTTAAACTGTCTCAGCAAATACAGGTCATCGCCAACAGGCCTGTAGCCTCCCCCCACCACCACAACCACCGATCAACATCACACGACATCTTCAACCAATTTCGGAGAGGCTGGAGATCGTTTCGTCTGACCTCCGCGTGCTGCGTGACAAGGAGCCCCAAATCCAGGCGCCCCCAGCGCTAAATCTGGAAGCGGAACTCGCAGTCGGGGAGGTCAAAAAGACCCTGCAAACGATACAGCAGGGGGTGGCGGACCTGAGCAAGGCGAACAGACCGATCGCACAACATCAGGGCCCACAAACCTTTGCCCAGGTAGCCAGCAAACCTAAGCCCCCCAAACCGCCCACACAGCCCAACCACACCCTGATCGTCTCGTCGACGAACCCCCAGCACACTGGGGACAACGTCATCGAGAGGATCAGGACTGCCCTGGACCTCAAAACGAGCGGAGCCCGCGTCGACAACGTCCGGAAAGCGCGAAACCAAAAAGTGGTTTTGAGGTGCGCGAGTAAGACGGATTTAAACAAGATCAAGGATCAAGTCCAGTCGAGCTCAGGGCTCAAGGTCCAGGAACCAAAACCGCAAAACCCACTCGTCTGCATCAAAGGAGTGCTGTCCAGTTACGGCGACGGGGAGATCATTGATCTCCTCAAAGCGCAGAACAAGCACATTCTGCAGAACGTCGCTGTAGATGGACAGACCCTAAAGGTGCGCTATAGGAAGCGCGCTAGAAACCCCCATGAATGCCATCCTGTCCTGGAGCTCTCCCCGGAGCTCTGGAAATGCTGCACGCAGGTGCAGAAAGTCCACGTGGGCATCAAGCGATGCTCGATCGAGGATCAGTCCCCCCTTGTTCAGTGCACAAAGTGCCTTGGATATGGTCATAACAAGGCCATATGCAGGGCCGGCAAAGAAGTCTGCAGTTTCTGCAGCGGAGCGCACAACGGGAGGGACTGCCTCGCTCGAGCAGACGGCAGGCAGCCCACATGCGTAAACTGCAAGGCAGCCAACAGGACGGGCAGCGACCTGGCACACACAGCGTTCAGCGAAGACTGCCAGGAACGCCAAAAATGGGATGGTATAGCAAGATCTCGCGTTTCCTACTGCTAAGGGCGACCAAGAAATCCCAACGAGCCAGCAAGTCACCACTCAAAACACAACAAGACCGACAGCAAGATTACGTTTCATTCAGGTTAATCTTCAGCGCTCCAAGCTGGCCACAGAAGAACTCCACATGGCGGCTCAGGCAAAGGGAGTTTCAGTAGCACTTGTTCAAGAGCCCTATGTAGGAAGAACAGGTGTCATGAAACAATGTCCTGGCACGAGAGTCATCCAGTGCAGCCTCAGCCGCCAAAAACCAGTAAAGGCGGCGATCGTTGTTTTCGGGAACAACCTGGAGGTCATCCACGACCCCCAGCTTGTGACTGAGAACATCGCCGCCGTTCTGCTGAAGGTTGGCCAGCTCAGCTTCGGGGCACTGTCGGTCTATTTTGAGGGTGACCAAGATATCGAACCCTACCTCTCTGAAACACACAACACAATCCATAAACTACACACACACACACACAATATCCTGTTGGGAGGAGACGTAAACGCCTGGAGCCAGTGGTGGGGAAGTGTTTCCGAAAACCACCGTGGAGCGTCGTACAACTCCTTTCTCAATGAGCGGGACCTCCATATTCTCAACATGGGTCAAACACCAACTTTCGAGACCTACAGAGGAGACAGGTGGTGTACGAGTATCGTCGATGTGACGGCATGCAGTCTGTCGCTGCTAGGCAAGGTCGAGGAGTGGCGAGTAGAAAGAAGTCTGACGACATCAGACCACAACGCAATCACCTTCTCGTTGCGCTTAGAAAAGGCCTTGGAACCCTTAAGGCCAATCTCGACGCGCATTTACAACACCAAGAAGGCTAAGTGGTCCGATTTCTGTGCGCACTTCAAGACTCGTCTGGCGGAGAGAGACATTACATCAGCCGGAGTCTCGAGCATCTCGAACCCAGAGGATCTGGAGGAACTCATCACTGAATACACCCACACCATCCACCGCTCATGCGAGAAAGCGATCCCAAAACTGGGGTCGCCAAAACACGACGCCAAGCCCCCATGGTGGAATCCTTCTCTAGACCGTCTCAAAAAAGACGCGCTGACGAAGAAGAGAAGGATCCGTAATGCAGCCGCAAGTCGGAAACACTTCACCATCCAGGAATACGTGCTGGCCAAAAACAATTACACCACAGCAGCAACGGAAGCAGCCACAGCAAACTGGAAGGAGTTTTGCTCGAAGCAGGACCGAGAGAGTATGTGGGACGGCATCTACAGGGTACTAAGGAAGACAGCCAGAAGACAGGACGACGCCCTCCTAAGAAATACCGCAGGCGAGACGCTCAGCCCCGAGCAGTCAGCGGATCTTCTGGCAAAAACCTTTTACCCCGACGACTCAACGGATGCCGAACAGCCCCACCACAGGAGCCTAAGGAAGCTGGCGGAGGAGAAAAACCCCCTGGGCCTGTCTGCCGACGATCCTCCCTTCACGACTGCGGAGCTGGAAATGGTTCTCCAGAACCAGAATCCGAAAAAAGCCCCCGGTCCTGACGGATTAACGGCAGACATTTGCACGGCAGCAATAAACTGTGATCGGGAAGTGTTCTTAGCGATAGCTAATAGGTGCCTGTCGCTGTCACACTTCCCGAAGCAGTGGAAAGTCGCCCATGTGTGCATCCTCCGAAAGCCAGGAAAGGACGACTACACCAGCCCAAAGTCGTACAGGCCAATAGGTCTGCTCTCGGTCCTAGGAAAGATCGTCGAGAAGCTCCTAGTAGGCAGACTGCAGCACCACTTCCTCCCAACACTACACACAAACCAGTACGGATTCATGCCGCAACGCGGAACCGAAGACGCCCTCTATGCCCTAATGGGGCACTTACGAGCCAAAATCAAAGCCAAAAAAATCGTGCTTTTGATATCATTGGACATAGAGGGGGCCTTCGATAACGCGTGGTGGCCAGCACTCAAGCGACAGATGGTAGTCAAGAACTGTCCCAAAAACATCTACACTCTCGTCACCTCATACCTGGAAGACCGGAATATCAGGGTCAACTATGCCAGAGCGACTAGTGAGAAAGGTACCACAAAGGGATGCGTCCAAGGCTCAATTGCCGGTCCGACGTTTTGGAACCTGATCCTAGATTCGCTCCTACATAAGATGGCTAGTAAGGGAGTATACTGTCAAGCCTTCGCAGATGACGTTGTCCTGGTTCTCTCGGACCTCACAGCCGGTCCCCTGCAGCAATCAGCCAACAACGCGCTAGACATAGTATCGGAATGGGGCGTCCAAAATAAGCTACGTTTCGCCGCGCACAAGACCAATGCGATGGTGTTAACGAGAAAGCTGAAGTACGACGTTCCGGTACTCTACATGTCGGGCACGCCGCTGAACCTGGTCGAGGAGGTAAAGCTGCTAGGCCTCACAATAGACTCCAAACTCACCTTCAACGCGCACGTGTCGGCGATCTGTAAAAAGGCCGCAGACATCTACAAGCAGCTAGCATGCGCGGCAAAGGTGACTTGGGGTCTCAACACAGAGATAATTAGGACAATATATGTGTCGGTGATAGAGCCCATCGTGATGTATGCAGCGAGTGCGTGGGCCCCCGCAGCTGAGAAACTGATGACAAGAAATCAGTTTGACTCACTGCAGAGAGGCTTCGCGCAGAAGATCTGCAAAGCATACCGCACGGTATCTCTAACATCGGCACTTATTCTGTCAGGCCAACTCCCACTAGATCTCCGGGTTATCGAGGCAGCGACCCTGTTTAAGATCAGAAAGGGTCACTCCCAAGAGTTCATACCACCGGGCTGCGAGCTGGAGTGCAACGTGCCCCACTCCCAAAATCCCCACCCATCGCTACTCACGATAACAGAGTACGCACGCCTAGAGGACTTGACTCCCGAAACCCTGGAAACCCATCAAGTAATCGGTCCCCAAATATACACCGACGGCAGCAAGATAGAGGGGAAAGTTGGCGCTGCCCTAACTTGGTGGGAAAACGGGAAGGAGTCAACGTTCAACACCTTTGGCCTTGAACCCCACAACTCAGTCTTCCAATCGGAAATGTACGCTCTCTTCAGAGCTGCCAGGATGGCAAGAGAATCCAGGGCGGCCTCCATAAGCATCTTAAGTGACTCAAGATCGTCGCTTGACCTGCTGCGGAGACCATCTGTCACTCACCACCTGGCACTTAAAATCAAGAGAAGCGTCCGCGAGACCAGAGAAGAGGGCAGAGAAGTGAGGTTCTTTTGGCTCAAGGCCCATGTGGGAACTGCAGGGAATGAGAGAGCGGACGAGCTGGCCAAGGAGGCAGCCCTTAATAATGCGACAGCCGACTACAACAAGGTCCCCGTATCGTTCGTGAGGAGGAAGATACGGGAAGAGACTATAAAGAAGTGGCAAGCGCGATACGAATCCTCGAGTACAGGAGCGGTCACAAAAGTGTTCTTCCCAGACGTCCTAGCGGCAAAAAGAACACTTAGAGACGCAGTTCTCACACCGGTCCACGTACAAGTCCTAACAGGACACGGAGGATTCTCAGCGTATCTCCACCGCTTCCATCTCAAAGATAGTCCCTCGTGCGTCTGTGACCCCGGTTGCGAAGAGACAGTCTGGCACCTGCTCTTCGAATGCCCACGATTCAGTCACGACAGAATAGAGCTGGAAGTAAAGATCGGAACCCAGCTAAGCCAGTCCATACTCCACACCATCATGGGGAGACCGGCTTCCAGAAAACTATTCTTGGCATTCGCGAGCAAAGTCTCCATAGTCGCAGCAGCGGCCAACAAAACGGACGCACCCTTGCGTAGTCGGAACCGACCACCATCTACGACCACAACAACTACCACAGCAAACTCCACAACAACAACAACAACAACAACCACTCAAACCACACATACAAACATAATTCAACGACCAGCACCCGTGGCAGCACCAGCAGCAGCGATAGCACAAGCCAGCCTACAACCAGCACTCAACTCCATGTCCATCTCGGAGCTCCTGGCATGCGGGGGAGACGGATCCCCTGGCGTCAGACTGCGAGGCGTCGCCCTCTTCATGAACAGAGAAGGAGAGAGGCTAGGCATAAGCTTCTGCGTGGGCTCGAGCCGAGCTGGAGCCCGTATACATATCTCACCAGGCCTTGCCGCCCTGATCAACGGAAGCACCACCAAAACGAGCATGAAAGGCAGTAAGTACGCCGCACTGCCGCATATGGAAGTAGCCACTCACCGATGCCGCCTGGTGCGAGTCAAAGGAAAGACGATCGCACTACTCGAGTGGGGAGAGGAAACTCCATTTGCCCAAGCAAGCTCACTGCTTCAAAAGATCAGGGAGGTAGGAGAGTACATGGCAGTCACAGCCCGTACCATCAGCATCGACGCAATGATGATCGAGGGGGAAAGAGGAGACGTCGCAGATCGCTTCGGCTGTCTAAAAGCCTCAGAACATCATGAGGTAGTAGTGTATGAGGACAGAGGGGAAACTCTGAGTTTCCTCAAAGCCCCCAGACACCCAACAGCCAACGCGACGAGCTCCACGTCAGGCTCGATCACTCAAAGCGGATCAGAGAGGGCCCAGCAAAAAGCAGCCGCCGAAAAAGCTGCAAAGGAGCAGAGCAAAACCGCTAGCCTGGAGGACCGGGCCCGGTCGAGGAGTCGCCTGAAAGCCTTCGGCACTTTCCTCAACGCACTGCTCCCAAGCACCAGCCACGCATCACCAACAGCGATGGAGAGGTTCTTTAAAAGAAAGGTGAAAGAACCAACACCACAGAAGCCTACGCCTACAAGAGCCGACAAGGGGCAAGTCAGCCCGCCGACCCTCGCAATTAATTCGGGCACCACGGACCACGTAAAGAGCGCGTTCTTCGAGTACGTAGCAATCGTGAGAGCGACCAGAGAGGTCAATCTTATGACATGCAGGAAGATCCTGCAGACCTTCCAGAGAAACACAGAAGGACTGCTAAGGGTACTACTCGAGGAAGCAGAGGCGGCAGTGTACGACAACGTCACATCTCAAGTCATCAAAGGGGAAATGACGGGGTCGTACATGGCAGCCTACAGCGCGCAGAGTGGTTTCGTGACCCTGGACGAGGAGGAATCGGAGCGCTCAGGCAAAATCAAGTTTAAAACACCAAACGACGACCCGATAGTGGTTACCGCCAAATGTACCAAGATCATGCTGGATGATAAGATCCTCGAAATGGCACAGTCCATTTTGGGGACTTCAAACACCCTAGCATCACAGGAAAATTGGGCGGTACCCAGTATCAGGTGGGTCAACGGAGTCCCGGGTTGCGGCAAGACAACTTGGGTGGTGAAGCACTTCGATGGGGAGAAGGACGTTGTAGCCACCACGACGACCGAAGCTGCCAAAGATCTCAGGGAGAAGCTTGCGCACCGCTTAGGAGACCAAGTAAAGACAAAGGTGCGCACTATGGCCTCAATTTTAGCCAACGGGTTCAAGAAACAAGAGAAATGCTACCGCCTCACGGTAGACGAAGCTCTTATGAACCACTTTGGGGCCATAGTTATGGCAGTAAAGTTGTCTGGAGCAAGCGAGGTTGTCCTCATCGGAGATGTAAACCAGCTTCCATTTTTGGACCGAGAGAACCTATTCGAGTTAAGGTATACCCGTCCAAACCTGGTTGCTGGAATCACCCAAGAGTTGCTTTGCACACATCGCAATCCGATGGATGTGGCCTTTGCACTGAGCGAGATATACTCTGGTATATACTCCTCCAAGTCATCACTGTCGCGGGTCCACTCCTTGAGAGTGGAAGGTTACACAGGAGCGCAAATACCGAGTACCGCTCAAAACACCCTGTTCCTGGTTCACACGCAAGAGGAGAAAGCTACTCTTATGAGCCAGGGGTACGGGTCCGGTGAAGGGTCGCGCGTGTTAACCATCCACGAGGCTCAGGGGTTGACCTACGACAGCGTAATAATCGTCAACACGAAGTCCAGGAGGCTCCAGGTCCACGAAAGCATCTCCCACGCGGTGGTGGCGGTGTCGAGACATACTGTCAGTTGCGTCTACTACTCCGACGACGCCGACGACGCCACAGGCCGCTTTGCGAAGAGGGCGATGGATGCGCCTACCAAAACGGTCATCGACTACAACCTTAAGATGGCCATGAAACATCGAGACGCAGCAGTCGTGGAATCCCTACTCAGGCTAGCTAAATCCCTGGTCGTGATACACCGCCTCAGATAAGACTCCACAAACCAGACCTCATCCATATTCCCAACATACCAATACTAACCAATCCCAACCCTCCACGTACCACCAAAACAGAATCATGTAAAACTTCACGGCAGAGCGAGTCTGTCATGCTTACGTAAATGTCCCGCCGATGGTGGCGTTGCACGTCTGGTCGATCGGTTCCCTAAGAAATGGTTGAGCTGAACGGCGCAGATGTGTACGTCATATCCGTGAACGGCAGCCGTCGCCTGGGGCTGGTCGGCTCGCACTGCCATGAAGTTTCAATCAATCAATCCATCTAGTAAAATCTTGTTTTGTATAAAAAAAAAAAAAAAAAAAAAAAAAAAAAAAAATGTGTAACAGTAGAATTAGTAATGCCTGTCTTGTATAAAATTAATATATATAAAAAAAAAGAAAAAAAAAAAAAAAAAAAACTAATAAGAGAAAAAAAAAAAAAAAAAAAAAAAAAAAAACGAATAAGAGAAAAAACAAAAAAAAAAAACTATATACATATGTATCGAATGGACTCACGTAGTTTTTAAGTAGTAGATAAGCTCAAGCCCAGAGTATTAACGGCAATTGTATTGAGAGTAAAATATGTAAACAACCAAAATTCGTAAACAAAAGCACGGACCACCATGTCTGTGGATTTATTGTAAGGAAGGAGTGTGGTTTTAGCCGGTAAGAGTCCGGCACTGCCCAGACTAGCTCATCTGTGAGTTAGTCTGGGCGTCCATGAGGATTTCCCACTCCTGCCGGAAAAAAAAAAAAAAAAAAAAAAAAAAAAAACCTAACCTAACCTAACCTAACCTAACCTAACCTAACCTAACCTAACCTAACCTAACCTAACCTAACCCGGGGCACGGCGGGTTCTCGGAATATTTGAACCGATTCAGGTGCAAAGACAATTCGTCGTGCATCTGCCAACCCGGCACTCCCGAAACTGTCGAACATATTTTAACAGACTGCCCAATACACGCCCTAAAAAGACTCGAGCTCGAGAATGAGTTGGAACACAGGTTAACAGTTGATAAATTCCCAGAGATTATGTCGAATAAAAAGCGTAGGGAAAGATTTATACAGTACTTCACTGAAATCGCAAAAAATGTCATAAAAAGAAATAAATAGTACAATAAAGTTATGTTATATATGTATATATTAGTATAAAATATATATAATAACATGTAGAAACAAATGTATATACTCATAAAGATGATATAGAACTAAGCATATAATTAAGTAAATAATAAGAAAAGTATAAAAATAAGTATGAATAATATGCCTGTAATCCCATCTAAGAAAAACTATGAATATGTATAGAATAAGCAATAAGTATAAGTAAAACTGTAAACCCCATTAGCTAGAATAAGTACCTAAAGCATGGAATAGAAGGATAAGCTGTTATGTATTGAGACAATATAGAACTAAGTTGTATAATAAAGATAAGAAAGATCAAAATAAATAAAGAAAACCTGTAGATACATCCCAAAAAATTAGGATAATAAAGGACTCTAATTATGTTAGAGGGAACACGCAACGCCCTGTGATGACGGGTGTTATTAAAAAAAAAAAAAAAAAAAAAAAAAAAAAAAAAAAAAAAAAAAAAAAAACCTAACCTAACCTAACCTAACCTATCCTAACCTAACCTAACCTAACCTAACCTAACCGGTTATAACTTTGCATCCAGGTGACGCATTCGGAAGCTGTTTTCAGCTGATTTGATCTCAAATAGGTTCCATCCTACTATCTGACTATTTTAAATTGACATTTACGCGAAAAAATTTTTTCGTTCTGGACTTAGAAAAATTTTCAACATATTCCTTAAGAAAACCTAAATTAATTTTTATTTCAAAATATTCTCACCAAATTCATCTCAGATTTTAATTTCAATATATACTTACCTGCCTTACCTGTATTCTGGTGCGCGTTCCGCGTGCTCGAGTCCCGTTCGGTAGTTGTAAATCTCGGTTTTCACGTAATTTTCAGTCGAAATTCACGTTTTTTGACTGAAACTCAAAATTTTTGTTCTGTAATAATTTCAAAAGCTGCATAGGTCGCTAGCCCGCGCGGAGACGCGTCTTCCGACACCTCGCACGTGCGCCTAGCTAATATAAAAAGGCTTCACTTTTTAAATCAAATAAATTCACCAACAGACGAAATCCACCTTAGGAACACTACAATTTCACAAAATCGTTATAAATTTCAAAAGCTGCATAGGTCGCTAGCCCGCGCGGAGACGCGTCTTTCGACACCTCGCACGTGCGCCTAGCCAATATAAAAAGGCGAAAAATTGCCCTCCCACCCACCCTATTCTCACTGGCCAGGTAATCTTTTTACTTTTGGCAAAATATTAATTTCAGTTTTTTTTTTGCTCTTCAAGCTCATATATACCTTTTGGCAATAGGAATAAATTAAATTGGGGATTTCAAGGCCTATTTTTGTCACCTTGAAGCATAATTTCATCACTGACTTCTATTTTATTTGACCAAGTCTTATTTATTAGGCTTGTATTATTATTAAATCAATTTAATTACTTCTCGCTGATCCCCTCTTTACAGGGATTCAGTAAAAGTGTCCTCCGACAGCAGAGTTGCACCGCAGCCTTGAACCTTTGACTTCCATTATGCTTGGAATAAGGACACCCGTCAAGAAATCAAAAGACTCGGAGGGGAGTGCAGACACGGAGAGGCCCCAACTGGCACAGGCTGGTCCGTCGGTTAGGCGTAGTGTGGGGGAGTGGGAGGCTGACAGATCAAAGCCTGTGCGGCCTATCAAAACTCCAACTCCACCAAAAAAGGCTCCAGTGACTACTCCTACCAAACTGAAACCAAAAGGAACACTCCCACTCTCATTCAAGTTGGAAGGACCGAAGCAGCCGAAGAGAGCTGAGGAGAGCTCGCCGCGGGAAGCGCAACCCGTGAGGTACGTAAATAGGACCACGGAGGCAAAGGCGTGTCTTTCCAAGGCGAAGATCCAGCTTCTTAGTTCTCGAAACCTGAAAAAGGAGATTAAGGATGAGTTGACTAAAGCTGTGGAAAGATTGTACCAGCTGGTGAAGGAGGCAGAGATTGAGAGGGGAAAGGGAGTTGAGGAAATAGTCGTACCCGAAAAGACCAGAGAAGACTCGAGGCCAACCTCGGGTGAATCGACAGAGCTCATGAAGCAGCTCATGGCGAACCTCCAACAGCATAACCAAGCGTTGGAGGAATGCAAGCAGCATACACGGGCTCTGTCGGAGCGTCTGCAGGAGGCCCCTCGCTACGTCGCAGGCCAGGGCCCAACTTTCGCAGAGATGGCTGCCGGCATAAAGCAGTACACCCAGGAGCCTCTTCACTCGGCGGTCGTATCATCTGTTGATGATCAGGACACCGGTGAGGAGGTTGTTGAGAAGCTCAGGACGGCGGTCGATGCTAGGAACGAAGGCACTAGAGTGGAACGGCTGCGAAAGGCGAGGGACCAGAAAGTGGTGGTCGGCTTCAGGACCAGAGAAGAGCTGACCAAGGTGACGGACCGAATAAGAAAGGCGGGCGGTCTGGTAGTGGAGGAGGTCAAGAACAAGGATCCACTAGTCGTCATCAAGGATGTCCTCTCCTGTCACTCTGATGTGGAGGTTACCCAAGCCCTGCAGCGGCAGAACACCCACCTGATCGGGGACATACCTGCGGAGGATTTGAGGTTGGGGGTGAAGTACCGTCGTAGGACGAGGAACCCCTACATGTGCCATGTCATCCTTCAGGTGTCCCCGACGGTTTGGCAGAGGCTGACGCACGCGGGTCGAGTGCACATCGACTTGCAGCGGGTGCGTGTGCTGGACCAGTCACCACTGATTCAGTGCACTCGCTGTCTGCGCTACGGCCACAGCCGTAAACTGTGCACGCAGCCCGCCGACCTCTGCACTCATTGTGGCGACCCTCACCTGCGAGCGGACTGTCCGTCACGGCAGGCAGCGGAGGCACCAAAATGTCACAACTGTGTTTTGGCCAAAGGGGACAGGAGTGACCACAACGCCTTTGACAGTGAGTGTCAAATACGCGTTAAATGGGACGCGTTGGCTCGCTTGTCGGTGGCGTATTGCTGAGGTCCATCCAGCGTTTCCCGGAATCAAGAACCACAACGGTACTGTGTTCAAAATTAACGTACAGAAACTCAAAATCACCAACAGTTTTAGAAACAAATTAAATTACAAAAATAAACAAGCAAATTGGAGGCAACTTCGTGAGAAGTTGGACCAATTAAAAACAGACACCAAATTTAATACATGCGAAATTCAAATCAAACTTACCGTACCGTTGTGTGTGAAGAAGCAGGACACCTTGAGAAGCCGCATCCAAAACGCTGCACCAGTCCGGAGTGCGCAGATCGTCGAGCAGTACCTGAAACATAGACAAGCACAGGTTAAGAGCCGGATATGCCACTGTCAGAAAAAGGACAAACTAACCGTGAGAATAATAGCAGCTTTGAGTCTGCCAGAATTAACTAAATGTAAACAAGAAAAAGTTGTTATTAAATTAGAATTAAAAATAGATAAATTAGAAAATAAACGTATAGAATAAGAAAAAATGTCTATATGATATATTGTATATATATTAGCATAGCCATTATTATAAATATAGTTAAGATAAAGATAAAGATAAAAATATCATAGGTTTTATTATACATTAGCATAGGTAATCTTAAAAAACAAAACAAACAAAAACATAAAATACAAAAATAATAAAGATAAATTAGAGCGTATTTTAAGGTAATATAATAAGGTATACTATAAGATAGGATAAGATTTATTATGTAGACTATGTTTAGATGTTAGCTGTTAAAAATAAGACCTGCTTAAATTAAGATATTAGGAAAATAGCAAGGTCACGAAAGCCTCCACTGAACTCTCCGCTTCGTAAAATCACTTTAACAAAAATAACGAATACAATAAGAACTGCACAATAAGGTCTCTGATTATGTCAGAGGGACACTGAGCAAAGGCAGGAGTGGGTTTTAGCCGGTAAGAGTCCGGCACTGCCCAGACTGGCTCACCAGTGAGTCAGTCTGGGCGTCCATGAGGATTTCCCACTCCTGCTAAAACAAAAAAAAAAAAAAAAAAAAAAAAAAAGGTTAGGTTAGGTTAGGTTTTTTTTTTTTTTTTTTTTTTTTTTTTTTCCTCCGCCTTGGGGCAGGCGAAGGGGTCTGTCAGACTCCTACTGACTAAAAACCACCCCGGTGTTCCCTTCCCACACTTGGACCGGGGATCATGAGATCTAGTGCGCCTTCCATGATCCCCGACTGGTGCCGACCCGCATTTGCGGGCCACTTCATGCCCGCGGGGGGAGTGAGGTGAGACTCCCCCCGCGACGTCAAATAGGGGCGCGCGTGGAACACTACGCACCGCCACCTCGGGTCCTGCTGGATGGGGGGCGGCGGACGTCCCCGAGTCCGCCGTCCCTCCGGATCTGTTTACGGGGGCTGGAAGAGGGCGTTGTCCGCCCTCCGCCGACGCCCAGTCCGCCTGCTACGGATTAGGAGAGTGGTCTCAATCTCCCTCTCCCTTTCCGCAGCCTCCTTCTGCGAAACTACGGTTTCACAGAAGGAGATCACCGCATCCCACGACTCGGCGCTCCCGACCATCGAACGAGCGACAGCCGGCAGCGCCAGGTCGGCTCCGACTTCAGATACGAGGGCACGGCGCGGCTCCTCCCATGCGGTACACTCTGCTAGTGTATGCTGCGCCGTGTCCTCCCGACAGTGGGTGCAGTGATGGCACCGAGCGTCCGGCTCCCTGTTTATGCGACACAGGTACTTCCCGAAGCAGCCATGCCCCGAGAGCACCTGCGTCGCCCGAAACGACAGGGAACCGTGCCTCCTCCCGAGCCATTCGTCGAGCACTGGTCGGATCGCGTCGACGGTAGCGAGGCCGGCGGTAGGGCGCAAAAGCCTGTCCCGCCATTCCGTCACCAGGACCTCGCGGAGCTGAGACCGATGAAGCTCGATCTCACGCTGCATCGGTCCACCTCCCCTCGTTCGCGCCTCCTCGCGCCACCGGTGCAGTGAAGCGAGGGCTCTCGCTTCTAGGTCCCAGGGCGGGGATCCGGCCAGTGCACAAGCCGCCTCATAGGAGATCGTGCGATACCCCCTGATAGCCCTGACGGCCATCGCCCTCTGCGGTTTTCGCAGTATTGCGATGCTACCGGCCGTCAGGTCAGAAGCCCACACCGGGGCCCCGTACAGGGCCATGGATCGCACGATCCCCAGGTATAACCGCCTACAGGCGGTGCTCGGGCCCCCCAGATTGGGAAGCAGCGTCGACAGCGCACCCGCGGCGCCCATCAACTTGGGCGTCAGTTGTCGAAAGTGGGGGCCGAAGTCCCACCGGCTGTCGAGCACCAGTCCCAGGTACTTCATGGTGGACTCGACAGCAATTTGGACCCCCCCGACCACGACGTGTGATCCCGGTGGTGGCGCTCGCCGAGGGCCGTGAAAGACCACGGCCTCCGACTTATTGAGAGCCACCTCCAGGCCCAGGCGTCGTATGCGACCCACCACCTGTGAGACCGCAGCCGTCGCCAGCAACGCTGCCTCCCTATACGAGCTCCCCCGGGCTGTAACCAGCGTGTCGTAACCTAACCTTTTTTTTTTTTTTTTTTTTTTTTGTCGCTGAGAAATGCGTTACGCATCCCCGCTCGTGGGGGACGAGTCGGGGTATGTGGGACTCCTGTCGGTAATGACAGTATACCCACTAAAACTCAGCGGTGTTCCCACATCGCCGTGATGGGAGGGCCATGGGAAACCGGCTCAGCCTTTACTTCCACAACCCTCCCGGCGCTTGCCCGCCTAGCTGGCGGGCCCCGCATGCCCCCCAGGCTGGGGGGCTACGGGAATGGCCGGGAACACCTGGCCATTCCCGTCCGACACTGGTGGATGCCTGTGCAATACAGGCAAGGGTGCCCCCGCACCCGTTGCCTGCTGGCCTCCACCTGGGAGGAGTCGGAGATGACTGTCAAACTGACGTCTTCTTCGACCCCTCCTCCGCCTTCGGAGCGGCGCCGCGTCAGGATCGTCTTCCCGCGCGCGCTCCGCTGCCTCCTTCTGAGACATGACGAGTTCGCAGAAGGAGGCGACTGCCGCCCAGGACCTCTCATCCCTCAGCATGGCGTTAACCAAGCCGGGGAGTGAGAGGTCCGGTCCGATCACCGCGACGAGACGGCGGCGCGGCTCGGACCACGACGGGCACACCTCGAGGGTGTGCTGGGCCGCGTCCTCCGCCGCGCCACAGTGGTGGCACGACGGCGTCTCCTCACGTCCTATTCGGTGCAGGTACGATCCGAAACAACCGTGTCCGGACAGCACCTGCACCAGACGGAAGGAGAGGAACCCATGCGAGCGCTCGAGCCAGTCTCGCAGGACTGGCCTGATCGCGTCGAGGGTTCGGCGGCCGAAGGCTGCGATGGCGAGGTCGTCCGTCCAATGGGTGACGATGGCGTCCCTCGCCTCCCGTCGGACTGCCTCCCGCTCTTCCGGGGCTGGGCGTTCTCCTCTCGCCCGCCGCCCTGCCGTCCATTCATATACTCTGGCGAGCACCCACGCCTCAAGTTCCCAAGGAGGGGTGCTGGCCAGAGCACATGCTGCCGCAAAGCCCACCGTGCGATGGGCCCGCGCCACCCGCTGGGCTATGGCCCTTTGAGGTGCCCGCAAGGCGGCGGCGTTTTCTCTTCTTTGGAGTGATTCCTCCCAGATGGGAGCCCCGTAGAGGGCCATACTCCTCAAGATGCCGGCGTAAAGTTGCCGGCATCGCGCGCTGGGCCCCCCCAAGTTGGGAAGCAGCCACGAGAGTGCGCCCGCGGTCTTCAGCAGGCGCGACGACAGCCCGCTAAAATGCGGACCGAAGCGCCACCTGCTGTCGAGTACAAGGCCCAGATATTTCATCTGGGCCTTCACCTCAATTCTGACGCCCTCCACGAAGATGTGGGCGTCAGGTGGGGGACGCTGCCGAGGGCCGTGGAAGAACACGGCCTCGGTCTTGTGCAGCGCCACCGTTAGACCTAGGCGGCGGATCCGCCCTGCGACCAAGGAGCCGCCCGCCGAGGCCAAGTTGGCCGCATCCCTGAAACTCTCCCCCCGGGCGGTGAGGAGAGTGTCATCCGCATAGCAGACGACACTCGTGCCTCGGAGGAGAGTTCCCCGCAAGAGCCAATCATAACCGACGTTCCAGAGGAGAGGTCCTAAGACTGACCCCTGTGGAACGCCGGCCTCAACGGCGTACCGCCGGACTTGGCCAGTCCTATTTACCAGGAGGATCGCCCGATCCTCCAGGTAGTCGGCCAGCAGCCTGCGCATGTATCGAGGCACTCCGTGGAATCGGAGTGCCTCTAGGATGGTGGAGTGGGGAACGGAGTTGAAGGCATTCGCTATGTCGAATGACACAGCCAACAATCCGTCCCCCGCTTCCATCGCCTCCTTCACCTGGCCCTTAAGGCAGGCCAGCGCATCCACCGTGGAACGCTCAGCCCGAAAACCGAACTGAGCGTCCGACAAGTCCGGCCCGATACTCCGCAGATGGCTCTTTAGGCGGGCAGCGATTATCCCCTCGAACATTTTGCTGACCTCATCGAGCAGAACGATGGGCCGGTATGCCGAGGGGGAATCAGCTGGGCGGCCCTCCTTGCGAAGGAGGCACAACTGCCCCTCCTTCCACGGTTTCGGGAACCTTCCAGACGCAAGGCATGCGCTGAAGAGGTCCCGAAACCTCTCCTCCATTTGAGTGGCAGCGATCGCCACCACTTTTGCCGGAACACCGTCGGGGCCCGGAGCTGTCTTCTTGGCGCGGATATGGAGAATCGCCGCGCCAAGTTCCGACTCCGTAACAGGAGGGGCCTCCTCTTCTTCCTCAGCTGGCGGAGCTATCCCCCGTGGTGGGTCCATAACTGGCGGGGTGAAGTTGTCCCTGCACGGGAAGAGGGACTGAACCACCCCATCCAGAAATGAGGGCTCCAGGGTCTCGGCCACCGGGGGACCAAAGGGGCGCAGTTTGTTGCGTGCCGCCTTATAAGGTCTCCCGTAGGGGTCGTTGTCGAGACCCTCCAGCAGCTCCGCTCTCGCCGAGTCTCTGGCGGCGGCGATGGCCCGATCGAGGACCATTTTTGCCTCCGTGTATACCTCATAGAGGTGGTCCTCGTCGGCCAGATCCCGTCGACGCCGCCGCCGTCTCCGCGTGTAGGCCCTCCTTGCCTCCACACACGCTGCTCGAAGCCCCGCCAGCTCCGCCGACCACCAGTACACGGCGCGTTTGGGTAGTGGTCGGTGAGACCGAGGCATGCTGGAGTTGCATACCTCGGTCAGAGAGTCCCTCAGGTGCCCCGCCACTGTATCCACATCCAGGCCAGCGGAAGGCGGCGAAAGCCAGTCCTGGACGAACGCCGCCTCCACCGCTGCCTCCCTGTCCAGGCGGGCAAGAGCCCACCGTGGGAACGGTGATCGCACCGAGAGGGGCTGCGTCTCTCCAGGGCCACTGGTGGAGATGTCGAACCGCACGTAGCGGTGGTCCGACATAGTCTCCACCAGGTCCACCCGCCAGTTCAACACGCGCGCGGCCAACGCAGGGGTGGCAAAAGTGACGTCCACTATTGAGCCACCCTGCCGCCGCACGCATGTCTGGACGCTTCCTCTGTTCAGGAGGGAAAGTCCAGAGGAGGCTGCCCACATCTCCACTGCCCGCCCGCGTGCGTCGGTGGCCGGGTTGCCCCAAGTCACCGACTTGGCATTCAGGTCTCCCAGTACGGAGACCTGACGCGGCGCCACCCTGCCGACCACAGCGGCCAGGACTCCGAGATAGTTCTCGAAGTCCTGAAGAGGGCGGTTTGGGGAGAAATAGACGCCTACAAGAGCTAAGTCTCCCCACGCGGCGGCCACGTATCCCGGTCCCCTCTCTAATAGTGAGAGGGGAGGGGAGTCTGTGGTAGACCGCGCTGCTAGTGCCACCGAGTCGTCCTCGTCACCCAGCCAGCTGCCGGGGATTGAGTAGGGCTCGGCGACCACCGCTACGTTCACCAACCACTCGGCCATGACCTGCACCACCAGGTCCTGGGCCGCTCTGCAGTGATTGGTGTTCGCCTGGAGGATGCGGTAGTCGGAAACCATTATTCCGACATCGCACCTGTCCCCTCAGCTACCGCCGCTGGAGCTACAGCGGCGACGACGACGGCAGCGGCGTTAGCAACAGGGCGAACCTGCGCTGGCACTATGCCTTTCCTCACGGGGGGCTTGCAGCTCCTGCCCATCATCCTGTGGTCCGCGGGGCGGCCACTGGCGGCACACGCCGCGCAGTGTGATGCGGTGGCGGCGTGGCAAGCGGCACTCTTGTGTCCCTCCTGTCCGCATTGGAAACATGTGTCTCCCCAGTCGAACTTGGAGGGACACGTGGCTCGGGTGTGGCCGAACCCGAAGCACTTGAAGCAGCGAACAGGCTGGTCTTCAAGCGGCCGGACTACAGCCGTGCTGAACCCCACAAGCAGCCGTCCCTTGGTTGCAGCAAGGACGGCCCCAGCCGCGGGACTGGGCACTCAACGCGGATGACGCCCAAGCCACGCCGGCCGAGCCTGATGGCTCCACCCTTCACCGCGCCAGCGTCGCAGCCTCCAGTCGCCGCGACGGCCGCTACCACATCCTCTTTGGTGACCGAATCATCCAGATCGGCCACCTCCAAGGCTGCGGTCTTAACGGGCCTGACGACCGTTGCCGCATCCGCAATGACCTCTTGCAGCTTTGTTGCGAAGAGGTCCGCATTTGCGCTGCGCTGTTCTCCCGAGAACTCGAAAATTCGGGCCCCGGTTAGGGTATGGCGGCACGTAATGTTGCTGATCCCCAGCCGGGAGGGATCAGCATTGGTACGAGCCCGTCTTAGGACGGACTCATACGTCTCGCCCCGCCCCACGGCCTCTGGGGTGACGGTCACCACGACGGCCGCGGTTTTGGGAGGAACCAGCTTTCTCCCGCCGGCTGGTGCCCTTTTGGCTGTTGGACCAGTCGCAGCCGAACCAGTCGCAGCGGGCTTGGGGGCTGACTTTTTCCCCTTTTTTCCCTTTCCTCTCCTGACCACTTCCGTCCACGACTGGTTGGACGGGGTGGTGGAGGGAAGAAGGGCGTCTTCCTCCTGAGAGTTCTGGGGAGCTGCTGCTGGAGTAGCAGACGACCCAGGTGCTCCCTCCGCGCTTTTGGTAGGGGTATGAGGAGCCGCCTTGGTCCTCTTGCCCTTGCCTTTGCCCTCAGGTACCGGGCCTGCTAGAGGCGCCGGTTCCGGCTCCCTCGGCGGTGGACTCTTGTCCGCCGCTAGTGGCGGGCGGAGCCGCCTTTCCGGCAAGAGCCGGTCCTCGATGCCTGCAAAGCAGGCTCTGATGAAGGCCCTCTCCTCCATGACAACCCCGCGGATTGTTGCCTCAAGGCTGGCAGGGGAGGAGGAGCAGCCTCCTACCGCCGGACCTGGTGCAGATTGGGCAGGCGTGGCCGTTGCCTCAGCCAGCTTCTGGTGTAGCTGGCTGACCTCTGCCTGCAGGCGATCCACCTTGGCCTGCAGCTGCCGTGTCTCGTCCGTGGCCGTCCGCTTCACCAGCTCCAAAACAATGCCGTGCATGCTGGCGGCCCGGCATTTGAGGGCCTTCTGAAAGGTCCCCTTCAAGTTTGAAGACTTTGAGGCGACCTCCAGGACCTCCTCCTTATCTTCTTGCGCCATGCGCTCCAATTCCGCCAGGGAGTGGTCAGCATACAGCACCTTGGATAAACCATAGCCGGCCCTCGATCTGGCAACTTGCGCCTGCTGCTCCTTGGCGGCGACCCTCTCCTCCAGGTCTAGTTGGAGTTGCGCCCTTTTTGCCAGATGTAGCTGGCGCTCGGCGTCTAACAAGCCCACATCGTGGGTAGAAGGCGCAGTAGAAGTCGAAGCCTTTTTATACTTCGACTTCTTCTTCGCCCCACCTCTGGTCGACTCCGAAGAGCCCTCGGACCTCTTCCGCTTGAAGCGGTCGCTTTCGGCACCCGACGTGTCCATGTTGGAGTCGTCGGAGTCCGACAACTCGTCTGGCCTACTGAAAAAGCTGGCCGCAGATGGTGTGCGGTCAGCTTCCGACGCCAAAGCGCCGCCGGCGTGGCCCTGAGAAGGGCCGTTGGATTGGTCCTGAGAAGGGCCGTTGGGTTGGCCCTGAGAAGGGCCGTTGGGTTGGTCCTGAGAAGGGCCGTTGGGTTGGCCCTGAGAAGGGCCGTTAGAATCGCCATGGGAGGAGCGATTCGAAGTAAAACGCCCAGAGGCGTCACGCGTGGGTGGTTTGTTCGTCATATTCGCAGACGACCGCATTTTTGTCTACGAATCACAGCGCACTTTAGCCGCCGGTCTGCCACTCCGTTACGGTGGTCAGACACGGCGTTGCCCGGGGGAAACTACGAGGAAGTATGCACTGTGGGGGATCCCCCAACCTAACCTAACCTAACCTAACCTAACCTAACCTTTTTTTTTTTTTTTTTTGTCGCTGAGAAATGCATTACGCATCCCCGCTCGTGGGGGACGAGTCGGGGTATGTGGGACTCCTGTCGGTAATGACAGTATACCCACTAAAACTCAGCGGTGTTCCCACATCGCCGTGATGGGAGGGCCATGGGAAACCGGCTCAGCCTTTACTTCCACAACCCTCCCGGCGCTTGCCCGCCTAGCTGGCGGGCCCCGCATGCCCCCCAGGCTGGGGGGCTACGGGAATGGCCGGGAACACCTGGCCATTCCCGTCCGACACTGGTGGATGCCTGTGCAATACAGGCAAGGGTGCCCCCGCACCCGTTGCCTGCTGGCCTCCACCTGGGAGGAGTCGGAGATGACTGTCAAACTGACGTCTTCTTCGACCCCTCCTCCGCCTTCGGAGCGGCGCCGCGTCAGGATCGTCTTCCCGCGCGCGCTCCGCTGCCTCCTTCTGAGACATGACGAGTTCGCAGAAGGAGGCGACTGCCGCCCAGGACCTCTCATCCCTCAGCATGGCGTTAACCAAGCCGGGGAGTGAGAGGTCCGGTCCGATCACCGCGACGAGACTGCGGCGCGGCTCGGACCACGACGGGCACACCTCGAGGGTGTGCTGGGCCGCGTCCTCCGCCGCGCCACAGTGGTGGCACGACGGCGTCTCCTCACGTCCTATTCGGTGCAGGTACGATCCGAAACAACCGTGTCCGGACAGCACCTGCACCAGACGGAAGGAGAGGAACCCATGCGAGCGCTCGAGCCAGTCTCGCAGGACTGGCCTGATCGCGTCGAGGGTTCGGCGGCCGAAGGCTGCGATGGCGAGGTCGTCCGTCCAATGGGTGACGATGGCGTCCCTCGCCTCCCGTCGGACTGCCTCCCGCTCTTCCGGGGCTGGGCGTTCTCCTCTCGCCCGCCGCCCTGCCGTCCATTCATATACTCTGGCGAGCACCCACGCCTCAAGTTCCCAAGGAGGGGTGCTGGCCAGAGCACATGCTGCCGCAAAGCCCACCGTGCGATGGGCCCGCGCCACCCGCTGGGCTATGGCCCTTTGGGGTGCCCGCAAGGCGGCGGCGTTTTCTCTTCTTTGGAGTGATTCCTCCCAGATGGGAGCCCCGTAGAGGGCCATACTCCTCAAGATGCCGGCGTAAAGTTGCCGGCATCGCGCGCTGGGCCCCCCCAAGTTGGGAAGCAGCCACGAGAGTGCGCCCGCGGTCTTCAGCAGGCGCGACGACAGCCCGCTAAAATGCGGACCGAAGCGCCACCTGCTGTCGAGTACAAGGCCCAGATATTTCATCTGGGCCTTCACCTCAATTCTGACGCCCTCCACGAAGATGTGGGCGTCAGGTGGGGGACGCTGCCGAGGGCCGTGGAAGAACACGGCCTCGGTCTTGTGCAGCGCCACCGTTAGACCTAGGCGGCGGATCCGCCCTGCGACCAAGGAGCCGCCCGCCGAGGCCAAGTTGGCCGCATCCCTGAAACTCTCCCCCCGGGCGGTGAGGAGAGTGTCATCCGCATAGCAGACGACACTCGTGCCTCGGAGGAGAGTTCCCCGCAAGAGCCAATCATAACCGACGTTCCAGAGGAGAGGTCCTAAGACTGACCCCTGTGGAACGCCGGCCTCAACGGCGTACCGCCGGACTTGGCCAGTCCTATTTACCAGGAGGATCGCCCGATCCTCCAGGTAGTCGGCCAGCAGCCTGCGCATGTATCGAGGCACTCCGTGGAATCGGAGTGCCTCTAGGATGGTGGAGTGGGGAACGGAGTTGAAGGCATTCGCTATGTCGAATGACACAGCCAACAATCCGTCCCCCGCTTCCATCGCCTCCTTCACCTGGCCCTTAAGGCAGGCCAGCGCATCCACCGTGGAACGCTCAGCCCGAAAACCGAACTGAGCGTCCGACAAGTCCGGCCCGATACTCCACAGATGGCTCTTTAGGCGGGCAGCGATTATCCCCTCGAACATTTTGCTGACCTCATCGAGCAGAACGATGGGCCGGTATGCCGAGGGGGGAATCAGCTGGGCGGCCCTCCTTGCGAAGGAGGCACAACTGCCCCTCCTTCCACGGTTTCGGGAACCTTCCAGACGCAAGGCATGCGCTGAAGAGGTCCCGAAACCTCTCCTCCATTTGAGTGGCAGCGATCGCCACCACTTTTGCCGGAACACCGTCGGGGCCCGGAGCTGTCTTCTTGGCGCGGATATGGAGAATCGCCGCGCCAAGTTCCGACTCCGTAACAGGAGGGGCCTCCTCTTCTTCCTCAGCTGGCGGAGCTATCCCCCGTGGTGGGTCCATAACTGGCGGGGTGAAGTTGTCCCTGCACGGGAACAGGGACTGAACCACCCCATCCAGAAATGAGGGCTCCAGGGTCTCGGCCACCGGGGGACCAAAGGGGCGCAGTTTGTTGCGTGCCGCCTTATAAGGTCTCCCGTAGGGGTCGTTGTCGAGACCCTCCAGCAGCTCCGCTCTCGCCGAGTCTCTGGCGGCGGCGATGGCCCGATCGAGGACCATTTTTGCCTCCGTTTATACCTCATAGAGGTGGTCCTCGTCGGCCAGATCCCGTCGACGCCGCCGCCGTCTCCGCGTGTAGGCCCTCCTTGCCTCCACACACGCTGCTCGAAGCCCCGCCAGCTCCGCCGACCACCAGTACACGGCGCGTTTGGGTAGTGGTCGGTGAGACCGAGGCATGCTGGAGTTGCATACCTCGGTCAGAGAGTCCCTCAGGTGCCCCGCCACTGTATCCACATCCAGGCCGGCGGAAGGCGGCGAAAGCCAGTCCTGGACGAACGCCGCCTCCACCGCTGCCTCCCTGTCCAGGCGGGCAAGAGCCCACCGTGGGAACGGTGATCGCACCGAGAGGGGCTGCGTCTCTCCAGGGCCACTGGTGGAGATGTCGAACCGCACGTAGCGGTGGTCCGACATAGTCTCCACCAGGTCCACCCGCCAGTTTAACACGCGCGCGGCCAACGCAGGGGTGGCAAAAGTGACGTCCACTATTGAGCCACCCTGCCGCCGCACGCATGTCTGGACGCTTCCTCTGTTCAGGAGGGAAAGTCCAGAGGAGGCTGCCCACATCTCCACTGCCCGCCCGCGTGCGTCGGTGGCCGGGTTGCCCCAAGTCACCGACTTGGCATTCAGGTCTCCCAGTACGGAGACCTGACGCGGCGCCACCCTGCCGACCACAGCGGCCAGGACTCCGAGATAGTTCTCGAAGTCCTGAAGAGGGCGGTTTGGGGAGAAATAGACGCCTACAAGAGCTAAGTCTCCCCACGCGGCGGCCACGTATCCCGGTCCCCTCTCTAATAGTGAGAGGGGAGGGGAGTCTGTGGTAGACCGCGCTGCTAGTGCCACCGAGTCGTCCTCGTCACCCAGCCAGCTGCCGGGGATTGAGTAGGGCTCGGCGACCACCGCTACGTTCACCAACCACTCGGCCATGACCTGCACCACCAGGTCCTGGGCCGCTCTGCAGTGATTGGTGTAACCTAACCTAACCTAACCTAACCTAACCTAACCTAACCTAACCTAACCTAACCTAACCTAACCTAACCTAACCTAACCTAACCAGTCTGGCTTCAACCGCCGCCCAGAACGCCACGTTTGAACCGCGCTCCGCACGTTAAAATCGCGAAAAATAGTAAAAAGTTCTCCAAACTACAAGTGTTATACACCAAAATACGCGCTATCGCAAGGCGATCACGAGAGTGAAAAAAGTGTCGTGAAAAGTTCAAAACTGTGAAAATTATCACTGAAAAGGTGAAATCTCGGGAACATTCGACTTATTAAGTCGAATAACTCGGGAACCAAAGCGACGACACAGTGATTTTATAGTGTTATCAGGATCATCGTACCAAGATCTCTGATCCAGGAAAAAGTCCCGAATTTTTCCGGGCAGGCGCGCGGAAATACAGGAAATTCCCTGTTTTCCAAGTGACGAAGTCCCGTTTCGGGGCTAGCAAGTTATCCCTGACCACTTCTGGAAGAAGAGAACGAGGAAAGGACCCTGGAGGTATTTCCAAAAAATTAAATTTAGTTAAGGAAAACCACATTATTGAAATTACAAACTTAATGTGCGGACGTGCAAAAGTGGAAATTTTGTTCCGATCATGAAAAATTTAAATCTTCAGTGACGACCTAGTCTGAAACTAATAGAGAAGATAGCTGGGACGGCACCCAACCCGGGTACGAAAAATCAGAATTTTTGGACCATTATTTTAAGACGTTTTGTTAAATTTAGTGTACATACGAAAAATTTCCGCCCGCAAAATAATTTGTTTTGTAGGAAAAGAAGAAAAAAAGGAAAAAGTAATTTACCCATAGTTTTTCGTGTTTTTTATGTTCGGAATAGCAGCCCTCAGCTGATAGTGAGGGTGCAGAATTATTTTTAAGAGATTACATCACGTAGTTTGCCAGTTATAGCCTCTCCCAGATCACGGGCTTCTCCCCGATTTCCGCTTTTTTACAAGTTGTATAATTGTGGCTATAGCTTCCAAACGGAAAGTCGCAGAGGGAAAATAACAAAGAATTTAAAGTTTTCTAAAGAGGGACTATCAACAGAACTTTTTCCCGTCCCTCTGCGACTATTCCCGAAATAAATCGGGGTAAATTTGCGTAATTTTAAGAGAATCTCCCCACGTTTGCTTTCTCCCCATTGATTACCCCACTATTTATCTTCAACAAAAATTGTATAATAGTGGACGTATTTTAAGCGATCTATTTAAACCATAGTGCATTGTAACTATTTATAAATTTAAATAAAAAATTTAAATTTTTTCACCAACCGGGTGTCGAACCCGGGATTTTATTTTTATTAAAACGCTCATATCTCGGAAACGGAGTCAGTTAGCCTGTTTTTAACGCCAGCCAGCATATTTATATAAGTATAATTTGTACTGGCTACCCCCTTTCGAACCCCCCCCCCATTTTTTTTTTTTTTTTTTTTTTTTTTTTTTTTTTCCAGCTAAAACCTACATCCAGATAAGCCCCCTAGACCCCCTTTTTGACCCCTTCCTTTTGTGCCTTAATTTTTATATACATTAGAATCCTTTTATAGTACTTAAATCCCCCGGGCCCCCGTTATCTAGTGACCCCCTGTGACCCCCAAAACCCCTCTTCTTTCTTGTTTTTTGTGACGCAACCCCTCCCTCGATACTCGTGAAAACCCTCCCCCCCCTCCCCCTTAAAGCCTACCTCACCCCCCCGAACTCTAACTTCGTAACCGGAGGTCGTAGACCAACCGAGTTTGGGGTCTTTAAAATTGTGAATAAAAGATCTCCTATTTGGCTCCAACGAAACTACGGAAAAACGACCCCTTTCCAAGTTAATCACATATATTTATAAAATCGTTCCTCTGGCTTTTTCTGGCTTCCGCGGTACGGATAGAGCAGATATTAGGCTCTCTACAAGGAGAGAACGTCTCTGGGTAGAGTCTCTGGGAAAAGTAATAGAGTACTTTAGAGAAGTACTGGCGCGGTTATTTCTGCATAGCCAGACTAATTTTAGAAAATTTTCTTTTTAAAAACTAATTCTTTGTAGAGCGGTTTATATTATTCATTTTATTTACTTAAAATAAATTTTTAATTTTACATTTTACAAAAAGGCCGCAAAAATCCTTTTGACGGACTTAACGACGCGTCCCTGATGCCAATTAAAATGTTCGGAATTAGAACTCCGACCAAGAAAATGACCAACACCCACGGATCTCCCAAACATGACGAGAGGGCTGGCCCCTCGACGGCACCGACGCAATCATCAAATGTGAGGAAGAGTATAGGAGAATGGGAGACGTCGAAAGATACTCAAAAATCGCCTAATTCACCACACAAAACAATACCACCGGCACAAATAAAATTAAAGATAAAGACGGGCGCAATCGACCCCAAACCACTAGTGCTCAGAACGTCCACAGAGGCGCCGTCCGTCATCTCACCGAAACAAAAAAGGGAATACCCCGATAGAGTGACGGAAGCACGCGCCTGTATCAGAAAGGCGAAAACAGCTCTGGGAGAATCCCGCAACTTACGAGCTGACATCAAAACAGATGTCACACAGGCGGTGGAACGACTGTTTCAACTGGTGAAGGAGGCCGAGAGCGCAAAATCGACTTTAAGACATACAGTTACCGATAACAATAAAGTAACAGAAAGGATACAGACAGAACAGCTAGTACAGGAAGATAATGGTGAAGGAAAGCAAGGCCATCTGACTCAAATAATAGAGGAACACTCAAAACTCATCCTAGAAAATAACCTGAAAATGGAGGAATTAAGGAAAGAGTTAGAGACAGGACGACAAATTATAGAGAATAGAGCCACTTATGCAAATGTTGCAGCCACCGCTCCGAAAAATGCTGTTTCTGAACACGCAGCTCTCCACTCTATAGCGGTTACCTCAACCGATCAGTTGGAAACTGGAGACGAGGTGATCGAGAGAATTAGAAGAGCTGTGAATGCAAAGGACGGCTTTATAACGGTGGACAGAGTCAGAAAGGCCAGAGACCGAAAAGTAATAGTGGGATGCAAAACACAGGAAGAGAGGCAAAAGGTGAAAGAAAGGTTGAGTGAGGGAGGGAACCTCCTAGTGGAGGAAATGAAAAATAAAGACCCGCTATTGACCCTGAAGAGTGTCTTCAGTTATAACACCGATGAGGACATCCTAAGTGCTTTCAAAAAGCAAAACGCAGACCTCTTCAGAGACCTAAACAGCGACAACGACAGGGTCGAAATAGCCTACAAGAGAAAGACCAGGAACCCCCACACAAACCATGTTATTCTGAGGGTGTCGCCGCAACTGTGGAATAGAACACTGCACAAAGGGGCCATACACATTGACATCCAGCGCATCAAGGTAGAAGACCAGTCACCACTGGTCCAATGTACATGCTGCCTAGCGTATGGCCATAGCAAGCGTTTCTGCAAAGAAACTGTAGACAAGTGCAGCCACTGCGGCGGCCCCCATACCCGACCCCAGTGCCCGGATTGGATCGCCGGAGTAGCCCCATCATGCGTGAATTGCACGAAGGCAAAACATGCCAGTACTGAACACAATGCATTCAGTAACGAATGTACTGTACGCAGAAGATGGGATGCAATGGCGAGAGCGAGGGTAGCTTATTGCTAAGGGCAACGATGGCAATAATAGGGCAGGCAACCCCACCAGAGGATACACAATGGCCCAGGCCAACCTCCAAAGAAAGGAGTTGGCAACAAACGAGCTCATGGCGGAAGCCACCAAACAGAAAATTGCTCTCGCTTTGGTCCAGGAACCGTATGTTGGGGGGATTCGAAGGATGAAGAGCTACCGAGGCGTGCGGGTGTACCAGTGCGAGGACGATGGAACAGGGACTGTGAAAGCGGCCGTGATCGTTTTTGATCATGACCTGGACGTTATACAATGCCCAGAACTCACTACGAACAACATCGCAGTGGTGAGGATCCGGTCCAAAGCCTGGGAAATCGCAGTAGTCTCTTTTTACTTCGAACCTGACCAGCCCATAGAACCATACGTGGATCAAATGCGAAGGACGATAGAGAGAGCTGGGCCAAGAAAATTAATCATTGGAGGCGATGCCAATGCTAAGAATACCTGGTGGGGCAGCATCGTAAATGACATAAGGGGTATAGAAATGTCCGGGACCCTGGAAGAGTCAGAAATGCAGGTACTCAATAGTGGAGATATTCCCACATTCGACACGATAAGGGGTAACACGAGATACAGCAGCTTTGTCGATTTAACAGCCTGTTCGACGGATATGCTCAGTCTCGTGGAAGACTGGAGAGTTGATCAGGGAGTGACGAGCTCGGACCACAACACGATCCTTTTTAAAGTGCGCTTGCAGAGGGAAAAAGGGATCAATATCCAAAGGACCACTCGACTCTACAATACTAAGAAGGCAAATTGGGATATTTTCTTTGAGAAAATGGATCAATTCCAAGCGGAACAAAACATCAACGCATCTAAAATAAGTAGAGTCGAGCTTAAACAGGAGTTGGAAAACATGGCAAAAAACTTGACAAAAGGCATCACTTTAGCCTGTAGAGACAGCATGCCGCCTAAGGCAACAAACACCGAATTCTCTATGCCATGGTGGTCAGAAGAGCTCGCACTCTTAAAAAACGAGGTCACTACAAAAAAGCGGAGGATACGCAACGCAGCGAAGGACCGCAAAGAGAAAGTCTTCAAAGAGTACGTGCACGCAAAAGAGAACTACGAATGCCAAGCCAAGAAAGCCCAAATAGCAGGCTGGAAAACCTTTTGCCAAAAGCAAGATAAAGAAGGAGTATGGGAGGGCATTTACAGAGTGATCGGTAAAACCGCCAAACGTCAAGAGGATCTGACCCTTAAAAAGGACGATGTGTTCCTAAACCCAAAAGAATCGGCAACTCTATTAGCCGAAACATTTTACCCTGAGGACTCCGAAGAGAAGGATAACTCACATCATCGCCAAATAAGAGAGCTTGCGAAGCAAATAAACGCCCCGAGTCATAATGAAACATATGATCCGCCGTTTACGGTAGAAGAGCTAAAGACCGCGAGTAAGAGTTTCAATCCAAAGAAGGCACCTGGAGCGGATGGCTTCACGGCGGACATATGCAGTCGAGTTATCTTCAGGAATCTAGACGTGTTCCTTGCCCTGTATAATAAGTGCCTAGAGATAGGTCACTTCCCGGACATATGGAAGGAAGCCACAGTTGTGGTATTGAGAAAACCGGGCAAGGACGACTATACGAATCCCAAGGCCTATAGGCCGATCGGCCTGTTACCAGTCTTGGGCAAGATCCTGGAGAAGATGATAGTAGCAAGGATCAGGTGGCACCTAGTACCGCGGATTAGTACTCGCCAGTACGGCTTTATGCCACAGAGGAGCACCGAGGACGCCCTCTATAACTTAGTGAACCATATCAAGGGGAACATAGAGCAGAAAAAGCTCGTAATCCTAGTCTCATTGGATATAGAGGGGGCCTTCGATAGCGCCTGGTGGCCAGCTATCAAAGTCAGACTGGCTGAGGAAAAGTGTCCGGTCAACGTAAGGAGGCTACTGGATAGCTATCTCGACTGCAGAAAAATCGGACTGAGGTATGCCGGGGAGGAACACACTAGAAACACCCAGAAAGGTTGCGTCCAGGGATCCATTGGCGGCCCGATACTCTGGAATTTGTTACTTGATCCCCTATTACACGGTTTGGAAAAAGAGGGAGTATACTGTCAGGCGTATGCGGATGACGTGGTGATGGTCTTCAGCGGGGATACCGGATTGGAGATCTCGAGGCAGGCCAATGCCGCTCTCGCCTATGTTCGGGAGTGGGGAGTCCGGAACAAGCTGAAGTTTGCGCCGCACAAAACTTGTGCGATGGTGCTGACGCGTAAGCTTAAGTACGATACCCCACTCCTGACTATGGGTGGGATCGACATTGGAATGTCAAGGGAGATCAAAATTCTGGGGCTGACTCTGGATGATAAGATGACGTTCAACACCCACGTTGCAAAAGTCTGCAAAAAGGCAGCAAATCTGTATAAACAGCTCTCCAGAGCCGCAAAAGTAAGCTGGGGACTGCACCCGGAAGTCATCAGAATAATTTATACGGCAGTAGTGGAGCCGGTCATTTTGTACGCAGCAAGTGCATGGGCACCGGCATCTAGAAAAATTGGAACGCAGAAGGCGTTGAATGCAGTGCAGAGGGGCTTCGCACAGAAACTGTGCAAGTCCTACCGCACTGTCTCCTTGAACTCGGCACTGGTACTGGCCGGGATACTGCCTCTCGACCTTCGAATACAGGAAGCAGCCGCCCTGTACGAAGCAAGGAGAGGGTCGTCTCGGCTAGTGCTGGGAGACAGGGAGACCGAACGTGTGGTGGGATTTGCAGAGATTCCACATCCGGCTCTGCATGTAGAGTTGACCTTCGATAGCTTGACTACTCAAGCTCAGATTGACAGCAGCAACGGGCAGGCGGTGAAAATTTACACCGACGGCAGTAAGCTTGAGGGCAAGGTCGGGGCTGCATTATCGATATGGGATGGTGAGACAGAGACCAAGGCCATCAAGCTTAGCTTGGCCGCGTACTGCACCGTGTACCAAGCGGAGATCCTCGCTATATGCAGAGCCGTTAAGGAGGCCCTGAAGGGCAAAGAAAGGGAATATGGCATTTATAGCGACTCGAGGTCGGCCCTAGAGACCATCACCAACTACAATGCCCTACATCCATTGGCGGTAGAGACGCGCGAGACCCTGAAAAAGGCCTTCAACCAAGGAAAAACTGTGAGCTTTTACTGGGTGAAGGCGCATGTGGGTCTCACAGGAAACGAACGTGCTGATCAACTCGCGAAAGAGGCTGCACTCTCGAGTCGGAGGAGCCCCGACTACGACCAGGTTCCGGTCTCATTCGTCAAACGGATAATCCGGAAGGACTCCCTTGACGAGTGGAACGGGAGGTACAAGTCGGGTGACACGGCCTCCGTAACGAGAGTGTTCCTCCCGGATGCCATAGACGCTTACAGAGTAGTGAGAAAATTGAGGCCAGCGGGGTTACTGACGCAAGTTTTCACTGGACATGGGGGGCTCTCTCAATACTTGCATCGTTTCAAGTGTAAGGAGAGTCCCGCATGTGTCTGTGACTCAGATACTGCGGAAACGATATTCCATTTGCTGCTGGACTGCCCAGTACATAATAGGGACAGGTACAACTTACAGCAGAGAATCGACATAGTATTGAAAAAGGAAAACCTAGAGACTCTACTTAGTGACAAACTTACTCGTCAAACTTTAATAGAGTACTGTATTAAAATAGTCAGTATTGTAATTAATAGGAATAAAAGTAACTAAGCATTTACTATAATATATATTGTAAAAATATATCACTGTAGTAAAGATAAGGCGATAGAAGTAAATAAATAGAAGTAAAGATAAGTATGTATAAAGTTTTGTTAAAATAAGCACTATAATACACATGCTTGTGTAAGTATAAGTAACAGTATTAATATATAGAAAATAAGTAATTTTAACTAGATTAAGAACTAAGATAGAATAATAAAGTGGGCACAACTAGGGTTGTAAAGAAAATGGAAATCGATAGACAAAGAGATAGGCACAAGGAATGTATGAATTGATTGTAGACAGAAAGTAGAAGATAGGCACAAGCGGTTCAAGAATGCTTATAAAGGACCGCCTGTAAAGAAAATGTAGAAACGTAGACTATAGATAAGTAAATAATTAGTGTAGGACCCTGCCAGGGTAGAGTATTTGAATTGTATAGCGTACTTTTTAATAAAACACGTAGAGCGATAAGGTCTGTGAAATTTGATAAAGTCACAGGGACAAGAAAAAAAAAAAAAAAAAAAAAAAAAAACCTAACCTAACCTAACCTAACCTAACCTAACCTAACCTAAGACTACCGGGGAGCGAGAGTCTACCAGTGCGCGGAACAGGGAAGTGGAACTGTGAAGGCGGCAATAGTCGTCTTCGATCATGATCTTGACGTCACACAGTGTCCAAAACTCACCACCAATAACATCACGGTGGTGAGGATCCAAACCAGCGCCTGGGAAATCGCAGTAGTCTCCTATTATTTCGAACCGGACCAACCCATACAGCCGTACCTGGAGCAGCTTATGCAGATTCGTGCGGAAATGGGCCCCACAGAAATAATAATGGGAGGCGACGCAAATGCGAAGAGCACTTGGTGGGGTAGTTTGGTAGTGGATAGCAGAGGTGAGGAAATGTCGGGAACATTGGAGGAAATGTGCTTGCAGGTGCTCAACGTCGGAAACACGCCAACTTTCGACACTATCAGGGGTGGCAAGTCATACACCAGCTTCGTTGACGTAACAGCGTGTTCAACGGACTTGCTTGACCTGGTGGAGGACTGGAGGGTTGAAGAAGGCATCACGAGCTCGGACCACAACGGTATTGTTTTTAATATTCATCTTCAAAAATCTAAAGGGACAAACATTCAAAGAACCACAAGACTTTTCAACACAAAAAAAAGCAAATTGGAGCCAATTTCATGAGAAATTGGCCCAATTAAAAGTAGACCACAATATAAACATAATAGAAATAAATAAAATCAATAATAAAACAGAACTTGAAAATAGTGTCAACAACTTTATAAAAACCGTAACTGAAACATGTGAAGAAACTTTAGTGAAATTTAAAAATAAAGATATACTTACAATACCGTGGTGGTCAAAGGAGCTCGCTGACATGATGAATGAGGTTAACACCAGGAGACGCCGCATTCGATGCGCTGCACCAGTCCGGAGAGCGAAGGTCGTCGAAGAGTACCTGCAAGCGAAAGAAAACTATGAGTTACAAGCCAAAAGGGCGCAGATCACAAGTTGGAAGGGTTTCTGTGAAAAACAAGATAAGGAAGGAGTTTGGGAAGGAATTTACAGGGTTATAGGACGGACCGCTAAACGACAAGAGGACTTGCCATTGGTAAAGGATGGGGTGCCACTCGACGGCAAGGATTCGGCTTCACTGCTGGCGGAGATCTTCTACCCCGAAGACCTGGAAGAGGAAGACAACGAGGACCACCGTCGGACGCGAGAAGCGGCCAGTCGTGTAAACGAGTGGACGCATGATGAACAACATGACCCACCGTTTACACTCCAGGAGCTAAAAACCACGGTGGAAAGCTTCAACCCAAAGAAGGCACCCGGGGTGGACGGTCTCACAGCCGACATCTGTGCTCAAGCCATATCCCGGGACCCGGGGATATTCCTTGCACTGGCCAACAAGTGCCTTGAGCAGGGCCACTTCCCCAGAGCTTGGAAAGTCGCCACAGTGGTGATTCTTCGAAAGCCGGGGAAGGACTGTTACACCACCCCAAAATCCTACAGACCGATCGGCCTCCTGCCAGTCCTGGGCAAAATGCTCGAAAAAATGTTGGTAGCAAGGTTGAAGTGGCATCTGGTCCCGCGGTTGAGTACTCGTCAGTTTGGCTTCATGCCCCAGAGGAGCACTGAGGACTCCCTCTATACCATGATTCAACATATCAAAACAAAGCTGAACCAAAAGAAGCTGATCACTGTTGTATCGCTTGACATAGAGGGAGCCTTCGACAGCGCATGGTGGCCGGCAATCAGGACCAGACTGGCTGAGGAAAGGTGCCCGGTGAATCTCAGACGGATGCTGGACAGCTACCTGGCTGGTAGGAGTGTCCGAGTTAGGTACGCTGGAGCAGAGTGCCAAAGGCACACGAATAAGGGGTGCGTACAGGGGTCTATAGGCGGTCCAATCCTCTGGAACCTGGTGCTGGACCCTTTGCTGAAGGGGCTGGAAGAGCGGGGAGATCACTGCCAGGCCTTCGCCGATGATGTCGTCATGATCTTCGACGGTGACACAGCATTGGAGGTTCAAAGACATGCCAATGCCGCCCTCGAGTATGTTCGGAGGTGGGGCATCCGAAATAAGCTGAAGTTTGCACCGCAAAAAACCTGTGCAATGGTGGTAACCAGGAAGCTAAAGTACGATGTCCCACTTCTGAGCATGGGCGGGGTTGACATTGGCATGTCTAAGGAAATAAAAATACTGGGGCTCACAATCGACCACCAGCTCACTTTCAACACCCATGTCTGGGGTCTGCATCCGGAGGTCATACGGTGCATCTACACGGCGGCGGTGGAGCCGGTGGTGATGTACGCAGCAAGTGCCTGGGCGCCAGCAGCTAGAAAGATTGGAGTGCAGAAGATGCTGAACACGGTCCAACGAGGATTCGCCCAAAAGCTCTGCAAATCCTACCGCACCGTTTCGCTGAACGCGTCTCTGGTGCTGGCTGGGATACTCCCCCTTGACCTCCGAATACAAGAAGCAGCTGCTCTATATGAGGCAAAGAGGGGGGTGCCCCAGCCAGCCCTTGCGGGCAGGGAGGTGGAGCGTGTGGTGGCATTTGCGGAGACGCCACATCCGGCGAAACATATGGCCTTGGGGTTCGTGAGTCTGGAGGACCAGTCCCGTGTGAACACCTACAACAGCCAGGCGGTTCGGTTCTTCACTGACGGCAGCAAGATCGCGGGCAAGGTCGGAGCAGCACTGTCACTGTGGGACGGTGAGACCGAGGTCAAGTCCGTAAAGCTTAGCTTGCCGTCGTGCTGCACGGTCTACCAGGCGGAACTCCTGGCCATATGCGTAGCCACGAGGGAAATCCTCAAGCGCAAAGAGGGAACCTTCGGAATCTATAGTGACTCAAAGGCAGCACTACAAACAGTCACGAACCAGGGTTCCCTCCACGCCCTGGCGGTGGAGGCGAGAGCAAACGTGGGCGCGGCCTTATCCCAGAGCAAAGATGTTTCCTTGTTCTGGATAAAGGCTCATGCCGGGCTAGAGGGCAACGAACGCGCAGACCAGCTTGCGAAAGAGGCTGCACTAAAATCAAAAAAGAAGCCGGATTATGACCTTTGCCCGGTTTCTTTCGTCAAGCGGCAGATCCGAATGGGGTCGCTCGACGAATGGAACCGGAGATACAAGAATGGCGAAACAGCCTCCGTCACAAAAATGTTCCTCCCGGATGCGATAGATGCTTTCAAAATCGTAACCAAAGTCAAGCCAACCGGAGTACTAACACAGATTTTGACGGGGCACGGTGGGTTCTCCGAATACCTGCACCGCTTTAAGTGTAAGGCGAACCCATCGTGCATCTGTGAACCGGAGGTGCTGGAGTCTATCCCTCACATTTTGATAGAATGCCCAGCTTACGGAGCAGAGAGATTGGATGCGGAGTTGGAAGTGGAGATGTTGATCAATAGGATTAATATAAGTAAATTGATGGCGGACAAAAAGCTACGAAAAATTTTATTGGAATACTGCATAAAAATAGCCACTAGAGTAGTAAAAAGAAATAAAGAAACATAAAATTATGCTTTTAATATATAAAATTTATATAAAGAAAAAGCATAGAACAAATAAATAGATATTCAAAAGGAAATAAAAGATAACTTAAGATAATAAATAAAATCACCGATAAAAACGAATACAAGAAAAACTTTATTATAATATCATGAAAACAAAAAACAAAAATTGTAACCTCATATAAAAACATCACCTAAAAAGGTCTCTGACTAAGTCAGGGGGACACTAAGAAAGGCAGGAGTGGGTTTTAGCCGGTAAGAGTCCGGCACTGCCCAGACTGGCTCACCAGTGAGTCAGTCTGGGCGTCCATGAGGATTTCCCACTCCTGCCAAACCAAAAAAAAAAAAAAACCTAACCTAACCCATCAAAAGAAAGATGGCAGACGTTTTGTTTGTAAAGCCGGCGCCAGACACGGTAACATATTTGATCAAATACTTCCTCACACATTTGAACACTTGTTTGCTTTTAGCTGCCAGCAATAGCAACAATAAATATTTGAACACTTATTATGATCACTTGTTTGAACACTTGTTTGATCACATGTCTGGCAGGGGTGTTTGGGTATTTGATCACTTATTTCAACTTTCAGTGTTGCCAACCCCTACCAAAATTTTCCTCCAAGTTTTTTTTAAATCCCCTAAAAAACCCCAAATGTAAATTAAAAAAACAAAAAAAATTGTGCGCAACTGCCCAAATCGTTCGTAACTCATAAAATAAAACGCATACTTGTTTGATTTTTTTTAAATAAAAGAGTAAGTACCTTAATAACTACGCGGCCACCAATCATCTCAATGTATGTTTATTTTATGGTAAACACTATAGTGACATTTGATTTCAACTAAACATTGCATTCTTAGTAACAAGCAACAGTACTAGATGTCGCTAAGCCGCTATTTCAAAAATAAATAAGATTATATTAGCCTATATTTTCAATATAATAAATAAATATTTGTAGTTAAAAATCCCTAAAAATACCCCTAACAATAAGTCACCCATAAAAAAATCTCATCTTACGTTTTTATCCTCTAAATCTGGGGGGGAAACCCTTAAGTTGGGAACCGTGTAGCCAAACATACGTGCTGCAAAGCATCTTTGCAGCACGTTCGCTTCACAGTTCTCAAAGAGACAACAAACAGAATGGATGACGATTTTGTGGACGCGGTATACCTATAGATATTAATTTATAGTGTTATCTAATTATTTAATAAAGCATGTCCAAAAAAACTTTTTACAAAAAAAAAAACAACCGACTTCATAAACAAACACTACAAAGTGAAAAATAACTTTAATTTCGGAAGTCGGTGTCTTTGGTTTTGAATTTTCGTTCTTTGTCACCGACTTCCGAAATTAAAGTTATTTTTCACTTTGTAGTGTTTGTTTTTGAAGTCGGTTGTTTTTTTTTTGTAAAAAGTTTTTATTTTTCACTTTTTAGTTGTGGTACCTACCCCACAGAAATGCGAATACCACTACTTGCTATGTAAATAATAGTGACAAGAAGTTATCATATCATCTACATAAGTGGGAAAAAATACGTATAATTGAAGCTAACTCAAAAACTACCCAAGCAAAGTTAATAAAATTTATATGGGACCACCTCTGAAGCATGATCTACCAAACAAAAACAGAATCATACAAAAATCTATTCATAATTGGCGGAGTAGTCGCGTAAAAAACATAAAAAAAAAAAAAAAAACATACAGACGAATTGAGAACCTCCTCCTTTTGGAAGTCGGTTAAAAAATGAACTATAGACTACTTTATTTTTGGAGTTTATATAAAACACAAATATAAGTTATTTACTTAAGTAATAGGTACGGGTCCATATTGGCTCAACTAAAGTTCTTTACCCGAAATTGTTCTTCCTAACGATTTGTAATCCGAATGATCACTCTTTCTAAAATTTTTCATCCTAAAGTTTTCATTCATACTATTTGTAGTGCTACCGGCGATGTTCATAACACTCATGTTTCCGAAAATTGTAATTAATAATATCATTAATGTAAATATATTTAAACTCCTACTGTTTTTTATCATAACGCTTTTATCCCTAAACATAATTACCATAATATTTTCACTCATACTCAGATAGAAACATTTACCAAGTGTTATAAAAAATATATGTGGGTAGAAGATGATATTTATAGTTTTAATTTGAGGGTTTGATTATTTATTATTTGGGGGTATGCTTTACATAACGTACTGTGTTGTGTCTATTGCTAAGTTCATGTCGGTGTATTATCATTATTACGTGCATGTTTGTGTTAATGCTTTATTAATATGGAGGAAAATTATTTAAAATCATTTAAAACCAGTCGCGGAGGATTAAAATTAGACGTACATGGATTTACATATGAAAAAACCGAATAACAGTGGATAAACAATATTGGGCGTGTGAATTAAGAAGCAACAAAAAGTATAAGTGTAAGGCGAGATTAATCACTACTTTCGATAAGGAAGTCAATAAGTATAAATTGCTGGAAGGTCCGCACCAAGAACATAATCATGAACCAGATGCTTTAAAGGAAAAGGTTTGTTTTTAAACTATTTCTTGTGATTACAAAACGGTTCCCTATCCATTTGCATAAAAAACTTTAGACATAATATAACATGGCATAATTTTGTTTATCCTAATTATATGTACGCATAACTTAATCAAATTCTAAAGCATAAATTTGTTTACCCATAATGATCATGACCATGCGTGCAGCAGGCATGCAGCATGCAAGCATGCAAGCAAGCATGCAACATGCAGCAGGCATGGTTTCTGTCACGGCTCCGGCGCTGTGGGGCTCCGGCGATCCCACGCGAGCTGCTCGTCGCAGATGTGTTTAACGCTCACCACCTGCTCCTCAGCTCGCGGGCCGCCTCGCCCCTCCACGCCTTCGCGATTTTAAATAACACTCTAGGGGTAGGGCAAACAAGACTACGTGGAGTCGATTTTGCAACGATTCGTTTCTTGGGGGCACTATGAAAAAAATACTTAGAAAAATTTCGCGACCAATTTCGATGTAGCGCTCACCGGCCGCTGCCGCGGCACCGCTCGCTTCGCTCGCTCGGCTCGCGCGTAGTTGGTCACAGTTCTAACCTAACCTATGGATATCTTTGCAGGTACACACCGCTATAAATAAAATTAAAGAAGACGCTTTAATTAATAAAAACAAGAAACCAATTCATATAATTAGTGAGTGCGAAGCAAGCACTTCATCAAGTGTACGTGCTAATATGCCAACAAACTTGAACTTGAGACAAGTAATATATCGTCAAAGAAACAAAAAAGAAAAAATTACAGAACCTGATACTATTAACTTTGAAATAAATCATAATATTCTACAATTGGACAACGATATGATCTTAATTGATGAAAAATGGCATGAAACAAAGAGAATAGTATTATATACAACTAAACAATTTCTTACTTTTTTATGTGCTTCCACTTATTTAATAATGGACGGAACATTTAAAGTCGCCCCAAAATTATTTCAGCAAGTTTACACAATACACGGCTGTATAAACACGAAAACGTTTCCTTTAGTTATAGCATTGTGTACAAATAAAGACAAAAGCACATACGACAAATTGTTCTCATCTTAGTGAGTATTGTCAATCATTAAATTTGATTTTATCGCCAAAATACATATTAATGGATTTCGAAAAGGCGTCACAGTTAAGTGCCAAGTATAATTTTGAAAACGCAGTGTTAAAGGGTTGTTATTTTCACTTGGGCCAAATTTTATATAGACAAGTGCAAAGTCGAGGTTTCCAAAAACTATATGGATCAAGCGAATCGTTTTCATCAGAAATCAAATGCGTTTTAGCACTTGCATACCTACCAGCAGAAGAAATTCCCACATATTTTGACGAATGGCAGCAAAATATCTCTCCCGAAGCAAAAGTGATAGCAGAATGGTTTGGTGAAAATTATATATGGGGTACCAGTTCTTCACCACCTAAATATGAACCATGCTTATGGAGCACGTATGTTTTAAACGAGGAAAACGTACCACGTACTCAAAATAGTGCTGAATCATGGCATAATCGTTTTCAACAGTTCGTAGATCAGCACCACGCAGGATTTTATTTGTTATCTAAGAAAATTATTCTAGAATTACAACATCAGGCTGCAGAAATCCAAAAACATCTTAACGGGGCTCCCCCTGCCGCCAAGAAAAGAAAATACAATGACAAATATAATAGAATTAAATATATATTGAATTTTAAAGCAAAATACAGCAATAAAAGTGATTATTTGAAAGCTATAGCCGCTAATATTAAACTAATTTAATTGAAATGAGTTTAAGACAACATGTATAACTACTTGTACCATGGTACTATTATTGTTAAACGTTATATATGTTATGTGAAAATAAAGTTCGCAAAATTAATGTATATAATACTGATTATTATGAATAAAAAGAAATCTAAACAAAAAAGATATGACTTTGAATAATTGTATAAAAGATGGTTATGTTGAGAAAATATAGGGAAACAAATAAAAGTATAATAGATGTTTATTGCTACTGACATTATGAAGTTGAATGTTTCGGAATTATGAACATTAGAGACAAAGTAGTTAGGAATTGTGATTGTTAGGATGAAAAATGTTAGGAAGAACATTTTCGGATTTCCAATTATCGGAGTTGAAAATTTAGGTGAACTTTGGCGCACCCAATAGGTACCTACACCTTTTTAGAACAAATATTTAAGTACAAATTATTAACTAAAACAAAATTTCCATATATAAAAATGACCGTATCTTTTTGTTCTGCGAGACGATTTTCATGAACTAAACGTGACAAAATGGTTTTAAGTTAGGACCTTTCATTTAAGACCAAAATTAAAGAAATATCTTTACAAACAAAAAAGTGAGTTTTCAAGTTACGTAATTATGACAATTTCAATTTGCTAAAATTTCCATCTAAATTAACTTTTAACAATGTTAATGGAACAAAATAAGTATTTGAATACGAACCCAATACTTATGAATCTAATATGAATCTACCTGAGATCTTAGATACTTAACAATTACTTACTGAAATCTTATTAGACATAAAAATTCTTAGGGGTAAACTCCAATCGTGCGTCGAAGCTGACACACACACTTTTTTTTAATATTCCCTGTTATTGGGTCAATAACGTATTCTTTTATGTTTAGGGTTCCGTACCTGAAGTGTGCCAAACGGAACCCTATTACTAAGCCTCCGCTGTCTGTCCGTTCGTCTGTCTATCATGTACCATATACCTACTGTATATAATCAACAAATATTAAAAACGCCTATTATTTAAACATGAGTGATTTTCTGCAACTGCAAAAAATAACATTGTAATTCACAGTATCATTATGAAAATACAAATTAACTTTGCAATTTTACATAAAAATTGAGATGTTATACTTCGTTTAGTATTTTCATTTAACTGAACTATAAACCGGCCAAGGACTCGCACATGAGTGTTCCGTACCACCGTACATTTGACACTATATTTTTTTTTCAGGGTTCCCAATATAATTTAAAAAGTAAAAAATTAAAGAAGCATGAAACAACACGAGGAAACATGGTGTTTTCGGCGTTTGTTAAGTCAATAATCGCAAATTGTTGTCTCATAGCTCGATAGATGGCGTTGCCCTGTTAAAATGCGCGCTATGGTTTCGTTACACACGATTAACTATAAGGAAAAAGAATATTATTAAATACACTCAAATCAGCATCGTCTTGTTTTATTGCAAAAGCCAAGCACCAGTGAAGCATCTTGGTACGGCTTTGTACATGGTCCTTCGAGCCGGATGTAGAGTCAGTGAAGTGGAGTGTGTGGTCGTTGGTTCCCGAGAACCACTTGTGTCATCAGCGCACCTAGTAGGGGCAGTGGATCGCTGCTCGGGGCGCAACCTTCCAGTGGGAGCACCAGACTGGTGACCAGAGGAGCGACCCGGCGGAAACCGAATCTGCAGTGGCGCCACCTAGCGGAGTGATTTGGCAGCACGGATCGGTGACGTGACGAAGCGTAGTGACGTCGTACGTGAGTGTGAGTGACGTGTATCAGTGAATGGACATAAAACTGTGAGTACTTTCCGATTCGATTTTAAGCCTTATTCTCTTGAGCAAATTAACTTTGAAGTTTAGAAGCATTTTGCATGGACTTAGAAAATTTTGCGAAAAAGTGAAGTGTCGGGGAATCCATGCCCAAAATTTTACAAGTCAGTTACAGTTTAAAAGACTTAGAAAAATTTCGATGAACCTTGCAGTGACTTAGAAAATTTGCGATAATTTGGACCTTTAAATACAACATTTTATTTTGAGAGATTGGGTTCGTCCTAAGTGTTTCCATCTACCAAACGGCTATTGGTAGACATTGTATCTGTGTAAACTTTTTGTATTGATATCTACACAAGATGGAAGTCTACAATAAAATTCAAATGGACACTAATAAGGCCATATCGCGCGCCAGGTCTAACTTCAAAAAATCGCCCAAGGAGCGAATTTCTAAGTCATATATTGAAGTAAGATTGGAGAGTTTAGAGTCACAGTGGACATCATTTTCCGACACACATCGTCAAATATTAAGTGAAATAAAGGAAGCTGAATATAATAAATCGCATTATTGTTCATCGGAAGTGTATGAGGTTACGGAGGATTTATATTTGGACTATAAAACGGATTTAAAAGAAATACTTACTAATTTATGTAAAACAGAAATTTCTCAAAATGTATCACAGTCTTGTGCAGAAAGAAACTCGGATGAATCTTACAATATAAAATTACCTAAAATTAGTTTACCTATGTTTTCTGGACAATACTCTGAGTGGATCACCTTACGTGACTTATTCTTATCACTTATACACAGTAATAAGTCTTTAGATGATGTTCAGCGACTGCAGTATTTAAAAAGTCATTTGTCTGGAGAGGCGGATCAACTTCTGAGAAATATACCTATTTGTAGCTCAAATTATCAGACTTCTTGGGAACAATTAAACAAGCGTTACAATAATAAAAAGTATATGGCAAGTTGCATTCTTAAACGGTTTCTTAGTCAGAAAAATATATCGGGTGAGTCAGCACAATCTCTAAAAGAATTATTGGATACAAGTAACGATTGTTTAAATGCTCTTAAAAATTTAGGAATAAATGTCGACACCTGGGATTTTATTGTTATATATATTTTAAGCTTAAAATTAGATTCAGAGTCTCGTAAATTGTGGGAAGCAAAAATCTGTGAATATTCGGAAGATCTACCTACTCTAGAACAGTTTAATAAGTTTTTAGAACAAAGGTTCCGTTCATTAGAATTTTTAGACAATGAGTCTTATAAAAATACTGTTCCAAAAAATGTTCCTGCCAAGACACTACATGTGTCTACAGCTACTCTGTCATGCGTATTTTGCAAATCTGATCATAAACTGGGTAGTTGTAAGAAATTTAGTAACAAAGATGTCACCTCACGGCGTAGTTTCGTCCAATCCAATGGATTATGTTTTAATTGTCTCGGGTCAGGCCACGCAGTATATGCCTGTCGTTTGCCGACTAGATGTCGGTTATGTAAGAGAAAACATCATTCTTTACTCCATACTAAAGATGCGACCGTATCAACTGACCCTAAAGTAGAACCTAAGCAATCAGTTGATACAAATAAAACACAAGATGATGCAAATAATATTGTAACAAACTGTGCCGCGACTTCCCGTAGCCATAATTTGTTGCCTACGGCTTTGGTGAAGGTTACCTCCGGTACAGGCACAGAGGCAACTCTGCGATCTTTGCTGGATCAGTGTTCGCAGGCTTCGTATATTACGGAGTCAGCCGTTCAACTTTTAGGGCTGAAAAAATATATCAGCTATAAATCATCACTGAGGCTAGGCGAAGATGATAAGGGTTGTGCATTGACCTCAAAATATGTTGTTTACTTAAGATTACAATCAATGTACAATCCTAACTTTGTTTTGTCGGTTAAGGCTCACGTACAGAAGAAATTGACTTCAATTCTTCCGTCTAATAAAATAAAGTTCCCTTTGTTGAAAGAACTGAAACAGTACAATTTGGCAGATCCTAGTTGGGATACACCAGGGAAAATTGACATGCTTTTAAGTTCCTCGGTGTATAGCAAAGTCCTCAAACAAGGACTCAGTAAAGGTCCTCCGGGATCTTTAATAGCGCAGGATTCTGAATTAGGATGGATACTTTCGGGAGAGATTACGGGAAAGGAAGAATACGCACAGAGTCTTAACTATTTAACGTTGGAAGGTGATCATGATCTTTTAAAAAGGTTTTGGGAATTAGAGGAACCAGTAGTGCAAAAAAGGCACTTTACGGAGGAAGAACAAAAATGTGAAGAATTTTATAAGCAATCAACGCAACGGGATCCCGAAGGTCGTTATGTTGTTAGGTTGCCGTTTAAAACGGCTACACCACACTGCGCACATGGTCAAACTAAAGATATTGCATTGCGCAGATTTTTTAATTTGGAGAAAAAGTTAGCCAGAGATTTGGAGTTAAAAAGGCAATATGTCGATGTAATTAATGAATACATCGATTTGGGTCATGCAGAAGTTATTCCTTTGGAGGAAATTAACAAGTCTGATGTCGTATACCTTCCTCATCATGCGGTGATCAGGGAAGATAAAGCTACTACGAAAGTAAGGGTTGTATTTGACGCCTCCAGCTTAGGAAAAAATGGCGTGTCGTTAAACAGCGAACTAATGGTGGGGCCAACCTTACAAGCTGATTTACGACACACTATAATGAGATGGCGAATGCATCCTATTTGTATAGTTGCGGACATTGTAAAAATGTACCGGCAGGTGATTGTCTCTACTGAAGATATTGACTACCAAAGATTATTGTGGAGGCAAGATCCCAAGGACAAAATTCAACACCTGCGGCTTCTGAGGGTAACATTTGGCACGGCGTCAGCTCCATATTTGGCCGTCCGAACTTTGCACCAAATAGCGCTAGATGAGGGAAAATGCTTTCCTATTGCACGTGACAGGACTCTGACGGATTTTTATATGGATGACCTGATGACTGGCTGTCAAAACATATCGGAAGGAAAAGATTTATATGAGCAAATGACACAATTATTAGGAAAGGCAGGCTTTGAGTTACAAAAATGGAAATCCAATAATTCAGAATTGATGAACCATATGAGAACAGATAAAGAAGAAGAAAACCTAGAATTGAAAACAGATATAGTAATGAAAATATTAGGACTTACCTGGTCCAGAGAAACTGATGAATTTGTATACTCGGTGACGCTGCCTCCCTTGAAGATACCTGTAACTAAAAGAAGTGTTATCTCGCATATTTCAATGTTGTTCGATCCATTGGGTTGGCTAGCACCTGCAATCATAAAAGCCAAGATATTAATTCAAAATTTGTGGTTGTCTGGAATTCAGTGGGATGATGAGTTACCATCAATATTGTTAAAAGAATGGTGTACTTACCGCAATGAACTGGAACAACTCGTACAGTATCGGATTCCAAGGTGGTTATCAACCTACCGCGGTGATTCGTTAGAGTTGCATGGATTTAGTGACGCCTCGAATCAAGCTTACGCAGCAGTAGTTTACATGCGTGTGGTGGATCAGCAGGAGGTCATTTATTCTCGCCTGGTGACAGCCAAAACGAAGGTTGCACCAATTAAACAAGTTTCAATACCGCGACTGGAACTGTGTGGTGCAGTTTTAGTGTCAAAGTTATTGAGTGAAGTAACCGAAGTATTGAAAATTGAAAAGCAGAAGATTCATGCGTGGACCGATTCCACAGTAGTACTCGCTTGGTTGAGTAAACATCCTTCTAATTGGCAAACATTTGTAGCAAATAGAGTGTCAGAGATTTTGTTAGTAGTAGACAGAAGCCAGTGGGCTCATGTGAAATCAGCGGAGAACCCGGCAGATTGCACGTCACGGGGATTAAAATCAACTGAACTAATCTATAACCAGTTGTGGATGGAAGGGCCAGAGTGGCTGAAAAACAAAACCATTAATTACAGCAAAAGGACTGAATGCAACACAGTGTTAGAAGAAAAGGCACAAAAGGTGAGTTACGTTACAACAGACGAATATTTAGCGTTAACAGTGTGGACAAAATTCTCAACAATAAGAAAATTGATCAGAGTAATCGCTTATTGCAGGCGTTTTATTTATTGTAAGAAAAGAAGCGACAACTCTGAACAAGTTCCTTCATGGTTAACGGCTAAAGAACTTAACGAAGCGTTAACGGTATGTATTAAACAGTGTCAAAGGCAATACTTTAGTAGAGAAATAGAAGACCTCGTTAAAACAGGAAAGGTTCAAAAGAAAAGTGTACTTACCTCGCTTAATCCATTCGTCGATCACGAAGGGGTGCTCAGAGTGGGGGGACGCTTAGAAAGAGCCACAATCGATGAAAACATAAAACATCCGATTATTATACCAGCCAAGTCTCATTTTACTGACTTGTTAATAGCAGATACTCACCAGAAGACGTTACACGGTGGACCCCAACTAATGCTTAATCATTTAAGGTCCAGATATTGGGTTCTTAATGCAAAAAATCGCATTAAATTCTATGTACGCAACTGCGTATCTTGTGTTCGTCATGCAGCTCGTATAAGAGAACAGCTCATGGGTCAGTTGCCCAAAGCAAGAGTGAATGCTAGCCGACCTTTCCACCAAACCGGAGTGGACTATGCCGGTCCAATAAATATACGAACGTCCAAGGGAAGAGGTCATCATTCATACAAAGGATATATCTGCCTCTTTGTGTGCATGGCGACAAGAGCCATACATCTCGAGGCCGTCAGCGATTTAACGTCTAAAGGATTCTTGGCAGCGTTCAAACGATTTGTAGCCAGACGTGGACAGTGTGCGGATCTTTATAGCGACAACGGCACCAATTTCGTGGGTGCTGCGAAAGAGTTGAAGGCATTGCTGGCTGCTGAAAAATCAAGTGTGACAACAGAAATAGCAGATTGGTTATCGGATAATGGGACTAACTGGCACTTTATCCCACCCCACGCTCCAAACTTTGGTGGACTGTGGGAAGCCGGTATAAAGTCCACTAAACACCATCTTAAGCGAGTTGTTGGAAACAACACTCTAACTTACGAGGAGATGGCTACCGTCTTGTCTCAAATAGAAGCATGTTTAAATTCCCGTCCCATTTCACAGCTAAGTGACAATAGTCAAGACCAAACTCCTTTAACTCCTGGCCACTTTTTAGTAGGAGAACCTCTCGTGCTTGTACCGGAATTTAACTATGAACAGTCGACCCTAACTAGTCTAAAGTGATGGCAATTGACCCAGCGAATGGTTCAAGATTTCTGGCGACGCTGGTCAAAAGAGTATTTAACTCAGTTCATGAATCGGTACAAATGGACATATCAGACTCCGGAACCAGCCATTGGTGATATTGTTCTGGTGAAAGAGGACGATTTACCTCCAACTAGGTGGCTTTATGGTATCATTACCCAAAAACATCCCGGGTTGGACGGAATTACGCGCGTGGTTAGTTTAAGATGTAAGGGGTCGCAAATCAAAAGACCAGTATCGAAGATATGTGTGCTTCCAGTTAGCAAATAAGGGAGAGTTTTTTATAATTATTGTTTGTAGTTAAATAATAACGAACAATTTGTTAGTATTGTGTTGCCTATTTTAACCATAGTTCAAGGTATAAACTATACTATTCTAGTTATACCTATTATATTATTTTATTAACTAGCAACTATTCTTTTTTGTTTTTAGTAGCGGCTGCGACCGTGTTTTTAGTTGCTGTTTGATTTTATTGTAATGTACCTACTGTTTGGAAAGTATTACAATCCTCTAGTGTTCTGTAAAGTGTGTAACAAGACAACCTTCATCTTTATAAAATAAACCTTGTGTAAATTTAGTTTGTCAGACTATTGTCTCAGTTAGTTTTGTATCGGTCAGTATTGTATTTCAGTTTACTATAAAGTGTATTATGGACAAAATATTAGATCAAGATGGGCAAGCCCACATTTTGTCCATGGTGGGCGGCATGTTAAGTCAATAATCGCAAATTGTTGTCTCATAGCTCGATAGATGGCGTTGCCCTGTTAAAATGCGCGCTATGGTTTCGTTACACACGATTAACTATAAGGAAAAAGAATATTATTAAATACACTCAAATCAGCATCGTCTTGTTTTATTGCAAAAGCCAAGCACCAGTGAAGCATCTTGGTACGGCTTTGTACAGCGTTTTTTGTTAATTATTGTACGGTGGTACGGAACCCTTGGTGTGCGAGTCCGACTCGCACTTGGCCGGTTTTTTAATTCTTCGATATAGCAATATACTGACAATCAACTATTTATCCTGATCCAGAGGCGTCTTGACCCTATTTTTACCCGACTACGGCGAAGCAAAAAGGAGTGTTATGATTCTGACCGTTATACATATGTATGCATATTCATCTGTTCACTCTTAACTTCTTAACTTCTCATCATGGACTTGCAGGCTACGCACACATTTGAACATTGAACGCTTTGATATGTGCTACGCACACATTTGAACTTTTAACGCTTTGATATGCGCTCGAAAAACCGACACAGAATGGAAAAGTTGAAATAAGTGATCAAACTTTGATCAAATACCTAAACACCCCTGCCAGACATGTGATCAAACAAGTGTTCAAACAAATGATCAAATGTTGCTGCTATGTCTGGCGCCGGCTTCGAAAAGTCAACACCAAATAGCAAAGTTGAAATAAGTGATCAAACTTTGATCAAATACCCAAACAACCCTGCCAGACATGTGATCAAACAAGTGATCAAATATTGCTGCTATGTCTGGCGCCGGGGTAAGGTTGGTAATTAATCGAATGTTGTTAGATGTTATAAAATACAGTTACGTCCAAAAACTGTCTTAGTTAGGACACAATTTCGTCACACAAGGCTCGTCACACAAAGAAACGAAATACGGAGACATCATTTTAACTTAAATTTTCTCATTTATTACAACGTTTCTAAAGAAATGAAAAGGTTTCTCAGGCACAGTAATCGTTTTCCAAGTATACCGTATTAAAGAAATCTGTGTTAGTTCGATTATTAAAAAATATTAAATTTTTCTTTTAAAATTGGCATGTGGAGACAACTCTTTTTTGTATGACAAAAAAAACTAAATTTCATTAGATTTGGTTTTCATTTTATTTCTTTAGCCTAATTCAGTTGATCTGGTATTTAGAATACGAAAGCACGGATATAAGAGCACGTTATAAAAAAATACGACTTATTTATTTTATATAAATGATAAACTAGGACCATCGAGCTAAAATAAATGAACAGTTAATTACTAGTAACAATAACAAAACCATGATCAGCAAGACGACCAGTCACTACAAGGCCAGGCGCGGTCCGAGGGGGGGGGGGGTCCTGGGGGTCATGACCCCCCCCAAAATCTTTCACGCGAAAAAAAAAGCCATAGTCACCCCCGTGTTTAAAGCTGGAGACAAAAATTGTGTAAATAATTACAGGCCAATTTCAGTTTTAACAGGCCTCTCAAAGATTTTGGAAAAAATTATAAACAGTAGATTAGTAAAATATCTTGAAAGTAATAAATTACTCTCTGATCATCAATTTGGTTTTAGGCCTAAAAGATCAACAAGCCAAGCCGTTCACCATCGGACTAATTTTATAAGCACAAACCTAGATAACGGCATGCACTCCATAGGGATATTTTTAGACCTTGCCAAGGCTTTTGACACAATTTCTTGTACTTTACTTTTGTGCAAGCTAGAAATGCTGGGAATACGGGGAGTACAATTGCAACTATTAACTGATTACCTTAGCGACCGCCATCAGTGTGTAAAAATAGGTCAGAACATGAGTTCTGAACTTGAGAATAGCTGTTACTGTTATGGAATACCACAAGACAGTATTTTGGGTCCTACTTTGTTTTTAATTTATATAAATGATCTGTGCAATTTGACACTTCAAAAGGGTGTAATTATGTCATATGCGGATGACACAGCTCTACTGTTCGCAGCTAAATCAAAGGATGAGGTCTATGAAGTAGCACAGAATGGGTTTAATACTGTGTCTAATTGGCTTCATAAAAATCTCTTAACTTTAAATACAGATAAAACCAAGTACCTATTATTTACAATGAGAAACACTAATCCAACGCTTACTAATCCAAACATTCAAGCGCATAACAATTGTAATTTACATTATGCTGACATTGCATGCACTTGTCCCACTTTAGCCAAAACTGACCATATCAAATATCTAGGCGTCACAATTGACACAAACCTGAATTTCCGCAAACACATCGATTTATTATGCACCAGAGTGCGTAAACTAATATACAGTTTAAAAAATTTACGTAGCATTGCCGACTTTAAATTAATTAGACAGGTTTATTTGGTTTTGTGTCAATCTATTATTACCTACTGCATAACGTCCTGGGGTGGTGCCGCTAAATCAATTTTACTGCACCTAGAACGCGCCCAAAGAGCAGTTTTAAAGGTTGCTACTTTTCGGCCATTTAGATTTCCTACACACCAGCTTTATATGGCATGTAAAGTGCTAACAGTACGTCAATTATTTGTTTTGAATGTAGTTTTATTACAACACACTGAACTTTATTTTAACCCCGTACCTTCAGATAGGAGAAGAAAAGATTTGGTTTGTGTTAACTCTCAGACTAAACATGCTTTCTTTCGATTGATTTTATTTATTTTTAGGACCCTACTTGTATAACCAATTTAACAGAGTGCTAAAGATTTATAGTTTAAGTTATAATAGGTGTAACTTACTTGTTCAAGAATATTTGGCAAAACTCAATTATGCAGACACGGAAAAACTACTAGAAATTTTAAAATAAAATTTATATCTACGTACTCTATCTTAAGTCTCTTCCTTTACCAAATTACTCTTTAAGTACTTTACTCTTTAAGTCTCTTCCTTTACCAAATTAATAATACTTTGTCTACTTTAATATTATTCGTTTTATTTAAACATAATATATCTTACATAATCTAGTTTTAAAATAATATACCCAAAGTCATTGAAAATATTAAATAAAAATAAAATAAAATCATTTTATTTCGGATAACAAAAAGATCCATAAATTGTTAGTAACATGTATGCACTTAAACCACTATTGTTAGTAACTTAAAACTAAATACGAATTTGTGAGAAGACCACCCAACATCTAGACACAATAAAAATAACAAAATAATAAATAGTCTAACTATGGTATGAGTCTTCTCACAAATTGCCTTATTATGGCAGAAGAAGTATCTGCCGCCACAGCCTTCAGGATACTATTATGACTGCCTCTTATTCTGCTCAGGAGTGAGGCCGTTTTTTTGCGGAATTATGTCTTCTTTTTAATTTAGCTTCTAATATATGTATTGTTGTTCTCTTTTTAAATGTTTGATGTAAATTGATGGCCTGAAACACAGGTTTTCATAAACCTAGATCAGGCTAGTCTACATTACAGTTAGAATTAAAGCTTCCTCGATTGTAATTAATGTAAATCATAATTTTACTTCATTCTTGAATAAATTTTATTTATTTATTTTATTTATTACGCTGTTGGGAGCCTGAATGATTTACTTGTATTACTATCTTTTAAAACTGTACCTACAGCCACTGGTTACTGTGCCTCAAGTACCTGCAGTTAAGATGGGCATATTATCCAAAAACATTAAGAAAATAGGCAGTGTGGTTTTCACACTATCGGCACTCCCGAGCAACAACAAGCGCAACACGTAATATTAATGGTGCTGTGCTGTTAACAATAGCATGTCGGTGACGCGAACCCATAAGATTTTCCCCTAACAAAAATCGTTCAATTATAAAAATAGGGTATCTTGGCATGCCAGAGCGAGCGATCGACGCAAACTCGGAAATTTGGGTACCTGCTCGTACGTAAGGTTTGAAAGCCTAAGGTTAAGGCCAGATTCCAAAACCTAAACTACTTACTGTAAGCTTTTCTTCATAACAGTGTAGCGGTTACACCGCCACATACGAACTACGCATCATCGACATGACGTCACACAAAATCCTGCATCGCGCAATTAGAGTTTACCGAGCAATCAACATAACATATACCAGATTTCAACTTCAAACCGATTGGCAGTTGCCCGCCAGACACAACACCCGTCTGGTCGGAGGATCCTCCCTTTACTATGGTGGATGAGTGAACTTTACACCCTGTTCCTCACACCACTAAAACAGTAAGTTCTATTTCTGTATAATGGTCAAAAGAAAACAGAAGCTTTTCAGGGTGGAGTGCTAAAATGTTCAGACTCGCTTCGCTCGCTCTTGCCTTCTACATTCTCTTAATTCTTGAGCTTTTCTTCATAAGTCGACAAAGCAACTAGTTCCTGTTCTTTTGGAATTATCAAAAGAAAATCTAACCTATCAGATTGTGTGCAAAATGTTCGAGCTCGCTCCGCTCGCTCTTGCATCCTGCATTCGGTTCAAAAGAGTTCTTAGAATTGAAAATATCTAACAAAACCTAACCTATCCAAGATTGGTTGTTTAAATGGTCAAGCTAGCTTTGCTCGCTCTTCTCATAATCTACTGTTGTAATACCTACTATCTATCAAAAAGTGCTACGACTGCGACTAATGGGGTTGGCCGGTGAAAACTTTAGATAGATGGCGCTAGCATAGGGGTCACCTGTCAAGTTTGTGTTGTTTTGGCTTCCCTTGTTGACTACGTTTTTTGTATAATATTGAAAGAACTGTTGTGAAAAAACCGGCCAAGTGCATGTCGGACCACGCACAATGTAGGGTTCCGTAGTTGGGATGAATTTATCCCAAGAACAAACATAACTTTGTAGTTGAAAAAAAAAATCTTTCATACGGAATGTATGGGAGAACATGTTTTTACAACCGCAAATCTAAGTTGGTCGATTATTACTCGTTAACTTGTAAAGCCTACTCAGTTGTGATAGTTTTCCTTTTAAATTCGTTATATAAGCTACTGCCGTGAATTTTTTCACATATCTAAAACCAACCATTTAGCTGGCAGGGGGGGAGGACACTTGACTCTAACAAAATTTTGCACTTTGAAGCCTAATATTTCGCAAACGGATCTCTGAATTCAAAAATAGTTTAAACACACTCCCAATGTTTTTAAAAGACCTTTTCAACGATACCCCACACCAAGGGATAGAAAAAAAAAGCATCCCCACTTTACAAAGACTACGGTAACGAAAATATAAAAAAATTCAAAGAATGTCTCACAAACTTATCGTGGTCAGAAGTATACCTGGAAGCTGACCCAAATAAGGCTTTTAATCAATTTTATGACTTATTACGTCTGATATATCACTTATGTTTCCCAAAAATAAAAATAAAGATCAATAACTCCAACATATACAAACAAAAATGGATAAGTAAGGGTCTAAGAAATAGTTGCAATACTAAACGAACTTTACGATATCTTTACTACAAAAACAAAACTTTACTGTACAAAACAAAATATAAAAAATATTCAAATATTCAGCATATTTGAATATTTTTTATATTTTGTTTTGTTGATTTAATAATGAGAAAAATGCATTATTAAATCAAAAATGAATTCTAATATTAATTTCATTAAAAAAAGTCAAAACAAATGTAGAGCAACGTGGTCAGTCATTAATCACGAAATTGGGAATACAAAATGTGACAATAATATTTCTGAATTACAATTAGATAAGCAGATACTGACAAATCCCACTGACATAGCGAACGCTTTTAATAATTATTTTATTGACTCGACAAACACCTCAACATTTAATCATTTACATAATGACTCTTATATGGGGTCAATTCCTAATTCCATGTTTCTTAGTTGCATGACGGAAGATGAAGTTAAAAAGGAGTTAATGGCTCTAAATAATACTAACTCCGAAGGTTATGATGGAATTAGCACAAAAATAAAGAGTGCAACACTGAATTAATTTCTATATTGACATATTTAATTAATCTTTCATTTTCATCAGGTACTTTTCCTGATGCCTTAAAACCATGGGGTCTCAACTCGAACAAATTATAATTAGTCATGATAAAAATTTCATAGATGGCAGCATAGGTAACAATCATGAAATTAACAATGACTAAAAAGCGTTAAACGGCAGATTTTGGCTGAATTAAGATGAGTGAAAATCAAAAATGCCTTGTTTAATGTTGATATATCTATTTACACTCCTAAATCACGTATTTTCAACAAAAAGGATAAATGAAACCTTTTACTTCAAATTCGAACCCATAGAGTGATTAAAGTAGTGAAAAGTAGCCATCTGTTAATCATTTTGCTTAGAGGTATTTGCAATAGATGGCGCTTTACTCAATTTGTCTTGTCATAATGTGTGTGTGTGTGTGTAGCAAGGAACTTAAATCCTGCCTGTGTAGTCGGTATAGTCACAATCGTTGCAAATTTTACGTTTACAAGTTTCATTAAAAATTTAAGTATTGAAAAAATCTATTAGCATGTTTTTGGTACATAATTAGCATTATTTTCATATTCCTGAACCCAGAACTATAAAACTTTCTTTGCAAAAGGATTGTACGAAACGTATTAAAATAAAGAGACATTAAATTTGATTTTTTGTATGTAAGTGTACATAAATAGATAAACTCAGTAGGCAGAAACTACAGAACGCCACCTGCTACGAACCTTACATACCTACTTCTTTTGCCACGTTTACGTTCATACATCAGTGGCCCTTTTTTTGTGTGGGAAATTATGAAATAACTTCTCCCGCTTTGGGCGGAGCGGGAGGGTGTGTCAGACTCTTACTGACTAAAACCCACCCGTGTTCCTTCGGTTGCCATGTTGCCGGGGGCCACGATCTCCCTTTTGGACTTCTTCGCACATCAGCACGCGTAGCATGACGCTTTCTATCTCTACGAAGAATAGACAAATATAGCTCTTTCTATACAAAGTGACGTTTCGTTTCTCCATTTTTGACATCGCACCGTAGAAATCTTTCTACAATCTGTCATTTTGCCTATCGTTTCTAACGATCTTTGTCTAGGTCCTTTTACATGTAGACTATTTCAGAAGAAACTTTTCTATCCCAAACTGTCAAAATCACTAAGGTAGTGAAGACAATTTGATTTTGTAATCCCCATGCTAAAGACAGTAGAAAACTTTTACTCGACGGCCACAAAGTTTACACGGTTATCTAAAAATTTTAAAAATTTTGGTTGTCTAACTAATTCTGACTATTTCTAATCGGATTAAAAAGGTGTGGAATAAAATACGAACTAAAATTCACACCAACACCTCGAATTCAGGTGCAAAAACAGTACTGTCTCTTTTTTTTTCTTTTGCTTATATCTCGAAAATGGCGTGTCCAATCGCAAAAATAATGAAAATTTCGACCCCCTTTATAAAACCAATAAACCCCTAAGACTCAACACGTAGGTAATAATTTTTCTTATTTTCCATACAAAAAGTGAAAAATTCCATATAAAATACTGTACCTAATTTTTTTTCTTCCAAAATACAATATTTTGACACTCTTGAGATTTTTTTCTGTAGTTGACGTGACTTTATATCAATAAAAATTGAGAATCAAACATAAAAAAAATCTACCTATGACAAAACAATGAATTCTGAATCGAATTATGAAAAGAGTGAATTTCGTAAAAAGTGCAGTTGAGTCTTTCTACTTTCCTGCCGTCCTGTCTACACGGAACGTCATTTTTGTCTATTCTTCCGTCGACAAAACTCGTTTCTACGGTGGTCATGCTACGCGTGCAGTGGCCCTAGTGTGAGTTTCTTTTAACCATCTCGACTTTACGTATTGACCGCGTTCGATGTTCGATGTTCCGATTGGCTCTTCACTGGCCTTCACTGACGAAGGGCCAATCGGAGCGCCGAACGCGGTCGATGCGTAAAGTCCAGATGGTTAAAGAAACACACTAAGGCCTCAGGTCATACACACACGCTGGTTGCGAGTACTTACGCACCAGACCTATGTTTCTTTGTAATGGATAAACTCAAAAACTAGTTAACAGATTTTAAACATTATTTCACCTACAGAAAGCTACATTATCAACGTGTAACATGAGTGTATTAAAATATTAATTGAAGTATTAAAATATTTTTATAAAAATATTCCGTTCGTTTTTTTGGAACGAAGTTCCTTATCGCGCGTTGCGAAAGGGGGCTAGACGGAAAAAATTAAGATCAAAAGTTGTAACAACACTTTTTTTTTTTGGAACGAATTTCCTTATCGCGCGTTGCGAAAGGGGGCTAAACGGAAAAAATTAAGACCAAAAGTTGTAACGACAGTTTTTTATTGTGTAACGACACTTTTTTTTTTAAATTTTAAATATCTCGGAAACGGCTGGGAATATCAAAGTTTTGATAAAATTCAAACCCCCCCCCCAGCACCCCCTCTCAGCTAGAACCTACATTCAGTTTGACCCCTTTTCTTTTGACCCCCAATATCTGTCATTTCTCAGCTAGAACCTACATTCATTTAGAGCCTTAGACCCCATTTTTGACCCCTTTTCTTTTGACCCCCAATATCTGTCATTTCTCAGCTAGAACCTACATTCAGTTAGACCCCTTAGACCCCATTTTTGACCCCCTTTTCTTTTGACCCCCAATATCTGTAATTAAGTATATCTTACAACTCTCTTATATATATAACCTCCCCCCGAACCCCCCCTTGATATCCTCCCGCGAACCCCTGCACACCTCCCCCCTTTTAAATATCTCGGAAACGGCTGGGAATATCAAAGTTTTGATAAAATTTCCCCCCCCCCCTAGTACCCTCCTTTCAACTAGAACCTACATTCAGTTAGACCCAATATCTGTAATTAAGTATATCTTATAACTCTCTTATATATATAACCTCCCCCCGAACCTCACCTCGATATCCTCCCGCGACCCCCTGATCCCGATACACCCCCTGCACACCTCCCCCCTTCCCTCCTCTTCTCACTCCTTCCTCCGTGTCCCTTCAGGGTTACCTCACCCCCCCCGGGTCTTAACTTTGGAGCCAGAGGTCGTAGACCTATCAAGTTTGGGGTCCCCTTCCGTCTAGCCCCCTTTCGCAACGCGCGATAAGGAACTTCGTTCCAATTTAAAAAAAAAACTGTCTTTACAACTTTTGGTCTTAATTTTTTCCGTCTAGCCCCCTTTCGCAACGCGCGATAAGGAACTTCGCTCCAAAACCGGCCAAGTACGTGTCGGACTACGCACAATGAAGGGTTCCGTAGTTGGGATGTATTTATTCCAAAAACAAACTTAACTTTGTAGTTGATAAACATGTTCTCCCATACGGAAAGTATGGAAAACTTGTTTTTGCAACTGCAAAGTTAAGTTGGTCGATTATTACTCGTTAACTTGTAGAGCCTACTTAGCTGTGATAGTTTTCCTTTTAATTTCGTTATATTATAAACTACTGCTGTGATTTTTTTCACAGATCCAAACAAAACCATTTAGCTGGCAGGGGGGGGACACTTGACTCAAACAAAAATTAGCACTTTAAAGCTTAATATTTCGCAAACGGATCTCTGAATCCAAAAATAGTTTTCACAAACTCATTATGTTTTTGAAAGACCTTTCCAATGATACCCCACACCAAGAGATAAAAAAAATGTGTTTTTCATAATTTTGTTTTACCACTTTGTCGGCGTAATTAATATGTATACCTATGCCAAATTACAGCTTTCTAGTACTAAGGGTCTCGGAGCTAGACCGCGGACAGACAGACAGACGGACATGACGAAACTATAAGGGTTCCTTGTTTACTACGGAACCCTAAAAATGGTCACAATACCAACTGTTTACTGCAGCTGCCATTTGTCATGCCACCAAAACAATAGAAATCAAAATCGGTTGAACGAACTGTAAAAAAGGTTTATTTATACGTCTAATTTTATTTCCTTGTAAATTACAAGGAAACACTACAGTCGTTACGGGTCGTCAGAAGCCCAAAAGTCTGACAATTAGTCTTACCAAGGGCCAAGGGTATCGTATTACCCAGTTACTGGGTTGTGGAGGTCAGATAGATAAGCAGTCGCTCCATGTAAAATACTGGTATTCAGCTGCATCCGGTTAGACCCGAAGCCGACCCCAACATAGTTAAGAAAAGGCTAGGCAAATTTTTTCCTTGTAAATTACAAGCAATTTTATAGTTTTGATTGATTTGACTAAGTAATCAAATTTAACAATATGAATAGGTATTTATTGAAAAATTCACCTTAAAATGCGACTTAGGCGTGTTTTGTTTTAGCAATAGTAGATTTGGTATCGAGGAGAAGAAATCTAGATTTAAGCATTGAAATAGGTACTTAAAAACATAAACAAGGCATTCGCAGCAGCGTGAAAATTGCTAGCACAAAATGAAACTATTCCGCCAACTCGAGATAGTTTTTTTGTTGTATTGTTATTACTTGTCCTTGAACGCACGGTGCGATGAGTATATTCAATGTACTCTGTGGTGCGATGTGCGATGAAGAGAATCTATTTAAAACGACGCCATCTAGTAGTATCGATGCCACATAGTATCGATGCCACCTAGTATCTATACGGATTCCTAGATGGCGTTATTAAACTACAGTTTTGGCAATTAGTGAGTCGCTGATGCTGCCATCTGATGAAAAAATAAAGAAAAAAAAAACAGCCAGTTCAATAGCCAGATTTAGGGTGGTGTCATTTCTTTGTATGGGATTGGGTATCTGTAGTATATGTAATCTGTGCTTAAAACTATCAGTCGTGAAACCACTTTACAAAAAAAGCAATAAAAATGACGTGAAAAACTATCGCCCGATTACTCTAATTCCTATTTTATCAAAAGTATTCGAAAAATGTATGCTCAAGAGACTTGTCGACTTTTGTAGCAAATTTAAAATTATAGCAAATGAACAGTTCGGATTCCAAAAGCACAAGTCGACAACACAGGCAATATTTACCCTTTTGAGCAATGTCCTGAGTAATCTAAATAATAATCACTTAACAACAGGACTTTTTTTCGACCTGTCACAAGCTTTCGACTTTGTAGCACATGACGTTTTATAAAAAAAAGTTAGAGGGCATTGGAATAAGAGGACTAGCACTGCAGTGGATTTCGTCTTATTTAAGTGATCGTAAACAATACGTTGTCATAGATAAAGTGCATGAAAACCTACTTTCTTCCTATTCCTCTGACTCCAGGGAAAATAAATGTGGCGTCCCTCAGGGGAGTGTCTTAGGCCCCATTTTGTTTATATTATATATAAATGACATACCACTAGTGACTAATCATAAATGTATATTATTTGCAGATGACATTTCAATTATCGTGACGTCTGATAAAAAGTATAAATCAATATCATGAAATGGACATTAATAATACTATTGACAATATTTTAGGATGGCTACAGACAAATAAATTAAAAATTAACTTGGACAAATCTAATTTTATACAATTTAATAAATCTAAACATGCTAAATATAATTTTAAACTTAATATTGATAGACTGAAAGAAGTTACACAAACCAAATTCTTGGGTGTACTCATTGATCAAGACTTAAATTGGAAAGTACATCTAGATAATTTGTGCAATAGGATCAATAAATTTGTTTATGCTCTCAGACAAGTAAAGAACGTGACAAATAGAAAAACGGCAATTATTACCTACCACGCATATATAGGTGTTGATGGGGCTGCCTCGCTTCTGTAGCGCATCAGGGATGTTTGCGGAATTGCGTGTTGATTGCTTTTATGCATTAATGCGTAAAAGATGTGCGTCCTTGGTGCGCAGGGTGCGAGGCAGTTCTAACAGCATTCTGAGAGTTATTGCTGACAGGCTGGACTCCTGTGTTGTAAGTCGTTGCTCAAGTATCTCAGCTGGAATACTGAAGCAGTGACTAATTTGTTGAGTGTGTGTGAGTGTGTGTGTGTGTGTGGGAGGGTGTGTGTGTGTGTGTTTGTGTGTTTTTGTAGATAATTTTTGTTGTAATTGTATCACTAACATAGCTGTAAGTTTATTTTATTGTTACTAACATTGTATGAGTCTCATTGTTACTCGAAATAAAGAATTTAATTTAATTAATTATATGGGGGAACAGTACGGATAAGGATAGAGCGTTTATTGCGCAAAAAAAATGCATCAGGGCCATTTGTGGACTCCGTCCTGATGAGTCCTGCAAACCGTTTTTTAAAAAGCTAGGTTTATTACCATTTCCCTCACTTTACATATTTGAGGTCTGTAAATTTGTGTATATTAATAAGGAATTGTTCAAAAAAGCATACGAAGTCATCTCTCGACCAACAAGGGATCCACACAGACTTATATTAAAGGATAATCCTAAGTCAGCCAAGTATGCTAAAAGCTGCCTTGTGATGTGTGTACGTATATACAATAAAATACCAAAAGAATTGAAATTATTTAATAATCTTAACTCATTTAAAAACAAACTATTTAAATGGCTTAATGGACATAATTTTTATGACATTAATGATTTCTATAACTTGAAAATATAAAATGTGTATGTACAGGTATTAATGAAAATGTTTGTGATGACTATTATTGTATTACCAATTAATCTATCTGAATGACTATTATTGTATTACCAGTTATTAATTATTTTGCATGCAATTGATACAATTATTCTGTATAGCTAAACATGTGGACATTATATCAAACCAGACTGTAACAACTTAATACCATGTTTAAGGCAAATAAAGACTTATCTTATCTTATCTTATCTCTGCGTGTACGTTTACCCTAAAATTTTTGCACTTTGTTGGCATGATTAATATGTATATCCATGCCAAATTACAACTTTCTAGTACTTATAGTCTTGGAGCTAGACCGCGGACAGACAGACAGACAGACATGAGGAAGGATTAAAAGCTGAATTGAAGAAATATTCTTTTAAAAAGTGTTCTATTTTGGTTAAAGCTATGCTAGCGCCACTTTGACAGTTTCCAACCCCATTTGCCCGCAACTACCCCCCCCGCAAGTAAAAGCTGTATCCCTGAATAGCATAAGTAATGTGGAGCTGGAGATATATGCACATATCATTCTTGATGGAAAAACCCAATAACACTTTATCCAGCAGTAGCGCTTGCGACCACTACACCAAGATACAAGATAGAAGAGGGAGGTACCTCCCTAAAAATACGAGATGCTCCCTTAGATGTGAACGCCTGCTACAAGTAGCACCCGTTCACGAGCATAACGCAAAGATCAGCCATTACCCCGATCGCCATATTTGAGGGAAGGAGGCAACCCGACCCCCGACGCTACCGCAAGCATTGACATCTAAGGGAGCATGACGAACTTGCTGCCGGTTGCTCAGGCAAAAAATAATTATGATCAATTGTCGAGGTCACTAGCTAACCACAGATTGCAGTACAACTCATAACAAAAACATTTGTCGCGACGTCTGCCCATAGATATTAAAAGTCTACTATTTACAGGAATCATGTGATACTAGAGTATTATGTTGATCTCTTCTGAGGGTGTAACCTTAGGCAGACGTAGCGAATGAGAAAAAAATATTGGGTATGACTTGTACCTGGGTTTACTTTATCTGCCTCGCTTGTTAATTCTTTATGGAGACAGAGCACGGAACGCAGGGTAAGCAGACTTGAACAGGGGGGCCACTTTCACCATCTGTAGATAGATATTATCGATGACACTGAGACTTCGATATTTTGGGCATCTTAGATTATTGGTATTTACTGAAACCAAATGTTAAATATTATATCTTGTCATTACACCACTCAACAGCTGGAAACCGGTATGGTTTCTGTCCCTGGAAGCTCACTTCCAAAGGACAGTCGACAGCGGCCCCTGGTTAGGCCATGTTTACCGCCTCAATCTTTCCTCCTCTGGAAGCTCACTTCCAGAGGGCATTCGACGGCGACCCCTGGTTAGGTCATGTTTACCGCCTCAATCTTTCCTCCTCTGGAAGCTCACTTCCAGAGGGCATTCGACGGCGACCCCTGGTTAGGTCATGTTTACCGCCTCAATCTTTCCTCCTCTGGAAGCTCACTTCCAGAGGGCATTCGACGGCGACCCCTGGTTAGGTCATGTTTACCGCCTCAATCTTTCCTCCTCTGGAAGCTCACTTCCAGAGGGCATTCGACGGCGACCCCGGGTTAGGTCATGTTTACCGCCTCAAACATACTATTGCTAATTGAGATCTCAAGAAGCTTCAGTCATAACATACAACTACAACATACAAAGTTTGCTAACCTCATTGGTTTATAAGTAATCATTAATCAGTGTTTCAACATTCTCGAGAACACTGGTTTCAGTGAATAACTTAATCAATCTTAAAACATTAGATACTCAGCTTTCAATCCAGAGATGCCGGCTCCAAGCCTGACACAAACTGACACAAACTCACTTTGGTAAACACGGCTTCTGACTAAACTTTACTAGCTAAACACAAACAAGATAAAATACTGGTTCTTACCGCGTCTGATTGATTTTGACAAGTTCGCGTGTACTTCCTGTGACATACTATCGATGTTGCCATTGCATTTGCATAAAGTTATTATTGTAATGTTGCTATGTTTGACTGTTGTTGTATTTACATTCGCGGATTGTATTTTCTAAAGGTCCGCGACAACATTGTAATGAGTAGATTATGTCAACAATAAAATAAAATAAAAATAAATATGATCGTAAACAATAAATAAAAAAATTTACTCATAAATTCAAGTAATGGTGCCGATTCTCTTGTCACAAATGCCTCTAAACTAAACTAAAAATCACCACCTGTCAAACGAGGATTTCCCATTCTGAAATAGACTAAAGTGACACAACTTAACTATATTTTAGTTTGACAGCACTAAGATGGCAACGAGATATTAGTTTAGTGAAAATAGCAATTTTGCTATTCTGAATTTGACGTTTTTCACCTAAAATTTAGATTTTTTATCTAAATCTGACTATTTTTAATCGCGACTAAAAACGTGTGGAATAAAATTGGTTGTCATGAACTATAAATTCACACCAACACCTCGACTTCAAATGCAAAAACAGTACTGAATCTTTTTTTTTTCTTTTGCTTATGTCTCGAAAACGGTGTGTCCAATCGCAAAAATAATAAAAATTTCGACCCCCTTTATAAAAACACTCTACATGTAGGTAATAATTTTTCTTATTTTCCATACAAAAAGTGAAAAATTCCATATAAAACACGACGAGGCTGCCCCCCCTGCGCGCCTCCGGCTCTAAAAAGATCACGTGGTTAGGTATCACGTGTGGAGTCGCGATTTTCAAATTCGATTTAGATGTGTCAAAATTATTTTTAAATTTAGAGAATTTATTTTGCAGAATAGCTATAAGATTCTCATAGTCAAAAGTAAGGAATGTTAGTGATAGTTTAGTTAGTTTAGTTCGGTGTACAAGAGAATCGGCACCAATATAAACAATTATATAAACTCATTTATACTGTCAGTAGGTAAGCTAATTCTGGAGAAAGAACATAAACATTGTCTTGAGTTAATCACAGCGACCAACTATTCTTATCATTTAAGTAGTCGTTGATACAATAGTATGCCTTTGAACAAAGACTGGATTTTACTTTATTTTTAAACGCATTAAAAGGTATCTAGCAAAGAAGTGGGTAGCTTGTTATAAAAGGTTATACCATGTCCAACAAATGAGTTATGAACCTTATGAAGCCGGTGAAAGGGAGCTCGTAGTTTGTCCTTATTTCTAGTGTTAACATTGTGAATATCACTGTTTTAGTGTATAAGTGTATATTTTGCCTAATATGTAATATGTTGGCGAAAATGAATTGTGATGCCACCGTGAGAATACCAACATCTTTAAAAAAATCTCTTAGAGAAACTCTGGCACCTAGCTGGTAAATTGCTCGAACAGCTCGTTTTTGAAGGACAAATATATTTTAAATGTCAGCGGCTTTGCCCCACAGCAGAATACCATAGGACATAACGCTATGGAAATAACTAAAATAGACTAACCGAGCTGTATCAACGTCAGTGTATTGTCTTACTTTCCTGACAGCGTAGGCGGCCGAACTGAGCCTTCCCGCTAGGCTTGATATTATGTGGGCCCCACTGAAGTTTGGCATCTACTGTTATGCCCAGAAAAACTGCCGAGTTCACAGTTTCAAGCACCTCTTTATCTAAGACGATGTTGGGTCCTAGATTTCTAACATTTGGTAGAGCGAACTTTACACATTTCGTTTTCTTGGCATTGAGAACTAGGTTATTTGTCGTAAACCAATCCGTAACCATTGAGAGTGCACTGTTTACGTCGTCAAAATCTTGTCTATTCCTGTCTACTTTAAAAATAAGAGAGGTATCATCTGCAAACAGTATAACGTTACAGATATCCTTTAAATAAAAAGGTAAGTCATTTATATACACTAATTATAAGAATGGACCCAGTATTGAGCCTTGAGGTACACCTAACTGAACTGGTAGCCCGGAAGATTTCACACCATTAACATCTACACATTGGACCCTATTATGTAAATAAAAATTTATTACTTTAAGAGCTTCGTTTTGGACACCGTAATGACGTAGTTTACGCAAAAGTGTGTCATGGTGCACGCAATCAAAGGCTTCGGAGAGATCACAGAAAACTCCAATAGCATTTTGCAAGTTCTCCCATGCGTTAAATATGTGTTTCAGCAGAGCAACACCCGCATCTGTGGTCGAACGACCTTTTGTAAAACCATATTGTTCATCATGAAGAAGTCTGTTTAAATTAAAATGTCTTAGCAACTGCTTGAGTATTAACTTTCAAATATTTTACTGAATGCAGGTAAGATAGAAATAGGCCTGAAATTGCCAACGTCATTTTTGTTACCTGATTTAAATAATGGTATGACTTTACTACTCTTCATGAGGTCAGGAAAAGTTCCTAAATCATCACATTTATTAAAAGTAACAGCTAAATATGGAGCTACTATGTCTATTATGTTACTTAATAGTTTAATGGAGATGCCCCAGTAATCACCAGTGTATATAGACTTATGTGAGTTAAAAACATTAACTACATCACAAGGTGTTACATGGTCGAAGCTAAATAAGCTACTACATTTAGGCACACTACTATGCAAAAGGTTTTCAGCTTTAGACGGGGACGAATTTAAGGAGCGAGTCGTAGTTATAGGTATGTTGGCAAAAAACTCATTAAATGCCTCAGCTACGTCGGCTGCTATAATAACTAATTTATTGTCAACCATAATTTCGAGTTGTTTTTCTTGTTTAACCGACTTATCCGTTTCATTGTTAATAATTTTCCAAGTGGTTTTTACTTTATTATTTGAATATTTAATTGTATCGCCTAAAAATTTTGATTTTGTAAAAATACAAATATTTTTAAATAATTTTGAATAATTTTTGACATACTCTAAAAAAGGAGTATCAAACCTGTATTTTTTTCAAACCATTTAACTCGTATAGTGTTGTACGTTCTACTTTTATAAATACCTGGAGTAGCCCATTGGTTAAAACCTTAGAAGATAAAAACACTTTCAAACCGCTATATAAGTATAAAAACACTTTAAATCGATATAAAAAGTGAAGTGATACTCAGTGCAGTGTTTTGGAAAATAAAATAAGACTTGACTTAAAGGTCCAAGTGATCAGGTCATAAAACCCCAAAAAAAAAAAAACCATGACTGACACTGTCACCAAACTGTCACTGTCACAGTTCCCAAACGGATGTATACAAATACAAACGTCATAACAGATTTGTTAAAAATATGTACTAAAGTCGAAGACGGTAATGTAGGTACTAAATTATTTTTCGATTTATCGGCCTTTCTTTACTAAGACTACTTTTATTTATTTTGCTCAGTGAGCCTAAAAATTTGTAGTGACTCCAGTTGTACAATTTCCTATTGTAAAATGTATTCTCCAATAAAGCACTCGAGATGAAGTTGCAAATGTTGATTCAGTAAATGTTATTTATTTAGGTAGATATTTATTTTGGAAATTAATTCATCAATCAGCTAGATTCAAGCCTAAGACAAGGTCACGTTCTGATTTCATCGTGTGAAAGCGTAGTACCTACCGAGCAAAGGTACAAATGGTGATGGCCACTGGAAGCGTGTGTCAACAATTCTCCGGTAGCGAACTGACGCATGAGGTAAGAACCGCCGCCGTTGTATCATGAATGTTAAGCATGGGACCACAGACGAAACTAGTTCATTACCCTAACCAACCAATATGGAACACTGTGTTTAAATGGTTAAACTTCAAAATAAATGGTTTTTCATAGTACCTATGTGATATTGACAAAAGTGACAAAACTATATGTGACTCTTCCTCATAACCCAGTAATGAAAAGTTGAAGTTGACACATCTCAACTCAATGATTAAGCACCTAGTATTAGTGATGTGCCGGATATCCATATCCATATCTGCAGATATCCGAGGGAGAAAAAAGATCTGTATCCATATTCGTTACTTTTTGGTGGATCTTGAATGGATCTTCTATATCAATGTATTACGTATATGAAATTTAAAAGATATGTAGCAATAAAATACTGTTAACTACAATACAAATTAGTAAAAAAAATTTTTATCATATTTATTATAATTCAAGTAGAGTAAGTGCCAGTAAATTAAGTTATAAGGTAGCAATTAAACTATCTTTGTACTGAGATCAAACCTCTAATATTTGTGCTATGCTAATTGAAATAATTATGTGAGCTAACACATCTATTAAAACTATGTTGTTTTACAGAACTTAAAAAACTATATGATTTTTGAGTAATGTTAAATTGTATTTCAAAAAGAGTAACTTGGCAGCTTTGTCCCCGAAAAGTCAGTTACAGTGAGGATCATAAATAATTCCAGCTGAACCTGAAGAAAGTTGGGATCCGTATTCGTGGATCTAGACCCTTATGATCCGTATCCGTATCCGCAGATCACATTTTTTAACGATCCGGCACTTCACTACCTGGTATATGAATTTTGTATATTCTTTATTTTTCTGATTATATTCAACTTTTCCGTTCTTACAATGCTTTCTGTGTCTGTGATTACTGCTTCCTGCACCTGATTCTATGCAACTGCAACTGTTAAGCAATAATTTCTCAAAACATTAGTGTTGGTGAAAGCTCTCAAAGCGATTGACTGTAATGTCAGCACAATATGTTGTTAGTTATTTAATTTATTACCCTGTAGAAACATTAGTTGTATTAATATAGTTTATAGTTATAGTTTCAGTTTATCACTGTTTACAAAGTATTGTATATAACCACTAGCGACCCGCCTGCTTCACACAGTTTTTATGACTTGGCAAAACATTGAGATTTCTTTATTATTTGTATGTTTAATACAAATGTGTAACACACATAAACCTTCGGAATAAATTCTCTAAATGATTGTGAAAACCGCATCAAAATCTGTTGCATAGTTATGAAGAACAACAAGGTCACACGGACAGACACAAAAAGTGACTTTAATTTTTATTATTCATATATACAGGGCGTCCCAAAATTGTGGGACATGAAGGGAAAGTACCTTAAATATCGTAGATAGGGTATTTTGCTGAAAGAAGACTTTTATGTTATTTTTAAAAGTTAGTAATTCTGCATTCAAAGATTTTCTAAAAATTACTTGCCTCGTCTGGGAATCGAACCGACTTAAATGTAAAAAAAAACACCCCTACTTTTATGATGCCAATCGTAAGAATGGCCAAAAAATAATAACTCTTCTTAAGTAACATAGTATTTTAAAAGAAAGGAACAGCGTGAAATTAATCATTTTAATCAAATTAAAAACATACATGAAACTGTCGTAGTCAATTAAGTGGGTATTTTTTTGTAAATTAATTAATGAAATACTCAAAATGTGATCCCTCTTGTCTTACGCAAATCGCCAATCTTTTAATGAGTCCGCTGCCTGTTGATTTTCTTAGCATTTTATGGTGAATACTTATTTACGAATAATCAATGCTATCTATGGAATGGAATGATAATATCGCTACTTTTCGAACGTTGTCGTCGGCAAACAATAACTTTCTTGAAATTTGACTCAAACATTTTGCGTTGTTCGTTTCTTTTAAAATACTATGTTACTTAAGAAGAGTTATTAGTTTTTGGTCATTCTTTCGATTGGCATCATAAAAGCAGGGGTGTTTTTTTTTTACATTTAAGTCGGTTCGATTCCCAGACGAGGCAAGTAATTTTTAGAAAATCTTTGAATGCACAATTACTAACTTTTAAAAATAACATAAAGTCTTCTTTCAGCAAAATACCCTATCTACGATATTTAAGGTACTTTCCCTTCATGTCCCACAATTTTGAGACGTCCTGTAGATGTTGGTAATTAAAATATTTGTCGTCATACCAGCTTGATCAATCGTATTTTATTTATTTATTTATCACAAACACTGCTATCTTTACAGGAAATTCCTAATGAGGTAGCGTGGTCCTTAATTAAATTATCTTAAATAACATAACACATAAAATATTATTTTTGTGAATTCATTCAGAGAGCAGGAAAATAAATCGATCCTGTCAGCCGTGTCATTCAGTGCGTGCAAGGCGCGCGTCAGTGGCGCTTTGCTGAGCAAGTTGGTTCGTGCGTGTGGCACAGCTAGTAACCGTGGCTTCCGGCGCCGTGATACGTAATTGTCAGGCACATTCAGACAAATCTCCTTCAAAACACCGGAATTATAGGTCTTACCACGTAACAGTTTGAATACATAATGTGGTTATAGCTAAGTCCCTCCTTGTCTCGAGTTTGTTGTACCCGACCATGCCGATAACGAATAAAGTTGGGTACATCAACGGATAGAAGGGGTAGACACCGTATAGTTTCATGTACAAAAATCTGGTGAATTTGTTTTGTATGCGCTCTAACATGAGAGTATATTTAGTCTCATGCGGAGCCCATATGACAGCATTATACTCAAGCTGCGTTCTTATAAGCGCATTGTACAATGCTGCAACTGCTTTTATATTTGTATAACCCGATGCCCGTCGAAGAACGAAACCCAGACTTCTGTATGATTTCTTACAAACATTTACAATATGGTCACGAAATGTTAACTCAGTGTTCAAGCGCACACCCAGGTCGCGTACCTTTTTTACCCTCTCAATTGCTGTGCCCTCAAGCTTGTACTCGTGATTATGTGGTTCTCTCATTCTGCTAAAAGTTATGACTGAGCATTTTTTGACGTTAACTTGCATTTTATTTTTCCTACTCCACTCAGCTACGTAGTCTAGATATCTTGCTGCAATCGTGCACAGTCACTTGGCCATGAGTAACTTAAGATCATCCGCGAATAATAGACAAGTGGCAACCCTGACAGACTCAGGCAGGTCATTTATCATAATAATAAAGCTCAGCGGACCCACATTACTGCCTTGGCTTACTCCTGATCTTGTATAATAAGGCTCAGATTTACAACCAGCATATTCTACGAACTGCCGTCGATCTCTCATGTAGTTAGCCAAGAACTGAAGCAATTTAGGAATACATCCGACTGCTGCCAGCTTTTCTAATAGTATGTCATTATCTACCAAATCGATAGCTTTTTTGAAGTCAAAGTAGGCAGCATCGACTTGTACTCCAGCATCAACATTTGGAACCACGTACGTCATAAAGTTCAGTAAATTACTAGTTGTGCTACACGCCGGTCGAAAACCGTGCTGGGCGTCCGATAGCAAACTAGAAACTTGGTCTAATATGCACCTTTGTATGGTTGACTCAAAAACTTTTGCTGGTGTTGACAGAATTGCCACTGGCACTACCTACCTACTTGCTATAGCCACTCACGTCTGAATCCATCCCACCCTTAGGTATTGGAATCACGCGCGTGATTTTCCAACACTCAGGAAAATATGAGGATTCCATGCACAGATTATAAAGGTGTAAGAGTGGTTTCGCTAAAACAGCGCGGCAATCCCTAATAACAAAAGCAGGAATTCCGTCCGGTCCCGCTGACCGTTTTGGTTTAAGTCGAGTAAGTGCATCCGTTACTTGACTCAGTGTGGCGACCTATGTGAACACGCGAGCTGTTACCGCCGCATTTACGTCGAGACGCGGCTGCTGACTGTTGTAGACAGAATAAAAATATTGCGCGAACTCTTTAGCACACTCTGAGTCAGATAAAATGTTGCCGTCCTTCATGATGTTTTTACGGTTCCCTGTTCCTTTTTTAGACCTCACATAGTCCCAAAAAAATCTAGGATCTTTTGTAAAATGTTGTTGAACCCACTCCTGGTGCTGGTTATGGGCACGCACTATCACCGTCTTTACCGCCGCCCTACACCGAGCAAACATTTCGTAGTCGCTACTTTCCCCACTTTCTTTGAACCTCTTATGGAATATCGCCTTTTTTCTAATATAATTAATAATTTCACCGGTATACCACTCCGGTTCTGCTGGGGAGTTTGTTGCGCCACTTCTTCTTCCCAGCTAAAGGCACTAGGAAGTGGTGAAGGGTTGGCGTTTTTGGGGGACTGTCTTATGTAATTTTGACGTTCGAAAAGTGCTGATTCTCAGCCTAGTTTGAATAAATGACTTTTGAATATTGTTTTTTTTTTTTAATTTTGGTACCTATACCTAGAATTTACATTTATTTTCCTCTTCCTTGGAACACAACTATCAATTATGTTATTTACGGTGTTATAAAAGTAATGAATCGCCGCCTCTGGGTCATGTATGTCACACATCGGACCCCAATCGTTTGATAATAGCAACGCGTATAATGAATCATAATCCGCTTTGGCAAAACTCCACTGTGGCCACAAGTCACTCGATTCTGTCATTGCATGATTTGCAGGCGTGTGATCAGTCGATTTACTATCTGAACGCTCGCACTAACCTTTGGGCACGCTTATTACGAGCGGCGGGTGGTAAGAGTCCACTGGCACAAGCGCTTCGTCCGCCGCACTCACGCGAACCTCACCCACACTCGATGAACACAATACTAAATCCAACTGACGGCTATTGCAATTAGGTACTCGTACGTGATTTGTCTGTATGAATTCACAAAACGAAAGAAAATATTCGTAACAATTGATCACATTATTATTACAAGAATATAAGTTAAAATCTCCTATAACAACAACGTCCCTATATTTAACACATGACTGTTCAATAATTCTAAACAAAATCATATAATCATTTTCGCAACTGCTTGGAGGAATATAAACCACACAGCACAAAAACAAATATCTATTACGGATATGTACAGTACCGACCAAAAGTCCATAAGCAATCTCACAAAGCAATAGACTGACGCTTCGGTTTGACTTACGACCTTCTTCTGTAAGTTGTTACAATACTGTAGACACGCACATTACACACACACAGTCACTTTATCTGCAACCAATGACTAGTTCGATAATCATCATTCGTTTTTAGTTTCATTCGTCTTGTTCACATAAATATTAAAGTTTAGCAGGTAGACAACAAAAAACTAAGTAAATTATTTCGATTTCTGTGGGGTAGATGCAGTTTGTTACAAGTATTCAATTAATAGAACTTTGTTGGTTCGTGCCGTGATAATATTGGTGACGAGCATTTAGCGCAGTGTTGTGGTTATTATTATCAAAAAGCAGGCAAAAAATATATTGAAGAGATCATATCAGATCAGAGAATATTATTGCGCTGCGTAAAAGCGAAGTGAATATCTAATAAAACCGGACTAAGTGTGAGTGTTATCATTTATATATTTCATATTTTACTAAACATAAATCCTAATCAAGGGTATTGTTGATAGAACAGAGGTATTGTTGAGACAGAAGATGCCTTTAAAGTTTTAAATTCATTGTGAGGTTTAATTCGATTAGTGAATAATAAATAATTAGGTATTATGTGTAATAAAAACAATGTTTTTCTTTGTTCTAGAGAAATACTGTGACGGTTAAGAGATATGAGGAAGGGGCTTATTATCGAGTAGCAGCGACGTCAAATGGTGAATGAAACAAATGGTTTCATACCAACGAGATATTTTGCTGAATTATTAAAAACACGTCATTATGAACCGTTCGCCGTGCACTCTGAAGGCTTGCATCACTGAAGACCAACTAGAAAACCGTTTTTGACCTTAAAATATTGACCGTACCAACTTAATGAACAACAGATTCGTTATTGCATGAATTTATGGTAACGAATTTTTTAAGCACGTTTCAATAGGGTGTTTGTCGTATTTCTTGCAGATATACCGAAATTGTTTAATATTATTTTAGTAATAGTATTATTTTAGGATTAAAATTTGAGGTTTAGTTTCAATCTTCTTTTCGTAAAGAAAATGAATACTTAAGCTATAACCTCAATACCAACCAATATTTACTAAAGCCAAATAAAGTTTAAAATAATTAATATGAACAACTGCCTTTAACCTTAAAATCAACAATTTTGTCAGTAGATTTTTTTACATTTTAAGTAGTCTAATATTCTTATTTATTGCTTAATTACTTAGACCATGATCAAAGCTTTATATTTATGGTGCAAAAAATCCATTTAAAATTTAAAACATTTCAAAATTTAAATATGTCAAAATAATACAAATTGTGAAAACAAGCAAAAATGAAACTGCCTCGTTGGTCTAGTGGTCGCAAGCGCTACTGCTGAGCATGAGGTCCTGGGTTCGATTCCCGGGTCGGGCAAAGTGTTATTGGGTTTTTCTATCTGAAATTTCTCAGTAGCAGCTCGGAGTCTGGATTTGTGCCCGGTTGATGGCAATAGGCTCGCCCCCTATTACATGGGACTTAAACATAACTGGCGAAATGTGGGTGTACCTGCTACAGGGACACCTCTGCCCAACCCTTCGGGGAAACAAGGCGTGATGTTATGTTATTATGTTATGTTTTAATACAAATTGCTTCTAAGTTTCTAGACATCTATTTCACATATTATTCAGGTGAAGTAATGATAAATAATTGTAGCAGTTTGATAACTATACTTAAGTAAAATAAACATAACGAATAAATATTATTTATTTTTTATTATAACATATCACGCATTTTTTATTCTAAACCCTTTATTGCAATAACAACATTAATAAATAGGCAGGATATTTAAAAATATTATTATTGCAAACAAAAATAACAATATTTGCAAAAACAGCGCTGTGATTTACGAGATTAGAACCTTAGCCATCTTGAATCTAAGACCAACGCTTAACGCCTTCTGCTATCTGCACATATAATTTACTTTCGAATTTTAGCAATGGGATACACTGGCCAAGGTCACGCGTACGAGTATGATGCGTGCTAACAAAAGTTATGGAAATATAAGTGCGGCGCCCGCGAACCGTGACGATACGATAGTGTGTAGTTCAAAACTGCGTTCTCTGTGGTGTGTGTACGGCACTCACACCACAGACGTCTGACTGTTTACACATACAAATGTACGGACTATACCGCGTGTTCACAGCAATACGACTCTTAGCGTGCTCATGCACTTTTGAGCGCTTACTGTACGGTAGCACAAATCAGTTCAAAAGCGCATCTACCTACATTGACGTCACCCGGTACTGTCACTTTACGTATCTCGAACCCATGTGTGGCCACGAGAAACGCGCCTCCCTGTTTTCGTCGGTCCATTCGGTCGCATCGTAAGATCTGATAACCTTGCGGTATAATTTCGGCATCTTCTATTGACTCATTGCAGCCTGTTTCTGTTATTGCAATTAAATCGGCTCCCACTGTTTCTACATTATTGCAAAACATACCCAACTTTGTACGTAGACCTCTTGCGTTTTGATAAAAAATTTCAATATTTTTATTTTCCGTCGTTTGGTTTATTTGTTGGTCTCCGAAACCAAATCCATTCGGAAAATTCTGCATTCAGAGGCCATACATCTGGTTGACGTAATTTGTGGTATAATCCCTCAGAGATTCCAACAATAAAAGAAGAGTAGTCTCTCTCTGTGTTAATATGCTTAATTTTTTCAATTTTGATATTAACTTCAGATCCACACACCTGTTTTACATGAGTGGCCAAGTTTTCGACAGTAGGTAGTTTCCGGATGAAGGCGCCAAACGTGAAGATGTTTCTTCCGCTCCATTGCTTGAATTTCCATAAGGCTCGAGTTTTGCCCTCTTTTTACCCGACTACGGCGAAGCAAAAAAGAGGGTTATGATTTTGACCGGTATGTATGTATGTTCATCTGTTACCTCATAACTTCTAAACAGCCGATCATAATTTGACAAATGAGGTATCATTGAAAGCGTTTTGATTGTCCGTTGGTTATAGGCTATGTGACGTCACATTAAATGCAATATGGCGCCCTCTAGAGGACATAAAGTAACGAAATAAAAAATAAAAATAATTGAATTGTGCCATGTTGGGTATCAAATGAAAGGGCTTGACGAGCACATTACAAATATGTATAAATCATATTGTCCAAGTAAATTAATATGTTTAAATTGTTAAAAACAAGCAAAAATGAAACTGCTACGTACGGCGCGGCTGTAAAATTAATACCTATTTTACCATAAATGCCGTGATGGTCCAGTGGTTAAGGCCTCGCCTCTCATGCACGAGGTTGTGGATTCAAATCCGGGCAGGTACCAATGTGACTTTTTCAATTCAAATGTACTTTCTGACTTTATCTTGGATATTACTAACATAGGTGAAGGAAAAACTTCGTGAGGAAACCTGTACCCTAATTGCGTAATACAACACAACCACAATCTGATTCGATTTGAAACAGATTGCTAATCCATTGCTTCATAAGTTGGAAAAATAAATCTGCTCAACAACGTAAATAACGCAATGTTGTTGAACTGTCAAAATGAAACAAATCAGGCAAAATTGTTTACGATTACGCAATTAGGGTAGGTACTGGACTTATAGTTAATATATATATAAGTCTGAAATCGCCAACACGTCTTGAGCGCGCGTGGTGATCTATGCTCGTGCCTTCTCTTTATGAGAAGAGGCCTTTTCCCAGCAGAGGGACAATAATAGGCTGATATTATTATACCATAAAACCCAAAAAAAAAATTAAGCTGCTCTGCAAATACTTTATCACGAAACTATAACCCCAAAATAATTTAAATAAAAGGTAAAGCCGTGGTCGCATGCTTCTACACCTACAAAATTATAATGGCATGCGACCACGGCTTTACCTTGACCATTTTTGTACGTATGTCTTGACTTCTGTCTGAAATATTTTCTTGTTTCATACCTTTTAGTCGGGTTTTAGTTTTTGAACTTATTTTTTTTACTTCTTTACTTTGGATTTTCTTCTTATTCTTATGGACTACATTCCACCCTTCATTACTATCTGCGTTGTTATTCATCTCAACCTCTACTGTTGACAAGTGCTGTTCCTTCACTTGCGAAACTTCGCCTGTCATTGGTTGTTCCACTGTTTTCAAGGCCACACTTGATGTAACAGCTGATGCGCTGGCGGCGGGTTTGTTACTCATGTCCTTTGCGGGTTGTTTGCAAATCGCTTCGGAATAATTCAATGCTTCTTTAGGACATTTCACGGTCTTCTCTGATGCTTGTAATATTTTGGAGATATTTATTTGGTGTTCTAAATATTGGTTACGCGTACTTAGTTCCCTCATTTGAGTTTCAAGAGCGAAAACTTGGTCAACTTTTTTTTTCGAGTACCTTCACGTATACACGTAATTCTTGCAACTCATTTTTCGTGCAATTTAATATTTCATGCATATTTTCCTTAACACTTGTCTGGCTATCTAAGCGTGACATTACCTCCAATCGGAAATACTTAATCTCTTCTAGCAAGTTGGATTGTCGTTCCGTCATCGGCGATGCTGTGTTCTTTATGCGACTGCCGCGCTAAGCGTTCACATTACTGCTTATAGGAAAAGTGTCTGCTTGGCCAGATACTCTAACTGGTGTATCCGCACTGTGATTTGTCTGGCGTTGTGAACAGACACACTCAGGACATACCCATTGATCCTTATATTCCAGAGAGTACGTTACGAAGTTTTCCGTAGGAATTCCAAGGCACTTTAATTCATACACTTTATTGCAAGCCTTTTTGGAACACTCAATAAATGGCATGCCAGTTAGGTCCACTCCACAACCACTGCAATTCAACGACATTCTCGTAAGTACCTAATAATTTTTCGGTAACGAACACACAAGACGTCCGCTCGGTACGTGCGCTTTTGACTATATTGTAGTCAGGTACAGTTGATACCAGTGTAATTACAACATTGTGTATGTTAAACTATGTATATTTCCATGTTTGGTATGAACATCTTGACCCTTGCTCTTTCAAAGTAAAAGTCAAAATCATTTATTTCAAATAGGCCCATGTATGGCACTTTTGAACGTCAAAATTTACAAAATAATAAAATTGATTCTAGTCGCCCCTTCCAAAAGGTAGTTTTCGTATGGAGAAGAATGGGCAAGAAACTCCACCGTTACTCTTTTACTCGTTAGCCTTATCCGTATATAAGTGGGTTTCACGGGCGATAAGGCTCAGTCTGCACTCAGCGCTTGGTGTGGCAACACGCCGGCGCCGTGTTCGAGTTCGCAACAAGTCCATCGTCATCCTGAGGATGCCTCGGTGAGAGGTGAAACACGTGTCGATTTCTTTCAGGAGTTTTTTATGGCTCTTCCCCATTGTAATTTCTCGTCTAGCGTGATTCCTAGGAAAACCGTTTGATTAATAAATTCCAGTTTTTCTCCATTTAATATGATGTCACATTCGCTACTTTTAACATTAGGTAATTTAAATCTAATGCATTTGGTTTTTTTTTTTTATTAAGTAGGTACCAGATTATTTATCGTAAACCAACTTGGACTTGCAGAATAGAGCTATTCACGTCGTCAAGATTTTGTGACCGTGGGTTTATTTTAAAGATTAATGATGTGTCATCTGCAAATAACACCATCTTCGGTTGATTTTGAAGTAATTGGGGTAAATCATTAATGTAAACTAAAAAGAGGAATTGACCCAATATCGAACCTTGAGGAAACACATTCATAATTATTTATTAACTATAGATGACTTACAGCTAAAATAAACAGAATATAAAATTGTATGTGAGACTGACAGCAAGTAAAAAATTATCACTTCTAATAACAGATTGGAAAAAAAAGTGGAGTTGGAGTGTGAAAAAAAAGTGGTGGCACTCCGGGAGTGCCGACAGAAGTGAAAACTTTAACATGATCGCCTTGGTGGAAGAAAAATACTTGCATAGAACTTTGATCCTTAACGGAATATAAATAAAGAGCACAATCGCGTTTACAAAACTTTTAAAGTAAAAATACTTGCATAGAACATAGATTCGTAACGTAATATAAATAAAGAGCACAATCGCGTTTACAAAAATGAGGTGTCGTCATGGTGTCGCGAAATCAATAGTTTAGTCCCATCTCAAAAATGCCCAACGCGCCTAAAGAAGTTTTCACTTCAAAAAAAGAGAAACACAGTTTCCAAAAAAAAAAAAAAACAGAGAAAAAATAAACAGTATAATAACATTCAAACTTAAACGAAATTCACATTTCTTTAGGGACAAGAATAAAAACCTGAATATGTATACTAAATCTTAATTAAAACAAGCCAAGGTTCAGGCACTTGCTGGCTGAGGACATGCTGTTTGCACATGCTATTAAAGTTACTACTTGCACGCATTATAAATGAATTTTCCCTGTAATTCGTAGAGGTAAATGGATCACGCTACGCTATGGATAATGCTACGCTCAGACCAACTCTGAGGAACTACATAATGGTATGCTCTCATTAACAATGTCAAAACTAGACGTTTTACTCAAAATTAAAATATGTATAGTCAGCAACAAAAGATGTTTAACACTGTTACTTTTACATATTATTTTTGTTACAAAATTACTGTTTTTCAGTATTTCATGTAAAGGATACCTTTGAGGCCAGAGGCTCCCTTCAAAATACTCAGTTCCCATAGCTCTCTCTCTCTACTCTACATACATGAGGTTGTGAAGAATACACGCATTGATGAGTGTTCTCTTGAGAGATTAATTAAATTATGCGCACCGTACATATGTCAACCACTGTGTTATTTAAAAAATTGATGTTGACATTTTATTAGTTATGACATTATCAATTACCATTTACAATAATATTTATTTAGTCTTAATCTGACATTATACTTATCTCTTGAACTGACATAGGTATAGCTTTGACTTAATTAACTAATTACCATTTTTACCATGAAAGTCCTAATGCATGCATCTTATTTGTTGTTGCTGTATTTTTTATTTAATTATCATTGTGTAGAACAAAATTAAATATTTGCACACCATAAGTAATGGTAGAATGTAAAGGGGCCATTATAATTTTAAGGTTATACATTGTAAACCTCCTTTCTCGCAAATAAATGAATTTGAATTTTAATTTTGAGACAGTTAAGAACATTGGCCTAATAAGGGTGATTTTTGAGATCGGACTTTAGAGCGAAACCCGAAACTATGGGTAGTAGAGCAAAGTGGTCAAAGGAACCATGAACTCAACTCAGTAACTCAGCTCAGTTGCACTATTTGTTAAAATAAATAAAAATCTATTCGGTGAACTGAAATCAAAAAGGTATATACTGAAAATATCTAGTATACCACAAAGAACTGCTCTTATGGGCAAAAGTTTTTTTGGAATGGCATCTAAAATTTACAATAAGATACCAGTGGACATTTTAAGCACCAAGGAACTGCCACTATTTAAACATAAATTGCGTAATTTTTTAATTGACAAAGCTTACTACACGATCCAAGATTTTCTAAACAATTAGTGCCTACTACAATCTGTCACCATAATTGTTATTTTCTAAGATTTACTTTTTATGTGATGCCTAAGATTTTATTTTTTATTTTTAACTGCATGTTGATTAATTATTGTATGCCTATTAGGCAGGACATAATGGAACTGTAATTTACCTAACATCTGTATGTATAACCTATGCCCACAATAAAAAGATTTGATTTGATTTGATTTGATTCAGATTGATTTTTTGAAATACTTACAAATGTCATTTTGTACTGAATGTACAAAGTTTCGTTAATAAATTAAATTAATTATAAAAAGGTCCCAGTTTTGGTAATTGCCTTTTGTTGCAAATTAGCACTAATTTCTATTTTAAATGGGTTATCATTTAACGTAGAGTGCGATAAAAGGAATATAATGAGAAAATTATGAAAATTTATAACATATAAATTGGAAGCGCAAAACAAACCTTTTGACAGATACAAGAAAAAAGTAATGTTCCCTATATTATCAACCACCCTGTATATTGAGCCAAAAGTCTCTAAATAAAATGGCTGTGGCATACGGACGAAATTATAAGGGTTCCGTTTTAGCTATTTGGCGAAAAATGTGGCCCATTTTAAAATGTGCGTTCCCGATGTGACACCCTTTATTTATAACATGGGATTTAATAAGAAGTTGTCGATGCAGGCGGGCGAGGCGACAGACTACGCGAGCGCCGAGGCGACGGCGCTGCACGAGCGCCTCGTCGCCTATGTGCACGCCCTCGCCGGCGGACATGTGAGTACTCGCCGAGTGCGCCCGACCGCGTCCGAGCGCAACCGAGTGCGTCCGACATTCACCCTCGCTGTCCGCAGGAGCCGCGCTCCGGCGTGTGGGTGGAGCACTCGTACGCGCGCGCGCGGGGCGCTCCTCACGCGCCTGCCGCGCACGTGCGCGTGCTGCTGGCGCCGCGCCTGTCCGTCGAGCACGGTGACGTGGACGTGGAGCGCGTGGAGCCGCCGCCGCCCGAGCTGCCCGCCGACCGCTCGCTCGAGCGCGATCACTCCGACAGCGAACACGACGACGACTGGGAGGCACGAGTCACCGCGCTCGCGCCCAGCGCCGTGCACGCGCGCCTCGCCGAGCATGCGCTCGACACGCTGCGCCGCATGCGCCTCGAACGCCTTGCAGGCGCGCGCGGCTCGGCCTGCGACGCGGCGGCGCGCACGGCGGCGCGGCGCCTCCGCCTGGCGCTAGCGAGCGCGGCGGCGCACCCGGCGGCCCACGCGCAGCGCCCGGGCGCGTGGCTGCACGCCACGCTGCACGCCTACATGCCGCGCGCCGAGCGACGCCTGTACGACGAGCTGGCGAGCGAGCTGCGCCGCGCCGCGCCGCGCTTGGCCGAGCGCGCGATGGGCGGGCGCGCGCCGCCGCCGCGCCGGGACCCGCTTGCGGCGGTGGGGCCGGCGCTCGGCTGCGACTCGAGCCCGTGGCTGGTGTGGCTGGGCTGCGGGCGCGCGCGGTTGGACGCGCGCTGGGCGCGGCGCCTGGGCGCGCTGGTGTACACGCGCGTGCTGGGGGCCGCGGGGGGCGCGGGGGGCGCGGCGCCGGACGCGTGGTGCGCGGCGGTGGCGGGGAGCGTGCGCGCCGCGCTGGCCGACACGCTGGTGGAGGCCGGGTGAGTGCTCGCCACGGTTGCGCCGTCCCCGGGTAGGGAACGGACTGACGGACTGACGAACTGACGCCACACATTGCAGGGAGCGGCCGGTGATCCTGGGCGGCTTGGGCGCGGGCGCGGCGCTGGCGATAGCGCTGGCGGGCGCGGCGCCGGACGCAGTGCGCGGCCTGCTGCTGCTGGCGCCGCCGCTGCTGACGGCGGAGGGCGCGCGCGACGTGCCCGACGACGCGCTGGCCGAGCTGCGGCTGCCGATGCTGCTGGTGGCGGGCACGGGCGCGGCGGCGTGCTGGCGCGGCGCGGCGCGAGAGGCGACGCGCGCTCGCGGGGCGGGCGGGGCGGTCGGGGCGGGCGCTCGACGCGTGCTGGAGCTGCGCGGCGCGGACGACGCCCTGCGCCTGCCGGCCGAACACCGGCGCCGGCGTCGCCTGCCGCAGCACGCCCTGGACGCGGCCGTAGCGGTGAGCGAGCCTACTGCGGACGATCGAACTCGATACGGGCCGGACGGCATATACGGTTCGCTCCGTAGACTTAGGATTCGTATGTACATTTTTGAAATGTACATACTAATACAATATTTTTATGTTATGTGACTTTTTTAACCGACTTCAAAAAAAGGAGATTACCTACTCATTTCGACCGTACCTATATCTTTTTTTATGTGTTCGCGGATAACTTCATCGTTTATGAACCGATTTTAATGATTCTTTTTTTTTTGTTGGAAAGGAGATATCTCAAGGGTGGTACCATGATAAGATGATGGCATCCTAGAGAAATCGAGGGAACTCTTCAAATATTACAGGCAAACCTATAGCGATATGGGCATTTTTTATAGTAACTCTTGCAGTTGCTCTTGGAAAGCACCATTTAGTTAAGTGGAACTGATGATGAAATAAAGACCACAAATAGCCACCGAAACTCCTCATTAATAAGTATTTCTCGGGTTGCGATTCGATTACTTTAATATGGTTGCAATGCAATTTATGCTCGTCACAATGCATATGGAGAAATGGAGCTGATGGTGAAGTACCAGGAGAACTCCTCAACGATGCACGTCCCTGAATCGGGAAAAGCAATATTTTGTAAAAGGTTGCGTGGTTGGTTTAAAGCAGTTGGCATTAGGCTAATGTAACTTAGATAAATTACAAATTGACCCATTAAAAAACGAGAAATAAAAACTTTAAATAAACTTTAATTTCAGAAGTTGGTGTCAAAAAACTAAAATACTGATCTAAAGACACCGACTTCTGAAATTAAAGTTATTTTTCACTTTGTAGTTTGGAAGTCGGTTGTATTTTTTGTAAAAAGTTTTTATTCATTAACGGTAACACATTACTTTTAAAGTTATAAGTAGGGAGTTTCAATAACGTACGAAAAAAACATGTGCGGTTGGGGGACCCCCGTCAGGAACGAAGTTCATTCTCACGTATGATTTAAAACAAAAACAAAATTTTTGCAGCTGCCATCTTGGATTTACATTTCAAATTCAAATGATTTTATTTCACACTAGCTTCTGCCCGCGTGGAATAGTTACTTTGGGCTAGCTAACTTTAACTCGCGACTTCGTTTACGTAGAAGGTGAGCGAGACAGGGGCCACCGCTCTTCCCCCTCATGACTGCCCGCGCAGTACTTGATCATTATTTTGCTGCGATGTTATTTTAAAACTGCGATATCTCCTAAGATATTCATTGAAACCGAATGATGTAAAGGGCAATTTTGTTTTAAATTAAATACTTGTGATGAAAAACGTATTTATTTGGATAAGGATTAATATCATGTTTATAAAAACACCTTCGCAAAGGTTAGCATAAAAAAGGTTATATATAGTGAGCCAACCTTAAAAGATAGACATGCTGTCGCGGACTTAACATTAAAGGGGAACAATTCTGTTGTACATGATTTTTGCGAAACTTTAACCGTTTACGCAGCGCACGCAGCGGAAGCTCTCAAAACGAAAAAAAACCCCGATTTTGAAACATTCTTCATTGGTGCTCCGCTCCTATTGGTTTTAGCGTGATTATATATAGCCTATAGCCAACACTGAAAAAATTGTTCAGACCAGTAGTTCCTGAGATTAGCGTGTTCAAGCAAACAAGCAAACAAACTCTTCAACTTTATAAGTATACTAGCTTTTGCTGATGATTGATGTCGGAAAATATCCCAGGGGAACGTACTACCGAGATTTCATACCTAATAACAGAGGAAAACGCCATTAACTCCTACCGCTGCGCCCGCGTTGCTCCGCGTAATTTTGAAACTGATATCTTTTAAACTATTCATTTAAATGATACGATTTAAAGGCATATTTTAATCTAAATTAAATGCCCAATTTAAATAACATATTTTTTTTGGATAAGGATTAATACTGTACCGGTCAAAGAACCTACAAAAACAAAAGAAATACCTGGAGTTGGCGGAATAGTTTCATTTGTGTGAGTGAGCTAGCAATTTTCACGCTGCAGCGAATGTCTCTTTAAGTGTTTTTTAGCATTTCAATGCTTAAATCTACATTTTCTTCTCTTTACCAAATCTATTATTGCTAAAACCCTAAAACTGAAATCACGCCTTCTTCGTCCGAACTCATTTTGACAGTAAGCCGTCGTACGCACGGACGTAATAAAATAGCGGCGACATTTTATCGCGCACTGGAATTTCAACGCTCTGCTTAGCACCGAGAGTTGAAAATCCAACAGTGTGTTTTTTCAACGCGCTGGGACGAGAGTGCGTCTCAACGCGTTGGATTCTCAACGCTCGGCTTAACACCGAGAGTTGAAAATCCAGTGCGCAATAAAATCCCGCCGCGATTTTTTTACGTCCGTGCGAACGTCGGCTAAATGTTTTTAGAAACATCAAATAAAAACCGGCCAAGTGCTTGTCGAACCACGCACAATGAAGGGTTCCGTAGTTAGGATGAATTTATCCCAAGGACAAACATAACTTTGTAGTTGAAAAACATGTTCTTTCATACGGAATGTATGGGAGAACATGTTTTTGCAACCGCAAATTTAAGTTGGTTGAGTATTACTCGTTAAACTTATAGAGCCTACTTAGCTGTGATAGTTTTCCTTTTAATTTCGTTATAAATACTACTGTTAGGATTTTTTTTCAAATAAACCAACCATTTAGCTGGCAGGGGACAATACAAAAGTGCAGGTTAACAAAGGTGTCAAATGTCATGATTTCATAAAATTATGACATTTAACACCTTTGCTAACTTATGGATTTGTATTGCTGATTGTGATGATTATAATTGAGTAAAGCCATATTTGTTACGGCCGCGAATCATATTTTAATCAACATAAAACCTAACACTGACAAAAGATCTTGGTGGAATAAAAATACTTGTATAGAACATTGGTCCGTTATCTTATCTAAATAAAGAACACAATCGCGTTAAAAAAAAAAACTTCCAAAACTTTTAACGTAAAAATACTTGCATAGAACTTTGATCCGTAACGGAATATAAATAAAGAGCGGAATCTCGTTTACAAAAATGAGATGTCGTTAACGGTGTCGCGAGTTCAATTGTTTTTCCCATCTCAAATATGCCCAACGCGCCTAAAGAAGTTTTCACTTCAAAAACTGTTTGATTTTCCTACTAAACGTATAATAATAACGACAGATCATGTGATGACAAATTGAGTAAAACGCCATCTATTGCAAAGATCTCAGAACAAAATGAATAATTTTATCATTCTATGAGTTCGAATTGAAGTAAAAGGTTTACCTTTTTTGTTGAAAATACATGATTTATGAGTTTAATTATATAAATCAGCATTAAACAAGGAAGTTTTGATTTTTACTAATCTTACTTATGCCAAAATCTGTCGTTTATCGCTTTTTAGTGATTGTTAATTTCATAATTGTTACCTATGCTGCCATCTATGATTTTTTTTTTCAAAACTAATTATAATTTGTTCGAGTTGAGACCCCATGGCGAGGTGTTAATTTTTCAAAAAAACTTGAAAAAAGTTTTATTCTACGACCTATGGTAAAAAAAAAAAAACAAATTGTGGTATGTGATAGCTGAATATATCGCGTGTCGACCCCTTAACGTTGGACCACTATTTACGCCACACCCTATATATATATATACAAGGTGCAGTTTTGAACCTGCAAAACATTTCAGGAGGGTGTTATGAGACTCGTAAATAATCATAATATAACAATACGATACCAAGTCAATAATACTTTTTATTTTCGATTTTTAAATTTTATTGTTTTTCAGAATAAAGTTTTAAAGAATCACCCATTGCGATGTATCGCGCGTCATGTCACTGTGTGCGTGAATGCGATGACCAGTGAGTACGAGGCTCCGCCCACATTTCTACGAAACGAACGCGGCACGTACGTTGAACTAAAATTACGGTCGTTGCTATGGTTACGGGGAGCCCCCGCGATGCACGTCATACCGCATTTCGATTGAGACTCGAAAATCGTTTACTGCGCATTGAAGGTTCAACCAACGTGCCGCAATCTATACAAGTTGTTGTAGCTACAGCAACTTATAGCAAATAATTTAACCTTAGATGTAGTTCGAATTTGAAAATCACAATGTACCTACATTATTGTTTTAAATTTCGCTAAATAATAACTAATTTTTAAGCATCATTACAATGCGAAAATCTTCATCATCTGCCGAGCCTGTTCCCAACTATGTTAGGGTCGGCTTTCAGTCTAACTGTATGCAGCTCACTACATGGAGTGCCAGCGAATCACGTAGGGCGACTGCGTATCAGACCTCAACAAACCAGTTACTTGATAACACGATACCCATTTGTTAGACTAATTGTCAGACTTTCTGGCTTTTGACTACCCTTACCAACGACCATACGGCAGGGCTGTAAGGTCGTTGACCCGTACCGACCCGTGTGGTACCTAACGACTGTCCGAGAGCTACAAATCAATTCGAACCAAAGGCTTTAATTAAGTGCTTACCGAAACACGGGATTTCAATGATGTCCTAGATAAATTTAAAAGTACTTAGGTACGTCATTATCACGGAGTATAGAAAGAAGCGGAGATGCCGCAAGGCAAGTAGGCCTTGCGCCTTCAATTAGGTCCTGACGTCATAGTGGGCGGGGCCGCAAACCTTAGTTGCGAGTGAATCTTCGTCGCGTTCGGGTGCGTTGTATTCTAATCGTTTTTTAATAGTTAAATTGTTTTAATAATGAAGTGCGCTGTTGTTGGATGCAAAAATTATTCAGGATCAAAACTGAAACATATTGATGGCATAACATTTCATGTGTAAGTCCCTAAAATGTATATTTTCATTTTAAAACACATTTTCTCGTTTGATCGTCAGATTGTAGGTAGAGACATCTGTTGTCGAGGAGGTGCATTCTAACCAATTTTTACCGATTTCGTATTTTCATCATTATCAATGCATATTTTGCGACTCAAATTACTTGCTTAAGTTTTATTTTGCTCGCTATAAGTTAATTCATAGATAAATACGTTCCTTGATACATGAAATAAGAAGAATTTAAAATAAGAAAATGCGCCATCTGTCGGTAAGTAGCCGGTCTTAACTGTTAAATAAAAATATGTGCATCATGCTAGCTAGACACTATTTTATCGAATTTGTTATCTTATTTAATAATATCTAATTTTCAACCATGTCACGTTGTTAACCAAAGCTATAAATAAGCCACAACTATTGTAATACGAGACTTAATTATTACAGTTAGCTCGAAAATATTGTTTTGTCTAAAAGGCAGCATTTAAATAAAACTAGTCTTGTTTAGTGGCCAATAACAAGCAATGTCCAATAAATATCGATGATTTTATTTTTTTATTTTACTACCTACAGGGTGGTAGGGACATCGACGCGAATACTGTTACCATGGATTCAGTAGGTACATGATTCTAAAACGCCCTGCGTTGAAATTTTTCGTTGGTTATTTTTTTTTTATCTGCTGTTTCATAGAAAAGTGCAAAACCTACGCGGTCAAAATGTATGAAACAGCAGATATTTTAAAAAATAACCGACGAGAAATTTTTACGTAGGGGAGTTCAGAATCATGTACTGAATCCATGACAATAATTTTCGCGTCGATGTCCCTGCCACCCTGTATACTAAATGACTATAAAAATGTTAACTCATGTAACCCATCTTTTGGGCTTCGCCCAGTTGGGTATAGATAATGTGTTCCCACCATACTAACGCAAATAGAACGTTCTGGAACAAAGTGTCATGCTTTGTTACGCCATAGTGGCCAGTAGAAGAACTAAAATGAAAAATTGTTAGTTCATGTTCACTGTAATAATTCCTTTCACCGCTAGATGGATTTAAAAAAAATGGGCGGGGTTTTCATCGTGGGGTGTGGCCATCGACGTACCTCGTCCCCCGAACACCCGCATTCAGGCGACGCTTCATTCTTAGGAGATTTTGGCTTGCGGCATCTCCGCTTCTTTCTATACTCCGTGGTCATTATGAATTAAAAAAATAACAGAGTGGTACTTGCTCAGTTGCGAACCCGTAACCTCATGCATGAGAGGAGAACGCCTTAACCACTGGGCTACTACCATAAATAATAATAGTAGGAAGTAGATACAACTGCGCCAAAAAAAGTTCACGTTGGCGTCGTTAGTTACCTATCAGCTGATGAATAAAATGATAGGCGGAGATAAATAAACCTTACATAGCACGTAAGCAGTTCCTAATAATAATAATAAGGCATTTAGGTAGGTACTCGGCGCAGTCGGCGCGCTCTGTAGGTAAATTCAGCCCCAAGGACGGTTTTCGTTTTTATTTGTAGTTTAGTTTTCGTTTTTTTGTTTGTATTTGTTTTAAATTGGTTGATTTAAGATTTCCCTTCCTACTTTTTAACGGGCTGAGGACCGACAAAAATACCACAAGATGGGTAATTTGTGCTAGTTAAGTAGGTAGGTACCCATGTGTTAGGGATTTTAAGTGATTCATTTTGTCCGATAGGTATTTTTGGCGTAGTTAAAAATTTTAAATCAACTTATTTACAATAATCAAGTTGATTTAGCTAACATCGTATTTACAAATTATTGTCTATGTACAAATAAATAAATTACCTACTTATGTTACCTGGAGATATTGTTCAAAGTTTCCACCGTCACACTCCAGGCACAGTCTAGCACGACGTTGCTGATTTTCCTTCAGCTTACGTAACACAAACACATTCGTTTTTATTGTGTCGAAAGCACTGATCACTTTTGCACGTAGTTGGGTAACACTGGTGATTTCGTCTGTGTATGTACACCAATCTTTTAACGTCTCCCCACAGATAAAAGTCCAGGGGCGTGAAGTCCGGAGAACGCGGAGGCCAAGCCACTGGACCACCGCGACCAATCCAGTGGGTGCCAAACCTGTCACTCAAGTACTCACGTACTTGCCTACCGTAGTGAGGAGGTGCACCGTCCTGCTGGAAGTACATGTTGCGTTCCACTGCCAGGGGAACTTCTTCCAACATTTCCTCGACGACGTATTGCAACATCTCCAGATATGTGGCACTAGTGAGGTGACCATCGATAAAATGGGGTCCAAGCAATTGGTCTCCTATTATGCCAGCCCACACATTTAAACTGAACCTCACTTGATAAGAATGCCTTTGAGTCACGTGTGGGTTGTGTTCGCGGTGAGCCCACCAGTGTTCGTTATGAACATTGTAGACGCCAACTCGAGTAAATAAACACTCGTCCGTCCACAGGATGTTGGCGTCTTGGTGCTCCAGCAACCAGCGACAAAATGTAACTCGCGCGGCGTTATCACGTTGGTGGAGATCCTGTACCTTGCGGTAGTGAAAAGGATGCTGCATTTCTTTGTGCAGTAGCCGCCACACTGTGGAGTGGTGCACTCGAAACCGTCGACCAGCCTCCCGCGTGCTTGCCCGTGGCTCTCGCCGGAAGAATTCCAGGATATCTTCCTGCAAGGCGACAGGCAGGCCTTCGTTGCCGCGACCTTCAGCATGCTGGGGAACGTCGAACTGCCGATGATCGCGCAGTCTCTGGGTAGCGTGATTGGGGAATAACGCCGCGAACATTTCGATGGCTCGAGATACATTGTCTCCACTGATGGCATACAAGCGGACCATCTCCACCAACTCTACATTGGAGTATTGGTCCGTCATCTTTACAACTAGGTAGTAGGTACCTATCGCGACCGTTAATCGAAGGCGCACTTGAGGGGCGGAATTTGCAAGCGTATGCACACACCGGCGGCGCGGCGGTGTCATCAATTACACTAATAAATTGACCCGATCACCCGATTTATGTGCTTGCGATGACCGCGGGGGCGTGGCTAGTGGGAGAGGGAGCGGGCGGGGGTTGGTGCTTTGGATTTATGAAAGAAATGTCGGTTGCGTTTGTTTGTGTGTGTGAAAGCGCAGTTTAAGGCCACGTACAGATTGGCCGCGTTTTAAAAACGGGAGTTCACACTTACCGATTTCCGTAAATAAGAATAAAATGTAAAAAAAATACCTGCCCATTTTATTGTTGATTCGGGTCGAGAATCACTAACATAATTACCTCCTAAAATGTTTTGCAGATCCAAAACTGCACCTTGTATAAGAAGTATAGATAAACCTACATGGGCACTTATGAAACGTCAGAAGCTAGGTGCACGGTTCCAATTGGTCGTTTCTTATGGAGAAGAGCCAGCAAGAAACTCCAATTTCGACCCCCTCTATCGGCTTTAACACCCTCTAAAACCATGAAATCTATAGCCATGATGAAAAATTTTAAAATTTTCAGCGCCGCCACTTTGGATTTATATTTCGTCCCCACTATCAGCTTTAACACCCTTGAAAACCATAAAAACGATACCCATGACGAAAAGTTTGAAAAACAGAACCGACTTCTTGGTTTTTCATTTTGACCAAATTCACACTTTCTCTTTCTTTCTATTTTTCTTTCTCTTTCTTTCTATTTTTCTTTCTCTTTCATGCAGTGTACTCGGGCCAATGTGTACAATTTTATCCCACGGCACTGTACAGTATTTCTATTTTCTTAATGTCCCTCGGCAAATTTCGTGTTTCGTCAGTCGTTGGATTTCTAACAGTTGCCTTTTACACTTGGTGCAGACCGGACGCTCTCAATCGACTTGGAAGTATATAGAGTTGTTAATACTCTTAATGTAATTTATTTTAAAAATGGGAGGAAAGCTGCTAAAGTCACAGACACGACAGATAGGAAAATAGTTTTACAGCTCTATATAGTTCACACGGAAATCAAAACAAAAGAACAATAAAGTACCTAGTTCTGAATTCATATTATTATACACTAGCTTTTGCCCGCGGCTTCGCCCGCGTGGATGTCGGAAAATATACCACGGGAACGTAATACCGGGATTATATACCTAATAGTCCAGGAAATGGTTATTGACTCCTACCGCTGTGCTCCAACCATAATTATTTTGTTACACGTAATTTTGAATCTGTGATAGATATCTTTGAAACCATTTATTTAAATTATATGATGTCAAGCTTCGATCAACAATACCAACTAGATAACGGGTCACGTACAAAATCAAAGCTAAATACTGTCTTCGTGAATATATACTTATACATCTTCATTTGTTTACTAACGAACTGAGAGAAAAGTTTTAAAACAGTTTTAAGTTCAACCTAATTACAACCATGGCACCTAGTCATAAAGTCACAAATCATCAAAATATTATGTTATACTTACGATCACTCGTCACAAAAAACGAGCAAAGCAATATTATTACTCCTGTTACTTAAAATAACATTTAGTGTGAAATCAACCTTAAGTCGCAACAAATAAAGTACTTTTTCCAGTTATTGCCTTGCGAGTTACATCGTTTTGTCTTTGCTTCTTCCAATTTTGCTACAGGAGGTACCATGGAGTCGCATTGAACATTAAAATAATTTATAAAATGAACGTGAAAGTTTAGTTGGTTAGTTTTTTTTTATGTTTTGGGCATCTATGTTTGTTAGTATACATACTTATTACTTTATTAGCGTTATGTTTTTGTGTATAATATGTTTATTTACTTTAACAGTTGTTTTATGTGTTGTACACAAAATGTAAGTATGCCTGTTGTTTTTGGGGTTCCGTACCTCAAAAAGAAAAAACGAAACCCTTATAGGATCACTCGTGTGTCTGTCTGTCCGTCTGTCACAGCCAATTTGCTCCAAATCGAATGGACCGATTAAGTTGAAATTTGGTACACACATGTATTTCTGTGACCCAAACACGGACGTGTAACGTAAATAATAGAATTTTGAATATGGGGGTCACTTTCGGGGCAAATAAGAAAAAAAACTGTATCGTGTGACATATCAAATGAAAGGGCTTGTTGTGAGGATCTTAAAAATGTTTTTTATTTAAATTTAAAATAAATACTTTAAAAGATATTTGAGAAATTCGATGAAAATTGACCCCCCCCATCTCCGAAACTACAGGACCTAAAATTAAAAAAAATACATAGTATGGCTTTTTACTCATAGATTACAGGAAAACCTATAAGAAGCCTATAGTCTTAAAACAATATGGTAAATCTCTCAATATTGTGCGTACAAACTTACATTTGCAGTTGGAATGTATGGGAGAACATGTTTACACTTTTAATGAGGTGTCGGTAACGGTAACAGTGTCGCGAGTTCAATTGTTTTTCGCATCTCAAAAATGTCCAAAGCTGTTAAAGATTTCACTTAAAAAAAAATACAATACAAATCTACTCCGTACATCTATCTACTGTTCCGTTACACAAAAGTTTGCGTGTGTATTGGCCAACCTTGGCCAAACATTTGTAGCGGTGGTTTAAAATTGGTAATTTTGTTGAAAATTTGATATTATTCGTTAGTTTAAAGCTTAAATGTAACATAGAATAGATGTACTTACCGAAAGTAAGAAACTCCAGCCGTTAAATTGGTTTTTCGGGCATTTTTTTACAAGTTTTGAATACACATTGCGGCATAGTGAAACGTGGTTATATTGGCTGTGTATCAAGCGAACTAAACAAAATAGGGGCTCAACTTTCAAGTGAGCTGTTATTTGCCGAGACGTTTTTTTCACGCCGACCCGATATCTAGTTGGTATTGTTGATCGAAGATGTCAAGGCATATTTTAATCTCAATTAAATGCCCAGTTTAAATAACATATTTTATTGGAAAAGGATTAATGTGATACCGGTCAATATAGCTTCGAAAATTACAATGGAATTTTTATCAAATTCTGAAAGATAAAAATGGTTACTGTGGGTCATCCTTAGAAGATATACATATCGCGGACTTTTTTGTTGAACTTTTTAAGATCTTTAACCTTGTAGAACATAAATTTGATGTATCTGTAACGGTTTACGCGGCGCACGCCAGTAAAGCTCCCAGTCGCTATGATTTTTTCCGACATGTTCGACAATAATCGTCATATTTCAAACAATTTACACAAAACTTTAATGAATTATACAATAAAACCTTCCGCAAGAATCACTCCGTCCATTGGTGAAAACCGTTTGAAAATCCGTTTTGAGTTTATCGCGTTCAGACAGACAGACAGACAGACGCGGCGGGGGACTTTATTTTATAATATGTAAAGATGATAATGATAATCTAATAATTATTGTTGGATATGGAAATTAGCATTCGTTTGTATTCGGAAATGCGATGATTCCCGAGGGACATTAAGAAAATAGAAATACTGTAATCACTTGACTCTTTTCTTTTGTTTTTTCTGCCGGCATTCACTCTCTCTCTCTCTCTCTTTCTCTCTCTATGAATTAGAAGAAGACAGTCGCAAGTATTAACACTTTAACGTGACGATTTCTGAAAGTTTATAAACCGCGTTACAGAAATTCGTTCCAAAAAAATTTGAATTTTATTGCAAATTAGACTTAGTTGTAAGTACGTACAACGATATTCCACACCACTTCCACGACTAGCGATGGAAATACCGCTAGATTTTTTGAAATTTCTGAAATTGCAGCTTCGATCACAGGAGTCAATGAGGATTTGATAAAACGATTGAAAACCATATTAGAGGCAATTTCTTCAGGTCACCCTGTAGATACAATTAAGTTTAAAGTCTACTCCGAAGGCACCATGCAATTGTACGTTAATTTGTATAATTGGCAAGGATGGGCCGAAATTCGGTTCACATTCGGTTCAACCGAATTTCGGCAGCTTGAACCGAACTTCAGCATTCGGCCGAAATTCGGTTCAGATGCCGAACATTCGGCACAAGTAAAATAATACCTACTTGCACTATTTTGACTAAAATTTAATAGAATTAGAATAGCATTACTGTAAAATAAAATTATGTCTTTTACTCACTCATTTATTTTAGTTAGGAACATTGTAAATGTAAACCTTCAATTAAATCAGTTCTTCTTGAAAAATCTGTTCCTCTTATTAGGCCACGCGGTGGAAGCGCGGTGTGCGGGCGGGGTACATCTAGCAATAATTGAAGTAAATGCGTAAACAAGTCACGACGTGTCGCCTTCGAGAAAGCGCGCGAAATTGAACCGAAGTTCGGCCGAACTTTTCATTTTAACCGAATGTTCGGCCGAAGTTCGAATTCGGTTCAAACCACACTCGGCCCATCTCTAATAATTGGTATTACATGCTTGCAAGTGTTCATAAAGTTCTTGCTCACGGAGCAGCTATCATTGAACATTTGGGTGTAGTGCCGATTGGAAAATTATCCGAAGAAGCTGCTGAAGCTCGAAATAAAGACTTCAGGAGATATCGTACACATGAAGATATTATGAATAATTTATTAATCAGCTCTGAACCTCATATACCTATATATATAAGCTGAAGAGTTTGTTTGCTTGAACGCGCTAATCTCTGAAACTACCAGTCGGATTTGAAAAATTATTTTTGCATTAGATAGCCCTATTCTTGCGGAAGGCTATAGGCTATTTACCATCACGTTACGACACTCAGGAGCCGAACAAAAAGAAAAAAGTCTGAAATAACTCTAAGCGAAAACAAGTAATAGCGCGGACGATGCGATGCGACGGGGTGGGACGGAACAAGAAATTTATCGCAGACGAAGTCGCGCGCAGAAGCTAGCCAAAAATACATCACAAACTATTGCGAAAACACAAATCCCTCTCGGAAGAAGCAAAAGGTTTGCTGATTATTACAGAGACAGTAATTGTTGACGTTGATCAGGAGAACTTGGATTTTTTTAATATAGACCCCATTATTGCGTAGTGAGCCAAAATCTGACTCTTCTGATTAATAAATGATACCTTTGTCAAAGGACCGAGAACGTTTGCTGTAGTGGATTAGGCCTACTGGGGATACCACTCATTAAAAAAAACCGGCCAAGTGCGTGTCAAACCACGCACAATGAAGGGTTACGTATTTGGGATGAATTTATCCCAAGAACAAACTTAACATTGTAATTGAAAAACATGGTTTCCCTATTCCAACTGCAAATGTAAGTTTGTACCACAATATTGATATATTTGCCATGTTGTTTTAAAACCATTTTGAACCAGAAAATTTGTGAATTACGAGATAATCATGAATTAATGTAATTATTTAAAAAAAAAAATCACCAATGTTCATAGCATTGAAAATAATGAGTAAAATGTAAAGTCATAGAATATTATACTCGTATTGTACCTAACAGATAGTAGATTTCATTTGAGAAATAAAATAGTATATTATGCAATTAGTGAATAAAGGACGGATTTAAAGCGAGGGCCATAGATGAATCACAAGCAAGTGAAGAATTCTAACGACTGAATCACGACCGAAGGGAGTGATAGGTAATAGGTAATACGGGCTGGTATCCGTAACTCCACGTCAAAGCGCGTATTTTGCGTATGGGTGGGAAAATCTGTTATTCGATCCACCCCAGCTCCTCAAAGAAGGCCAGCAACGCCTTGGTGTCACTGACAATCTCACGTAGGGTACCTGGGTTACCGAAGTACTTTGCCCTGTATGTGGCGACCGCCGGGCAGTTTAACAGCACATGGGCTGCTGTCTCGTCGTCCTCCATGCAAGCTCTGCACAGCGGACTGTCTGTGACTCCTATGACAAAGAGGTGTTTATTAAATGACCCATGGCCAGTTAGGGCAGCTGTAACTGTGCACAGCTGCTGTTTTGTTAATCGGAGAACCTGTTTAGTGAGGCGGCCGTCGATTGTAGGGAGAGCCTCCTTGGCCTGCCTGCACTCACCGTGGTCCACCCATAGTTTGTGATGTTGTTCCCTGGTTCGTTTCCTTACCAGAGTGCGTAGGTACCCGAAGGGGAGTGGCGTGATGGGTTCAGGCCCCACTGGTGCCATGCTCGACCCCCTTCTGGCAAGTTCGTCGGCTGCGTCATTGCCCCGCGAACCGCTGTGTCCCTTGATCCATTGAATGGTTATATTATTGAGGTCACCCACCTGGTTGAGGCGCTGGTGGCACTCGTATATCAGCCCAGAATCAACAGTGTGACTGTTTGGCGCTTGCAGAACAGCCATGCTGTCTGAGAGTATTCGTATCGAGTGGTCCTTAACCTCCCTGGCCATGATGGCTGAAGCGGCAAGAGATATACCCATGCATTCGGCCTGGAACACTGTGTTATGGACACCCAATGGTGTGGCTATGTGTATGTTGAAGTCCTCCGAGAAGATTCCAGCACCTGTGCCACTACCTGTTTTGGATCCGTCGGTGAAGATTCGCACCTCTGCGGGGCGCAAACCCTCACATCTGCGGTCCTCGTGTAGTTGGATCCTGTATTTTTTATCGAAGATAAATTGTTTGGGCACCCGGTCGTTTACGGCTTTCGTAATAGGGAACTCATCAAATCAAATCAAACTTTATTTGTGAACATAGGGGTACAGAAAGGTCTTAAAAATATCATTTTAGCGTGATCTCAATGTTCTACCAATGCAATTGGTATACAAATAATTTGTTATTTTAATAAATACTTATAACATGCAATGTGCATTGTTGAGTCCCTCAAGTAGCGCGGTGTGTTGTGTGACTCTCTTACCCCAGAGATCAATTGCATTAAGACGCACCGCCGCCATTGTCGCTTCCTGCTGTATGAACAGGTGGAGTGGGGGCAGTCCCAGCATGGCTTCGATTGCTGCAGTCGGAGTAGTCCTCATGCAGCCCGTGGTTGCCACGCAGGCTAGTCTTTGCATGCGCTCTAGTTTGTTGGAAGCTGTAACCAGCTGAGTGCGGGGCCACCTAACCACGGCCCCGTACGCGATCATAGGGCGGATCACTGCTGTGTACAGCCACAGTATGATTTTGGGGGATAGGCCCCATTTCTTACCTATCATTCTCCTGCTCTGCCAGAAGGTAATGCAGGCCCTGTTTAGCTTGTTGTCTACATGACTACTCCAGTTTAACTTACTGTCTAGAATGACCCCGAGGTACTTGACTTCGTTGGCCAACTAAAGTTCAGTATCGAACAGTTTGGGTAGGCGGAAAGGGCCTAATGCTCGTTTTTGGGTAAACATGACTAGTTCAGTTTTAGTGGGGTTCACTGACAGTTCAAATTCCCTGCACCAACTTTCTACGATACGTAGTGCTTGCTGAGTGAGGTTACAGATCGTACCCGTCACTTTCCCCGATACAAGGATTGCGAGGTCATCTGCATACCCTATTGTATAATAGCGGCTGGCATTGAGTTTAGTAATGAGGTCATTAATTACCAGATTCCATAGAAGGGGGGACAGAACCCCTCCCTGGGGGCAGCCTCTGGCTATCATGGCCAACTGCCGCTCACCCTCAAGGCGAACCACCCGTTTGCTTAACATGTTTGTAATCCAGTCCGTAAGTACCTGTTCTACTCCATGCCTGGAGAGGGCGCTGCTGATGCTGGAGAAGTTGGTTTTGTCGAAGGCTCCTTCGATGTCTATGAAAGTACCCAGGCAGGTGCCTTTTTGATGAATCGCGTCCTCTATCTGACTGACCACTAGATGGGGAGCAGATTCGGTCGACTTACCTGAGCTGTATGCGTGTTGATTACCATGTAGCGGTATGTTTTTCAGAGCGCCATCACATAGCCTTTCCAGAGTTTTTAGGAGAAAGGAGGTCAGGCTGATTGGTCGGTGGGATTTGGCGTTTGTGTAGTCACCCTTACCTGGCTTGGGGATGAATATTACTTTCACTTCCCTCCATCCTTTAGGAACGTATCTAAAGGCCAGGCACGCCCTCATTAAAGGCACCAGTCTTATTGCGACAGAAGCACCCCCCCACTGTAGTAAAGCGGGGAACACTCCATCAGGACCAGCTGCCTTAAAAGAAGGGAGTGATTCATGATGATTGAATCACGAGCAAAGCGAGTGATTCAAGTGTTAGAATCCTGAGCGAGGCGAGTGATTCATGGCCCTCGATATTAATCCGTTTTATTCAAGAGTTGCATAGGTACTATACTTTATACCATGACTACGAGAAAAACAAAGATTTAAGCGAAAATAGACATTTAATGAAGAAAAACGTGTGCGGTCGTGCGTCAGAAACGAAGTTCTTTCTCACGTATGATTTAAAACAAAACAAAATTTTTGCAGTCGCCATCTTGCATTTACATTTTCATCTCATATCGGCGTTAGCGCCCTCGAAAACTATGAAAACGACACCAATGATGAAAAAATTGAATTTTTTTTGAGTATCATCTTGCGTTTACATTTCGACCCCACTATCGGCTTTAACACCCTCGAAAACCATGAAAACGACACCCATGATGAAAAATTTAAAAATTCAGAGTCACCATCTTGAATTTACATTTCGACCCCACTGTCGGCTTTAACACCCTCGAAAACCCTGAAAACGATAACCATGACAAAAAATTTAAAAAAAATCAGAGTCACCATCTTGAATTTACATTTCGACTCCACTATCGTCTTTAACACCCTCGAAAACCATAAAAACGATATCCATTATGAAAATTAAAAAAAAATACAGCCGCCATCTTGGATTTTCATTTTGACCTCACTATCGGATTTTGCACCCTTAAAAACCATGAAAACGATACCCATGATGAAAAATTTGAATCAGAGCCGCCATCTTGGATTTTCATTTTGACCAAATTCACACTTTCTCTCTCTCTCTCTGCAGTGTACTCGGGCCGATGTGTACAATTTTATTCCACAACACTATAATCTCTTTACTCTTCTTTTGTTTTTTCTGCCGGCGTACTCTCTCTTTCTCTTTGAATTAGAAGAAGACAGTCACAAATATTAACACTTTTTAGCGTGACGATTTCTGAAAGCTTACATACAAGCCGCTATAGAGAACTTCGTTCCAAAAAAGGAAGGTTAAATTAATCGCAAGGAGGTTGTATAGCATTGAGGTCGAATATATTGGTGTTCTAAATTCAAACAGCAAAATAGTGATTAAAAGTGCTTTTTATTCACTGTTTTCAGTGAATTAAATAAGCTTTTTAGAGGGGGAATGGTATAAAAACATTTATCTACTCTCATAATATTCGAATTATGAACTTCAAAACGAGTTTATATTGACATACTTTATAAACAGAATACCGAAATTTAAAAATAGAATCATATTATAACACTTTTTCTCTAACAAAATAATACTATAAAACTTTTTTTTTCTATTACGATACAGCGTTATCCAAGAAGTTAATATCACCAGAGTTTCCATCAACTTTTGGCGGGGGACAGCAGCACCCGCTGTAGCGCATGTGCGGTGATGTGCTGGTGCAGGCGACACTCGCACGTGTAGGTAGTAGTACTGGGGGACAGCACACCCGCTGTAGCGCATGTGCGGTGATGTGCTGGTGCAGGCGACACTCGCACGTGTAGGTAGTAGTACTGGGGGACAGCAGCACCCGCTGTAGCGCATGTGCGGTGATGTGCTGGTGCAGGCGACACTCGCACGTGTAGGTAGTAGTACTGGGGGACAGCACACCCGCTGTAGCGCATGTGCGGTGATGTGCTGGTGCAGGCGACACTCGCACGTGTAGGTAGTAGTACTGGGGGACAGCAGCACCCGCTGTAGCGCATGTGCGGTGATGTGCTGGTGCAGGCGACACTCGCACGTGTAGGTAGTAGTACTGGGGGACAGCAGCACCCGCTGTAGCGCATGTGCGGTGATGTGCTGGTGCAGGCGACACTCGCACGTGTAGGTAGTAGTACTGGGGGACAGCAGCACCCGCTGTAGCGCATGTGCGGTGATGTGCTGGTGCAGGCGACACTCGCACGTGTAGGTAGTAGTACTGGGGGACAGCAGCACCCGCTGTAGCGCATGTGCGGTGATGTGCTGGTGCAGGCGACACTCGCACGTGTAGGTAGTAGTACTGGGGGACAGCAGCACCCGCTGTAGCGCATGTGCGGTGATGTGCTGGTGCAGGCGACACTCGCACGTGTAGGTAGTAGTACTGGGGGACAGCACACCCGCTGTAGCGCATGTGCGGTGATGTGCTGGTGCAGGCGACACTCGCACGTGTAGGTAGTAGTACTGGGGGACAGCAGCACCCGCTGTAGCGCATGTGCGGTGATGTGCTGGTGCAGGCGACACTCGCACGTGTAGGTAGTAGTACTGGGGGACAGCACACCCGCTGTAGCGCATGTGCGGTGATGTGCTGGTGCAGGCGACACTCGCACGTGTAGGTAGTAGTACTGGGGGACAGCAGCACCCGCTGTAGCGCATGTGCGGTGATGTGCTGGTGCAGGCGACACTCGCACGTGTAGGTAGTAGTACTGGGGGACAGCAGCACCCGCTGTAGCGCATGTGCGGTGATGTGCTGGTGCAGGCGACACTCGCACGTGTAGGTAGTAGTACTGGGGGACAGCAGCACCCGCTGTAGCGCATGTGCGGTGATGTGCTGGTGCAGGCGACACTCGCACGTGTAGGTAGTAGTACTGGGGGACAGCAGCACCCGCTGTAGCGCATGTGCGGTGATGTGCTGGTGCAGGCGACACTCGCACGTGTAGGTAGTAGTACTGGGGGACAGCACACCCGCTGTAGCGCATGTGCGGTGATGTGCTGGTGCAGGCGACACTCGCACGTGTAGGTAGTAGTACTGGGGGACAGCAGCACCCGCTGTAGCGCATGTGCGGTGATGTGCTGGTGCAGGCGACACTCGCACGTGTAGGTAGTAGTACTGGGGGACAGCAGCACCCGCTGTAGCGCATGTGCGGTGATGTGCTGGTGCAGGCGACACTCGCACGTGTAGGTAGTAGTACTGGGGGACAGCAGCACCCGCTGTAGCGCATGTGCGGTGATGTGCTGGTGCAGGCGACACTCGCACGTGTAGGTAGTAGTACTGGGGGACAGCACACCCGCTGTAGCGCATGTGCGGTGATGTGCTGGTGCAGGCGACACTCGCACGTGTAGGTAGTAGTACTGGGGGACAGCAGCACCCGCTGTAGCGCATGTGCGGTGATGTGCTGGTGCAGGCGACACTCGCACGTGTAGGTAGTAGTACTGGGGGACAGCACACCCGCTGTAGCGCATGTGCGGTGATGTGCTGGTGCAGGCGACACTCGCACGTGTAGGTAGTAGTACTGGGGGACAGCAGCACCCGCTGTAGCGCATGTGCGGTGATGTGCTGGTGCAGGCGACACTCGCACGTGTAGGTAGTAGTACTGGGGGACAGCACACCCGCTGTAGCGCATGTGCGGTGATGTGCTGGTGCAGGCGACACTCGCACGTGTAGGTAGTAGTACTGGGGGACAGCACACCCGCTGTAGCGCATGTGCGGTGATGTGCTGGTGCAGGCGACACTCGCACGTGTAGGTAGTAGTACTGGGGGACAGCAGCACCCGCTGTAGCGCATGTGCGGTGATGTGCTGGTGCAGGCGACACTCGCACGTGTAGGTAGTAGTACTGGGGGACAGCACACCCGCTGTAGCGCATGTGCGGTGATGTGCTGGTGCAGGCGACACTCGCACGTGTAGGTAGTAGTACTGGGGGACAGCACACCCGCTGTAGCGCATGTGCGGTGATGTGCTGGTGCAGGCGACACTCGCACGTGTAGGTAGTAGTACTGGGGGACAGCACACCCGCTGTAGCGCATGTGCGGTGATGTGCTGGTGCAGGCGACATTCTTTTGTTTTGTAGTACTTACTGAATTTAGTGGGATTTTTAAATTTATTCTTGATCTTTAACTTTGATTTTTTATTTAGTATTTGTTTCAATCCCAATGTTTGAGAGTAGATAAAGTAGTGTATGAAACTGCACATAACTAGGTATTAAAACATTCGTGTGGTACTATAATACCCCTCATTATGCAACAGTTTTTATTCCTATGTCCTCTACGGTTTCATATCTGCCGTCAATTTAGTAACAGATTTAATAAGGTACCGAGTTCGATCGTCTTATAATACTATAAGCTACAAGCGCTACGCGTCGGTAACGTCGCTCGGGCGCTCATATTGTGTCGCTGCGGTGCAGGAGGAGTGCGCGCGTTGGGCGATCGAGACCGCGACGAGCGCGGCCGACGAGAGCCACTCGAGCCACTCGAGCCCGGCGCGCGAGCGGACGCGCCGGCGCGACGCGCGCGCGGGCCGCGCCGAGCGAGCGGGCGCCGACGACGAGGACGACTACGCGCACCTGCCCAGCGCCGGCCGGCCCGCACCGCCCGCGCCCTCCGCGCCCTCCGCGCCCTCCGCCGGGTGAGACTGCCATAATATTACAAGTCACGGCTCGACAACATTTTTACAATCGAGAACTCGTGACGTCAACGACACGATTCCAGATCTGACAGGCCGACGGAAACGGTCGGGGAGACGTCAGGACGGCGCGGGGCCGCGTCGTCCCTGGAAGCGCCTCACGCGGGCCGCGTGGTGTCGCGCGTCTCGGGCGCCACGCCGCTGGCGCTGCTGCCGCTTAGGCGCCGCGCGCCCTCGCCGCCCGCGCCGCCCGGTCCCCCCGCGCCCCCCGCGCCCCCGGCCGCGCCCGCGCTGCAGGTCGCGGACATCATGCGGCTGCCCATCGTGTTTGCGGACGACGAGCCCGCGCTCGACGAGCCGGCCGCTAGCCCCGTGACGGTGACGTCGGGCTCGCGCGGCTACACGCGCGTCATCGTCGCGTCACGCGGCGGGCCGCACGGGGGCGCGCGCGGCTTGCGAACCGGGCTCGGCCGCCCCGGCCCGTCCGTGCGGCCCGGTCCGGCCGTGCGGCCCGCTCCGACCGTGCGGCCCGGGCGGCCCGTGCTTCTGCGGCGCGGCCTGCGCCTACTGTCGCGTGCCGACCGTCCGCAGTAGCGCCGCCGCTTATACGACCAACGCAATAGCTTGTCATTACCTATATTATTAAATAATAATACGTTGAATGTGACGTTATTTTAACTCGTAATTACTCGCGCCAAAATACTCACATTGACAGTCGCGCGGGGTCTGAGACTGACCCCAATTTTTGATTACTAAATAAAACACTGAATTCAAGAAAATCTGCTTTATTTTCCCAAAAATCATAATAACAACAAGAAAACTTGAATACTAACTACTTACCTCAACCTATACTGCTACTTTCTAATGAAAAATAAGTAAAGTAACTTATTAATTAATTTTATTTTTAATGCAATGGTTTTAATGTACTTATAATTAATCTTAATGTATATTTCTTTGTATTTTGTAGTACTTAATATGGATAAATTCCTGAAATAAATTAAAAATTCAATTAAAACAAAATATCATTGTGTAATAAGTATTGTAAGGATTGCTGTTACGTTTCTTCCCAGCTATTCTTGCGTATAACAGTTATAGGTGCTCATTCAACACGTGAAGGCACACATGACACGAAGTTTTAGTTTTGTTGTACTTCGATCTTGGACAAATACGGCATCTGCCACCTCTACAACTTTGGCCTGTTACATTAAAAAAGCGTTGCCTCCGGAGATGTTGAATATGTTAATTTACATGGAAAGTTGTAGTAACTACCAAATTAGTCGCGTGGGGTTTAGCAGACCCCAAATTCATTCTTCTGTCTAAACCACACACAAAGGCGACACGCCCGCAACTGATATTTAAAGGTCAGTCATATTTAAGAAGCTATTTATTTATTTTATTTTAAATAGAACGGCCGAAGCCAGTTACACTACTTAAGCATATAATTTATTTAACACAATCATGCATCCTTTTCACAAAAATTCAAACATTCTGACAGTATCATCTTCCATTCATTCGCAAACATATCAAGATCTGTGTTTGAGTTCAGGAGAGCGTTAATAGCGGCTAATGTCCGAGGAATAGGTGACTTGGAGTGTGCAACAGTACGGCAATTTGGAACAGCCAGTAAGCGGTGTTTCCTGCCACGACAGTAATTGTCTGGGACAAATAGTTTGCAGATTTCACTATGCAGATCAGGAACATCTATAATCCCCCTAAGAATTTTAAATATTACAGTCATCTGATCGCGCGACCGTCTTACTTCTAGGGAATTATAACTTAGGCAACCCAACAGGAATTTAATGGGATACAAGAGAGGATTATTGGCTTCGTCTGTGAATTTCTCAAGCGCAGTTGCAGTACTTCTATTGGGTCTAAAACCGTGTTGGACATCGTTTAAAATACTATTACTTTCCAAAAAACTAGTTGGTTCAAGTTGGTTGTTTAACTTTATTTTTTTCGACTATTTTGTTTACCGTATTTAAATTTGCTATAGGTCTATAATTGCTATAATATTGATGAGATCCCTGTTTAAATATTGGCCTGACAATCGACTTTTTTAAGTTCATCCGGATATTGAGATTTTTTTTAATACTACCTGATATTAATAAATTATGCTATTACTGGACTAATTTGTTTTAGATCTTTAATTCTTATACCATCTGACCCCGGCGACTTGTTGCAGTCTAATTTCTCTATAACAGTTTTTACGTCTTTAGGTAGCACATTTTTAAATCTTTTTTCTATGTTAAACAAGTGACTAAATGACTTATGAAACTAACATTACAAACATTAGGTAACTAAATGACCGAAGTACTATTAGGCTTACGGAATAGTTCATTATAGGTAGTACAGTGTTATGAATGAATTCTTAGTAGTACATGGTACATGTACTACACAAGCCTACTGAGTGATTTGTGCCACGCTAAAACATTCAGTGCGTATCCACGTCGCTTTTGTTCAAAATGGCGTGAGAGTCACGCATCGCGCTTATGAAAGAACGATTTTATAAAGCTTTAGCATCATCAAGAATAACAAGTGCTAAGAACACTATTTATATTGAAGACGAACGTTACAAAGCGTTATCGGAAACGGTGTCTGTGGCAAAAACAACAGCAAGAAAGGTTTCTCGCGATTATTGGTTATTACGGCGATACGATGTGCTTACCATTGACCAAAAAAGTAAGATTATTTTCCCTGTCAAAGATACGGCAAGCAATATTCTTTACACGCATGTGACGGCGAGTTATTCGACATATTACACGAGGCACATATAGCAATTGGTCACGGCGGAAGAGATCGTATGATGAAAGAGGTATGGAGTCACTACAAAAACATAACACGTAAGGATATAGAAACCTATCTTCAACTTTGTGGACCATGTCAACAAAAGCAAAAGGGCATAAAAAAGGGCATCGTCGTAAAGTCGTCCGAGTTTAACTCTAGATGCCAAGTGGATTTGATAGATTTTCAGTCCCAGCCCGACGATTTTAAGACCACTCAAGTCGAAACGAGCTGAGGAAGAGGCTTACATTTTATTAGACATAATATTTACTCTACTCGGTGCCCCTGCAATTCTCCAGTCCGAAAATGGCAGAGAATTTTCTAACTGAAATATTGAGAACTTAAAAAATTATTGGCCTACTTTAAAACTTAGCCATGGTAAGCCCAGGCATTCGCAAACTCAGGGGAGTATAGAAAGGGCAAATCAGGATGTCGAAAATATGCTGACCACATGGATGCAAGACAATGATAATTCACATTGGAGCGAGGGTATAAGGTTTGTGCAACTCATGAAAAATAGGGCTTTTCACGCTGGTATCAAGCAATCTCCATATATTTGGATGTAAAGTAAAAGTAGGTCTACAGTTACCCAATGATTTCACGCAAAGCGTCGAAACTGAAGAAGATTTGGAGAAAATCATACAGAACCTTGCCGAAAGTGAAGCAGATCCCAAAGTCTGCACGTGAACTATCTAAGGTGAACTCGGAACCAAATCGAGTCTCTAACAACGATTCGGATCAATGCGAAACAAGCAAGCGATCTCCAACTTGCGTTCAAAATAAATGTATCGTCTGTTCACGAGACACTACAGGGGCTAAGTATGAGCCCCTGTAGTTTGCACGGCCTCATTCTCTACAAGTATGGTAGAGAATGTGGACGTGCAATCCACACAACATGCGCTGTTGCTGAAGAATAATCCGATGAAGGATTTGGGTCTACAGTTCCGTGCCCATTGTGTTCAAAAAATTTAAAAGCATTAAAAAATCGTCAAAGGGCTAGTAATATTATAGGCGTAGTCTTGGCTAGAACCGATAACGAGCTGTATCAAACTGGTACAAAAAATGGAATCCTAAAACATTTGTATTCTAGATCTCAGTTCAATGTTTGTCCGAGAAATCTGCTGGGTATCAAGGATGTACCGAGCACGGAAATTCCACTACGCTCAGTTGCAAATCTTCAATCAACTGGAACCGGCCAAGGATTCAAAAGGTGCCTTTGCAAGAAGGATTGTAGTACAGCAAGATGCCTGTGCTGTAAAAATAAACTATTGTGTACTTCAAAGTGCTACTCCAGCTTACCCTGCAAAAATAAAAAAGTTCTTCGGCTGAAATACTAGTGGGCCTCACATGCAGCTGTGGACACTGTGACGCCAGACACGCTAGACACTATACTTTGCTGTCATATGATAGAGTTTATTAAATGTGCGGCCTTCTTAACAAATAGTAAAAAAAAAATAGAAATACTTCTACTCTATGACATAGAATTACATTAATGACAGACTGATTACTTACCAAATGAAAGTTTTTATACGTCATACGTAGATTTTATGTGTGCTAGATGGGCCTTAAAAAGGAAAATTCTGAGTTTACAAACATGTTTTATTTATATTAGTCACAGAAAGCATTACTTTTTATATATTTCCTAGTATCATCTCGGAATTGCATACAATTCCCAGGAAATACATACATTTCACAGGAAATGTGTGTATTAAAGAATCTTTGAAACATTATTTTACACATTTCCTAAGTAGGCTCGGACGTGCACATATTTCCTAGGAATTGTGTACAATTCCTAGGTTTCATACATTTCCGGTAACATATATATTTAAATATCTCGGGACCTTAGGGTCCCGGTCTTTTGGAAGGCGTACGAGGGGCCAAAGCCAACTCGCAGAGGCCCCTTAGACAATTTTATATGGAATGAGGCACCAACCGACGATTATCCCAGTATGCACTATGCAAGTGCACCCAAGGACAACTCCCGGTTGGTGTAGAACTATTGCAGAATATGGAAACAAATCTATTGAGCTATGAGTTTGGGTGGCTTAAGTTTACTGGTGACCTGGAACTATGGAAGGAATATGGCCCCTGCATAATCAATGTTTTATATGGACACGGATAAAATGGCAGGGGGTGACTTGTACACTCAATAATGGGCCCCCGAAAACGGTCGCTACAGTGGCGTAGCGAGGGGGGGGCGGAGGGGCGGACCGCCCCGGGCGCCACCATTAGAAACGCGGCAAAAAAAAATATTTTGTGCGGTCACTGGCGGTCAGTCAGACAATTAATTTTTCAAGAAGTTAGCTTTTACCCACTTGCACATATTAAATGTCCCTCCCGCCCAAAACAATTGTTGCAAATCACGAGTGCGGTCGGCCCTTGTTTGTGTTTAGACGTGTACATGCATGGTGTTAATGTGAGCGCGCGGGGCGTATGCGGGCACGCACACTGTCACACCATGCATCTACACGTCTAAACACAAACAAGGGCCGACCGCGCTCGTGATTTGCAAGAACTATAGGTACGTCCCTTCAAGGAAGAAGGGAATTGCTTTCAGTCCAAACAATTTTTACAACTTTGGTATTGCACAGCTTAAATATTTTTTAAACCAATTGCAATCTGTTTGAAACTATAGAGAGTGAACGAAAAGCGTCTAAAAAGGCTATTATTCGAATTGCGTAACCATTTTGACAGTTGTAACGGGTGCGTTCCGACTTACACTGTAATCGATTTGAGCGTGCTAACACCCGTACCGTGTTAGCGTTATCGCGATAACGATGTCCCGTGAATCGTCATAGATGACGTCATGACATGCGCCATCTTGCGATAACACCGACCATGCCCTAAATTAATATCACCGTGAGCGCTGTCAAAAATGACAGTTGTGCTGTTTTGTTTTGAGAGTTGAAATTGTGCTTCTGGCTACAGTTGCCACCTAACCAAAGAAGAAGAAGAAATTTGTGGTGTATACTCAAAGAAATACTGTAATCCAACCATCTTGTGCAAATTTTGGGGTTATGTTATAAGTTTTTTTGACTATGAGCGACCACTGTGAGCAGTGTGAACGCGTTCACGAGCGTTCCGAGTTGTTGACAGCTCTGAGCTGTCATAATCGTGATATTTAACTAGGAACGCGAAGTATCGATGTGAGCGCTGTGAGCGATTAAGGCCTAACTCGGAATGCGGCCTTTGTTTCAAACGTTTCAAAGCAACAACGAGTAATTTTTTTTCGTGTGTCAAATGATACAGAAGGCAGAGTAGAGTAGTGGTCGCAATCGATTTTACATAACAATCTTTTGGGATTATCTCTTGAAATCTCCATAATTATTACGAAAAAAATTAAGTAATAGTCTTCCTGATAAATTGTGAATGTGTTTTATGTAAAACCTCAATGATAAATCAATTTTACTGGTATGTTAAATTAAAAAACATCGAGGTCGATTTTTAATAAAAATTATGAAAGTTTTCTTGTTACAAGTGCTTATAAGCCGCGCAGATAAAGAAACGATTTGTAAATGGCGGCGGCTAGTATAGACGGAGCGAGCGTGTGAGCGAGAAAGCATGAGAGCGGACCGCCATGTGAGCGAGATAGCATGAGAGCGGCCGCCATTTACAAATCGTTTCTTTATCTGCGCGGCTTATACAACCTAAACTAAAGACAAATATTATGATATTTCAGAAACGAGGTATTTTGGTGGCATTTTAACGAAAGACAAATTCATACCTCGTACCGTAATAAACTTATCATGAGCCACAAGCTTAGCAACCCAGTAAGACGAGTTAAGACGACCCCACTGACCCAGTCGAGCTTGTAATACATTGGAAAAGCAAAAACTTATAATAGAGGAAGAACAAAAAAAAAAGCAGTTTGAAACATTTTATGTTATTGGATTATGTAAGGAAGGACATTGATGAATATAAACACCACTATTGCCACATCATTGTCTGTTTAAGGTATGTACCTACTTAATATCAATACCTACTTATTATTTTCTTTCTAAGTGTTGAACATTGAATGTGTGTTAAGCACAGCAAGCCAACAATGTTACCTACATACATAAGGGGTGTATTTATAAACATTGCTTAAAGTTGAGTGACATTCATACCTCAAAAATGTAGGGTTAAACAGTTGCTAATCATTACATAACTTTATGCAATATTTTTATATAAACCCCATATTGTTTGTTGGTGAATATGAAATGCACCATCAAACGTAAACTTACCATACATTTAAATACCGTACATATATTTTCAGTTGCCTAACCTACTACTTACATGAATATTTACTTAGCAATTATAACAACAAAATAAAGAAAGTAGGTAGGCAACTGAAAATATATCTAAGTACCTATCTTAAATGTTTTTCAATTATTGTTAATATTATTAGTAAGTAAGAATATCAAAGTCAATTGTTATTTATAGCAGAATATTGCTGTTCTATAAAGTGATTTTGTGGATGGATGTAATGGTTGGTAGAATATATCGAAGATTTATTATTCTTTTTTTTTCAGGTGTCAGGCTCAAGTAAATTATTCAGCAAAAATTTTAACTATCTATCATGCACTTACAGCAAGCAGTACGTACATAATCTATGATGATTTCTACAGGAAGACATTAGATTCCAAATTCCACTAATCCTCACAATATGTTTGTTCCAATTCCTTTTTGCCCCATGTCCAAATATTTCATATTAATGTGAATAGATGGTATTGTCAGTTAAGGTTGTAACAATTTAATAAAACAGTTTTATTGTTGACCATAATTTATTTCTTTCTATTTACTTTAAATCGAATGAATGACAGTTAATTTAGGTAAACACCTCTAAATAGTATCATTATAATAATAAAATTGTCTGTGTTTATATAAAACAAATAGTATTCAATATTTAATTATTTCATTTAAAGTTATTTTTATTTGTACCTCTATAGTTCATAATTAAAACACTTTAAAATTTACACTGTTATCAATTAACACATTAGGAACATACGTGTTTATATCACTGTTGTACAAGTCTATAATCAACAGTTTTCAAAAAAAAATATCTTTCATGAAGGATCTTCAGTTTCTACTTTTGTACTTGGATAAGATAAGTCTTTATTTGCCTTAAGTAGGAGGTTATTGGGCATTCTACCCCACCTTTCGTTCCAACGGCTCACTCCGTTCGCCTCGTCACTATCGGTGGAGTAAATGCCCAATAACCTGAATGAAAATACTGGCTTGGGGCCTATTCCATCAAATAGAGTATGAATTAGTACAAGTGCAGTAAGGTGGAGAATAGCGTAGTTAAAATACTGGTTTGGGGCCTATTCCACTATTTAGATCTAAAACTTAGTATTACCTTGTTATCTTATTTTACCTTGATATCTTGTTAGTGCAGTAAAGTGGAGAATAGCGTAGTTGAAATACTGTTTCGGGGCCTATTCCACTATTTAGATCTAAAACTTAGTATTACCTTGTTATCTTATTTTACCTTGATGCCTTGTTACCTTATTTTACCTTGATACCTTGTTACCTTATTTTACCTTGATACCTTGTTACCGAATTACCTTGTTACCGTATTACCTTGTTACATTATTACCTCAAATTACTAAGTTGAAGGCATCAGTCAGCCTAGACACTGCGTGACCATGTCTAGCTGCTTCCAGGGTGCGCCACGAGGAGGCTCCTTTCATGCACCCCGCTATCCTAAAATTCAGGACAGTTTGTCTCATATCTCTCCACGAAATTAGAGATAGCGCATATGCACATCACTCAGTTTTCTGTGACCAGATTGGCTCGAGGACATCTGAACGTTAAGATATCGTTAACAATAAACTAAAATTCAGGACAGTTGGTCTCATGTCTCTTCATAAAACAAGAAATAGTATGCACCTACAGGCACACGCAAATTCTTTTTCTATGGCGCCAGATTGCGCACCAAGGACATCTGAACTTTAGGAAACCGTAAATATTAAACTAAAATTTGGGACAGTTAATCTAATATCTCTTCATAGAGCAAGAAATAACATGCACCTAATGACACACGCTCATTCTGTTTCTATGGTCCCAGATTGGACACCAAGGACATCCAAATTTTAATTTAATTTATTCATACACTACCTTACACGTTAACAAACAAGGCTGTCGCTGTTTAAACCGCTTGCCTAAAATTCAGGACAGAGGGTCTCATATCCTTCATAGAGCAAGAAATAGCCTGCACCTACAGACACACGCACATTCTATTTCTATGGCGCCAGATTGCGCACCAAGGATATCCAAATTTTAATTTAATTAATTCGAACAGACAACACAACCTTACACGTTAACGTCAAGTAATGTATTGAGTAGTCCTCTCACGCTCTGCGGTCCGAGCATTCTGTTGATTTCGCATGCTTATACACTTGCCATCCTTCCGTTTAGTCCGCCCGTATAGTCACCGTCAAAACGGAGCATGCGCCGTTCAACGGTTAGCCGCTGTCCCGTACTCATTCGTAAACCGCCTGACTATAAGCATCGGGAAACGTATCCGGTAGCCGTCGTGTATGTATAAATGGTTATTTACAATATCACAGACTGCAAAATTGCATTATGCATTAATTTGCTTATTCAAACTTTATTATACTGTAAGACGATCGCTGTACGTCCGTAATTAAAATTGGAGTTTTGAGAGATTTTCCTATAATCAACTTCATCAAACTGGGGGCGGGGTGTTCCTTAAATAAGATAGATACCAATTCCGTTAACTTATTAAAAATGAGGGATTCTTTCTTTGACATAACTTAATTTTTGTAATAAGCTGGTTTTAGTCTAGGAATTCTTTGAGAAGCGATCCCTTAATATCATAGAGGAATTTAGAAACTGACTTCCTTTGCATGAAATGTTTTATTTTAAAGTTTGTTAGTTTTTAGTAGTTTGATGATTTTACATCAGCTTTGAGTTTAACTGTGACATAAAATTAACTAAGTTTTTATCGTGAATTTGTTCATGTAGATTGTTCTGCACACAACAAATTTGTAAGGATTTTATATATTTTAGTTACATCCTGATTTCCCTCACAAATGCAATTTTACTAATTTCACGAGTGTGATGTCATTCAAAGTTTTAATATCAAGACGTATTAAACAAACACACATACCTACTTTAAATAAAATATGTATTGCAGTAATTCTAAACGACAACAGGTGTTGATGCGCCTTCATCTTTGTCGGCTAAAGTAAAAGCTGGTTTTGTATTTCATTTGCCATGATAAAATTGTAATTTGATGAAATTGTTTTTTAATCACTCCTGTTTAATTAGACGTAAGTAAAATAAATTAGTCATACACCTGTGAGGACATATAGTTAAGGTTCAATGTTGATTAAAATTTTACATTCGCTCCAATATCTATTCTTGTAAATAAGTTCAATGTCGCTATCTTATAAAGTCCACCACTTTAGGTAAAAAGTAGTTCGTGTACCTACTTGTTTCGATCACCGAAAGCAGTAACTTTGTCGCAGTTTTAATTTTTAAATATTATTCAAATCATCAAATCGTTATGGGTTCATTACTCGAAAACATTATATTTGAAGAAGATGTCTCCTCTGTATCGGCTGATACATTAGTCAGTCCGCCATCGCTCGAAAATATGGAATTTGCTGCTGTCTCTCCGCCTCCGCCTTATTCTCCGCCACCGTCCTACACCCTTGCTGCACAGTATTCGTCTCCAAACCATACATACTCGCCAACGACGGAGTTGTCACCGTTACAGATACCCGATCACAATATGGATGATATCGGTGACGATCAACATGATATCGACAGAAATATAATGTTGGTCACCGATTTTTACAACCGCATACGACACGCATCAACATATTGGGTGAAGATTAGGGTGCAGTTTTACTCAAGTTACGGGTCTATTTACCACCTATGTGCGAGTTGCTGTAGGACGTTTTTGTGCACCTATAAGACATTTTGTTATAGTGATACTGTATCTTGTTATCGGGACACTTTCCGAGAAGGCTATTATTGTAGTTTTTGTGATGTGCACCTGTATGAGATTGTCGAATAGTCGAAGTGTACCTATATAAGTGTAAAGTGATTTTGTAGAAACTTCAAAGGTTTTTTATTCAAATAATAATTACTTATATCTCAATATTCGTGTTTTATTCCTGATAAAAGGGTAATAATTGGTCTGTTAAATAAATACACATCAATCGTCTGTGGGGTAATGTTCATCAGCGCTATGACGAATTACTAAATTCCAAATGTTTACCCTCGACATTCTGAGCGAGTATGTATAAATATAAGATGTAAGGATCCTTATAACCATACACACAAAACCGAAATACTCGCCCAGAATTTCGATGGTTAATTTAATTTTATTTTATTCAATAAATGAAGTAGGTAACAAGACTCATTGTGTTAGTAACTTACAAAATACGTTAGTAAAACATTAACACAGAAACAATTTGTAACAAAACATTAAGACAGAAACAATTAAAACTCAGAAACTATTTGTGACATCACTGCAGCAGTGGTTCACAAACGCACAATCTAGCCTGCTTGCTATCATAGATAGGATACTGTTGGTGCTGCCCCGCACCCTACTAACCAAACATGCGCACCGCTTTCGCATCATAGTGTAGAAGCAGTCAACGCATGCTTCAGCAAACATCGAAGCAACCCATCAGCACCCTGAACACGTTATTGTATTGGACGCAAAGGGCGCCGCATGATTTCTGAATATAATGAGCCCACAGACTGCAAGAGTTAAAAGACGTGCAGTAATCACTAAATATAGTGCGCCTGACCTCCTTTGAGACACGCCTGAACCTGCGAGCAATCATGTTAGCTATCACACACAGCGCTCTCCGCTCCCTGTCAATATCCTCATCATCTTTGAGGCCAGTGGTCAATAAGTGACCCAGATATTTAAATTGGTCCACCCTCACAAGAGACATACCGCTTAACTTCACTGAAGGTACAGCTTCTGGGTACTTACCCTTGGTCCCTAAAGACTAGGACCATGCCAGACCATGCAGTCTGGCATATTGTCCGTAGACACATTCAGAATTAAGTAATTCCTCATAGCGCTGATGAACATTCTCAATGAAGTAATTCGTTTTAGTAAACTTTCTAAGTTACGTACAGACGTAGACGCTAGCACATCAAGCTACCCGAAACTGTAAAATTTTCCCAATCAACTTTGAACCCTATACTTCAGCGATAAAGTTGAAAATCTATTAAATAAATTTGACAGATTGTTGTAGCTTGATGTGCTGGCGTCTGTACATCGCGATTATGAACATTCCCCATAAAGTAATTCGGCATTGCGTACATTCTGTCTTTATGTATACAGTACATCGGTATTTTAAACTTCGAAGTTCAATAGTGCAGTCCGTATAAATTGTTACAGTCTAAATAAATGAATTTGAACATGATGGATCGTAAGTATCTAAATATTTATGATTGGGTTTGACATGTCTTGTGAAACACACACGCACACACACACACAAGCATCTCCTCGAATATATTTTTGGATAAATTCACAAAAAAGGTTAAAATTAAAAATATTTTATTTCACATAAACCTACATGGGTACCTACTTATGAAACGTCAGAAGCTAGGCGCACGGTTCCAATTGGTCGTTTCCTATGGAGAAGAGTCGGCAAGAAACTGCACGGTTACTCTTTTTAAAATAATTGGCTTTACAATACTTTCAAATAACAGTGTTACCTGGTATGGGATGACAGTGTAGGTCTTTCAATAAGTACCAGGTACTAAACAAAATAGAAAATGGATAATAGGTTTACAATCCACCAAGCCTACAGCGTTCTCACATTCACAAAATAGAAAAGAATTTAGGTATACAAATATAAATTAATACAAGTAAAAACCTAATTTAATAAAACACAATTACGTGATTGCTATTACAACTGTAATAAATCTGAAAAATTATCATGTCCGCAAAAGTCATTAATAAAGAGTTGAAATTAAATCGTAGTTATTTATATAATGTTAAATAATAGGATAAATATGACAAGGACGAATGTAAAAATAAAAAGATTAAAATAAACATAGGAATTTGGGAGCAGTTAAGAGACTCTTACATAATTATGTCATTAATGAGATACCAGGGAAGCCACATGTGCAAGCGGATACTGTTTATAAGAAATTACTTGCTTGTTTGTGTTAATCTAAAGGTATCACAATTTCATGTCTCGTGTATTTATTATATTATAGAAATCGCTTCTTATTTTGAAAGTACTAAGTTTATGCGAGCATACATAATACTTGCCAAGATATAAAGAGAAGGTAAAGTCAGTATATCAATTTCTTTAAATCTGTCTCTAAGGGACTCGCGAGGACTCATTTTATAGATCGCGCGGATTGCCCTCTTTGTAAATGAAAATTGAATCTACGTCAGCTGCCGATCCCTACAGCAGGACGCCATAATACATAATACTATGGAAATAAGCAAAGTATACTAACCTAGCTGTGGTTATATCAGACAACTGCCTTATTTTTCTTACTGCATATGCAGCTGAACTTAATCTACCTGAAAGAGTTCTAATGTGGACGCTCATTGTAATTTTGAATCTAAGTAATTCCTAAGAGTATAGTTTCCGTTATTGCATATAGTTTTTTGCCAGTAATGAGAACCTAACACATTTAGTTTTGTTCGCATCATCGTTGTTTGATCATTCTCATCATCATCAGCCTAAACAGCACTTATAGAAATCCCCTGCTGGACATAGGCCTCACCAATTGCACGCCATTCAGCTCGATTCTCGACAACTCTCATCCAGCTGCTACCAGCCACCTTACAAAGATCATCGCTCCACCTAGCCTGAGGACGTTCTACCGTACGTTAATCACTAATCAATTCTAATTGAATTCCTGTTTTAAAGCATTACATCAAAATATAGGCTTGGTGCTGTAAGATTGAACGCGGATCGAGATTGTAATATCGTTTACAAGTTTTTCTAAAATTTCCAAATACATCTGTTAGCAACAGAACGCCTGTTTTGTGATGTAAATCTGTATACATACCCATGTTACGAATATTAAATACTGATCAAACAGACTGAGCGTGTTCATAGTCTTCATCATCAATTGACTCAATATTTATATATTTAAAAAAATGGACGGTAAGCACGTACGGTAAACACGTATTTTCGTAATGTTTCCATTGAAACATAAAAGTAAGTGTAATTTTTTTAGGAAAATTGGATTTTAATTGTTTAAACTCTTGTTTTTTCATTGTACTAACCAACTTTCTAAGCTTGTTCCTAAAAACTTTGAAATAATCTACAAACCGAATCTGCATGCTTGCCTCGGTGGAAATAGAAATAAACTTTGTTAAATAAATGTAGATTTCTTTTGTTATATGTATCACTTTCAATAATAACCAGACAAGTTATGAAAAAATACTGACAAAATTATGTTCGCTTATATTGCCTATTACTCGTACAATAACAACAATCTGCGCTGCGATATTTACCGTTCAATTTACAATAATCGCGAACCCTATCGTCGAACAAGAAGTGCTCACAGATAATAGGTATGTAGGCACCCTAATTGCGTAACTTATTTTAGAAAACAATTTTGTCTCATTTTTTTTCATTTTAACAGTTCAACAACATTCATTGCGTTATTTTACGTTGTTGAGAATTTTTTAAACTTATGAAGTAATGGATTAGCAATCTATTTCAAATTGAAACAAATTGTGATTGTGTTGTATTATACAATTAGGGTACCGTTATGAAGTCGCGTTATCAAAATCGTAAATTTCGGACATCTTTATAGCTATATACTTCACAAAATTTTGAAAAACAATCCGAACCCCGGTACGAAACGTAACGATTATAGCTTACGCCTAGTGTACACGTAATATGATAAGCAAAGCTAAAGGCACATGTTGCTCTAGTTGGATTAGGTTCACAAGATTCGTACTGTTCTAGCATTGTTTCAAATCTGCGTATACATCAAATGGTGCAATTTGCTTTCTATTATAATTTCAAACTTTATGAAAGAACCTTTTGGAGGTCGTTGAGTTGCGAACTAACATCGTTGCATGTATTTAAAAACATTAAACAACGTCCAAAAAGTACTATTTACTGTGGTACTTTGTTATTTAACTCATTTCATTGCATCACTTTGCGGATACTAAGCAAATGAATCACCTTTCTGTTCGAGGCTTTATATTTGTAAAGCGGTCCTGTGAGAGTATTTTTTTTTAATTTTTTTTTTATCGAAAATATAAATACAAAGTTCAGGGTTATTTACTTCGAACCGTGCAATGTCTGAGAAATTCAATGGAAATGATATGTCCTTATATACATTTTACATGTTTCGAAAATCAGGGTAAGACGAGAATCTTTAAACTTCTTTAAAATCTTTTTAAACGCGCAAAGGTTGATAATAATTCTTAACATTTATTTCCAAATCAGAACTGCTCAATAACGTCCATCCACTGTCATGGTCCTGAACAATTCTATAGGAAGCTATACGATTACGAAATGCAGAATGTATTATTTCAACACCTTCCCATAATACGAGCTATTTTTGTTTTCATGATTAGTACCAGGGCTCAGATAACGGTAGGTATATTTTAGATACGGTTCGCTCTTAAGGCTCCGTGCATAAAAAACACTTTTTCGTTACTAACTTATCTAATTCTAAGAAAGCTTGAAATAATTGAAACATTAAATCTGTTTAAGTATTTTAAGTACAGTTTTCGTGGTGTTAAATCAATCGTGTCAGTCCCAGTACTTGTTAATAGTTGCATCACTTAGCGCTCTCGAAAATATGGTGTATTTCGTCTTTGATTTACTGAACTTACCTTACATTTACTTAATCATAAAATAAAATTGTGATTTTATTTCAAGGATAGCTGAAGACTAATGTATGATTTTAAATTTTCTTGATATGGTTTGTTAATAAAATAATAGAAAAAAATATAACACTGACTTTAAAAATGGATATTTCAACATGTTTTTCTGTTATATTTTGTTTGGAAGTTGAAAAAAGTGGTTCCCTATGTACAGTAGAACATATAATGATGTTAATGATATTTTCTACTTTCAAAATCAAAAGTAGTTTTTTCTACCAAAACGATCTAATATCAGTCTCGCGTTAATTTTGAAAACTTGTTGGGAACCTTAGTGATTTTCCATGAATTCTTAATTTATTTCAAAAATCCCTTTCCGATATGTACAAGACAAAATTCGACTTTCAAATCACAAATAATTTTGTTTAAATTCTGTTTCTCTTTCTCACAACTAAAGAACAAAATTGATCAAAATCATTCGATTTCGTGCACGACCCCTTAAAAACCTAAGAAACTATTTGTTTCGGTTACGTTCGAACGGAATGTTATAAAACGTTTTTGAAGAAGAACAAAAGGAGATTATTATTAATTTTGGAGAAAATTAATATAAAGTGCCTGCCAAACAAAAAAAGTTGTATTTTCTTCATTTTCACTATGAGACCAAATCTGTAGGATCATTCCCTGCGCTGTTTTACGAGTTTGAAAATAATGTTTTCAGCATATTTTGTTAAAGAATAACAGTAATCTAATTATAGCAATAGCTTTTTGCCAGTAATCATTACTGTTATTATCTTTTACTGTGAAGAACTAAAGTACCTATGCAAAATATTTTTTTTTTTTTCGAAATTACTATTATTAGCTTATTTATATAGATACCACTAATATTAACTGGTTTTAGGTCTATGTAGTGGTTTCTATTCTCGCAAAAACAGTGAAATAAAATAACACATTATTTTATATACAAAAATAACTGATGTAAAAGAAGCATAACGGAGCCGAGAGGAAATATTGAAGGTCAAAGTTTCAACTTTATTTACTTTTTTTCACAAAACCAGAAGATTCTTAATGTATGCTACGCAAATCCAAATATGGCAAGCTATTGCGAGAGACATATATGTATATTCTGGACCATAGTCCAGTACAAAAAATTCATAATGACTCTCGGCTTCGTTAAGCTTCTTTTATAACAGTTATTTTTGTATATAAAATAGTGTATTATTTTATTTCCCTGTTTTTGCGTGAATAGAAACCACTAAATAGACCTAAAACCAGTTAATACTAGTGATACCTACGACTGATATCTATTTCAATCAGCTAATATTTCCCATACTGTATTTATGGGGAGAATAACCCTAGAGCCTTAGTTTCACAGTAAAAGATACTAACTGTAATATTTACTGGCATAAGGATATTACTATTATTAGATTACTGTTATTCTTTCAACTAAAACATACTAAAAACAGTATTTTTCAAACTCGTATAACAGCGCAGAAAATGGATCTACAGATTTGGTCCCATAATGAAAGTGACGAGAATAATATCATGTTCTAACGGAATATAACATTTTTTGTTTGGCAGGCACTTTCACATTTAGCCCAAACATGCATGGACGGTGAATGTTCTCCTTTAAATAGTTCTCAGTTAATAAAACGTTTTATTAGTTTTTTAATTTTTGGGTTGCTCGATAGGAAATTCACTACACAATCCTAATCAATATGTTAGTGGCAAACGCATTGGAATCAATAATGTAATGAAATGAGGATAGGTAAGATATAATTTAACTAAACAAGTTTGCGTTCACTGAAACAAGTTCATGCTTGTCAGCGCACTGCGAAATAAATCGGTTTTTGAAAATGTTTTCATTTAATTTTCCTTCTGAAAAAAATGCATATAGAAGAACGAGAACTGATACAAAACGTTTGAAAAAACGTTATTTTAAATAACATATCCGAACTCTGATTAGCATTAGGTAGGTGACTTGTCCAGTGACTGCGCTCAATAGATGTGTTACAAACCGTTCAGAAAGATGTTTTTGTATAGTTTTACGTCAACTAACCTGTACGTTAAATTAATTTTAGACTTACTATAAGATGTTACAATATGATTATGTAAGGTAGCAAAGGTATCAAACAATAAATTATCTTGGTAAGTAGGTACCCATATTTTGAAAAATAAATTATTATTGTTTATTCCTATCTATCGACGGGGTTAGAATGATCAAACAACTCATGACTCCGTCTCATAAATATTTTTAACCTGTCCCACTGCGGAGTCTCTATTGCACATCTCAGACCAACGTTGGTCTGAGTTGCACATTAAGTGCAACTGATGCCTTCTTCCACCGATCCTTTAGAGGAGTATAGACAACTTCGCTCTTTAACCTCTTTATAATTCAGGGCTCGGTTAGCGGTATATTTTCGGTTACGATCGAACAGAACGTTATTTAAATCGTTCTCGGTTAATAAAATGATTTTAGCCGTTTTTAATCATTTTGAGGTTAATTGATAGGAAACTCGCAACACAACCCTATCAATACGTACCTAAGTGGCAAAACGCATTGGAATCAATGATGTGATGAAATGACCATAAGGTACAATTTAACTAAACAAGTTCATGCTTGTCAACGCACGTGTTGATTGCATACCGTTACTGCAAAATTGCATTTTTACTCTTAAGAAATGATATTTGAAACTAGCGTATTGATTGTATACTGTTACTGGAAAATTGTATTTTTATCGTAAGAAATATGAAACTAGCGCTCGCCGACAAAGATGAAGCCGCACCGACACTGGTTTCGTGTACATATCAGATTGTTTTGTTTTTCACCGACTTCAAAAAGGAAGAGGTTCTCAATTCAACTTCTTTGAATAGATTTTGATGATTCTTTTTTTGTTTGGTTGTTTTATTTTTTTGTTTGGGAGGTAGTCCCATATAAATTTTATTAACTTTGCTTGGGTATCGTTTAGAATTACTGCAATACATATTTTATTTAAAGTAGGTATGTGTGTTTGTTTAATACGTCTTGATATTAAAACTTTGAATGACATCACACTCGTGAAATTAGTAAAATTGCATTTTTTATTCTAAGAAATGAAATTTGAAACTAGCGTATTGATTGTATACTGTTACTGGAAAATTGTATTTTTATCGTAAGAAATATGAAACTAACGCTCGCTGACAAAGAAGCCGCACCGATACCTGTTGTCGTTTAGAATTACTGCAATACATATTTTATTTAAAGTAGGTATGTATGTTTGTTTAATACGTCTTGATATTAAAACTTTGAATGACATCACACTCGTGAAATTAGTAAAATTGCATTTTTAAGAGAAATCAGGATGTAACTAAAATATATAAAATCCTTACAAAATTTGTTGTGTGCAGAACAATCCACATGAATAAATTCACGATAAAAACTTAGGTAATTTTATGTTGCAGTTAAACTCAAAGCTGATGTAAAATCATCAAACTACTAAAAACTAACAAACTTTAAAACATTTCATGCAAAGGAAGTTTCTAAATTCCTCCATGATATTAAGGGATCGCTTCTCAAAGAATTCCTAGACTAAAACCAGCTTATTACAAAAAATTAAGTTATGTCAATGAAAGAATCACTCATTTGTAATAAGTTAACGGAATTGGTATCTATCTTATTTAAGGAACACCCCGCCCCCAGTTTGATGAAGTTGATTATAGGAAAATCTCTCAAAACTCCAATTTTAATTACGGACTACAACATTGTACAGCGATCGTCTTACACTTACAGTATAATAAAGTTTGAATAAGCAAATTACTGCATAACGCAATTATTTTGCAGTCTGTGATATTGTAAATAACCATTTATACATACACGACGGCTACCGGATACGTTTCCCGATGCTTATAGTCAGGCGGTTTACGAATGAGTACGGGACAGCGGCTAACCGTTGAACGGCGCATGCTCCGTTTTGACGGTGACTATACGGGCGGACTAAACGGAAGGATGGTAAGTGTATAAGCATGCGAAATCAACAGAATGCTCGGACCGCAGAGCGTGAGAGGACTACTCAATACATTACTTGACGTTAACGTGTAAGGTTGTGTTGTCTGTTCGAATTAATTAAATTAAAATTTGGATGTCCTTGGTGTCCAATCTGGGACCATAGAAATAGAATGAGCGTGTGTCATTAGGTGCATGTTATTTCTTGCTCTATGAAGAGATATTAGATTAACTGTCCCAAATTTTAGTTTAATATTTACGGTATCCTAAAGTTCAGATATCCTTGGTGCGCAATCTGGCGCCATAGAAATAGAATGTGCGTGTGTCTGTAGGTGCAGGCTATTTCTTGCTCTATGAAGGATATGAGACCATCTGTCCTGAATTTTATGCTAGCGGTTTAAACAGCGACCGCCTTGTTTGTTAACGTGTAAGGTAGTGTATGAATAAATTAAATTAAAATTTGGATGTCCTTGGTGTCCAATCTGGGACCATAGAAATAGAATGAGCGTGTGTCATTAGGTGCATGTTATTTCTTGCTCTATGAAGAGATATTAGATTAACTGTCCCAAATTTTAGTTTAATATTTACGGTTTCCTAAAGTTCAGATGTCCTTGGTGCGCAATCTGGCGCCATAGAAAAAGAATTTGCGTGTGCCTGTAGGTGCATACTATTTCTTGTTTTATGAAGAGACATGAGACCAACTGTCCTGAATTTTAGTTTATTGTTAACGATATCTTAACGTTCAGATGTCCTCGAGCCAATCTAGTCACAGAAAACGGAGTGATGTGCATATGCGCTATCTCTAATTTCGTGGAGAGATATGAGACAAACTGTCCTGAATTTTAGGATAGCGGGGTGCATGAAAGGAGCCTCCTCGTGGCGCACCCTGGAAGCAGCTAGACACGGTCACGCAGTGTCTAGGCTGACTAATGCCTTCAACTTAGTAATTTGTGGTAACAATTAAGGTAATACTGAGTTTTAGATCTAAATAGTGGAATAGGCCCCGAAACAGTATTTCAACTACGCTATTCTCCACTTTACTGCACTAACAAGATATCAAGGTAAAATAAGATAACAAGGTAATACTAAGTTTTAGATCTAAATAGTGGAATAGGCCCCGAAACAGTATTTCAACTACGCTATTCTCCACTTTACTGCACTAACAAGATATCAAGGTAAAATAAGATAACAAGGTAATACTAAGTTTTAGATCTAAAAGTGGAATAGGCCCCAAACCAGTATTTTAACTACGCTATTCTCCACCTTACTGCACTTGTAGGAATTCATACTCTATTTAGTGGAATAGGCCCCGAACCAGTATTTTCATTGAGGTTATTGGGCATTTACTCCACCGATCGTGACGAGGCGAACGGAGTGAGCCGTTGGAACGAAAGGTGGGGTAGAATGCCCAATAACCTCCTACTGCCTTAAACATGGTATTAAGTTGTTACAGTCTGGTTTGGAGAAGCTTGAAATCTGAAGTAGCAGAGCAGCGGTGCAGCGCAGCAGGGGCGATATCATTCATGCTGCCTTCATGTCTTCGTATGTGAAATTCCCCAGGAACTCTACAATATTCAAAATTCAAAATTCAAAAGTCATTTATTCAAACTAGGCTGAGAATCAGCACTTTTCGAACGTCAAAATTACATAAGACAGTCCCCCAAAAACGCCCACCCTTCACCACTTCCTAGTGCCCTTAGCTGGGAAGAAGAAGTGGCGCAACAAACTCCCCAGCAGCACAGCTGTCTGTTCAAGTTAGAGAATGATTCTATACAATAGTATACAAAATAACCTACATTATGCAACACAAAACATAATTCAAATGATAAATTATAGGCCATATGTCAGCTAGCACACGCCAATATATATCAACCAAATACATCGAGGACTATACTCAAGCATTATTTAAAAAAAATAAAAAGAAAATAAAACTAAACGTAAACAGAACTAAATATCTAAATAAAAGCCTCCAGACATAAAGGGCGTGTCCGCTTACATAAAGCTGTAATTAATTACATAAAGCGGCAGTTATAAATGATAAACTAGGACCATCGAGTTAAAAAAAAATGAACAGTTAATTACTAGTAACAATAACAAAACCATGATCAGCAAGACGACCAGTCACCACAAGCAGCACCCGTTCACGAGCATAACGCAAAGATCAGCCATTACCCCCCTCGCCATATTTGAGGGAAGGAGGCAACCCGACCCCCGACGCTACCGCAAGCAGTGACATCTAAGGGAGCATGACGAACTTGCTGCCGGTTGCTCAGGCAAAAAATAATATGATCAATTGTCGAGGTCGCTAGCTAACCACAAATTGCAATACAACTCATAACAAAAACATTGTAATGAGTAGTGTTGCGGACGGTAGAGGCGCTTCTTGTACCTCCAGTCGCCCTGGGACGATCTCCCAATATTATTTAGCGTGCGCTCCCTGTTCCCTGAGCCTAGGTGGCTCCGCCGGCTAGCACACACCCCACGTACCCCTGAATACGTACCAGGATACTGCGACACACAGAGACTTATACGGTGGCGAAATGAAACATCATTATTCTTGCAATTTTCTTGAGACTTCGGCTTGCACTATTATTTGATGTTTCCTCTTCGGTGGCTGGGCTGCGACTGACTTTACCCGAAAAATGGCCCTCCTTTTATACTATTTTTGTTAGTGCATGCCGAATTCCAGGAAATGAGTATTACTTTATTTTTTGTTACAACCTTATAAATTCTTATTCTATATGCTTAATGTACATAGAAAAACACTAATTTAAGTTAATTACTAAATAATTACATCCTTTTAAATAGCCATTTAGAAATTATTAGCAATGTAAAATTTTATACATAAAAATGACCATATCTTCTTGTTCTGTGAACCGATTTTTATCAAACAAACGTGGAAAAAGGTTTTGAGTCTAGACCTTTCGATCAACACTAAAATCAAAGAGATATCTCTATAAACAAAAAAGTGAGTTTTCAAGTTACGTAATTATGACAATTTTTAAACTCTTTGAATTTTTTCTTAAAATTTACTTTAAACACATTCAACATATTCAACAAGCATCCGATTACTATTTTGACGTAAATCTAATATAAATCTAATAGAGATTTCTCAAATAACTGTAATTTTATTACTAAATTATAAGTTAAACATAAAATTCTTTAAACCTTTCGATATTACATGAATCTAACATCGCGGCCTACCCGCTACTTGTGCTATTGTGCACAGATAGGGTCATATTTTGAAAATTAAAATTCTAATTAGAAACATATCTAAAACATTAACATTTTACAAGAAACTTACAAACTATTATGCCTCGTATGACGCAGGGCCGCACGCTACTTGCGCCCTAGTGAGCTGCAGGGGTCTGGTCGCCGACATTCTCCCCCTCGTGCGTTGCACCTTTCTTCTGGACTCGGCGATACTCCCGGCACCAACAACACCACTCTCGTACTGGGTCGCCGCAGCACTCCTCCTCTGGTCTCGACGTCGACGATCCGGACTCGGCCGTCTGGTCCTGGGTACACTTGCTGAATTCTGCCGCGTGGCCAAGTACATCTCGGCAGGCTGTGGTCGACGATCAACACGATGTCCCCGACGTTAAGGTTTGAAGCGCTGTCGCTGCTCGCAGTCTTCCTTGGTAGTAGGGTGGGTAGATACTCTCGCAGCCAACGTTGCCAGAAGTGGTCGGCCAGTCGCTGTGTGGCCTTCCAGGTGTGTTTGCCCACGAGCTCGCTGTCCGTGAAGCTGCCAATTCTTGCCGCGCCGCATGACCGCCCGAGGAGGAAGTGGTTTGGGGGAGTGCTTCCTCCTCAAGGCTCTCGGAGATATGGGTGAGGGGCCGAGAGTTAACCATATGTTCGGCTTCCAGCAGGAGAGTGTGGAGTACCTCTTCTCTTGGTTGTTTTTCGTTGAGTGTGGCGTCTAGGGCGGTTTTTATTGATCGCACCAGACGCTCCCATGCGCCGCCCATATTAGGCGCTCCAGGAGGGATGAATTTCCACTGCACGCCAATCTTCTCAGCTTCTGATGCAAGGTCTTCTTGTTTCATTGTTTCTATGGCTTCTTTCAATTCTTTATTCGCGCCGACGAAGTTTGTTCCATTATCAGTGTAGATTATCTTCGGCATTCCTCTTCTGGCAGCGAACCTCCTCAGCGTCATAATCATACTATCAGTGGAGAGCGACGGTGTGAGCTCAATGTGTACAGCCCTTGTGGTTAGGCATGTAAACAGGGCTCCCCATCTTTTCTCGTAGCGTCTTCCCACGGTGATTGTCATAGGGCCGAAATAATCAATGCCGGTACACGTAAAAGGATGAGTGTTGTGCATCAGCCTCTCAGCCGGTAGGTTGCCCGTCGGTAGTGCTTGAGGTTTCGCCTTCTTCGTCTTGCACCACTGACATTGATGTTGAACTGTCTTGATCGCCGACCGTAGTCCCAGTACCCAGAAGCGTTGCCTTATCTCGTTCATGACCGTTGCGTGATTACCGTGATTGAAGCGGCAATGGAAATCCTCCAAGATGAGTCGTGTTATCTTTTCCTTACTGTCGAGCACGACTGGTCGCTTGTAGTCTCTGGTTACGCCTTGTATAGCGTCGATTCTTCCTTTTAGCCGCAGGAGACCATCTTCCAGCACTACGTCGAGCTTCTTTAATTTGCTGCTGTTTTCTACTTGTTTTCCTTGTTGTAGTCGCCTGATGTCTTCTTTAAAGCTTCTTTCTTGGCTTCTTCTTAACAGTAGAGTTTCAGCTTGCTCCAGTAGGCCTGTGTCCAGCGGTTTGAGTTTTCTTTCGGTTGCTTTTGAAGGCCGTTGTTGCTTCTCGACTGTCTTCTTTTTTTCTCGCGTCGTTTTCCAGGTGGGGTCTCCTTTGCTGACGTTGACTTGCTCTTTGCGCCTGCAGATTTGTATGAACTGCAGTGCTCTTGCTGTGGCTCGCCAAAGTCTCTTCCATGACGAGAACCTCTCTGGATCTAGCGACGGATGCGTGATGCTCGCTGCTGCCACGACGTCTGCTGTCCTTTCTTCGCCGGTGGTCTCTTTCTTGAAGGTTCTTGCTGCAGGCCAGTGAACTTCTTTTCTTCTCAGGAAGCTCGGTCCTGTATACCATCGGTGATTGCAGTCGAAATCTTCTGGCACGCTGCGCGTCGCATCATCTGCAGGGTTTTGTGCCGTGGGGACCCACCTCCATTCTTGAGGCTTGGTGAGGTCTTCTATCTCGGCCAAGCGATGGGCCACGAACGTCTTGAATGTTCTCGGGTCTGTTTTGATCCAAGAAAGTACGATGCTGGAGTCTGTCCAGTATGTTTTCTTTACCACCTTCAGATCCATTTCCTTTTCTACCGAATGCGCCAGTCTGCTTCCCAGGAGAGCTGCTTGTAGTTCGAGTCTAGGGATTGATACCGGCTTCAACGGGGTCACTCGCACCTTTGCTGCTACTAAGCTGACGTGGTAAGCTCCTTCTTGATTTTCTGTTCTCCAGTAAACCGTAGCTGCGTACGCTGTCTCGCTGGCATCGGTGAACGTGTGTAGCTCCCCCTCGGTGCTATGTGGCGCGAGGCATCTTGGAATTTGCAGACCTTGAAGTAGCTTCATCTTCTCTAAGTATGTTTTCCATGATTCATACTCTTTTTCTTCTATTTCTTCATCCCAACCGACACCACTTCGCCATGTGTCTTGAAGCAGCTTCTTGCCCTGGACGAGAACTGGTGACGCCAATCCTAGTGGATCGAAAGTCGACATGACAGCGCTGGTGACTTCTCTCTTGGTAGGCACCTGTAGTCCTCTTGCTATTTCTTCTGGTGTATTTCGGAGGTTTGCCCTGAAGCCAATGGAGTCCTTTTCAGTGAACCAGCGTAGTCCCAATGTCTTCTCTTCCTTCTCGCCAAGGTCCACTTCTGTCTTCTCGGTTGTTTCAGTCTTCACGTTCTGTAGCAGCTCAGGTTGATTTGATGCCCATCCTCTGAGTTCGAAGCCTGCTTTCTTATGTATGAAGTTCACTTGCTCTGTCACTCTTCTGAAATCTTCTTCTGAATGGAAGCTGTGCAGATAGTCGTCCATATAGTGGTTCAACTCGATCGCTCTGGCTGCCTCTGGATACTGTTCTTTGTAGTCAGCTGCGTTACGATTCTTCACGTAGATTGCTGTGCTTGGAGATGATGTTGCACCGAAGATAACAGATGTCATCCTGTACTTTTTTGGCGGCACGTCGCGTTGCTCCCCTCGCCACAGGAACCGTAAGCTGTCTCGGTCTTCTGGTCTGATGCGAACTTGCAGGAACATTTCTTTGATGTCAGCCGCCACTGCTAGAGGTCCTCTTCTGAATCGCAGTAGTACTCCAAACAGCGATTGCAGCAGGTCTGGTCCAGGCAGCAGAGCGTCGTTGAGGCTTCTTCCCTTTGACTTGGCTGCAGCGTCGAAAACGATCCTTATCTTTTTCTTCAACGGATGAACCACGGAGAAGTGTGGGAGATACCATGTCTTCTTAGGATCTTCTTGTCCATCAGGTGCTTCTTCCGCGTACTGGCTGTCTATTAGATGCTGGATCTGCTTGCAGTATTCCGCCTTCAACTGAGGATCCTTGTCCATCTTCTTCTCAGTGTTTGTCAGTCGATTCTTGGCAGAAGTGTAGCTTTCCGGCATCTGGTCCTCTTCATTTTTCCACAGAAGTCCAGCTTCGAATCGACCATCTTCTAGTCTTCTGCAGGTCTTGTCCAGGATGGTGAGCGCTCTTCCTTCTGAGTCTGTAGTAGGTCTTCTGGGCTGCACGCCGAGTGCTTCAATGGCGAAATGATCCTTGATGGCTTGATGCATTTCTTCTTCTGATGTGTTGATATGCAGACATGTGTTCAGGAAGTGTACTGGCTTCACACTTCCTATGTCTGACCCGTGGAGCACCCATCCCAGTCCTGTTCGTGACGCTACTGGCTCTCCTGGTTTCCCTTTTCTTATTTCTTGAGTTACGATCAGCTCCCAGTTGTCTTGCCCGATGAGCAGCTGTGGTGACTTTTCTTCGTAGTACAGTGAATCGGCGATCTTCTTCAAGTGTTGACATTTTTCAATCCTCCTCTTGTCCAGGAACTGCGGCGTAAGCTTCAACTCGTCGACGGTCCGGACTCTTTTCAGTGTCTTCTTATCTTCTTGATGGACCCCTTTCACCGTCAGGTCCAGCACTTGAGAATCCTTCTTCCTTATCAGCTTGCCTCCCACTGTCTCGATGACTAGTTCCTGGTTATCTCCTTGAGCGCCGATTTCTTCTGCTATCTTTTTGTCTAGAAGCGACACCGTTGACCCTTCATCCATAAGGGCCAATATCTTCTGTGATCCTTGTGACCCGAAAACTTCCACTGGAACTATCTTCAGGTATGCTCTTGCGTTGTTGACCGCATTCACTGATGCAGTGACACTGGCCACCTCTTCCGACGGCTCCTTCTTTTCTTCTGATGCCTTTTCTTCCGACTTGACGTGCAGCAAATGATGATGCCACCTCTTGCATTCCTTGCATGGTGGTTTCTTGCAGCTCTCCTTCCTGTGTCTCCCTTGAAGACATTTGAAACAGACGCGACTCTTCTTGACAGCTGCCCAGCGATCTTGTACCGATGCTTTCAGGAACTTCTGACATTCGACGAGGAAGTGTTCACCCTCACATACCGGGCACGTTTTTTCCGATTTTTTCGAATCTTTTTCTTTGAAGTCCCTTTCTTTTGTTGAATGCGTCGCTTGCCGCTGGGTTCTTCTGAATCCACTTTTTTCTTCTGAAGTCGCGAAGGCTCCACATTTGTCCGCTTCTGTGTTCAGGAATCTGGATACTAGCGTCAGGTCGGAGAACTCGCCTTCTACTGACGCTGCAGTGAAGTCGTACCACCGGAACTTAAGCACTGTAGGTATCTTCTCTATTATTTGTTTCACCATTTCAGGTGAATGCAGGTACTGTGGTTTCTTCAATCCCTTGATGGCTGCTACACTGTTGTTGATCTGGCTTGCGAAGATGCATATGTCTCTTGGATTTTCTGATATCTTCGGTAGTGCCCTGACCTTGTCCAGTTCGGCTAGCACCAGCGCATCAGGTCTTCCGTATCTTCTCTTGAGGGCTTGCATCACTTCCAATGGAGAGGCTTCGGAGTACAGCAGACTCTTGATTGCTTCTCTTGCGTTGCCCTTCAGCGCTCTTCTGAGTCGCGCCATGTTCTGGACGTCGGTGAACATCGATGCAGTATCTTCGTAGACGACCTTGAACGCCAGCCATTCACTGCTGCTGCCGTCGAAGTAGGGTAACTCGTGGATGTACTTCGGTTGCGCTGCTGGTCCTCCTCTTGTGGTGAAGGCTTCTCTTAATGCTGTCGCCAACGCTTGGATCTCGATAGTAGGTCCCTTTGTTGCGGAGCTTTCTTCTGGCTTCACCTTACGAGGTTCTTCTGACGTGTGCTGATCGCGTTGTTCCGGTTGTTCCATGTTGCCGTCTTCCAACACCGATGACTGGATCCAGTTCTGCACCTGTGCTGTTCTATCTTCTTGGTCTGCCTGGTCTTCATCCACGGAGTCTTCATCTTCACATTGTGCCAGCTCCAATCTGACACGAGCAAGTTTCGCCGCCGCCTGTGCTTGTTTCAATTCTAGACGTGCTACTTCTTCTCTGGCTGCTAACTCGCGTCTTCTGGCTGAAGAACTCGTGGTCTTCGTGGACCTAGCTTGACGACTAGTCCCCTTCGGTTTCAAGGTCGTGGCGGAGCCATGAACGCCCTGTTCCGTAGCTTCTTCTGGGGTTTTTCTGGTCGTTTCCTTCTGTGCGGCATCTTCTTTCTTCTGTCCTTTCTTCTCGGATGCCGCCGTGGTCGCAGTTGTAGCCGTAGCCTCCGTAGTCGTAGTCTCTTCTGTGGTCGCAGTTCCCGATGAAGTGTTCGTGTCCGATGTAGTTTCAGTTCCCGATGATCCTGACGCTGACGTGACCCCTTCTGATGCAGATGCTTCTTTTGCCGCGTCCTTTTCCGTTGGTCGCGACGTCGAACGTGAGGGGGCATCCTTCTGCGATCTGGTAACCGGCATCTTGAAATCTTCTTATCTTCTTATTTTTGAACTCTTCTGTCTTGCAGGGAATCCGGAACTCGAAGGACCAACTGTTGCGGACGGTAGAGGCGCTTCTTGTACCTCCAGTCGCCCTGGGACGATCTCCCAATATTATTTAGCGTGCGCTCCCTGTTCCCTGAGCCTAGGTGGCTCCGCCGGCTAGCACACACCCCACGTACCCCTGAATACGTACCAGGATACTGCGACACACAGAGACTTATACGGTGGCGAAATGAAACATCATTATTCTTGCAATTTTCTTGAGACTTCGGCTTGCACTATTATTTGATGTTTCCTCTTCGGTGGCTGGGCTGCGACTGACTTTACCCGAAAAATGGCCCTCCTTTTATACTATTTTTGTTAGTGCATGCCGAATTCCAGGAAATGAGTATTACTTTATTTTTTGTTACAACCTTATAAATTCTTATTCTATATGCTTAATGTACAGTAAGCGCTCAAAAGTGCATGAGCACGCTAAGAGTCGTATTGCTGTGAACACGCGGTATAGCTCGTACATTTGTATGTGTAAGCAACACGATACACACACCACAGATAACGCAGTTACACGAAACAACAATATATTTCCGTCGCTTTAAACATGCTAGCACACACGCACTATGCGCGTGAACTTGACCAGTTAATGGCATTGCTAAAATTCGATAGTAACTTAACAAGCGCAGATAGCAGAAAGCGTTAAGCGTTGGTATGGAATTCAATCTGCCTCAGGTTCTAATCTCGTGAAACACAGTGCGGTTTTTGCAAATATTATTATTTTTGTTTTCGATAATAATATTTTTTAAATATTGCTGCTTTTTTATGTTGTTATTGCAATAAAGGTTTTAGAATAAAAAATGCGTGATATATGATAACAAAATTAAAAAATATATGTTTATTCGTTATATTTATTTTACATAAGTTAATAAACTGCTACAATTATTTATCATTACTTCAGCTGAATAAGATGTGAAATAGATGTCAAGAAACTTAGAAGCAGTTTGTATTATTTAGACATATTTAAATTATGAAATATTTTAAATTTTTAATGGATTTTTTCACCATAAATATTAAGCTTTGATCATGGTCGAAGTAATTAAGTAATAAATAAGAATATTAGACTACTTAAAATGTAAAAAACTACTTACAGAATAGGTAATTTTAAGGTTAAATATGGGCAGTTTGTTTATATTTTATTTGTATTAATTATTTTACATTTTATTTGACTTTAGTAAATATTGGTTGTTATTGAGGTTAAAGCTTAAGTATTCATTTTCTTTACGAAAAGAAGATTGAAACTAAACCTCAAATTTTAATCCTAAAATAATACTATTACTAAAATAATATTAAACAATTTCGGTATATCTGCAAGAAATACGACAAACACCCTATTGAAACGTGCTTAAAAAATTCGTTACCATAAATTCATGCAATAACGAATCTGTTGTTTATTAAGTTGGTACGGTCAATATTTTAAGGTCAAAAACGGTTTTCTAGCTGGTCTTCAGTGATGCAAGCCTTCAGAGTGCACGGCGAACGGTTCAAAATGACGTGTTTTTAATAATTCAGCAAAATGTCTCGTTGGTATGAAACCATTTGTTTCATTCACCATTTGACGTCGCTGCTACTCGATAATAAGCCCCTTCCTCATATCTCTTAACCCTCACAGTATTTCTCTAGAACAAAGAAAAACATTGTTTTTATTACACATAATACCTTATTATTTATTATTCACTAATCGAATTAAACCTCACAATGAATTTAAAACTTTAAAGGCATCTTCTGTCTCAACAATATCTCTGTTCTATCAACAATACCCTTGATTAAGATTTATGTTTAGTAAAATATGAAATATATTAATGATAACACTCACACTTAGTCCGGTTTCATTAGATATTCACTTCACTTTTACGCAGCGCAATAATATTCTCTGATCTGATCTGATCTCTTCAATATATTTTATGCCTGCTTTTTGATAATAATAACCACAACACTGCGCTAAATACTCGTCACCAATATTATCCACGAACCAAAAAAGTTCTATTAATTGAATACTCGTAACAAACTGCATCTACCCCACAGAAATCGAAATAATTTACTTAGTTTTTTGTGGTCTACCTGCTAAACTTTAATATTTATGTGAACAAGACGAATGAAACTAAAAACGAATGATGATTATTGAACTAGTCATTGGTTGCAGACAAAGTGAGTGTGTGTGTGTAATGTGCGTGTCTACAGTATTGTAACAACTTATAGAAGAAGGTCGTAAGTCAAACCGAAGCGTCAGTCTATTGCTTTGTGAGATTGCTCATGGACTTTTGGTCGGCACTGTACATAGAAAAACACTAATTTAAGTTAATTACTAAATAATTACATCCTTTTAAATAGCCATTTAGAAATTATTAGCAATGTAAAATTTTATACATAAAAATGACCATATCTTCTTGTTCTGTGAACCGATTTTTATCAAACAAACGTGGAAAAAGGTTTTGAGTCTAGACCTTTCGATCAACACTAAAATCAAAGAGATATCTCTATAAACAAAAAAGTGAGTTTTCAAGTTACGTAATTATGACAATTTTTAAACTCTTTGAATTTTTTCTTAAAATTTACTTTAAACACATTCAACATATTCAACAAGCATCCGATTACTATTTTGACGTAAATCTAATATAAATCTAATAGAGATTTCTCAAATAACTGTAATTTTATTACTAAATTATAAGTTAAACATAAAATTCTTTAAACCTTTCGATATTACATGAATCTAACATCGCGGCCTACCCGCTACTTGTGCTATTGTGCACAGATAGGGTCATATTTTGAAAATTAAAATTCTAATTAGAAACATATCTAAAACATTAACATTTTACAAGAAACTTACAAACTATTATGCCTCGTATGACGCAGGGCCGCACGCTACTTGCGCCCTAGTGAGCTGCAGGGGTCTGGTCGCCGACAAGTAGATTATGTCAACAATAAAATAAAATAAAAATAAATTGACTCGTAAAAAATAAATAAAAAATTGAATCATAAATTCAAATAAAATAAACAATTATATAAACTCATATTAACTGTCAGTAGGTAAGCTAATTCTGGAGAAAGAACATAAACATTGTCTTGAGTTAATCACAGCGACCAACTATTCTTATCATTTAAGTAGTCGTTGATACAGTCAGCGTCAAATAGTTAGTGACACTCAGGGTATTCAAATAAATAGACGCAACCAAAAAGTCAATAATATCGGTACAAACTAAGTTGTCTTATTGTTGTCAACAATATAGTCGCTCAAAAGGTCGAGACGTTTAAAACGTCATATAGATCGGTTCAGTCAAACCGCCATAAATATGGTTACAGTCATCCCGCCAATGGTATCCAAGCATTATAAGTATTCAAAAATATGGAACACATTAGAAAAATAAACTTTACGGCTTTATATATTAAATATTATTTCTCACGTCAACATTTCACAAAATCAAATGGATAGAAACTTCTGCTGTCCTTTTCATTTTAAGCATGACGTCTATGACGCAATTTCTATGTAGCGGTGCACACATTCAGTTCGCTCGTACAGTTTTGTCTCCAGAGTCCAGAAGTCCAGTTAGCCATCGTGCGGTGCGGAAGAACGTGGTGCTGATTAATTGTCGAAAAGTATCCCGTATGTTTATGGAACATACGTCATGACGACTTAAACGATAGAATTGACTTCGTACAATCTCTGCATATACCCAATAGCATCGCTTTCTTTTCTTTCATTCTTTTGACAAAAGAATTGCTAATAGAAATTCGTCATCTCCATTCTTTTTTAAAATATTTTTAATTTCATAAGCGTTCTTCGATACAATCGCCACAAGCTCTGGCACACGACTGGAGAGCGTAGAAACCGAATACAATCAATCGCCTGTATGCGGCACTCGTCCGATCGGGTTTCCGAATTGGAGAATCGGATCAGGTACCTGACATGTGCGGCCACCCTTACATGCTAGTTTATTTTTCTAATATGTTCCATATTTTTGAACACTTATAATGCTTGGATACCATTGGTGGGATGACTGTAACCATATTTATGGCGGTTTGACTGAACCGATCTATATGACATTTTAAGCGTTTGGTCGCTATTTTGGTAGAGTGTATTAGGGTAGGTACTCGTAAATAAAACTAGACTGTACTGAAGAACGAAATCGGATAGACTTATTTTTATTCTTAAAACACCTTATTTTATACTATTCGTACATTGGTACTCTTAGGCACTAGCATGTTACTTAACAATAAATTGACCAATAGCGACGCGCCGTAGGGAGCGCCGCGCGAGGGGCGCGGGGCGCTGCGTTGCACACGGCACTATTCGCTGCGAAGGCATAAATAGAAGTCGCGCGCCGAGCTCGGTCCTTTTCGCCGTGAGCCGTCGTCGAGTGAAGATATCCATCTGCTTGTCCATCTGCGTGGTCTCGAAGCGTGAAGATACGGAGGGTGCTGATGCTTCTGCTTGCTTTGCTTGCGCTTACAAACCGCTTCTTTCGAAGCGAACCGGCGAACGAGTGCGGCGTTGTGATAACGCTCGTGCCGCGTCGATTATCTTGTTTCTTTATTAGGTACTCGTCTTTATCAAGACGATTGCTTCTTTGTTTCTTGCGGACTGTCAAAAACGTGGTAATGGTTCAGTGGCATGTGGTAAATGGTTCGGTGGTATATGGTAGCTGGTTCGGTGGTATGTGGTAACTGGTTCTCTGGTGACTGTGTGACAGGTACTGTGTCACTACATCACTCCCCCCTAAGCGAAGCGTACTTTCGGTTTCATTGCGCGGCCGGATCGAGTGACGTATGCGTCGCGCGGTGGACTGGGGGTCGATGATCGCGGCTCGACCGTCAAGGTTGTGCTCTTAGTGGGCGGTTTTTGTTGTTGCGCACATGTTGTACTAGTGGTAAACTCTTCTTCATTGAGTAGGTGCGCTGGCTTGAGTCTGTCTATTGAGACAACTGTAGTTCGAAGTGGCATCTGTATGGTGAAATGCTTGCTCTCACGATGAATCACCTTGAACGGGCCGTCGTAAGGCGGGGTCAATGGACTTCGCACGGTATCATTGCGCACGAAAACATGACTACACGTCGCTAGGTCCTTGTAAACAAACGTGCTCATTTTGTTGCCACGTGCCTTGCTGCTTGGTGTGAGTGATGCCATTGTTTCGGTCAGCTGGCGGACGAATTCGGCGTCTTCATCTTTCGGCTGAGTAGGCACGAAGAAATCTGACGGTATTCTTAGTGTCGATCCATAGGTCATCAGGGCCGGGCTGACTTGTGTGTCTTCACGAAGCGCTGTACGTAGTCCAAGTAGCACGGTCGCTAATTCATTGCTCCAGTGTGTGCCGGCGCTTCTCGCCATGAGCGCGGCCTTCAACGTTCGATGCCAGCGTTCGACTTGACCATTTGCTTGTGGGTGATATGCAGTAGTTCGAATCCTGGTGATGCCAAATTTCTTCATCAGTGCGTTGAATAACGACGATTCAAATTGTCTTCCTTGATCCGTTGTTACACGTAACGGACAGCCAAATCGCGTTATCCATCCGTCGTAAATCGCCTTAGCAACAGTGTCGGCGGTGACGTCACGAATAGGTATTGCTTCTGGCCATTTAGTACAGCGGTCGATCATCGTTACTAAATATCTGTAGTCGTTAGATGGCGGCAGTGGTCCCACGATGTCAACGTGAATGTGTTCGAAACGCGATGATTTTTGAAACTCGCCGAGTGGACTGATGACGTGTCGATGTATTTTCCCGCGCTGGCAACCGATGCATGATTTTGCCCACAACCCAACTTCTCTGTTCATACTGGGCCAAAAAAACTTTGTAGCCATTATTTTTCTTGTTGTTCGCACACCAGGGTGACTTAGTTCGTGTTGCGCTTTGAATGCTACTAAACGATAAGTTGATGGTAGGTATGGACGAACGTTGCCGGTTGATGTTTCACATATGATGGGTCGTTGACCTCCGGGCAATGTGATAGGCGCGAATTTTAGACTTGGGTTGGACATGCAGATCTTCAGTTCTTCATCATTTTCTTGGTCTTGAGCGAGTTGGTTGTAGTCGATCGTGGAGTGCGACAAGTTGATTTCTTCGATGCGTGATAAGGCGTCCGCTGCTTCGTTCTTATCACCGTGAATGTATTCGATCTTTGCACAGAACTGACTAATGAAGTGTAGCTGGCGTTCTCTTCGTGGTGTATCGCTGCTACTGGGCGTTCTTGTCAGCGCGTAAGTTAGCGGTTTGTGATCTGTGAATATTGTTAGGTCACTGCCCTCTATCAGTCGTCGTAAGTGTTGCACGGCGGTGTACATTGCTAGTAATTCGCGATCGTACACGCTGTAGCGTCGCTGTGTCTCACTCATAGTTTTTGAGAAGAATGCCAGAGGTTTCCAAATGCTGTCCGTTTTTTGTTGTAGAACGGCGCCGATGCTAGTATTCGATGCGTCGGTAAATAAACATAGCGGCGCGTTAGGTATCGGGTGAGTCAGTGTCGTTGCCTCGAGAATGCTTTGTCGGCATTTCTCAAAGGCTTGTTCTGCAACTTGAGACCATTGTATCGGAGTTTTATCGTTCTTCTTGCTGTTGTGTAGGTATTTGTTCAATTCATGTTGGTACTCAGCTTGATGGGGTAAACAACTACGGTAGAAGTTTATCATACCTAAAAATCTTCTCAGTTCTTGAACTGTTTGTGGTTTCGGATAGTTAACTATGGCTTGTATTCGTTCTTGAGTGGGGTTGATTCCTTTTGATGACACTTCGTATCCGAGGAACTCGATGTTTTCCTTGTCAAACTCACACTTGTCGATGTTTAGACTGACGCCGTAGGTATTTAGGCGTTCGAGTACTAATTCTAAGTGGCGGCGGTGTTCTTCCTTATTTCTCGAGTGTACGAGCAGATCGTCGACGAAACAGAATACGTTCTCATCTAATCCTCGTAGAACTTCGTGCATGAAACGTTGAAAAGTTTGACCGGAGTTTCTTAAGCCGAACGTCATGCAGGTGAATTCGAAAAGTCCGAATGGTGTTATTATTGCTGTTTTTTGAGCATCTTGTTTTGCGATAGGTATCCAGAAATATGCCATTTTCAAATCGAGTTTCGAGAATATTTTCTTGCCGTGGAGTTGGTATGTAAAATCTTGAATTCGTGGAATGGGGTATCGGTCGGGAACGGTGATGGCGTTGAGTCTTCTATAATCGCCACATACTCGAAGTGATCCGTCTTTCTTTTTCACGATGTGAAGTGGACTCGCCCACGGACTGTTTGATGGCTTGCAAATTCCCATCTCAATCATTCGCTCGAATTCGAGTTTAGCTGCCTTATATTTGTCGGGCGGTAGAGGGCGCGGCCGTGAGTAGATCGGCGGCCCAGCTGTCTCGATGTGATGTGTGACGTCATGCTTGGCTGGAGTTTTTAATGTCATTGGTCGAAGTACATCTGGGTATTTCTTCAGCAGGTCGTGATGAGTGTGGTCGCGGTTGATAATGTAGACCGATTCTTCTTTGCTGTTTATTTTGATGGCGTTTACACTGAGCTCGGTTACACGGTCGATGAGTTTTCTTTGGTGCAAGTCGACTAATAGTTTATGATGCACTAGAAAATCGGCACCCAGTAATGATGTCTTCACATTGGCGACGACGAAAGTCCACTTAAAACTTCTTCGCAAGCCTAGGTTGAGCTCGAGTGTGCGCTCTCCGTAGGTACGAATCTCTGTTCCGTTTGCCGCGAAAAGTTTGTAGCCTGCGTTCTCCGCCGGCCTTGAATACTTCTGGTTTCGAGCGGCTAATACTGATATGTCGGCTCCCGTGTCGACAAGGAATTTTTCTCTGTTGTTGGTGTCGATTACACATAGGCGGCGGCTTGTTTGGTTTACATCGACACCCGCCACTATCGATGTACGTTCTAGTTTTCCCGCTTTACGAAGGAACACGGCGATTCACATTTGCGTGCCCCGTTACCGAATCGGTAGTGATAACGGCACAGCCAGTCGGGATCGTCGGGCTTGCGGGCGTTATCAGTACGCTGTCTTGACTGTGTGCGTGAGCGGCTACGATGTGCGGAGTTTTGGCGGGAACGGCGGTACGACGAGTATTGATGGTTGCGGAGTTCGGTGACTTCTAGTGACAATTTCTCTATTTGCTTCGTAAGCATGTTGATTTGTAGGGTTGTTATCGCGTTTAGCTGTACCTCATTGACTGCTGGACTTGTTGACGGAGAGTTTACGGTGGAGACTGCGGCGACTGTAGCGGGTTCAAAATGCTCCATCATTTTGTCTGCCATCGCAGCTAGCACTTCGAGCGATGACTCGGTGTTGACAGAGAGCACGGCGCGAACTTGTGTGGGCAGCTGGTTGAGCCACATAACCTTCAACGCTTCATCCGATAGTAGCTTGCCACTGAGGTCTCTCATTTTACGCAGCAGCTGGCTTGGCTTGTTATCGCCGAGTTCGAGGCCGCTGAGTAGCTTCTGTAACTGCCGGTGGTCTGACTCTTGGTACGTAGAAATGAGTCTGTCCTTGAGCGCACTGTACTTGCCGGTGATCGGTGGATGTAATATGATGTCTCCAATTTGTTCTAGGTCACTGTTGCCTAGTAGCGGGACGACGAGGTTGAATTTCTGCTCATCACCTATCTTGCTGGCAGCAACGGCGGCTTCGAATTGCGCGAACCACAGGCGTGGATTTTGGCGCCAAAATGGTGGTAGACGTGCGGGCAGTGAGACTGATGCCACGTCGCTCTTCACTGTTGAGATGCCCTGAGCATCGCTAAATCCGTCGGTATCGTTCGGCATGATGATGGTTCTTCTGAGGTTCTAGTTGGATCTTGAAGGAGTTCGATGTTGCAGGAACTCAGGCTTCGGCTTCAAGATTGTGTTCAGCTTCACGGGGTCACCACTTTATGTGTTTGGTCGCTATTTTGGTAGAGTGTATTAGGGTAGGTACTCGTAAATAAAACTAGACTGTACTGAAGAACGAAATCGGATAGACTTATTTTTATTCTTAAAACACCTTATTTTATACTATTCGTACATTGGTACTCTTAGGCACTAGCATGTTACTTAACAATAAATTGACCAATAGCGACGCGCCGTAGGGAGCGCCGCGCGAGGGGCGCGGGGCGCTGCGTTGCACACGGCACTATTCGCTGCGAAGGCATAAATAGAAGTCGCGCGCCGAGCTCGGTCCTTTTCGCCGTGAGCCGTCGTCGAGTGAAGATATCCATCTGCTTGTCCATCTGCGTGGTCTCGAAGCGTGAAGATACGGAGGGTGCTGATGCTTCTGCTTGCTTTGCTTGCGCTTACAAACCGCTTCTTTCGAAGCGAACCGGCGAACGAGTGCGGCGTTGTGATAACGCTCGTGCCGCGTCGATTATCTTGTTTCTTTATTAGGTACTCGTCTTTATCAAGACGATTGCTTCTTTGTTTCTTGCGGACTGTCAAAAACGTGGTAATGGTTCAGTGGCATGTGGTAAATGGTTCGGTGGTATATGGTAGCTGGTTCGGTGGTATGTGGTAACTGGTTCTCTGGTGACTGTGTGACAGGTACTGTGTCACTACATCATTTTAAACGTCTCGACCTTTTGAGCAAATACATTGTTGACAACAATAAGGAAACTTTGTTTGTACCGATATTATTGACTTTTTGGTTGCGTCTATTTATTTGAATACCCTGAGTGTCACTAACTATTTGACGCTGACTGTACAATAGTATGCCTTTGAACAGAGGTTGGATTTTACTTTAGTTTTAAACGCATTAAATGGCAAATCTAGCAAAGAAGAGGGTAGCTTGTTATAAAAGGTTATACCAAGCCCAACAAATGAGTTATGAACCTTATGAAGCCGGTGAAAGGGAGCTCGTAGTTTGTCCTTATTTCGAGTGTTAACATTGTGAATATCACTGTTTTTAGTGTATAAGTGTATATTTTGCCTAATATATAAGATGTTGGCGAAAATGAATTGTGATGCTACCGTGAGAATACCAACATCTTTAAAAAAATCTCTTAGAGAAACTCTGGCACCTAGCTGGTAAATTGCTCGAACTGCTCGTTTTTGAAGAACAAATATATTTTGAATGTCAGCGGCTTTACCCCACAGCAGAATACCATAGGACATAACGCTATGAAAATAACTAAAATAGACTAACCGAGCTGTATCAACGTCAGTGTATTGTCTTACTTTCCTGACAGCATAGGCGGCCGAACTGAGCCTTCCCGCTAGGCTTGATATATGTGGGCCCCACTGAAGTTTGGCATCTACTGTTATGCCCAGAAAAACTGCAGAGTTCACAGTTTCAAGCACCTCTTTATCTAAGACGATGTTGGGTCCTAGATTTCTAACATTTGGTAGAGCGAATTTTACACATTTCGTTTTCTTGGCATTGAGAACTAGGTTATTTGTCGTAAACCAATCCGTAACCATTGAGAGAGCACTGTTTACGTCGTCAAAATCTTGTCTATTCCTGTCTACTTTAAAAATAAGAGAGGTATCATCTGCAAACAGTACAACGTTACAGATATCCTTTAAATAAAAAGGTAAGTCATTAATATATACTAAGAATAAGAATGGACCCAGTATTGAGCCTTGAGGTACACCTAACTGAACTGGTAGCCCGGAAGATTTCACACCATTAACATCTACACATTGGAACCTATTATGTAAATAAGAATTTATTACTTTAAGAGCTTCGTTTTGGACACCGTAATGACGTAGTTTACGCAAAAGTGTGTCATGGTGCACGCAATCAAAGGCTTTGGAGAGATCACAGAAAACTCCAATAGCATTTAGCGAGTTCTCCCATGCGTTAAATATGTGTTTCAGCAGAGCAACACCCGCATCTGTGGTCGAACGACCTTTTGTAAAACCATATTGTTCATCATGAAGAAGTCTGTTTAAATTAAAATGTCTTAGCAACTGCTTGAGTATTAACTTTTCAAATATTTTACTGAATGCAGGTAAGATAGAGATAGGCCTGAAATTGCCAACGTCATTTTTGTTACCCGATTTAAATAATGGTATGACTTTACTACTCTTCATGAGGTCAGGAAAAGTTCCTAAATCAACACATTTATTAAAAGTTACAGCTAAATATGGAGCTACTATGTCTATTATATTACTTAATAGTTTTATGGAGATGCCCCAGTAATCACCAGTGTTTTTAGACTTAAGTGTATTAAAAACATTAACTACATCACGAGGTGTTACATGCTCGAAGCTAAATAAGCTACTACATTTAGGCACACTGCTATGCAAAAGGTTTTCAGCTTTAGACGGGGACGAATTTAAGGAGCGAGTCGTAGTTATAGGTATGTTGGCAAAAAAATCATTAAATGCCTCAGCTACGTCGGCTGCTATATTAACTAATTTATTGTCGACCATAATCTCGAGTTGTTTTTCTTGTTTAACTGACTTACCCGTTTCATTGTTAATAATTTTCCAAGTGGTTTTTACTTTATTATTTGAATTTTTAATTGTATCGCCTAAAAATTTTGATTTTGCAAAAACACAAATATTTTTAAATAATTTTGAATAATTTTTGACATACTCCAAGAAAGGAGTATCAAACCTGTATTTTTTCAAACCATATAACTCGTATAGTGTCGCTCTACTTTTATAAATACCAGGAGTAGCCCATTGGTTAAAGCCAACGGAGGTGCCATTCATGTTAATAGTGTTGGTCTTGAAAGTAGATTGGTACTCTTTTTGCATAACATCAAAAAGGGCTCCATAGATTTCATTAGGATTCTCGTGTTCTACCATAGATGGTGTAATTCTATGAGCTACATTATTTTTAAACTTGTTGCAACGACTAGCTGTATAAGGCCTGCATTCTATTTTATGTGGCTTTTTACGTAATGGCATAGGGAAGCTAGCTAGTAAACCACAGTGGTCAGACGTTAAGTCACTTAAAACTAATTTATTTTTGGCATCACAATCACTAAATATAATATCGAGACAAGTCGACGAAGATGCCGTGATCCTAGTGGGTTCAAAAAACAAGTTAATTAAATTATAAGATTTGAACAAATTGACAAGTCTAATACTCAATGGAGTATCATCTAAAATATTAATATTGAAATCTCCACATAAAATTATACTTTTATTACTAGATTTTAACCTATTGAGTGAATCCTCCATTACCGATTCGAAACGAATAAAATCCCCAGACGGGGGTCGATAAACGCAAATTATAACATATCGCTCTAGTTCAACACAAGACAACTCAATAGTGCGCTCGATGGAAAGATTAACTAAATCTAAACGTTGTTTACATTTCAACTTATTTGAAACAAGAACTAAAGACCCACCGCGGATAGCACTTTTTCTTACAAAAGCACTTTGTACAGTAAAAAAATCATCATTGATAAAAACTACTTCATGTTCTTTCAACCAGTGTTCAGTCAAACATAGCACCTGAACATCATAGTTCTCCATAAATAAACTTAACTCTAGCTCTTTGCCGGACAGACCCTGCATATTTTGATGTACAACATTCAACATATGCGGCTTATCCGTTGTCGCTCCTAATAGTTTAAACTACAAGGGGTATCAAAAGTAGTGTTAGTACCACTACTAACAGTAATCGAAGGTACACTACAAGTACCAGTGTCACTGTGTATATTGTATGCTAAAAGATTAGCAATTTGTCTCCTACAACTAGTCCTATTATAAATTAACATATTTAAATTATAAATGTGCCTATTTTGCTCATCAGACAAATATTTCGAATAAGGCAAGGCACAGAAAATAAATTTACAACTATTGGTCTCATTGAGATGTAACATCAAATGGACACATTCCATTATGTCCTTTTTCCTTACAGTTAAACTATCCCCATATAATAATATAACAGTAGAACTGGGGTTCATTTTTGTCAATTTAATATGATTAATTAATTGGCTAAAACTGGCACCGGGTAAACAATTATTAATTACATATTGTTGTGAACACTGATTAATTAGACTACCAAAACCTTGACCAAATTTGTCAGAAAATACATAAGTTGTGTTAGTAAAATTATTAATTTTATTGACATTCATACAGCTACCTACTGGCTGAGCCACTGAGGGTGTAGGTGTAACCAGTTGAGGCTGGGGCTCATGGGTGCAGGCACAGCTAAAAGAGAGGTTATTTGTCAATGACTCATACCTCTCTGCATTGTACTTGACCAGGTCAGCCAACTCATTGGCCTCTTGCAAGCGCTTACTCAGGTCTTGTTGAGAAGCCTCATATTTACTAAAGATATCCTTTAGAGCATATTCCTTAACAAACAATTCATCCTGTAGGTGCTGAGTGTCGGTATCATACATAGTATTACATAATTGTAATTCATTATTACACTTCTTTAATTTTTGAATTAAATTCAGATTTTTTTGCCTAAGTTTTGTATTTAATTTGTTAACTTTTTGGCGTTTTAATGATTTTTGAATTTTTCTAATTATTCTATTAATTTTAATATATTTTTTTAACTTATTATGGCTAGTAAATAAATTGCATTTAGAGATAGTTTCATCAGTTAAGTCTATTGTTACAACTGGCTCAACACATGTGGGTCCAGACCCGCTACCAACCAACTCATCATAAAGACTGCAGGTGATCGCAGACTCTTCACTGGCTTTGAGCGATTCCAAACGGGTTATTGTGTTGTGGGCCCTGCTTAATTCCAGTTCCAATTCAGATATCCGTCTCAAAGCCAGGTCATGGGTGTCACTACATTGCTGGAAATTTGACACAAGTTGACGGAGGTGTTGATGCTGGTCAATTATGTCCATATGCTGAATATGTAATTCGGCCAACTGGTTCTTAAGCTCAGTGTTCTTGTTATTTATATATTGAACTTCCACCTCGCTGTCATCCCTTTCCTGTAGCAGCTGATCGCACTGGTTTTTGCTAGATTCCAACTCTTTTAATGTAGCCTTCAGTTTTTCCTCCAAGGATGCAGCTCTACGGGTCAACATATTGACAAGCCAACCCTAGAGGCACCCTGGAATGAGAGAAGAGAAAGCTAAGTGAGTAAAAGGAATAAGAGAGTGGGATAGGATGTGGATAGTAAGTACCTACTAGAATGAAGGGACTATTGGGAGTATAAAAATATTATTTAGAATTGAAAGAAAGAAATCAAAGGAAATAAATTTATGAAGAGTGTGTTATCTCAATAATGGGATGATAATTTAATTATTCACAGGTAAGTCTTATTTGAGATATTAATATCTTTAAAAAAAAAAAAGGGAAAAACAACAATATTAAGTTTGCAAAAAGGTTGGGGGTAGGTACTACCTACTATTTTAAAGTGATTGTAAATCCAGTTTTTAACATTAATTTCATGAATTGGCACTAACACAGTAATTTAACTAATCAGAGGTATGTTTAGTAATATAATGTGCAGTGATGTCAATGGGGTCTCTGACGAATTTAATGTAATTTTATTCTAAGTATGCATGAACATAATGTCTAGTGCAGTATAGATAATTCAAGGGTTATTAAGACGCAGCTCACAGGAACGAGGATTATAAACGTAAAAGGGGAAAAGGCGTATTGAGAACTAACTAAATTGATTTATAACTAAGCTTAGAATTAAAACAAATACTCCCCGGGTTAAGTGGTGATTTTCAAATCAGTCCGTTGGATGACAGCTGGTATTATAGTTCATTGATTTTTCAATGATTTTGCAATGAAATTACTCACAAACACAAATCCTTAATATTTATAACTATATCTATCGAATTTAAGCACTTTTATCAATAACTATACACGAAAACTGATTTGAAAATCACCACTTAACCCGGGGAGTATTTGTTTTAATTCTAAGCTTAGTGCTTAGAATTAAAACAAATACTCCCCGGGTTAAGTGGTGATTTTCAAATCAGTCCGTTGGATGACAGCTGACAGCTGGTATTATAGTTCATTGATTTTTCAATGATTTTGCAATGAAATTACTCACAAACACAAATCCTTAATATTTATAACTATATCTATCGAATTTAAGCACTTTTATCAATAACTATACACGAAAAATATTAAATAAACAATTTAATTCTAATACGAAAACTTTTGCCAGTCAATTTTACAGTTTTAAAACAAAGTCATATTATTTTCTGCTCAAATAAAGTACTCATGTGGCAAAGTAGGCATATCAACTAGGCCCATGGCTAGACAAAAGCCATCTGTCATCATCATCGTCACTGCTGCTGGTTGTATAATTTCTTCTTTATATAAGGCTGATTTTTCAATCTCCAGATATTTTATAATACTAAATTATAATGGTAATTGGATATACATAAAACATGATGTGTCTATGTCGAAAGTTCGGCCAAGGAAATTAACCGGGTGATTTTTTTACAAAAATTAAAATCTGCTATTCCATACATTTTGGTCAAGTAGGTATTGAACTTTTGTATAAACGGCTGATTTTTTTTCGTGATTACAGAGTTGCTCCCATAGTGAAAGTTGTTTATATTCATGGGTAGAACACGCTGTAAAGATTTCGAGACGGTAAAAAAAATCATCCGGTATAAGTGAGTTGCTACGCTTGATTCTCAATTATGTGTCAAAAAACTTACTTTCAATGATTAATACATAAGATTCTTAATCTAATCCATTATGCTTGCCACCAACTTCTTTGTTAGGAAGTCAACAATATTGATGATGGGGGGTAGTGTTCCATTCTTGTATTTTCAACTCTAGCACGTCTGTGAAAATATTATGAATATGTTTTGTAGTTATATGTTATTTGGTTAGTGGATATTATAGTTTATTTACAAAATTATCAATTAACAATTTTAGGTATAATGTGAGACAGTACGTAACTACTATTTTAACCACAATAAATAATTAACCTCACGTGAAATGCCTGTGTCTACGCAACAAAAGAATGATTGTCCGTATACGTAGACTCACCAATAATGTACCTACAGCTACAATAATCTAATGAGATACGAAGGTGCTCTCTTACACACGTTATTCCTATTTATATTGGCTTACTTACTTGTAGTGATGAGATCGACTTAGGTACCTACTTTTCACTATTGAGCAAAACAGCCTAAGTCTTAGTTCATGTAATTGTAATCTGTGATCTTAGTGCAGCTAGTACAAAACGAAGGCAGTGTCTTGAACGAGAGAATTTTCCAAAATTCTTCCGACTTCCACAAGCCACAAGAATAATATTCCAAAACTGCTTATCATAGGCTACTGCTGAGCATGAGGTCCTGGGTTCGATTCCCGGGTCGGGCAAAGTGTTATTGGATTTTTCTATCTGGAATTTCTCAGTAGCAGCCCGGAGTCTGGATTTGTGCCCGGTTGATGGCAATAGGCTCGCCCCCTATTACATGGGACTTAAACATAACTGGCGAAATGCGGGTGTACCTACTACAGGTACACTTCTGCCCAACCCTTCGGGGAAACAAGGCGTGATGTTATGTTATGTGTTATGTTTCTGTTTGTGAATAGTAAATATAATTTTGTATGTTGAAAAATATAAAACAACTATTAATTTAAACAAAATTCAAGGCGAAAGTTGAAAAATATGAAACAACTATTAATTTAAACAAAATTCAAGGCGAAATCAACAAAAATGTAAACAAACGCGTCGCCATGATAGATATCGTATTCTCCACAGACTTCAAAGAATAATCGTTCCGGCGCAAATTACTGTCAAATGTTTAACATGTGCTGTCATATGCCTTTCCTGTTCTTTTCCCTACACTCTGATAAAATTAGAGCAGCAAAGATATACTTTAGACAGGCAGTAGTTTGCATTAAATCGTCAAGACGTCAACGCAATGAGTCGGCAGTTCGTTCAACTTTTACTCTCAGTGTTGCAATTTTTTTCCCCTGAGTCCACTTTCCACTATAGACATGCGTCAGATACATCGAAACGAATCAAAAATCCGATTTCAGTCAGAAATGGAATCGTATCGATAATTCGAATTACAGAAACCGATTTCACAAAACCACGAAAGTGTAGCTTTGCCCAAGCAAGTATTTGTTTTTATTTGAATAGTTTTGATCGATGCACTTACAACCGAATAATATTACTAGAGACGATCGAAACTGCGAGCCGGAGCCTCTCCTGAAATCGATTTCCTGTTACCGACATTCGGTCGCTGTTTTGGGGGTCCATTTGAAGATTTGATTAAAATAAAACATAAATTATGTAATCATAGTATTTTTAGGGTTCCGTACTTCAAAAAGAGTTCTAAAAAATCAAGCTTCTAAGTCAACGCAATAAAAAATTACGGCCATTTAAGCGACATATTTTGATACTCACAAATAAATCGAAACCTACAGGGTACCTACTTCCCGTTGACCTAGACTCATGAAATTTGGCACAAAGCCCGTCTCACTGCACAAGTAAAGGAACGTTACCGAAAATCGTAAATTTTTAGTTTTATCACATATAAAAAGAAAAACCATTACAAACTTACATTTGCAGTTGGAGAATTGACCGTGACGTATATCGATACATGGGAGAACATGTTTTTCAACTACAAATACGGAACTCTTCATTGTGCGTGGTCTGACACGCACTTGGCTAGTTTAAACATCATCCTACTATAATATCACACAATAATTTAATGAAAAAGTAAGTGAAGATATACCTACGTGGATTTTTGTTAAATACATAATAAAATAATGGCTGGGCAGCAGTTTTTTTTATCCCGGAAGTATATTCCAGTGGGACATTTTTTTTCGAAATGACGTTTTTTTCGAGCCTCTGTTTGGCTTCATTAGAGTCGTCTTTCCAAATCAACGTTTGAATCCGCACTGGTTTTGGCGTTTGACACAGGTTTTAGACAAACATTAGTTTTAGTACCTATACCTAAGTAATGTTAATTTTTTTGTTAGGTTATGAGAAAGTCTTTGGCCACAAGGCGTATTTACAAGAAATATACTTTTTGTTACGAAATAATTTGTCATTTTTAAAGAAATGTATATCTTAGGGTATGCGAACAATCTGTGATTTATGTGATTTTTAAAGAAATGTATGTCTTAATGTAAGCGAACAATCTGTGATTTTTAAAGAAATAACAATATTTTTGTACGTACCTACCTTATTGTTTCATTTTAATTTCGAATCCTTGAGATATCATTTCTAATAAAAATAGGAGGAAAGTTCTCTGTAAATAATAATCCGTGGTCACCCTAATCGACATATTAAAGATTTTTTCAACAGCTCCTGAAATATAAACCTAGGATTTTTTGTTGTATTTTTGCTAGTTTTGACAAATTCAAATCTAGGTTTTACAAAAAACTTCAGAACTCTGCGATGCTTTTTCAGCGAGTTATTGGCGAAAAACTAAATTTTCACCGTTTCAATGGCGCGGCCATTGGGTTTTAGTCTTACAGCTCCTGAAATATAAACCTAGGATTTTTTGTTGTATTTTTACTAGTTTTGACAAAATCAAATCTGTGTTTTACAAAAAACTTCAGACGTCTGCGATGCTTTTTCAGCGAGATATCGGCGATAACGTGTTTGTCACCGTTTCAGTGGCGCGGCCATGAGTTTTTAGCCTTACAGCTCCTAAAATATAAACACAGGATTTTTTTCAATATTTTTACCTTAATCTACTATTTCCCAAAATTTCACGTCTCTGCGACGCTTAGTTTTAAAGATCTCCATGGCCGTTTTAAAGATCTACATGGTTCGCCACGTTTCGATGGCGCGGCCACGTTCAAACCCTTATAACTTTTTAACCATTGCTTTGACGGGAATCGACTTTTACATGTTTTTACAAAAACTTGGTATAGTTTTTATTTAAAAAAAAATGCCCTGGTCGCGCGGTCGAAACGGACACTAGAAGTTATGAGGTAACAGATGAACATACATACATACATACCGGTCAAAATCATAACCTTCCTTTTTGCTTCGCCGTAGTCGGGTAATAAGTCTCTCACTCAAATGATCATTGACATAGAAAACGTACACTTTTACCATAGATATAAGAAGTTTTTATCTTTCTATGGCTTAACCAAATAGGAGAGAAAATAAATGAAGAAATGTTCACAGAAATCAGAGTAGTATTTAATGACGTCACTTGCGAAACACAACTTATGCATGCGCCATCTCATTATTATACTTCGCATATCTTCTTGTTGTACCGGGCCAGTCGTGAGCTCGTCGTTCAAAGATATGCCATTATTTCCTTTGCATGACGCACCAAATACTACTCTGATTTTTGTGGTCTCTTTATCTCTTCGAACTACAGCGTGATCTAGTAGGTAAACACACCGGTTGTTTATTTCATCTTTTGGAACTTCCTCCATGTGTCCCATTGTTAAGTATTCTTCTAGTACCTTGTCGTATTCTTCTCTTAGTTCAGGTTCTTTTTGAAGTCTTCTTTCTTGTTGAATCAAGCAATTCATTGCAATTTGTCTAGAATTCCCATCCGCTGCTTTTGGTTCATTAGTACGAAATGGGAGTCTCACAACGTATTGTCCATTGCTGTTGCTTCTGTATGTATTTTCATAGAAACTTTCACATTGATTTTCTTCTTTTGTGTATGTCCTCTTTAAATCTGGTTCTATCTCCCAGAGTGTTTTCAATAAGTCATCTCCTATGATTAGATGATGCATAATAAGAACCGACTCTGTTTGTTGTATTCTATCTTCTACCTTTCCGAATAAAATCCAGCCAAGGTTTGTTTTAAGTGCACATGGTGACCCTGGCGGACCTTTGATTAACTGGTTCTGTACAATTTGTGCATACACGTCGACACCCAGAAGCAAATCAATAGACCCTGGCTGAAAGTAGTTAGGGTCAGCTAGGACTAGTCCTAGATGAGGCCAATAGTTTGTGATGATTGTGCGGGATGGTATTTTAGTAGTCAGTGGCTTCGACATAACATATGTTCTAACTTCCAAGTTGAAATTTTCACATCTTGATTCTATGTTGATTTGAACTACTTGTTTGATATCTTCTCTCGTTGATCCCACGCCTACAGCTGTACCTTTGATATGATATCGCTTGGCCATGAGTTGTTGTGCTGCTTGTTCGCTAATGAAACTTGCTTGTGAGCCTTGGTCGATTAAAGCTCGTAATATCGTTGTGTGATTGTCTTCACTTCTCACTTTCACGATTGCAGTTGCCAGCAACGATGTGCTTTGTTCCGTAGAAACGTGTGATGTCACCATTGTAATGTCCTCCTCTGTTTCTTCAATCTTCTCCACGTTGGTATGTAATGTTACTTCGGGTTGTTTGTTTTCAGTGTTGCCCGTTGTGGTTGTTTTTATTGTGCTATCTTCCTTATTTTAATGGAGAAGTGAATGGTGACGTCTTTTGCATATTCTACAGCTTGTTGGTATGCGACAATGCCTCACAGAGTGTCCGGGTGCAAGGCAGTTGAAGCACAACTTATTGATTTTGATAAACTCGCTTCTTTGTGTTGGTGATTGTTTTCCAAACTCCTTACAGTGGCTAAGTGTGTGGTTTTCTTTACAAATTTGACATATTTTACTGTTCGAAGAGTTAAAGAAACCACAAAAATCAGAGTAATATTTGATGCATTATTTCCTTTGCATGACAAAGGAAATAATGGCATATCTTTGAACAACGAGCTCATAACCGGCCCGGTACAATAAGAAGATATGCGAAGTATAATAATGAGATGGCGCATGCATAAGATGTGTTTCGCAAGTGACGTCATCAAAATGTATAGAATGGTACTTCTAGATAAGCAAGATACAGATTATCATAGAATATTGTGGCGTGGCAGCGTCAGACCCAACCTTGAGCTAAATTGCCAACCACCTGAAGTCAAAGACTACAGATTGAAAACAGCTTTGTTCAGCATCTGCGCCTTATCTTGCCATAAAAACGTTAATTAAACTTGCAGAAGATGAAGGTGAACAATATCCTGAAGCTGTCAAAATTATTCGTGAAGACTTCTATGTTGATGATCTCACGTCAAGCTGCGATACAACAGAAGAAGCAATTCGTGTTAGTAAGCAAATCATTACCATTCTGAAACGAGGAGGCTTTGAACTTCAAAAATGGGCGTCTAACGATACCGAATTTCTTAAATCTATAGATGCCAACGAAGTCACTACAAAGGCCAACCTAGATTTGAAGCTAGACGGCACCATAAAGGCTCTTGGTCTGTCATGGAATCTCGGAAGAGACGAGTTTCATTACCAATCACAACTAGAACCTATATCATCAGATCATGTAACAAAGAGAACTATTCTGTCAGATTTACAGAAATTATTTGATCCACTAGGGTGGATAGCACCAGTTATTGTAACAGCAAAAATTCTAGTACAAAGATTGTGGCTAGAAGGAGTTGGATGGGACCAAGACATAAGCAAAAAACTGAAAAAAGAATGGAAATTATTTACATTAGAAAAGATTTAGAAAATGTCAATAAATTAAGAATCAGACGTTGGTTGAACACCATTAGCACTGAAAAGGAACGAATAACATTACATGGATTTTGCGATGCGTCTGAAAAGGCATATGCAACTGTGGTTTATTGCCGTGTACAAACGAGCGAAGGTGATATAAAGATAAATCTCATCGCATCAAGAACAAAGGTGGCTTCTGTCAAGACCATCACACTACTACACTACACTACTAGCTAAATTGCTAACCAATGTGAGTTAAGCTATGAGAATTCCTTCACACAATGTGTTCGCATGGACTGACTCAACTGTAGTCTTAGCGTGGCTGTCCGGAGAACCAAATCGTTGGAAGCCGTTTGTCGCAAACCGAGTAGTAGAGATACTAGAAAACAAAAGCGGTAGCCAATGGTTCCATGTGCAGTCGGCACATAACCCAGCCGATATAGCGTCAAGAGGATCATCTTTATCAGAACTACAACAGAAAACGTTATGGTGGAACGGCCCTGCCTAGCTTGTATAGGAAAATATCGAGTTCACAAGAGCGGTAAGGTCAACCACAGATTTAGAAAGACGTAAATGTAACAGAAGGAGAAGAGAAATTCCTAAAATTTGAAGAATACGATACACTTACTCAGTTATTGAGAGTAATAATACATTGTAAAAGAGTTTTAAATATGAAAAGAAATCCTAACAAACTGGGTCAGGAGTTGACAACCGAAGAACTGCAAAATGCTATAGAATTTTGCATAAAAAGAGTACAAGAACAGAATTTCCAGAAGAAATTAGAAGAATAAAACAAAAAGGGAATGTAAAAATCACTAGCATTCTGAAGTCAAACCCATTCTTAGATAACCAAAATATCCTCAGGGTGGGCGGAAGGTTGAGAAACGCAGACGCCGACGAGAACTTAAAATATCCCGTGATACTGGGCAAGAAAAGCAGCTTTGTATCACTAGTGTTGGCTGATGCACACCTGAAAACAATGCATGGTGGAATAAAAATGATGATTACTTATCTGATGAGTAAATACTGGATTGTTGGCTGCAAACGTCTGGTGAAGAAATACATTCACGGATGTCTTACCTGTACGCGGCAACGAGCTGCTAGTAGACAGCAAATAATGGGTGACTTACCTGAAGCTCGGGTGACTCCTTCGCGTCCTTTTGCTCGAAGTGGAGTGGATTTTGCTGGCCCTGTGTATGTATTAAATTCCAAAGGAAGAGGGACAAAAACCCGCAAGGCATACATTTGCACCTTTGTTTGCATGGCGGTAAAGGCTATACATTTAATAATAATAATAATAATCTACGTTGACGTCGTGGTGGGGCTTGCGCGCTCTGAACTCTAGGTCTGTGCCGGTAAAGTTTACTTTGCCGGAACAGGACTGGGATGAGGAGCCAGACCAAGAGAGATACATAAACCCGCAGGGCAGCATGTGGCTAGCTGTTGGGCAGTAGCGACCCCACGGACCCTATATTCCGGGAGAAGTCTTGTTCCTCACCTCTGGCTTGCCTTTATTGGCCGGCTGGAGTGAAAACTGACGAGGAACGGAGCTCCCACCTCATTCTTGCCTTAATTGGCCGGCTTGAGTGGAGATTCGCAAGAGCAAACGTGCTCGGAGGAAGGAAGTATTCCAGTAAGATGCTGGTAGGGATCTTGACCGTACTTCCGGGATTGTCCTGATAGCCGTGGAATACCTCTCCACTCCTCATAAGCACCTCAGGACATGTTGCCCCCTTGTCGCTTCGACACTTTGTGCTAGCGACCATTTTCGGGGGCCCATTATTGAGTGTGCAAGTCACCCCCTGCCATTTTCCTGTGTATGTTTTATAATATATTGGTCAGGCAGGGGCCATAGTCTTTCCATAGTTCAAGGTTACCAATCCATTATAGCCACCCAAATCCATAGCCCAATATGTTTTGTTTCCATGTTCTACAATAGTCCTACACCAACCGGGGGTTGTCCTTGGGTGCACTTGTATAGTGCATACAGGGATAATCGTCGGTTGGTGCCTCATTTCATTCAAAACGTCTAACGGGCCTCTGCGAGTTGGCTTCGGCCCCTCGTACGCCTTCCAAAGGACCGCGACCCCAGGGTCCCGAGATGTGTCAAAGACGTTTGAAAAATAATAATAATAACCCCACCGCCGTATCTCTACGTTGACGTCGTGGTGGGGCTTGCGCGCTCCGAACTCTAGGCCTGTGCCGGTAGAGTTTACTTTGCCGGAACGATTCTGGGATGAGGAGCCAGACCAAGAGAGATACAAAAACCCGCAGGGCAGCATGTGGCGAGCTGTTGGGCAGTAGCGACCCCACGGACCCTATCTCCGGGAGAAGTCTTGTTCCTCACCTCTGGCTTGCCTTTATTGGCCGGCTGGAGTGAACACTGACGAGGAACAGAGCTCCCACCTCATTCTTGCCTTTATTGGCCGGCTTGAGTGGAGATTCGCAAGAGCAAACGTGCTCGGAGGAAGGTAGTATTCCAGTAAGATGCTGGTAGGGATCTTGACCGTACTTCCGGGATTGTCCTGATAGCCGTGGAATACCTCTCCACTCCTCATAAGCACCTCAGGACGTGTTGCTCCCTTGTCGCTACGACACTATGTGCTAGCGACCGTTTGGGGGCCCATTATTGAGTGTGCAAGTCACCCCCTGCCATTTTATCCGTGTGCATATAAAACATAGATCAGGCAGGGGCCATAGTCCTTCCATAGTTCCAGGTGACCAGTCCACTTTAGCAACCCAAACCCATAGTCCGATATCTTTGTTTCCATATCTTACAATAGTCCTACACCAACCGGGGGTTGTCCTTGGCTGTACTTGCATAGTGCGAACAGGGATAATCGTCGGTTGGTACCTCATTTCATCAAAAACGTCTAAGGGGCCTCTGCGAGTTGACTTCGGCCCCTCGTACGCCTTCCAAAGGTCCGGGACCCCTGGGTCCCGAGAAATGTCAAAGACGTTTAAATAATAATAATAATAAATCGTTTATTTATAAAAAGGTGCACATTTACAATAAGTAGGTAACTTAATAATTAAAATAGAGCACAGTTGCTTATTTGCCTGAACTAGGTTAAACCTGTGTTTCAGGCTACGAAGTGCATAAATACTTACTTAATGTAATAAATTAAACTATGAGTATAAAGTATAAACCAAATATAAATTAGGTAAACAAAAGTAAAATAGCATGTTAGCGGTTCTATTTGCAGACAACAAGTAGATCTTCTGTCTGTGCATAATCTATGGTTAGTAAATATTCAAGTATATTTTTTTTACAGCTAAAGTAATTTAATTTATAAATACTAAGTTTCCTATTTAATCTATTGTACAGAAATGGGCCTAAGAATGTAAAAAATCTTTCTACAAATACACGTTTTGAGGTCGCATTAGATGTGCATACTATATCATTCCTTCTCTTGTTAGAATTGTCAGCAGTGTAGGTAAGCATGGTATGCTGTTTTAATACTAAGTGCATAATGAAAAGTTGGCGAACAGTCAGCACGTTGCAGGATTTATATAGCAGATCTGTGGGAAAGAAAAAGGGATGGAAGTTTGCTACTTTTAAAATTGCTCTCTGAGCTCTTTCAAGAGGAAGTAGATAGGATTTTGGTGCGCCACCCCATGAAGTGATGCAGTATTGAGTTATAGATTGACACAGGGCCAAATAAACTTGAGTGATTAATTTTGAATCTGCAAATGTTCGCAATTTTTTAAAAACATATATTAATTTGCGCACTCTTTTAGTTAGACTTTCAATATGTTTTCTGAAAGACAGTGTGTCGTCCATTATTACACCGAGGTATTTTATGCTGCTCGTTTTGAGGATAAAAGGGCAATTACACATGTTGACTGAACGGTTTCCACATTGATGGGCATATAGATGAGGGTTAGTAATGTTAAATTGAGGCTTGCGCATGGAGAAGTAAATGTATCTTGTCTTGTCAGCATTTAATGTTAGTAAATTGCTTTGAAGCCAATTAGTCACAATATTAAAACCTAGCTGAGCAATTTCGAACAGTTCGCTACTGGTTTTAGCGGTAAATATTAACGCCGTGTCGTCGGCATACGATATAATTTTTCCGTCTTTAATATTCAGATTACACAAATCGTTAATATAAATCAGGAATAGCGTAGGGCCCAGAATACTTCCTTGGGGAACACCAAAACCAGTACTTTTCTGCTCATCGCTCGTGATATTATCTATTCTAACACATTGGTATCGGTCATCTAAGTAGTCCGCAAAAAGTTTCAGCGGCGTTCCCCTTATTCCTATGGCCTCTAATTTGTTTAGAAGAACAGAAACAGACACTGTGTCGAAGGCCTTGGCTAAATCAAGGAAGACTCCCAGGGTCTGGTTACCTTTGCCGAGTTCTTCTGTAATATAATCGGTCAGGCTATGCACCGCATCGGCTGTGGATAATTTGGCTCTAAAACCAAATTGTGCAGGGGATAAGATATGATTTTTTTCTAGATATTTAACTAGTCTACTGTTTATAATTTTCTCAAATATTTTTGATATTGAGGGAAGTAACGATATTGGCCTATAATTATTTACTAAGTCTTTATTACCAGATTTAAAGACAGGGACTACAACTGCTCTTTTAAGAGAGCTCGGGAAAATTCCTTTGGATAGACACATACCAAGTATATGCGTTAAGGGAGGTACTAAAATATGCTTAAAGAGTTTAAGGATCTTATTGCTTATAGTATCCCATCCAACTGCACAGTCATCTTTTAGTCCAGAAATGATTCGGGTTATTTCGTCTTCGTCAATGTCCAGCATAGCAAAAGATTTCGTGTTACAGTTATTGCTTGATTTTTGGAAAGGTGATTGGTCACGATAATGTTTCGGAATCTGTTCAGCAAGAGTTTTCCCAACATTGACAAAGAAGTTATTAACGTTGTTAGCTGACAAGAGTGGTGAAGGATTAGTAAGCAGTAAACTCGAATTTGATTCACGCTGTTTAGACATATTGGTGACGTTTTTGATATGTTTCCAAAGTTGCTTGCTATTGTTACCTGCTCTATTTAATTCATTTTTATCGTAATTATTTTTTAACTTCTTTAGGAGATTATTGCAAAAGTTCCTGTATCTTTTATAAGTGGTTTGGATTATTAGATTATCAGGATATCTCTTAGTTCTCTGATGAAGTTTATCTCTGTGTCTTATACATCGAATTAGTCCAGGAGTAATCCAAGGTTTAATATTATAAAGTTTCTTATTCACTGTAGAAACTGTCGTGCTACGTAATATTGCTTGTTGGACATGTTTTATAAAGTACGATAAAGCCAAATTAGCGTCAGCAGTATTGTAAACTAGGCTAAAATCTAGGTTGCATAAATCATATTCGAGTTTATTTGTGTTTAATTTGCTTTTGGTCTGGGGACGATTTAGCTTAGGCAGCGTTCAATTTACGGTAAGTAGGACAGCATGATGATCCGTGATTGTTGCGTTAGTAACAAGCGTAATATATGATAGGCTTGTTTTAATCATCATATGATCGAGACAGGAACCGCTCTGATGAGTAGGCAATAGGTGAGCTGGGAGAAAACCATGGTGTTACATACGGGAAAGGGACACAAGTAAAACTCCGGCGGCCGTGAACGCACTGACGCTTTATTTTAAACATGCGTGCGCGAGCCCGCGGTGGGGAGCGCGGGGTGCGGGGCGCTGCGCGGCGCCGTCTGCGCAGGCAGTCCACAAGGCCGCGCATCGCTACACACATACATACTTATACACAACATCTCCCAACCTTATTTCGAAAGATACAATAGCCTAGCATAATGGTAGAATTCAAAACATAATAAAAAAGCTACAGTAGGTACTTAAAGATACTTACAACTATGTAGATACATGTACAACATTTAAATATTAACATTACGCCATCCACTGGTCACTTGCCTAGCGCAAGGCTTCTATAGTCTACCTTTGGGAGCTGGCGCAACACCCTACCGGGATGGTCGGGCGGCACAGGCGCGGGCGGCGAGGTCGACGCCGCTGGCGACGTACTTGCACCTTGCCCCCCCTCCCCCGCGGCGTCAGCTTGGGACGCGGGTTGGGGGCTCGGTGGAGCTGCTGATGATATGTCCTCGTCACCATCATCCTCGATTTCTCCAGCCCAACTTTGTTGTACATTGCCTTTATATAACACAATCTGGTTTTTGTGTTTTTTTATTACACTCCCTGTTATATGATCTTTGATCGAATACACAACTTTACCACTCTTGTCTATTATCGTCCCTCTGCACCATGTGAATTTCTCTTTACTGTGAAATTTTTTGTACAAAACTTCGTCCCCGTTTTTAAAAATTGCTGTATTTTTGCCGCCATAGAATTTATACTGCAAATACTGTTTTGATTTCACTGTGCTGTCCAGTGACGCGTTTGAGGGTGATGACAGCGGTTTTGGCGACAATAGATCCAACCTTGATCTTAGCTTGTGCCCAAAAACTAATTGAGCCGGAGAGAACCCTGTCACAGAATGTATTGAATTTCTGTAATCAAACAGATATTTCAACAGCTTGACCCTTGTGTCTTTTTGGGTTTTACTCGATAAAATACACGATTTAATCCCCTTTTTTGCTATCTTGACGTAGCTTTCGGCCTGGCCATTGCTCGCAGGATTATAGGGCGGTGACGTCACGTGCTCAATCCCGTTGATTACACAAAAACGTTTGAAATCTTGAGACGTGAACGCCGTGCCATTATCGCTTACAATAGTATTTGGTAACCCGAACCTTGAAACAAACTCGTATAATTTTTCTACTGCAGCTGATGAGGTCGTTGAACCACACATATCGTAAACCTCCACCCATTTCGTGTATGTATCTACTACAATTAAATAATTTTTATTATCTAACGGACCCAAGAAATCTATGTGCAACCGGTAGAATGGTTGAGGTGGGTATTTCCAGGGGGCAAGCGGAGCGCGCGGAGGGGTAGGTCGCAAATGTATGCAGACACTACAAGAGTTAATCATAGTTTCTATTTCTTTATCAATACCCGGAAACCAGAAACGGGAACGAGCTTCCGCTTTCGTTTTTACAATTCCCAAGTGGGAAGTATGAAGTTCGTTTAACATTTTAATTTTAAGACTGTCTGGTAAAATCAATTTATGCCCTCTCATAACACAGCCGTCTTCATAAGATAATTGATTCCTACATGCGTGGAACGGTTTTAAATTTACATCAGACACGCTTCTAGGCCAACCCTTAAAAATAAAATCAATCACCTTCATTAAATTAAAATCTCGACTAGTTTCCTTGCGTAATTCGTCCCGCGTAACTGGCATGTGTCCGTCTATCACGAAGTGAACATACGACGCGCGGTCAATTGGGGCGGCCGCGGCGGCAGCGTGCTGAGCGCTGTCCCCGCGTTCGCTGTCCGCGGTCATTGACCGCGATTGCTTGTCTTCGTCGGGAAGGCTTGCGCGGGACAAATAATCCGCGCTGTTATTCTCGCTACGAACGTATTCGATTTTATAATTATATGCGCTAAGGAACAACGCGTATCTTTGTAATCGATTCGCCGAAACCTCCGGTATACCTTTGTGCGGCCCAAAAATTGAAATTAAAGGCATAAGATCGGTGCGAAGAATGAACGGGTCTGACTTACCGTACAAGTACTGGTGGAATCTTCGAATTCCAAAAATAATAGCCGTTGCCTCTTTCTGAATCTGAGAATAACGTTTTTCAGCTGTGTTTAGAGTGCGGGAGGCAAACGAAATAGGACGCTCGCATCCATCCTTATCAATTTGCGATAATATCGCACCTAACCCGTTAGGTGAAGCGTCCACCGTGAGTATTAACTTTGCATTTGGGTCGAAATGCGCTAACACTTGATCCGACGTTAAATGTTTTTTTATTTCTACGAACGCTCTTTGATGTTCGTCAGCCCAATGCCATTTAACCCCCTTCCTTAAAAGATCGTATAGAGGACTTAAGATTTCGGACGCCTTAGGTACGAAATTACGGTAATAATTTACTAATCCTAAAAATGACTGAAGTTTGCCTATATCTGTGGGCACTGGGGATTTCTCGATTGCTATTACTTTATCTGTTGATTTTTTTAACCCGTCTTTGTTAATAACATACCCTAAATAATTGATTTCATTCTTAAAAAATTCGCACTTTCCTTTTTGCAAGGTTAGACCTGCATCTTGCAGCCTCTGTAACACTGCCGTTAACCGTTGGAAATGTAAACCCGGTCCATCGGCTGTGATAAGGACATCGTCTAAAAGACATAACACACCGTCCATACCAGACAACAAGTTTTCCATAGCGCGCTGAAAAATAGATGGTGCGCTGGTTAACCCAAAAACCATACGTGTATATTGGAACAATCCGCGGTGAGTATTTATGCACGTAATCTTTTGTGAGTCCTCGTCTAGAACAAATTGATTATAGGCCATGGACAGGTCTAACTTTGAGAACTGTTGACCTCCGTGCAATTTTGAAAACAGCTCGTGGACTGTAGGCAATGGGTATTGTTCTGCAACTAATTGTTTATTTATGGTTACTGAATAGTCTGCACACAGCCTAACACTTCCATTGCGTTTTAATACTGGCACTACGGGTGATGCATACTCCGAATGATCAACCTGTTTAAGTATCCCTAAGTTTACAAGGCGGACTATCTCTTTATCTACCTTGTCTCGCAATGCAAAAGCGATGGGACGCGCTTTGAAAAATGTTGGCACTGCATCGTCTTTTAAACGTAATTTGACCTCGAATTTATTAAATTTACCTAATTTTTCTGAAAATACGTCTCTAAATCTATTATGCAAGTCATCGATTGTTTTTGCTTCATTATTTATGAAATTACAGGGTGCTAGTTTTAACTTAAATAAGGATAAAAAATCTCTTCCGAGCAATGGCGGGCCTTCGCTGCGTACCACATACGCATCTAATGTGTGTGTGGTCAGCCTATAAGTGACCGGTAGGCGAATTATACCGAGACACACAATACTACTACCCGTGTAGGTATATAGCCTTTTCTTAGGTGGTACCAAGGGCAACCTGTTAAAATATTTATTGTATAAACTTTCGGAAATTACCGTTACTCCACTATCAATTTCAAATTTGATTTGTGAGCCGTTTATGGACACGATTTCTGTCATGGGTTCTCCCCGCTCTGAAGTGATGTTACAACATAAAAACTCACCATCGTTGTCCTCCTCACTCACGTCACCGGTCACCACACACTTTACTTTGCACATTCTACGTAGGTGACCCTTTGTGTTACATTTCCTACATGTAAAGTTCGCGAATCGGCACTGAGACGAAGCATGGTTCTTTCGACCGCACACGGAACACTTCTCCATTACCGGTTCCTTATCAGAACCCGCATTCTTGCCCTGCACCTTGAACACTGAATGTTCTTGCTGTGTGATCGACGCCGTCGTGGAAGCGCCGGCGGCAGCGCCTGCCCGCGCGCACCGTACGCTCTGCGCCAACTCCACTGCCTTTGCCAGGGTCAAGGTATCTGTGTCCTTGGTGAACAGTTTGTCCCTCTCGGGACCCGCCAACATGCCCATCACAAAACGGTCACGCAATGCTTCCTCCACGTTGGCGAATTTGCAATCTTTCGTGAGGCCACGCAGTCTTGCCGCCCACTGCGCATGCGTCTCACCCGTTTGCTGCGTTGCCGCGTAAAATGCGTACCGCTCCCCGAATCCACACTTTGTCGGGAAAAAGTGAGTGTCAAGGAGCTTATATATGTCTTCTACTGGCACCTCCTCCAGCTGTTTTGGCAAAGCCAAGTCAGCTGCGAGCTGGTAGGTGCCGTCCGCGAGTGCGCTCAGTAGAATTGCTCGCCGTCTTGAACCCGTTGCGTCGTTTCCTTCAGAGATATCGTTCGCCACGAACCATTGCCGCAGGCGACTTTTGTACGCCTGCCATTGATGCACTGTATGGTCGAAATTACTTAATAATCCGAAACTAAATTGAGCCATCGTGATAAAGCGTGGGTCGCTCTCGTCGCCACTGTTACATACGGGAAAGGGACACAAGTAAAACTCCGGCGGCCGTGAACGCACTGACGCTTTATTTTAAACATGCATGCGCGAGCCCGCGGTGGGGAGCGCGGGGTGCGGGGCGCTGCGCGGCGCCGTCTGCGCAGGCAGTCCACAAGGCCGCGCATCACTACACACATACATACTTATACACAACACATGGTATGAGCAGATATTAAGATAATCTTGGGTCCCTGCATCGCAGTTTTCGGAGCCAATATTTATATTTAAATCACCTGTTAGTATAACATTCTTAAAAGAGCTTAGTGCTTGAAAAATCTGGTTTAAGGAAGTGTGAAAAGAATCCAAGTTTCTAACGGAAGGGGACCTATACATAGCGATTATCGCTGTGGTTGTACCAATTTTGATTACTAAGCAATTAATCATACAGTCTTGTAGAGTAGGTTCCTCGACTGTTACCTGTAATGATTCCTTAGCAAAAACCACTACACCATCATTTTGATTTTGGTTTCTTTTGGTATGTAATAGGTTATAACCAGGTATTACTGGAAGGTTATCGATGCGGTTAGCTAGCCAGCACTCGGTAGGTACCAATAAATCACAATCAAAGTTAAGTCTATGAAGGAAAATTTTAAAGCTATCTATGTTCTTATAAATACTACGAATGTTTTGGGTTAGTACGGTTAGTGAATTTTTATAATCGGAAAGATATTGTCTGCAATCCTCAACGTCACATGTCTTTGATACAGTTAAAAATGTATTATCTATGTCGGTAATTAAGTTATTATCCATACTAAACTAGAAAAATAACAATAATAAATTACGTCTAAAATATACACAAGTATGTGGCGCTCTTAGGCGCCTTCATAATCGATCGAGTTGATGTACCTGTATTCGGCAGCTTTTTTAGCCGGGCAATCTGCGTCTCCTGTCTTGTGGTCGGCTTGTTTTTTGAAGCGCAAACATGTAGCACATTTTGGCGCACCGGCTTTCTTTGCACAGTCTTGAATATTATGTCCTTCTTCACCGCAATGTCCACATGTAGGGGCAGCAATTTTGCATGTTTTGGCCGCATGACCGTACTGCTGGCATTTGTAACATCTTGTTACCAGTGTGAAGTCTCGTACCGGACAGGACGACCAATTTATGAATAATCTGTCTTGAGTGATGAGGGCCTTACGTATGACGGCTGGAACTTCTATAATAAAGTTGCAATTCTCTACATCTTTCCTGCCAGATTTATGGCTTAGTTTTATTGAGGTCAAAAATGTATCTAGGGATATAGCGGGCAGTTTGTCGGCTAAGTTTTGTTCATAAATACATTTATAAACCTCATTTTCAGCCATTGATGTAGGTACTCCTATTACTATAATGCGAGGTTTGCGCTTTTTAGGTTCGTTGACGGTAAGACCTGACGAAGCGAGTTGGACTGTTTGCTTGAGCCTGTCTAGGTCATTTTTGGTCTCAGTGCTGATTATAAGTCCTCCTTTTCCAATTTCACGTACGCCTCGTACTTTCAGTTTCATTTCTCCAGGGCATATGATTTTTTGAATCATGTTCTTGGTTTCGTCACTGGTCTTTGAGTTGTCACTGGGATAAATGGCCACGGAGCTAAGGGTATTAGGACGAACAAAGGATTTAGAGCTAGTAAGCGATCTGACGGCCAATGCATACATCGCAGCTTTCAAATGTTTCCTGGCCAGAAGAGGAATGAGATCTGGAACGATAACGGCACGTACTTCGTGACAACCAACAAGGAATTATGTAGAATGTGGCGGGATTACAATTACCCGGTTCTATAGCTGATCAACTGGCAAATGAAGGAACACAGTGGCACTTTACACCGCCATATAGCCCAAACTTTGGAGGGCTTTAGGAAGCTGGCGTTAAGTCCGTTAAACAGCATCTACGAAAAATATTGACTAAGAATTTAACATTTGAAGAATTCACCACACAGATAGAAGCCTGCCTCAATTCTCGCCCTTTAACGCCGATTAATACTGATGTGGATTTGATCGATGACATACAAAGTACTCACACCTGGACATTTCCTTGTCGGAGAAGCACTAATTACTGTACCTGACCGGGACTATACCACGGCCAATATGAATCATCTGTCCAGATGGCAACATATCCAAAGACTGGTTCAAGGATTTTGGAAACGTTGGCAAACGGAATACTTGTCGCGCCTAAACCAAAGAACAAGGTGGCTGAAAAGAACAAAGGCGTTTGAGGTCGGCGACATTGTATTACTTAAAAACGTAAATATGCCTCCTAGCAAGTGGGCACTGGCACGGATAGCGGAAAAACACCCTGGACAAGATGGAATAACTACAGTTTATACAGTACGTCACAATAGTAAACTGACACAGAGATCAATCTCAAACTTATGTGCATTACCGATTAGTAATAAAGACGAAATTAATTAATTACCTTTGTATGTAAGCCCATGTTTATACAACTTTAGTTATTGTAAGGGACAGTGGGGCGACAAGAATAAAAACAATGATCCATTTACAACGTAACACCTTTTATTGTTCTAACTCACTTGTAAATTTAACCGTCACACATTGCTTTATTCACCAGATTTATTAAACTTATGACTCTATTATTTCAAGAAAACAGCAGAAACTAAATTCACTTAAGAGACGGGAGAAAACTTAAACGGGCCGTAGGGCGGAGCACCCAGGTACCACAGGGCCCAATCTTGCTGTGTTTTTGTCGTGTCGCGCGCGCGTCCGCCCAGAATGACCGCCGTTTCGCGCCGCGCAAGGTCTTTTATATTTTATCGACGGGGGTGAGGCGAGAGGGAAGCTTCCCTGGCAAGGGTGGCTTCCTATTGGTTGTTCCTGTTTTGCTATTTTCACCCTTATGAACGTCAGCCAATGGCAGCGCCGACCGCCGGTCACGTACGCCACAATTCCAGGAAATAATTCGCGATGCCCAAAAACGATACCATGTAAGGGCATCCGTGGCTCTCTCGCAGCGTAGTCCATAGACATTGCGCAGGTGTGTGTGGCATACGCGTATGTGTGTGCGCCAGCTGGTCCCATTCTCGCCCTTATGTAGGACGTCATAAGAGCATCTTTCGTTTGTCCGTAACAATCCTCCCCCCGGCGTAGCCTGCGAGCCTAACCTCCTTCGGCAAGGACAACGAGCCTCCTTACAGGGCGTCTGAATACGCCTCCCCGCGTCTGTACCTCGGCGCTGCGCACTACCCCATCGGGGCCCTCTATTGTCTTAATGACCTTTCCATAAGGCCATACATTACGCGGAAGCTGTCCATCCGCGATAACTACGATGTTTCCTGGTCGTATCTGTGGACGCGAGTCTCGAGCATCACCGCGCGGTACTAAAGTTGGTAAGTACTCGTTCATCCAGCGGGTCCAGAATCTATCCGCTAGCGCCTGTGACACGCGCCACGTCCGTCTGTCGGCTACGTCACATTGTCCAGTGGTAGGCAAGCCGGTAGCCGTGCCCAACAGAAAGTGATTGGGTGTAAGAGCTTCTTCGTCATCTGGTTCGACACTGACGTGTGTGAGCGGTCTCGAGTTCACTGTATGCTCGATCTCAGTCAGGAGGCTAGCAAGGATCCCTAGGTGAACGCTCTTTCAAAATCACCGCTAAGGACGACTTCACACTTTTTATTAGTCGTTCCCACGCGCCGCCTTGATTCGGTGCTCCGGGGTCAATGTACCGCCATTCCATATTCTGTGTGATAGCGAAATCACTAAGCGAGTTCGACCATTGTTTATACGCCTGCTGTAACTCAGTGTCGGCACCACGGAAGTTCGTTCCGTTGTCAGACATTATTGTTCTAGGCCAGCCGCGGCGTGCTGCCATTCTTCTTATGGCCATAATGGCAGAATCAATATTTAAACTAGGTAGCAATTCTATGTGTATTGCCCGCGTAACGAGACAGGTAAATAACATTCCCCATCGTTTTTCATGACGCCTTCCAATCGTAACTGTCATGGGGCCAAAACAATCCACTCCGCAACGAGTAAACGGGCGGAGGTGTATCTCTAAGCGTTCCTTAGGTAAATTTCCTTTTACAGGCAGCGGTGGCGCCATGCGGCGGCGTCTGCACGAAGCGCAATCCTTGATTATTGCTCGTACCGTTGATCGTAATTGAAGTATCCAATAACGTTCCCGTGCTTTATTTACTACATACTCGCGGCCGGCATGATGATCCTTTTCATGTAATTGACGTAAATATATACGTGAAAATACGTGCTTTCCATGTAAAATGGGTGGACGTTTGCGTTCTTCGGAAACGTTAGCCGCGTTTATCCTTCCGTTTAAACGGATAATTCCATTTTGAAATAGTGGATCCAACTTATGTAGACGACTACTCCTGTCTACTCGCTTCCCGGCAGCGAGCCTGTCAATATTAGTTAGGGAGGCGCAACGAGAAGCTTTCTCGTTGCGCCTCCCTAACTAATATTAGTTCGGCTTCTTCTTTATGACGCAACTCTAGTGACGTAGCACGCCGTCGACACTTGTCTATGAACAAAAGTACATAGGCTACTGCTCGTAGCATTCGTTCGTAAGATGAAAATCGAGTCATGTCGATTAAACCGGCGGCGGGAGATGTGTGGTGTGTGTGACAATCTCCTCGTCCGAACATTCTTCCTGGGCGACCTCAGTTGGCCAGGTTTGTTTCGGTCCGTATAGAAAAGGTGGGCCTAGGAACCATCTGTTGTTTTGGGTGACCTGTGTCATTCCTGACCGCGTGGCGTCGTCAGCCACGTTATGCGCTGTAGGTACCCACCTCCATTGACTTACATTTGTAAGTTCGCATATTTCACGTAATCTGTGCGCTACGTACGGCGTATATTTAGCCGATTCATTCCTTATCCAATGCAGGGCAGTCTTGGAGTCGCTCCAACAGGTAATTTCCATATCCTGGAAGCGATGTTCACGTCTTACTTGATCAGCTAGCCTCGCGCCAATCAAACACGCCTGTAACTCTAATCGGGGTATACTTTGCGCCTTAAGAGGTGATACGCGTGATTTCCCCGCGACGAGAGTAACTATTACTTTTCCATCAGGCGTTATCATTCGTAAATAGACAGCTGCAGCGTACGCTTGTTCGCTCGCATCTACGAAGACATGTAAAGTCCTATTTATTACTGAATCCTTCGTATAACATCTAGGTAGCCGTAGCTTAGCTACGTAGCTTATGTCAGCCAGCCATTCTTCGAATACGGCCGCTTCCTCAATGGGCAAAGGTTGGTCCCAGCCCGTTTGCTTGCGCCACAGATCTTGTAGCATTATCTTAGCGGTTATCGTATAGGGGCTAAGCAGACCCAAAGGGTCAAATATAGACATAACTGCCGCTAATGTCTCACGCTTTGTCGGCGTACGTTGACCCGCTTTCACGTCCGCGGGTACTCGTGGCATTGTCGTATTAAATGCGAATTCGTCCGTGGTGGGTAGCCACATTATTCCCAATGTTTTTCCGTAGGGGTGTACATTCGAACCCAATTCCTTCGGCGAACTAGATTTGTCAGGCTCACAAATACCTTCCAGCAGGCTATCTTCGTTCCTGTACCAACCTGCTAACTCGAACCCGGCTCGCGAATGTACGGCGATTACTTCCTTAATCGCTTGGGCGGCGCTTTCTATGTCGTCGTAGCTGTCTACCCAGTCGTCCATGTAATGGGCACGTGTGATCGCATACAGCGCGTGCGGATGGCTTTCTTGGCAACTTTCCGCATTCATATTACGTACGCTGTGAGCTAGAAACGGCGAGCTTCTTTCACCAAAGATCATCGATGCCATCTCGTACTTTACCGGCGGGCCGCACCGGTCATCGCCACGCCACAGGAATCTCTGTGCTCTTCTATCTGCGGGGCGTATCTTAATTCTGAGAAACATCTCTCGTACGTCCGCTGTGAGTGCAATCGGTCTCTCACGGAATCTAAACATTACACCATACAGAGTGTTTAACAAGTCGGGCCCTGCGAGCAATTCGTCATTTAGACATTTCCCGTTAGATGTCGCTGCGGCGTCAAATACAAGCCTAACCTTTCCCGGCTTGTTCGGATTGGTCACGGCAAAGTGCGGGAGGTACCACTCTAGCGAGTCGCTTCCCTTATTGTCGCATTCAGCGACCTTGACCGCGTAACCTTTCGCCAAAAGGTTATTGACCTGCGAAATGTATGCATTTTTAAATTCGATGCATTTATCCATTTTTCTTTCTATCGTTTTCAATCTACGATACGCCATATCATAACTTGGCGGCAAGCATGGGTTATCCTTGGTCCATGGCAGACCCACTTCATAGTGACCGTCAATCAGTCGTGCAGTCTTCTTGAAAATTGCCTTCGCTCGTTCGTCTGCCTGCACCGGTCTCGGCCGGCTAGCTATTCCCAGCGCGTCGATGGAGAAATGCGACGTGATGAGGTCCTTTAAGTCTTTTAACCGTCTGCAATCTTCATGCAATTCTTGTGGGCGTACGTGCAGAACCAAACTACTGCAGCCGGCGTACTCCATGACAGTACGACGCGGCACCGTACCGTGTACGACCCACCCCAGCTGGGTTAGCGATGCGACCGGCTCATCCTTACGGCCGGTGAGCAGTTTACGCGATACAATCAAATGCCAGTTATCTGCGCCTATGAGTAGGCGTGGCCTCGCGTCCTCGTAACATAATCCCTCTGAAGACAGCTGCTTCAAGTATTCACGTTGTAAGTAGCTCGCTCTTACTGACTGACCGGTTATGGATAAGTTATTCACAGTACGCGCTCGTATACTGTGATATTCCGTGCGTTTTCCCTTAATCTCAATTTCCACGCAACGGCTCTCCGGTTCTTCCTGCATTGCCGTGATACCGTGCACGCGCAACGCACGCTTAGGCCCTGTCGCGCCTATTTCCTTTGCTACTTCGCCGTCGAGTAACGTTATGGTAGAGCCTTCATCTAGCAACGCGTATGTTTCTACACTTTTTCCTTCCGGACCGCGTAACGTTACCGGACACACTTTCAATAACACCACGCCTATGTCGCTTTCGACGTGAGCAGAGGCCGTGGTCGCCGATTCACCCTCTGTGCAGCTTGCTGCTGTGTTCGCCGTGTCCGACGTTCTGTCGGCAGTGTGGAGAAGCTTGTGAAGCGGGCTACTACATTCCCCTACCCCGCACTGCTTTGCGGCGCACTTGAATCGACGGTGCTTGTTCGCTAGGCACCGGAAGCACACACCGGTCTCTCTTGCCCATTCCCATCTATTATGAACGGGCATAGCGATGAGCTTCTTACAGCTTGGCGTGGCATGCTCCTCGCCACAACACAAGCACGCTCCCTTCTTTTTCTTTTCGCTGGGACGCTCCGCTGCCGTGTACGTAGCGGGTACACGCTTGCTGACTCTGCCCGACGCGCCCTGTATTTTTGCAGGGGCCTGTTGTCGCGCTGCTTCTTTGGTCGACGTCGCCGCGTTCGTCGAGTACGCGAATCTTACTGCCCGGTCCGCTTCTCTCATCAAATAGCGTGATAGTGTGACAATGTCCGGCTCCGCTCGACTACCATAGTCTTGAGCATAGTCACACCATCTCGCACGCATATGTGGACTTAACTTTTCAACTACGTGCCGTGCTAACATCGGGTTCTGTAGGTACCCTCTTTCATCCAAACACATAAGCACGCTTACTATGTTTTGCAGCCTTATAGCGAACGCGTTGAGCTCGGCGGCCGATGTACCGGGGCGCGGCAATCTTCTTATATCGTCGAGCGCCTTATCAATTATAATTTCCGGACGCCCGTAATATTGTTCAAGCGTGTGCATGATAATCGCTGGGTCGGCGGCGGTGTATAATAGCGCGGATACTGTTTCCCTCGCTTCACCCTTGAGGCTGCTACGTAGGCGCGCTAGATTCTCGGATCGCGAGAACTCGTAGATAAGAGTTGTATCACGCATAACAGTTTTGAACAATAGCCACTCGTGCGGCGCTCCAGTAAATATGGGTAGCTCTTGTGCTTGACGCGACGGCTGTCGACAATGTGACATTCGATTTATTGCCTCGGCGAGTTTTTCGATGTCTCTATCTCCCGTTCGCGGGGGCGCAGGTGACCTGGGTCGCGGCGCGTCGTCATGATTGACACGGGGTTCTTCTCGTATTCGCGGATACGTGCGTGTTAAATCCATTTCACGCGGTCCCATATCCTCTAATCTATCCCTCTCCCCCGTATGTCGAAGGGGGGTGGCGCGCGTGCCACTGATGACACCGGATCGAACGGTGTCAGCGATGGTGGTTCCTCCACCCGTTGCTGCGTTCGCAGCAGCCAGTCAGAAACGCGATTGTCGTCGTCCACAGCACCGGGCGCGACGTCACTATAGCGATCCGTTTCCTCACGTATCGTCTGTACTTCTACGGCTAGCTTCTTCCTAACCAGTTCGGCCTCGAGTTGTAGCTCCTTGCGGCGTATCGCGGCGAGTCGCTCCTCAGCTTCATACTCTACTTGCCGAATGCGCAGTATTGCACTAGCAGTGGACTGGCGCGACCGGACGGACTGTGCCGGCGGCGACCTACTATTTGTCCTATCAGCGGCGGGCGCGGGCATGGCGGCGGCGGCGGCGGCGGCGGTTGCGGCTGCGGCGGCGGCGGTAGCGGCGGCGGCTGACGTTATAGCATCCATGCTAGTGTACTCGGGCGCGTTTCCTACCATAGTTGCAGGAACCGGTACAGACGCGGGAATCGCGGCGCGCGGGTTCCGTTCGACTTGCGCGCGCGTGACGATGGTCGCGCGGGACGACGGTGACGCAGGGGGCTCTTCAAATACCCGTGCGCGTTCTTCAATCTTCTGGCTTCTCGTCGTAGTCGGCATCTTTCCCCCTGTGGTACCCTATTTACTCCTATCAGCCCTAGCGGCCCTAACTGACCTACCGGAGGGCCCGTTGAGCGAGATATGCTCCGGCAGGGATGGATATCGTGCAGGAAGGGAAAGGTGGGGACTACCCTGCAGAGAACTATGCAATTACGGGGTGCTCAGCGACCGGTGGGAACGACCGGCCGCGTCGGCAGTGCCTGCCAGTCCGGCCCCCGCAATATACACAGCCGTACAGGCGCAGTAGTGCTATTCAACCCGTGATGCGGGTTGGCGACAGCGCACAAGTTTGTCGCACCGCCTTGAAACGGCGTTAACTCAGTCGTGTACCCTTTGGCACAGTGAGGTGGTACCCGACTGAGCCGCGGTCCACCCACTACGTATGGGCGCGACCCGTAGTGGACACTCTGGGCGGGCGCGAACACGACGACGACGACGACGACACGACGACACGAAGACACGAAGCTACGCAGCTAACAGCATACCGCCTTCCTAGCCGCTACTTGGTCGGACTTGCTGCCTTCCTGTGTTCCTTTTCTTTCTTGAACACCGTAAAGAGGTATCTTCTTAAAGGGTTCCTCTTCACACTTACAAGCGATACGTTGCTTCTTTCTTGAAAAGAATTTAGTCTTCTTTCTTGAAATAATACTCTTCACGTCTCCCTTAAGACGCACATGCCGATACCATAATCCGGCTATCGAAGGACCATTCTTCCACTGTAAGGGACAGTGGGGCGACAAGAATAAAAACAATGATCCATTTACAACGTAACACCTTTTATTGTTCTAACTCACTTGTAAATTTAACCGTCACACATTGCTTTATTCACCAGATTTATTAAACTTATGACTCTATTATTTCAAGAAAACAGCAGAAACTAAATTCACTTAAGAGACGGGAGAAAACTTAAACGGGCCGTAGGGCGGAGCACCCAGGTACCACAGGGCCCAATCTTGCTGTGTTTTTGCCGTGTCGCGCGCGCGTCCGCCCAGAATGACCGCCGTTTCGCGCCGCGCAAGGTCTTTTATATTTTATCGACGGGGGTGAGGCGAGAGGGAAGCTTCCCTGGCGAGGGTGGCTTCCTATTGGTTGTTCCTGTTTTGCTATTTTCACCCTTATGAACGTCAGCCAATGGCAGCGCCGACCGCCGGTCACGTACGCCACAATTCCAGGAAATAATTCGCGATGCCCAAAAACGATACCATATAAGGGCATCCGTGGCTCTCTCGCAGCGTAGTCCATAGACATTGCGCAGGTGTGTGTGGCATACGCGTATGTGTGTGCGCCAGCTGGTCCCATTCTCGCCCTTATGTAGGACGTCATAAGAGCATCTTTCGTTTGTCCGTAACAGTTATAATGTTTGTTTTGTTATAATTAATATAGTCACCTCATAAATTTATGTTCACACCTGAATTTTAAATCATTATTGTAAGTTTTAGAGTAAATTGAGTAACAATAACTTATAATTTGTGTGTTCTCCATTCAATTTGATGTCATATTCGCTACTTCTAACAAATTATGAAACCAATAAAAAAAAAACAATCTTGGACCTGAAGAATAGAGTTTTTCACGTTTTCAAGATTTTATGACCGTCGGTCTATTTTAATTATCAATGATGTGTCATCTGCAAATAACACCATCTTCGGTTGATTTTGAAGTATATAATTGGGGTAAATCATTAATGTAAACTAAAAAGAGGAATTGACCCAATATCGAACCTTGAGGAACGCCCATTGCCAACTCAACGCCGTTTACTTGAACTTTAATGTTTCTATCTTTCAGGTATAATCTTAGTTAATCAAGAGACATTTCTTGATTAACTAAGATTATACCTGAAAGATAATGATTCCTAATCCCATAGTGCTCTAGTTTCAGCAGAAGTGTTTCATAGTTTACGCAATCGAACGCCTTTGAGAGGTCGCAAAAGATTCCAATGGCATCTTGTGCTTCTTCCCAGGCATTAAAAATGTTCTTTATTAGGGTGACACTGGCGTCGGTGGTACAACACCGTTTAGTGAAACACTACTGTTGTTCATGAAAGATGGAATTTTTATTGATGTTTGTCTTGCCCTTCAACTCAAAAATATTACGTAACACCTTTTTTTTTTTTTTTGGGTGGGAAATTATCAAATAACTTCTCCCGCTCTGGGTGGAGCGGGAGGGCGTGTCAGACTCTTACTGACTAAAACCCACCCGTGTTCCTTCGGTTGCCCTGTTGCCGGGGGCCGCGATGTCCCTATCGGTTTTCTTCGAACCCCCGGCAGGCATTGGCCCTAGCGGACTCCGTCAATTCTGCTGACATCTCTTTGAGGCGCGCGTGGAACACAACGCGCCGTCGACCCGGGCTTGGTCCTTACCAGACGGCGAGCTACCCATTGCTCACCGTCCGCAAGCCCGTGCCTACAGTGGCCGGAAATCGGCTCGCGATTCCCGCCCCGGGCGTCTCCTCCTGCGGCGGTTAGGGGCGTGAAATTTGCCTCTCCCTCACGCGTTCCGCCTCCTCCTTTGCGAGCGTTACCGCTTCGCAGAAGGAGGTGACGGCCTGCCATTTCCTCTCGCTCCGTACCATGGCCTGAACCAGGGCCGGACGCGAGAGATCACCGCCGCCGATCGCCTCCACGAGGACACGGCGTTGCTCCGCCCAAGCCGGGCAGACCTCCACCGTATGCTCCACCGTGTACTCAGGCCGATCCACACAATGGTGACACCCGGGTGTTTCCTCCCGCCTTATCCTAAACAGGAACCTCCCGAAGCAGCCGTGTCCGGTGAGGACCTGCGTCAGGCGGAAGGTGAGGACGCCGTGGCGTCTCTCAAGCCACTCCTCAAAGAGGGGTCTTATCGCCACAATTGTGGCGTGCCCAGCACGGGGTTGCGACAATCGCACCATGACGCCATGAGATCCCGCCGGAGCTCTGTCCGCTGTGCCGCGATTTCTTGCGGCATCGGAGTTAAGCCCCGGCGTTTCGCCTCCTCGCGCCAATCCCAGATGTGCGCGAGGACCTTTGCCTCCAGATCCCATGGCGGTAATCCGGCAAGGAGGCTCGCAGGAGACCGTGCGGTATCCTAGGAGGCTCGCCGCCTCGCAGGAGACCGCCATGGGATCTGGAGGCAAAGGTCCTCGCGCACATCTGGGATTGGCGCGAGGAGGCGAAACGCTGGGGCTTAACTCCGATTTCGATCCGATTATCCTCGGGTCAGCCGAATGGCCATGACCCTCTGGGACGCGTTCAACCGGCGGGCTGGCCGCAGCCTCAATGAACGCGCCCACACCGGCGCCCCGTAGAGGGCCATGGACCGCACGATCCCCGCGTAGAGCCTCCGGCAGGAGGCGTTTGGATCCCCTAGATTGGGCAGGAGCCGCTTCAAGGCAGCCCCAGCCCGCTCCAGTCTGGGAGCCAAACGTCGGAAATGTTCAACGAAATTCCACCGGCTGTCGAGGACGAGTCCCAGATACTTCATCGTCGACTCGACACCGATGTGAACCCCTCCCGCCATTACCTGGGAACCCGACGGTGGCGCATTCCAAGGACCATGAAAACCCATGGCCTCAGACTTGTGCAGGGCCACCTCGAGTCCCAGCTGCCGGATCCTATTTACGATTGTCGCAACCCCACGTGTCGCTAAGTCGGCCGCCGCCTGGTACGACCCCCCCTGCGCCAGGACCAGCGTGTCGTCAGCGTAACAAACGACGCTGACGCCACTAGGGAGGTCGGCGCGCAGCACCCAGTCGTATCCGATGTCCCACAGATGCGGCCCCAGGACCGAACCCTGTGGGACACCGCACGACATCTCTTGCCGGTTCCACTCTCCTTGGTGACCGGGGTAGATGACGGCCCTGTCCGTCAGATAGGCCTCGACCACACGACAGAGGTAGGTCGGCATCCGGTGATACCGGAGTGCCTCCCTGATGCAACTCCAGGGCAGGGTGTTGAAGGCATTGGCGATATATAGAGACACCGCCAAGACGACCCCACCCCGGGCCACAGCATCCCCCGTCGTGAGGGCACGCGCATGATGGCGTCCACCGTAGACCCAACAAACAAAAATTGCTCTTGTAGTGGCTTATATTGCCAAAAATAATATTCTTATAGGAGCCGCATTATCGCTAATAAGGGTGCGTTTGGGCACAAATTATAAGGACAATAACCTTATACCCCCCTTATAGTTGCGTTATTGTCCGCTTTTTTTCCTTATACGTGTTATATTATGACAAAGAACAAGGCCAATACACTTGTAAGAATCATATAGAAAGCGTTAATACGGGCGATCACCCTTATACGTGTTTTAATTTGGTCTGATACAAGGGAGTTAAACTCATTGCGGCAAATCAAAGGCTCTTAAAAAGCCGTAGGCCCTTATAGCCGTCTGTTTATGATTCTGCAATAAGCCTTAGTGATTTACATTTTTGCAACAGTTTGGCTAATAAAGAGAAACGTCAACCATTTTACTGAAAAGTAAACGGTCAATTATTATTTTATTTAGTTTATTTACCTGATTTATGTGCTCGTTTATAATGAAAAGTGTATGGAAATTCAAATGCATGGTAAAATGTGGTACGCTGTGTGTTGTAGTATCAACCCGCCCTTGAATTTAAGCTGTTTTTGTGCTAAAAACGTTATTAATTATTTAGTCATGCTATAAATAGTGCTATTATGAGAGCAAAACGATTCACACATCATCTACAGGGAGTATATGAGAGTGAAGACTTTATAATGGCATCATTTGCTGCTTATGTTATCGCCATTTTACATGTCGTTAGGGTTCCTTTCTCACGAACAAAATCCTGTATCTAGCTAGTCTTGTTCCCATATGTATAAAATTTATGTTTCACTATGGTTGGGTTGGCTGGAAGAGATATCTTTATAGGGATAAGCTTGCTTTTGTGCATTAGTTTTAAGTTTGAAATATAATTACAATTGTAAGTAGACAATAAAGAATATAATTATAATAATATGTTTGTACGCAGATATTGCAATGGTAGTATACATATTGGCAAATAAAAGATCTAAATTTACATAATATGCGATGGCCATGGAAGTGATTCTTCCTCACTGGTGTCCTTTTCATTCTTATTTTCTATAAAATAATCCTCTGCGGAACCACTGGCTGATACGTTGGTATCGGCTTGGTCATTTTGTAGCATCATAGCTCCGTAATAAATTCACACAATTTGCTGTACTTCAAAATGGCGAATCTAGCTATGTAAAACATTTTAATGTAGCCATATAGAGAATAATATCTTTATAATTACTGTACAAGGGAATACGGATTGCTTTCATCCTTGTAAAGATCATATAAAATGTTAGAATTTGTTTGTTGGATAGATATCTTATCAAATGCTCCTATAAGTTAAAAAGCATCATAGTTACCTTGTGCATTACTTTTCTAAGAATAATTGACCATATTAAAAGCCTTTATATGACTTTGAATATTATATGGCTAAAAAGCAATGTAACTAGCCTCTATTAAAATAACACATTTTGAATCCTTATTGTAGCCGTATTAATTGGATTTATTAACGTTTACCCAGCCAAATTATAAGAATAAAGGTAATATTAGCCAAATCTTCTAATAATGTGCCACTATAAGGAACATTGACATAATAAATGCTCTTTTATAACAAGTATAAGAGTTTAGACCTTATAGACTTAATTTTATAAGCTTAGTTTGTTTGTTGGGGAGCGCCCCCTGCGGAAACCGAACTGGCTCTCCGCCAGATCCGGCCCCACTCGCACCAGCTGCCCAACGAGGCGGTCTGCAATGACTCTTTCAAAGAGCTTGCCCACCTCATCGAGCAGCACAATGGGCCGATAAGCGGACGGAGAGTCCGCTGGGCGCCCCGGCTTCTTGATGAGGACCAGTTTCCCCGTCTTCCAACAAAGTGGGAACTGGCCCCTCTCCATGCATGCGCTTAAGAGCCCCCTTAGTCGAGGCCCGAGAGCCCCCATGGCCAGGACCCAGGCTTTTCCGGGTATGCCGTCGGGTCCTGGGGCGGTATTCTTCGCACTCATCTTGCGTACCGCCACTCTCATTTCTACCTCAGTCACTTCCGGAGCATCGTCGTCGTCGGTGTGGTCCGCATCGGGCATCGCAGTAGGCGGAGCCATGGGCGGAGGGGTATGATCCCCTCTAGAAGGGAACAGAGCGCTCACTACGTCCCCCACAAGCTGGGGCCGGAGACTCTGCGTCAGCGGGGGGGCCCATGGGCGGAGCTTCTCCCGCACCATCTTGTATGGGCGCCCCCACGGGTCCCTGTTGAGAGTCTCCAGCAACTCCTCGCGGGCCAGCGCCCTGGCCCGCAGGATCTCCGCTTGGAGGGCGGTCTTCGCCGCTCTGTACCCCTCGTACAGCTCCGCCTGTATGGCTTCCGTATCCGGAGGGCGGATACGGAGCCTGCGATGCCTGGCGTACCGGCGTCGCGCAGCAACACACGCCCCGCGCAGAGCCTCTATCTCTTGCGACCACCAGTACAGCCGGCGCGAAGCACATCTAGGCTGGACCCGGGGCGTTGCCATGTCACACACATTGGACATGGCCTCCCGGAACCACTCCGCCTCGTCGTTGATGTCGGCAGGCCTGTCCGGTGATAACACCCAGGCCTGCACGATCGAGGCTTCCAGGAGAAGCTCCCGGTCCAGCTGCTTCAGCGCCCACCGCGGACCACTCGGGGCCTGTCGGACCGGCGCGCTCGAGGTCTGGGTGGAGACGTCAAACCGGATGTACCGGTGATCGGAGTAGGTCTCCACCCCCTCCATGACGCGCCAGTCAGTGACACGCGGCGGCAGAGCGGGGCTGGCGAACGAAATGTCCACCACCGATTCACCCCGCATCCGCACACACGTGGGGACAGAACCCCGGTTTAGGACGACCAGGCCTGTCTCCAGAGCCCAGTCCTCCACCATCCTACCCCGTGTGTCCGTATACCGGGAACCCCAAGCCAGATTCTTGGCATTGAAGTCCCCGAGTACGAGCACGGGGAGGGAACCAAACCCGACGACGACGACTCTTAACTCCGCAAGGGAATTGTGGAACTCGGCAAGAGTTCGGTTCGGGGAGAAGTAAACACCCACCACGACAATCTCCCCGAACCGTGCTGCAACGCAACCCTGTCCTCTCTTGACCGACTCGAGGGACGGAGTACCGGCGGCGGCCGACGAAATGAGGGTCACTGAGCCGCTCAGGTCCTCCACCCAGTCATCCCTGGGCGGGACAAAGTACGGCTCAGCGACCACGGCGATGTTAATCGACCACTGCGCCATGCTCTGGAGCAATAGATCCTGAGCGGCGGCGCAGTGGTTGATGTTCGCCTGGAGGAGGCGTAATGGGGCCGTTACTGGCATTCCATGTCAGCCCCCTCCTCCCCCCGAGCCCCCTGCGAGGGCCCTGCTGCGGCGGCAATGGCGGCGGCAACGACGACGGTGGACACGGCAGCGACCCCGGTGGAAGTGGCGGCGGCTGCGGCGGTGACGGTGGTGGTGGCGGAGCGCTTACCCCTGCCTCTGGCCTCGGCGGGTGGAGCGCAGGCCCTGCTCCCAGCCCGGTGATCGGCCGCTGCTAATGGGGGACGCAGGACGATAGCCTCTAGCCGCAGGCACAGGCACGGGCCTCTGCCCATGCCGCTCCCCTCCCTGCGGCGCCTCCCGGGGGCCGGCTGCTCGCAGCCCAGCCAGGTCCGCTCGGAGCTTCTCGTTCTCCTTTCGGAGAAGCTCCATGGCGGCAGTCAACTTTGCGACCTCCGCCCGCATCTCGGACATACCGTCCGACGGAGGCCCAAAGTGCAGCTCCTTCGCTGCCGCCAAAATAGAGGCCGTGGCCGCGGGTATGGCCTTGTCCTTAGAGGATTGAATCCTCTTCAAGGCCATAGCCCTGATCGCGGCTTCCACGACCTCCGCAAACCTGGCTTCTTGCTGTGGATTAGCGACGCCCGTCTCACCCCCTGAGGCCTCTGAGGGGACTGCCACGCTGCTGGTCCCTCCAGAATGGTGTCCCTCCGTGGCGAGTCTCTCGGCTCGCTTGGCCATTTCAGCTGGGCTGGTCTGGCTCGACTTACCAACCTCCTTGGTGGTGAGTCCTCTACCCACACCTTTAATTTTTGCCCGGGCCTTGCCCCGCCGGCTGGTGTGGATCTTCCGCCTGTCGTCGGCGGAGGACCACTCACCATCTCCTGAATTGGGGCGCTTCCGGAATAATTTTCGGATTATTCCGTCAGCCCCCACCACTTCGCGCCCCGAGCTCTGGCTAGAGCCCTCCGCGCCAGATGCAGCGTCGGACTCCGACCCCGCATCACTCTCCTCCTTTCTGTTTGTTTTGTTTTTGTTTTTATATTCCATATTTGTTCCCACGAGTTATTAACTTTTTATTGTCTCAAAAATAGTGGTTCGCACTAGTGACTAATTAAGCTACCCATTAGTCAAGCTAACAACCTCCCTCACGGTGCGCCGCCGCTTGGAGGTTTGGGGTGATTTTTTATAGAGGTTTTCTACCTCGCGGCCCGGGCGATTAAGCCAAGACCCTCGACCCCCGTCAAATGCCAGAGACATGACCTTGACACTCTTCGGGGCTACGAGACCAGCGGTGACAGGAGAAAAGACTTCCTCCTGCCCGCCCGACGGCAGGGTTAGTGCACGCCGAGCCCGCTCCTCCTCTAACGCTGCTCAACGAGTGCTCCCTAGTGAGTACCCGTTAGAGCGTTCCTCCGACAGGATATTGGCATACGGACAACGAGACCCCTAACTGCGGAGTCATTGTCCGTACCCCAGGGTGCACCGTCCCGGAGACTGGCCTTCCCCCCGGACGCATCCATAAGGGAACTCCAGCCCCCAGGCACACGGGGAGGTTTCCTGTCCAAGCACCCCAGATTACGTAACACCTTGTATTGGACATCAATCCTTTTTTTTTATCAAATAACTTCTCCCGCTCTGGGTGGAGCGGGAGCTAGGGCGTGTCAGACTCTTACTGACTAAAACCCACCCATGTTCCTTCAGTTGCCATGTTGCCGGGGGCCACGGTTTCCCTTTCGGCCTTATTCGCAACCCCGGCAGGCATCGGCCCTAGCGGACCCCGTCAATTCTGCTGACATCTCTTTCGCGAACATTACTGCTTCGCAGGAGGTGACGGCCTCCCATTTCCTTTCGCTCCGTACCATGGCCCGAATCAGGGCCGGACGCGAGAGATCACCGCCACCGATCGCCTCACGGACACGGCGATGCTCCGCCCAAGTCGGGCAGACCTCCACCGTATGCTCCACCGTGTCCTCCGGGCGATCCACACAGTGGTGACACCTGGGCGTTTCCTCCCGCTTTATCCTGAACAGGAACCTCCCGAAGCAGCCGTGTCCGGTGAGGACCTGCGTCAGGCGGAAGGTGAGGACGCCGTGGCGTCTCTCAAGCCACTCCTCAAAGAGGGGTCTTATCGCCGCAATTGTGGCGTGCCCAGCGCTGGGTTGCTACAATCGCACTCTCCATGCCGCCATGAGATCCTGCCGGAGTGGAAATCGACCCTGTGAAGACGATGTAGAAACAACAGTTCACGGATTGCGACAATCACGAAGCTTAATAATTATGTAGCAGAAATATCCAGTGAATTGATTTAATAGTTCTATAGTTTTAGCAAAACTAATATTTTTTTCGCTCTTTTCTCTGTTAATATTACATATAGTACCTATATAGTGTAATTGTTGAATAATGTTATTATGAGTAATGAGGTCATTACTCTGATGTAGGATGGCCGAAGCAAAAGTTTAAACAAAGTAATGTTTTTTTTTAACCAAATAGTAAATTCATAAGGTAATTTAGCGACTTTGGCGACAGTTGAGATAGCAGTAAAACAATGTCTTATGAAGGAAGGAAGGAATGAATTATCCTCATTTATTGGTACCCTAACTATATACAAAATTACCTAAGTACAAGTAGTGGACATTATAGAAAATACATTATTTATTTACAGCCAATCAGAACACAGTTAAAATATTGCTACAATAATCAGCGCGCGGTGCGCGCCCTCTGACAACAGTCCAACTAACTACTAAACGCACGAAGTTATAATTAAAGGTGCCGGCGCTCGCACCTGCAGCTCAGTGTAGTGGCGAGCGCCGTGCCATGAGGATGCACGCTGCTACAGTGCTCCCCTTCAAGTGAAACGTACCGGTCGCCTTATGACACGGCCCGAGCGCGATGTACGCTCTGTTGTGATGTTTTCAGGAACAGTGTTCTTCGCAGCAGGACTGGAGCCTGGAGGTGTTACATCACACGCATCATCAGTGCATGGCATGGAGAACGCAGGCTTGAGGCGGTCAACTGATATAACTGCTTGCCTTCCTGGTAGTTGAACAGTGAACGTTTTCTTGCTTCGGCTGAGCACTGGTGTATGGTTGTATGGTGTTGTTGTCGTTGTATGGTGTATTATGTGTTATCGTTGTATGGTGGTTGCAGTGGTTTCTTAACTGCATCAGTTCGTACGAATACTTCCTTGCAGGTCTGTAGGCTTTGAGGTACGAATATGCCACTTCTGCTACTGGTGCGTGACTGTGTTGCTGCTTGGCGAAAAGTGCTTATTGCTGAACGTAGCTTTTCAACATAACTGTAGTCCATAGAATCTGGCTTCGACGGCACAAAAAAATCTCCTGGCAGTGTGAGAGCGTGACCGTAGGTAAGCTGTGCAGCATCGACTCCACTGTCACTTCGCGTTGCGGCTCGCAGTCCTAGCAACACTGTAGGCAACTCCTCAATCCAACTGTTCGTGCTCAGACGTGCTATTAATGCAGATTTCATGCAGCGGTGCCACGTGCCACCTTTCAATCATTCCGTTGCTTTGTGGATGGTACGGTGTTGTGTGAATGCGCTTGATCCCAAGTAGTCTTGTTAATGCGGTGAACAAATTGCTTTCAAACTGACGACCTTGGTCAGTCGTCATTCGAGCTGGACATCCGAACCGTGCGATCCATCCTTAAATACAATCTTAGCGACAGTGTCAGCTGTTATGTCTTGCGCGGCGTGTGCCTCGGGCCAGCGCGTCGCTCGGTCGATCATAGTGATGACGTAACGGTGTCCTTGAGGTGATGTACGTAGCGGGCCAACGATGTCAACATGCAAATGTTCGAAACGTTGCGATGGTTCGAAGTTTGCTACCGGGGTTGCAGTGTGCCGGTGTATCTTCGCACGCTGACATTGGATGCATGTTGTCACCCATTTCTTCACGTCAGTGTTCATAGATGGCCAGAAGTATCTTGTTTGTATTAGCTTCCTTGATGTTCGGATGGCTGAGGTTGTGAATTGCGTTAAATGCCTTTATGCGGAATTCCTCAGGTAAATATGGACGTATGTTTTGTGTTGATGTCTCACAATAGATAGCGTGAGTCATCCCGGGCAACGTTATCTTGCGCATCTGGATATTTGATTGACGAAGTAAATCTTGTATAGCTGCGTCCTTTTCTTGTGCGCTTGCGAGTAACGCGTAGTCGATAGGAGTGGGGCAGTTGATTACTTCAATGCGCGATAAGGCATCGGCAACAATATTATCTCGCCCGCTAATGTGACGTATGTCATTAGTAAATTCACTAATGAATAATAGCTGCCTGGTGCGGCGGGGAGTTTCTGAGTCCGATGATATTTTCTGGAGCGCGTATGTTATTGGCTTGTGATCTGTATACACAATCAGTTCACGGCCTTCAAATAATTTTCTAAAGTGCTTCATTGCTAAGTATATGGCTTGAAGTTCTCGGTCGAATGTTGAATACTTTTGCTGCGCCGGCGTGAATTTCTTAGAGAAATAACCGAGTGGCTGCCACTTTCCGTCGACTTGTTGTTGTAGTACAGCACCTGCACACTTGTCCGATGCGTCACACATTAAGCCAAGAGGGGCTGCGTGCTGTGGATGCGCCAAGAAGGTTGCTTTTTGAATGCATTCTTTGCATTCTTCAAAAGCTTTTGATGTTTCTTCGTTCCACATTATTTCGGTTTTGTCCCGTTTCTTTGAGTGCGTATTTTCTAAATACATGTGCAGAGGTGCTTGAGTTGCTGCGGCGTTCGGTATGTTTTCTCGGTAATAATTTATCATACCGAGAAAACGTCGTAATTCTTCGACATTCTTTGGTTTAGGGTAGTCGCTGATTACCTTCACCTTTTCTTGTGGTGGTTTTAAGCCTTCGGGGGAGACGAAGTATCCCAAGAATGTGAGTTCTCTCTTGGCGAATACACATTTGGCGGGATTGATTGTAATACCGTATTCTTCCAGGCGCTGTAGTACGATTCTGAGGTTATCTCGAGCTGTTGTTTCGTCTTCTGCAGCCACAAGCAAATCGTCGACAAATGGGTAGACAAAATCAAGGCCTCGTAGAACTTCATGTATAAATCGCTGAACGTGCCAACGTTTCAGACATAGTTCGCACCAGTGCCACCGCCCGCTCGCTTGCGTGCGATGCGGGGAAGGGCACGCTGCCAGGGACTGCCCGCGTCCGCGGGAGGAGCCGGCCACCTGTGCAAACTGTGGTGGCCCGCATCCCGCGAACAACATGAAATGCCCTGTTTTTGAGTTGGAGATCAAAAACAAGCGAGCCGCTCGACCGTCGCCATCACGGCCAAAAACCGGGCTCAAGTAGCCAGGCCGCATGCCCAGATGGCCACCATTGAGGCCCAAGGCCAGACGCTGATGGCGGCGGCCAACGAGCCCACTAGCCGAGCGCAAGCCCCCTCCTCAGGGCGGAGGAAGAAGAGACGTGGGGGGAAAAGGAAGAGGAAGGCTTCCCCTCAAACAACAACACAAGAGGACCCCCCTATGGCCGCCCCTGCCTTCAATGTCGCGCGGGTTGCAACGAGGGAACCAACGGGAAAACAATTGGGCGAACCTACAGGTGGCGCCAATCTGGCGCAGCGGCAACGCGGAGAAGCTCCTAGGTTCGCCCAAAAGCCGCACGGCGCCGCCACTGCCGCGGTCAGAGACATGAAGTCACAGCGGCAAATGACCGAACATACAAAGTCCCAAACATTGACGAGTGGCGGCGCTGCGAACGCACCATCGGCAAATGTTGTGGCAAATACTTCGGCCAAAACCAATACGGAATTCACAACCTGCGCGATAAAGCTGCTAATGGATCTCATTAGAGCAATAAGGCAGGGCCGAGATATAGAAGCGGTCATCCTCGACGGTCTGGCTACCTTGCTGTCACTCTGTGATGGCTAGGCCGTTGAGGATATTACACTGGAACGCTTTCGGCCTTAGGGATAAGGTCGCCCCCCTCCGCCATCTCCTTCGGGAACAGGACGTCGACGTGGCGCTGATCAGCGAGACGCTCCTGGGACCTGAAGACAGGATTAGGTTCCCGGGCTTCCACACCTACAGAAAGGATGAAAGGTCGGCAATAAACGCCCGCTACCGTGGTCTGGCGGTACTAGTGAGGCGGAGAGTCGTCCACCAAGAACTCCCCTTGCCGTCCCTAAACAGCTTCTACGCGCTGGGTGTGCAGCTGCACGTTGCCGGCGAGGACGTCAACGTCTATGCGTGCTATAAACCGCCCGCGGCCCCCCTTGTTGTGGCCGAGCTGCGGGCGCTAATCAGCACGCCTAGCGGCAACGCGGTCCTCCTTGCCGGCGATCTAAACTGCAAGCACCCGGCGTGGAACTCAATGAATACGAATACTGGGGGGAGACGGCTCTTCGCGGACGCGGAAGCCTTCGGGTACTCTGTGTCCGGGCCGGAGACGCCGACACATTACCCGGACGCAGCACGGCAGATGCCAGATGTGCTGGACGTCGTAGTCCACCGAGGGCTACACTGCCAGATCACACAGCAAGTGATCGACGACGAGCTGCAGTCGGACCACCAGCCAGTGCTCGTCGTCCTATCGGGTATGCCGACCCGACTGAAGCCCCTAGCGCCACGTCGACGAACGGATTGGACAGCCTTCGGAGAGAAGCTAGACACTACCACGCCCACTCGGCCCATCGTCACCTCCGCGGACGTGGACCAGACGGCGGGTGATGTCACTGCTTGCATCCAAAGCGCCTTGCAAGCGGCGACAACGAAACTGCCGCAGGGGAGAGTGCTTTTGCCGCCCCTGCCGGCACGTATAACGGGAATGATCGCCAAGAAGAGGCGCCTACGCAAGCAGTGGCAACAGACGAGATGCCCTACAATAAAAACCCAATTAAACCGTCTCGCGGAAAAGGTGAAGGCCGAGTTGCTGGCCCACACTGCCGCGGGCTGGGAAGAGCGCATCGACGCAACGACGGATAGTTGGCCGTCGGTGCACCAACTCTGCCGCCAACTCAGTAATACCCCAGCCCCGGTACGCCCTCTACAAAACAGCGACGGGGCGCTCAAATACGTAGCAGAGGACCGGGCGGAGGTCTTCGTAGAACACCTGGAGCGTCAGTTCCAGCCGAACCCGACCAGCGACCGCGAACATGTCGCAGCAGTCGAGCAACACCTGGAGGCCTACTTCGCAACGCCGATAGCTCCCGAAGAGGACCCGATCTTCTTCTCGCCTGGCGCAGTCAGACGCGCCATCCTAAGGACCAAGCCCAGGAAGGCCCCCGGTGCTGACGGCATCACCAATACAGCGCTGCGCCACCTGCCATTCCGCACGGTAGCGGCACTGGCGCGCCTGTTTACGGCGGTGCTGCGCACGGGGACCTTTCCCGATTCCTGGAAGGAGGGGCGCGTCATCATGCTGCCCAAGGCGGGAAAGAACACACTGAAGCCGGAGAGCTATCGGCCGATCACTCTGCTGCCGACAGTCTCCAAGGTGTTCGAGCAACTCCTGCTGCGACACCTACAAAAGTACATCGAGCCAAGACCGGAACAATTCGGGTTCCGGCCCGAACATAGTACGACGCTCCAGCTGTCGAGGGTACTGCACCACCTCGCAGCCGCAAGAAACAAGAAGGAATACTCGGTGGCAGTATTCCTCGACATGGAGAAGGCCTTCGACCGTGTGTGGCATGAGGGCCTGATTTATAAACTGGCAACATCAGGCGCGCCCCGTCGCGTTGTTAAAGTGGTGTCTAGCTTTCTCTCCCACAGGACCGTTAGGGTGGTGGTCGACGGAGCGCTATCAAGTGCCCGCCCGGTGCTCGCTGGTGTGCCGCAAGGTAGCTGCATTTCGCCTGCGTGCTACTCACGTTACACTGACGACATCCCCACCACTACAGACGCGATGCTCGCGCTGTATGCAGACGACGCCGCGTACATTACTTCATCGCTAAATGCGAAGTACGCGGCGGTCAAAATGCAGCGCGCGCTAAACGCGCTTCCCGAGTGGCTGTCGAAATGGCGGCTCTCAGTTAACGTGGGTAAGACGCAGGCGCTGATCACCGGGAACGCGCCCCTCCCACCACCCTTGGAGCTACAAGGTGCCACCGTCGATTAGTCGCCCCAGGCTAAGTACCTGGGTGTGACCATCGACCGCCGCCTCTCGATGGGGCCCCACGTCCGCAAGGTCGCCGCACAGGGCATGGTCGCCCGCAACCTCCTCAGGCCTGTGCTCTCGTCCCGCATCCCGGCGCGCGTCAAGCTGAGCGTGTACAAGATGTACGTGCGCCCAGTCTTGACGTACGCCGCTCCCGCTTGGTTCGCCCTCACGAGCGAGTCGAGCCGGAAGCTGCTCCGCACGCAACAGAACCTTGCGTTGCGGGCAATTGTAGACGCTCCTCGCTACGTGAGGAACGATATCATCCAGCGGGATCTCGGGATTGAGAGCCTGGATGAGTTTGTGAGGCGACTCGCGAAGGCCATGTTCGCGCGTGCCGACGCCTCTGCCTGGCCCCATGTCAGGCAGATAGCGCCATTGCACGCGCGACCGGCTGACGCGAAAGCCCTGCCCCGCGACCTGGTAGCGGACCCTTGACCCCATCGCACCGGACTGGACGCCTCGGGTAAGCAGCAACCAGGCTACACGCAGCTTACCCGAAATAATAAGACTCTACAGATGTACACATACATCTGTTGTGTGGCGTGTTCTAAGTTAATATAGGCACGTCACATAGCTGTATACAGACATTCACAACTACACATGCATCTAAACACAACACGTGCGGGTGCGATGCGGGTCGCGACGCACGTATACACTGAGCGGTGTTACACTACAACACTAGCCGCTCACACATACGCGACTGCCTACCCCTCAAACCGTAAACGGCTCGATCTGTAAGCGGGGAGAGGGGGAAGCTACATATTAGACCTGTAGGGCGTCGAGTCGGCATCACCGTCGCTGGTCGTTCTCGCTGGGCCTCCCCCGGGTAACCGGGGGTCTCACCTGGCGGGGACAGACCGCCGGGATGTCGTGAAGAAAGCGGCGCCAGGAGCTGGCGTCGTGGCGCCAGGAGCTGGCGTCGTGGCGCGCCTACAGAAATATTCATAGCAACCAATTACATCGACGCATTTTGCTTAACAAAATGTGGTCGCTTTTGTTAGCCGTCATAGGCACATAAAATTGAGGGTCCCATATTGATGGGACAATGTATGGCCACCGCGGGCGAAGGGCGAAGCCCTGACCCCGCTCGCCACGCCCCCTTGCGGGGGCGTCGCGACGTCCACAATCTGCAGCTCAGTGTAGTGGCGAGCGCCGTGCCATGAGGATGCACGCTGCTACAGTAATATAATTTTTTTTCTGCAATATATGTAATTTGTGATAACAGGTGTTTTGGTGACTGGTAATTTGACGTATTCTTTCCAGGACGTGATAGTGTGACCCATTTGCAACAGTTAAGCACCCTATAAGCCTAGGCGAAAATTCATGGGAATCGAGAAAACCCAATCTTTACATTATTTTGAAAAAATCCAGAATTCGTCACTAAATATCACTTTTCTCTAAACTCTCATATTGAATGGCCTTCGTTGCTTTTCCATGGGATACCTAATACTTTAATAAACCTTTCGAAGCGACCAAATTTTCTAAAACATCAAACAGGTAAAAGTTAAAGGAAGAAGTTTACTAACCATTTCCAAAAATCATCTAAGTACATGAACTTTGACAAGAGTTATCTCGTAATTTTACTATGGCATTATGCGTACAAATTACGGAAAAGACATCTTCATTTAATCAGCTACCTAACGAGGTATAAATGTTAAAAAATATTTAGAGGCGCCGATGAAACAGACGATAGTGCTGGCAAAGGTCGAATTTACTCATTGTTGAAATACTTAAAAGTTGTGAGATAACCGTATTAAGTAACTTATTTATGCCATCCCACTTCTTGCTAACCTCCCAGCAATCAAACAGATGACAGGCAATCAGGTCATCATGACCAGCTACCTAATTGCGTAACTCATTTTCGTAAACAATTTCGCGAAATTTGTTTCATTTTGACATTTCAACAACATTCATTGCGTTATTTACTTTGTTGAACAGATTTTTTTCCAACTTATGAAGTAATGGATTAGAAATCTGTTTCAAATCGAAACAAATTGTGATTGTGTTGTATTACGCAATTAGGGTGCAGGTTTGAAATTATTTCAAGAATTGCCAATCCTATCTTTTTCCGCAGTATTTACTATGCTCCAAATTTAGTTTTTTTTTTGTTTACCTGTGAAGCGTTTTTGATGTTGTTTCAAATAAATTAGCAATGAAAGCCTTTCAATTTCATATTTTCAAGAATTTTTTATATTAATTTTTGTGACATTCTGGGATTTTTCTGAAACTAAGGGTAGGGTAAGCCATGATAATTAAAGGATTTTTTTTAAGCCTTTTTTTCCTAAATATCGGCGTATGTCAAACCTGATTGCCTGTCATCTGTTGGATTGCTGGGAGGTTAGGAAGAAGTGGGATGGCATAAATAAGTTAATTAATTCGATTATCTCACAATTTTTAAGTATTTCAACAACGAGCAAATTCGATTTTTGCCAGCACTATCGACTGTTTCATCGGCAACTCAAAATATTTTTTTAACATTTGTACCTCGTTAGGTAGCTGATTAAATGAAGATATCTTCTCCGTAATTTGTACGCTTAATGCTATAGTAAAATTACGAGATAACTGGTGTCAAAGTTCATGTACTTAGATGATTTTTGAAAATGGTTAGTAAACTTCTTCCTTTAACTTTTACCTGTTTGATGTTTTAGAAAATTTGGTTGCATCGAAAGGTTTATTAAAGTATTAGCTAGGTATCCCATGGAAAAGCAACGAAGGCCATTCAATATGAGAGTTTAGAGACATTTAGTGACGAATTCTGGAAATACAAAATAATATACTTAAATTTTTTTGTTTGATTCTCAATAATGTTTATTTTTTATTTTGTGTGTTTTTTTATTATTTTTATTATGCTTTTGGTTTGTTATTTAATTCAATCTTATTCAATTTAATTTAATTTAATTCAAGTAAATGTAAAGTATAAAATATTATCGATATTAGTTCTAATTACATTGTTATACATCTTTATATTAATTATTATTGTCTAGTGAGATCTAAATAAAATGCTGTGCTTACCTTTAATTTAGATGCATGCAATGCTATTGTATTTGTAAATGTTATATACTTTGAATATCTGTGTGTGTATTTAGTTGGTTTGCCTAAATAAATAAATAAAAATTGGGTTTTCTCGATTTCCATAAAGTTTGTGCCTAGGCTTTATGGGGTGGTTAATTGTTGCAAATGGATCACACTATCACGTCCTTGAAGGAATACGACAAATTACCAGTCACCCTGTATAAGTAACTAAGTTATGCCATCCTTAAAGTAGGTACTAGTTTTTGTTTACTTATCAAAGAAGTTTATGGTTTGTTTATGTTTATTTTTGTCTGGGACAGTCACTTTTTTCAGGATGGCCGACTGTTACAAAATTGAATAGTAGTAGAATAAGAGAAATTGTTATCGATTTAATTTTTCGACTAATATTTGTGTTCTCTATGGTAATCATTTTTATAAATGGCCGTCAAATGACGGTAGAATCAGTTTTTGTTCGAGCGTCGCCGCGTCGTGACGACAAGAATTTTACGAACGGTTGACTTGTTTAAGCGCGAAAATTAATAAGTAATTTAAAATAATTCACATTAAAAAAAATCTGTTCAAAAACGTTCCTATTGGTTTTTATTTAAAACTTCATACACAGTAAATAACTAGTAACCATTCTGACACTCAAAACTTACTAAGGAAGGGAATATCATCCTACCTATAGGTACATAAAGTATTCATTCCCCTTTCTGACACGTGCAAGGTATCATTAAAATTAAAGGGTAGGTCCGTAATTTCGTGTCAGTAACGTATCTAGCGGACTCTGCAGCCTCGGCGCGGCGCTGTCGGAACGCGAGAGCCGAGAGGTCGCAGCACTCGCGCCTTACGTAACGCTCGTCCTAAAACAACGCGCGTGCGCGAGCGGCCGCGCACCACGCGCAGCGCGCACTGCGAGCGTGCGGCAGTGAGCTTCGCCGCGCCGCTGCCGTCACACTGAGCGCTCCACGCCCCGCGCCCCGAGTCCTCCGCGACACACGCGACCCCGCTCAAAACATGATCCTCTCTAGATCGTATTGAAACCGTTCCAAATCAGCGAGCGACCAGCTACAGCGTCGAAAGTGCGCGCTCCTTGGTCCCGCAGCGCTCGCGCGTCCGATGCACCGCCGAACAGCGAGGTAGGTGCCGCTGCCGGCCGCGCCGAGCCGTCTGGCGAGTGGTGAGCGGAGACCCGTGCGGTGTGCTCGTCGGTTGCCCCAGTACCTAGATGTTCGATCGCGTGTGCGGTGCGGTGCATTGTGTCGTGTGACGTCGATCGTATCGAGCTATGCTCGCGCTGGAGCCGTCTGGCGCGCGTGGGACTCGCGGCTCCTAAGTGGATTAGCGCGCGCCAGGGCCCTGGGGCACGCTCGACCGCGGCGGTCAGCTGTGCTGCGGCCGCTCGCGTCCGCTGGATGGTCACTCGTACACGTAAACAATAATATCGATCTCGTCTGCTACCAACGGCGTTGTGTACGTGCTCTATGCTCTTTTTTTTCAATTATACTGAGGTAACATTTTAGAAAAAACCTAATGTCTATCCGTAAAAGTTGAATATACATATTATTATGTAGATTATTTGTCCGAAGTTCTCACAAAGAAACACCTCTAAATTCCAGTAGGTAGGTACCTAGTTAAACAAAATAAATCGGTAAGTCGGTACTCGGTAGTCGGTAACCCACATAACATTTAATAATTAAGTGCATAATTAATTACTAAAGTAGGTACATAAGTAAGATGTCAATGCACAGGTCGAGGCTAGCTAGGTAGGTAGGTACTAGGAAGTAAATTCAAAGTGATAGAGCTAGAGAAGTGAAGAAGTTTCGCGCGAGTGATGTTTACGTAGCACTAAACATTTTTAAGTCCTGTGCACACTCAGAACGGACAAGACAATAGAGACACAAGTTATAGCACATAGGTAGGTACTTCAACATGGTACCCATGGCGTCCGTCGAAGCCACCAGATAAATTTGGGTTAGGTATCTTTGTTTTTTTTTTGTAGCTAAGTAGCGATCCTATTTTGTTGCTATTTATGAGGTTGCCAACTTTTTCTGGAAGAAATAGAGTATATCTGATTTCAGAGAAGGTAGTACACCAGATTAATAAAAAAATTGTATTTTTTAGCACTTTTTACGATACATAACAATTTTTTATTGTTTTTAAAAGAATTAAGGCTCTTACAAACAGGCGCGACACCAAGGCACCGCTCGTTGCGCGACGAGCGGTGCCTTTGTGTCGCGTCGCGTGTGTCGCCTGTTTGAAGGAGCCTTTAAAAGACTTCAAACATCCTAATTCTAAGTTAATATAGATCAGGAGCTAATCCATTGGAATGAAACCCTGTTCCTCTCTTATCGCCACTTCATATTCATCTCGGAAAAGACTCTCGGTGAATGCTGAAGTGGCGAGAACTGATAATAATAGCAATTTTTATTTTTTTGATTTTACTAGTTCTACGACATCTGTTTCCATTTCCAACAGCTTGTCACATTGACATTATATTTTGACGTGACTGATAGTAGCTGCGTTCAGAAACGCCCGAGTTTTATGGGTACCAGTATAATACGTTCAGTAAACTGCTGTACCAAAAAAGTCAGTTTATGTAAAAAGAGTAAAGTAGACCTACAAGAAAAACAGTATAATACTCTATTTTAGAGTACGGTTGGCAACCCTAGCTGTCTACAGAATCTACAGATCGATATTCTTTGTACGTAGGTTCGTCTACACATGAAACAGGGTAGGTAGTACTCAAAACAGGTAAACAAAGATCGGATTTGTTAAACTGGGAAAAAATTTATTTATTTTCAAAACAAAAGTAAACAGTACCTAAGTAATAAGTTACAAAATTTAATTATAATTTTAAGTTAATAATAAGTTAGGATAAGTACGCTATCGCAATAGGTTACCCTGTAATGATAGATGTGAGTTGGAAATCTATACATATAGTCCAGGGTCGATAATTTTTAAAACCAAAAAAAATCATAATAGGATGAAACCCATTAGAGAAGGAGGGAAATATGATAAAAATGAAAGGAAAAATAATTTACGGGCGATCTGAGGTTGGGAAGGGGATGGGGGTGAGTTTTTAAGGGTAAAAAACGGTTTTTCTCGATTTCCGGCAAAACTAAAAGTCCTATCGAAAAAAGTCAAATGGAAAAGTTGTAGATAATAAAAAGATCTAAAACTTTTGTATTTACACTTTTTTCACATAACCTCAAAATTTATGTGAAAAATTCAAAAAACCAAGTTTTTGGTTTTTTATTTTTATCTTTTACAAAAATTTTTTTTTTTTAACGAAATTTTGTGAAAACTTACCTTTTTATGTCCCAAATACGCTGTAATTTATTTAATTAAAAATATTTATTTTTTCACCTTATTTTGAATTAATATCGAAAAAACACCCTAATTTTCAATCGAAAATTCACCCGTCAAAATATCAGCTTTTTTCAAAAAGTTGGTGTGGTTTCTGTTCGTTGAAATCTCTACTTTCCGATGGTGAAAAAAAAAATATATGTTACTATGGTAAATCTTCTCAGAAAATGCAAAAATTGAGTTGATTGATACAGATAAAAATAGAGATAGTATTTACCTTCCTATGCAGATTCGAAAAGTTTTATTGTTTTTTTAAGTAAACTTGTCACAATTATCTTCAAGAAACTCAGCGTGCACGTGTATTTTTATAAACGATGTTGTATACTGTACTGTATTTCGAATACTGGTTAGGCTAGCGGTTGTAACAGCTGCTACGAAATATATAGTATATAATAGTAGGTATGTATGTAGTAAGACCCAGACCCGCCTAGCCCCTTCCCCACTTCTCCACGAAATACCTTTTGATGGGCTACAATTTTTCGTAGGTCACTCAGGTATATCTACTCAGGTATATATATAATTTATCTCAAAATAGTTATAAATAAGCATCTACGCATATAATTTAAAGAAAATTAGACAACTTTCTCCAAATATTGTAGATGTCTTATTAAATATTAATTTAATTAACTTATTTGTTTGTTAATTATAGTAGTATATTTTTATTTGCATTTTTTTTGTTATCAACGTCACATGTAATCTAACGTTTTTCGAGTAATTAAAGTCTAAATTTTAATAAATAGCTCAAAATTATTTATAATAATTAAAAAAAATTTTTCGAATTCAAGTTTTTTTTGAATTTTTGCATTTTCTGAGAAGATTTACCATAGTAACATATATTTTTTTTTTCACCATCGGAAAGTAGAGATTTCAACGAACAGAAACCACACCAACTTTTTGAAAAAAGCTGATATTTTGACGGGTGAATTTTCGATTGAAAATTAGGGTGTTTTTTCGATATTAATTCAAAATAAGGTGAAAAAATAAATATTTTTAATTAAATAAATTACAGCGTATTTGGGACATAAAAAGGTAAGTTTTCACAAAATTTCGTTAAAAAAAAAAAATTTTTGTAAAAGATAAAAATAAAAAACCAAAAACTTGGTTTTTTGAATTTTTCACATAAATTTTGAGGTTATGTGAAAAAAGTGTAAATACAAAAGTTTTAGATCTTTTTATTATCTACAACTTTTCTATTTGACTTTTTTCGATAGGACTTTTAGTTTTGCCGGAAATCGAGAAAAACCGTTTTTTACCCTTAAAAACTCACCCCCATCCCCTTCCCAACCTCAGATCGCCCGTAAATTATTTTTCCTTTCATTTTTATCATATTTCCCTCCTTTTCTAATGGGTCTCATTCTATTATAATTTTTTTTCACTTTTCATTATTTTTAAAGGCTTCTACCCTGGTCTAATATAATAAAACTAGCTTTTGCCCACGGCTTCGCCCACGTGGATGTCGGAAAATATCCCACAGGAACGAATTACCGAGATTTTATACCTAATAACCGAGGAAATTGTCATTGACTCCTACCGCTGCGCCCGCGTAGCTACGCGTAGTTTTGAAACTGTGATATCTTTTAAACTATTCATTTAAATGATATGATGTCAAGGCATATTTTAATCTAAATTAAATGCCCAATTTAAATAACATATTTTATTGTATGTTTTTATTATTTACACACACGTATTTACATTATTTAAAAACTATCAGACTTAAAATAATAATATGTACAAGTACATAAAAAGAGGGGGAGGGGGGGAAATAATCATAAGGCATCAAAAAATTCGTCCGCATCGCTGTCAATAGGAAAAGTGCGCAAAAGGCTGGCAGCATTGCCATGTTGTATGGCAATGCTGATTCTTTGACCAAAGAATAGGCCAGCCCTCTGGTCACGTGAAGAGTCGACCAGCCGCTTGGCGATGTCTTAAAAAACAAGGTGGGCACTCGGACCCCATGGCCCTAGTGTTTCAACCCCAAACGGCTCAAACATATAAGTCCCAATAAGATTGGAGTATTTGGACTTTTTGAGGTTTTCCGCACCTGCAGCAGCTGCCCCAGCACAGCCCGCCGTGCTAGGAAGATGGGATGGCGCAAGGATGTCGACACACGTTGCATCCCACACCAAAGGCCTACCTACCTTCCAAGGCATTATGGTCATTCCGTCTGGTGCCAAGCCAGTGGGTTCTAAAACAGCTGGCACTCCGGCGGTGACAAGAGCACGACGGATGATGTCATTGATGCTGGCGTGCCGTGCTATCCGGCCTGCGCTCATACTGCAGGATAGGCCATGGTGTCCGAGACAGTCCTTCACCAGACAGTCCAACACCTTCACCGCATTGGCAGCGATGCGGAGCCACACAAGGAGCACCCAGACACAGACAGGTAGCGAGCCGGAAGGTGGTATCACCCAGCATAGTGTCTATGTTGGGTGACGGTAGCGCCTGAAGCCAGAGGCCCGACTCCTACTCACCCACAGCCAGCAGGCGGGCACACTCAGCAGTATTGGTGGACGTATTAATAAGATTGTTCCGTACCAACCTGCAGAGCGGCTCATCCCACTGCCTCTGGGAAGATGGGTTCACGGGCCGATCTGTATTCGGGCAAGTCGCTTTCCAGGCGGGCTATGGCTACAATACTCTGGTACGGTCTCCGACCCAACGAATCGAGAACCCGTGCATCTCACACAAACAATTCAATTCGACTCTACTTTATCTCGTCTTACTCAAAAACCTCAATAGGTACTCGGCCCTCTATACATCACGTCAAGCTTAGTTTGATTACGCTCGTCGTTTTCTAATAATACAAAATCCCTAAACGATTTTTTTGCTATACCTTTTGCCTTTTTCTAATATTCTCTGACGCAATCTCGCGGACTTCATCAACGTCCTATCATAATAATTTAACTTTGCAAGTTAGTGTCGGGAAGTACATTTCAAAATCAAAACAAATAACACACAAAAACCTCAAGTTGGTGTTCGCTGAGCTGAATACACGTGTTTGACTAATATCCGTCAACGCAACAACGTTATTGGTGCCGATTCCCTTGTTCACAAACTAAACTAAATTTAAGTTCAGTGTATCTTTTTCTTTCTATTTCATTAAGAAAAGGACAGAAGATAAATTTTAGTTTAGACCTGTCAAATTAATTAGCTCCTGTCACTACTCCATACAAGTTTAGACGTGATTAAAAACTTGCATAGGTACTAAAATTACGTCAATTTACGTAAAGCGTTGATTAATTTGACAGGACTAAACTAAAATTTATCTTCTGTCCTTTTCATAGTGAAATAGAAAGAAAAAGATGCACTGAACTTAAATTTAGTTTAGTTTGTGAACAAGAGAATCGGCACCATTAACTCGTTTGCCACTTAATTTGGCTACACAACTCTACTTTACTAACGACCATTTAACACCACAGAGCATGTAACTTTATTTAACACCAGAATCGTTAATAAAACAACAAAGCTCACTTTTTCATTTTAACGTGCCTGAGGGTAGCTGTGCGACGCAAACTTCCACTCGCTGTTCACTGCTTGCAACACGTACTCCAGTATCCGACTAGCTGCCACAGTTCGTGCACCGGTTCCCGAAGTGTCCTGGTTTTTCACATGTGAAGCATACGAAGGGCTTCACTGACGACTGCGGGGCTGCTTGGCTCGATACTGAGGCCGTCATAGATCTTTCTCTGCTGTCAATCGGTTTGGCTTGGCTGTCGCGCACCATGATCACGCATAAGCGCTTGCATGTTTTAATTTTAATGTTCAAACACGGCACGCCAACGGTCATTTTCATCGTTTTCATTATGTGAATGAACCAACACGAATCCCACTTATGATGGCGAAGACGGGTATGTGACAGTTCCGATCCCCGTCATAAATGGTTGACTTAAAAATAGCACGTGTTAAATATTATACATGTCGGAGACGGGTATGTGACTTTCGTTATTATCTGCGATATTTCAACTACTGTGGGCGTAGTGTGGGTAGTGTTGGTTAATGCGCAATAGAAGAACAGTTTGCAGTTCAGATCACATTATAATTTACTATCAAATTAATCACACTAGCTAAATTATACACACACTGGGTGCGACGGCGTTTACTAAAATCATCAATTAACAAAATGATCACAAATTACAACTAACACAATAACTGAGCACCACGAATCGAGAACAGTTCCGCGACGTCTTGACTCCGATGCGATCAAATTTTGCAGCAGCTTGTACCCGCAGTCTTCAGTAGAAATATACCATTGCTTGCGACTGGTGGTGCCGGACTGCTCCGTGTGGTGCCGGACTTAAAGAATAGCACTATACTATTTCTTCACATGGGTGTCGTAAAAGGCGACTAAGGGACTTACTAGAGAATCAATACTGGGTCCATTCTTATTCTTAGTATATATTAATGACTCACCTTTTTATTTAAAGGATATCTGTAACGTTGTACTGTTTGCAGATGATACCTCTCTTATTTTTAAAGTAGACAGGAATAGACAAGATTTTGACGACGTAAACAGTGCACTCTCAATGGTTACGGATTGGTTTACAGTAAATAACCTTATTCTCAATGCCAAGAAAACGAAATGAGTAAAATTCGCTTTACCAAATGTTAGAAATCTAGGACCCAACATCGTCTTAGATAAAGAGGTGCTTGAAACTGTGAACTCGGCAGTTTTTCTGGGCATAACAGTAGATGTCAAACTTCAGTGGGGCCCACATATATCAAGCCTAGCGGGAAGGCTCAGTTCGGCCTCCTATGCTGTCAGGAAAGTAAGACAATACACTGACGTTGATACAGCTCGGCTAGTCTATTTTAGTTATTTTCATAGCGTTATGTCCTATGGTTTTCTGCTGTGGGGCAAAGCCGCTGACATTCAAAATATATTTGTTCTTCAAAAACGAGCAGTTCGAGCAATTTACCAGCTAGGTGTCAGAGTTTCCCTAAGACGATTTTTTTAAAGATGTTGGTATTCTCACGGTGGCATCACAATTAATTTTCGCCAACATCTTATATATTAGGCAAAATATACATTTATACACTAAAACAAGTGATATTCACAATGTTAACACTAGAAATAAGGACAAACTACGAGCTCCATTTCACCGGCTTCATAAGGTTCATAACTCATTTGTTGGGCTTAGTATAACCTTTTATAACAAGCTACCCTCTTCTTTGCTAGATTTGCCTTTTAATGCGTTTAAAACTAAAGTAAAATCCAACCTTTGTTCAAAGGCATACTATTGTATCAACGACTACTTAAATGATAAGAATAGTTGGTTGCTGTGATTAACTCAAGACAATGTTAATGTTCTTTCTCCAGAATTAGCTTACCTACTGACAGTTTATATGAGTTTATATAATTGTCTATTTTATTTGAATTTATAAGTAATTTTATTTTTTTACTTATTTTTTACGAGTCAATTTATTTTTATTTATTGTTGACATAATCTACTCATTACAATGTTTTTGTTATGAGTTGTATTGCAATTTGTGGTTAGCTAGCGACCTCGACAATTGATCGTATTATTTTTTGCCTGAGCAACCGGCAGCAAGTTCGTCATGCTCCCTTAGTTGTCACTGCTTACGGTAGCGTCGGGGGTCGGGTTGCCTCCTTCCCTCAAATATGGCGAGGGGGGTAATGGCTGATCTTTGCGTTATGCTCGTGAACGGGTGCTGCTTGTGGTGACTGGTCGTCTTGCTGATCATGGTTTTGTTACTGTTACTAGTAATTAACTGTTTATTTATTTTACCTCGATGGTCCTAGTTTATCATTTATAACTGTCAATTACAGCTTTATGTAAGCGGGCACGCCCTTTATGTCTGGAGGTTTTTATTTAGTTCTGTTTACGTTTAGTTTTTTTTTTTAATATATAATACTTGAGTATTCTTGAGTGTTCTCGATGTTTTGGTTGGTATATTGGCGTGTGCTAGCTGACATACGGCCTATAATTTATCATTTGAATTATGTTTTGTGTTGCATAATGTAAGTTATTTTGTATACTATTGTATAGAATCATTCTCTAACTTGAACAGACAGCTGTGCTGCTGGGGAGTTTGTTGCGCCACTTCTTCTTCCCAGCTAAAGGCACTAGGAAGTGGTGAAGGGTGGGCGTTTTTGGGGGACTGTCTTATGTAATTTTGACGTTCGAAAAATGCTGATTCTCAGCCTAGTTTGAATAAATGACTTTTGAATTTTGAATTTTGAGAATGGGCAACAGCGTTCTCTATGCATTTTTAACACCATACTGCGATCGCCAACCAGCCAGACAAGTACCAGAAAGAAATGGCCTCTAGTGCTCGGCGGCCCATCTGCCCTTGGCTACGGTAGCGGTCAAGGCCACGGTGAGGCAAGGGGTGCAAAGAATCCCCGGAAGAGATCCGGCTACCATAACCCACCGGAAACTGGACCTGGCAATATATAACACGCGTACACTCCGGACCGACGAAAAGATCATCGAACTCTAGGAAGAATTGAGCAGGTTACGATGGGGTATAATAGAGTTATCTGAAGTCCGAAGAGAGGGGGAGGACTCGATAATCCTCAAGTCCGGGAACTAGCTCTATTTCCGGGAGAGCGACTAGCAGTCCCAAGGTGGTGTCGGGTTTATCGTCCATAAGTCCCTTGTGAGCAACGTAGTGAAAATCGAGAGTGTGTCGACCAGGGTGGCATACCTTATACTCAGAATATCCGCAAGATATTCGCTGAAGGTCGTACAGGTTTACGCCCCGACTTCGTCACATCCCGACGATGAGGTGGAGACCTTGTATGAGGATATTTCCAGAGCCATGCATGACTCTAAAACTCATTTCACCGTTGTCTTGGGGGACTTCAACGCGAAACTGGGCAAACGAAACGATGATGATGGGGCACTTTGGAGTTGGACGCTGGAACCACTGGGGTCACCTACTGGCCAGTTTTATGTAGCAGGAAGGCCTTTATGATGAATTCTTTCTTCAGAAAACGTGAGCACGGAAAATGGACCTGGCAAAGCCCTGATGGTGCAACAAAAACTAAGATTGACTTCATTACGTCGACGAAGAAGCAAGTATTCAATGATGTCTCTGTGATCAACGCGGCGAAAACCGGAAGTGATCACCGTATGGTAAGAGGCACATTGAACTCGAATATCAAGCTGGAAAGATCTCGACTGATGAAGTCTACGCTCCACCCAGCACCGAACCAGGTACAAAACCCCGAGAGCTTTCAGATCGAACTTCAGAATCGTTTCGAGTGCTTAGGGAGCTCCGTGGACGATTATAACGATAGGTTCGTTGAAACTGTCCATATGGTCGGGTCCAAGATTTTCAAGACCCGTCGTACAAATCGAAACAAGAAGCTCTCTGATACTACTTTACAGCTCATGGAGGAGACGCGCGAGATGATCCTGCAGTCTTCAGACGATGCGCTCAAATACCGGCGGCTCAATAGTCAGATCTCTAAGTCCTTGAAAAGCGACCTTCGCCACTATAATACGAACCGTATTAAGGACGCAATAGAGCGGAACAAGAGCTCCAAGGTTTTTACAAGAGATCTGTTTATTGGACAGAGGACAGAGCCAGCTTGCGAAACTGAAGACCAATGATGGCAGAATCGTATTCGCCAAACCTGAGCTGTTGAGAGAGATCGAGAGTTTCTATGGACAGTTATACACGTTAACCAGTAACCCCGCTACGAATATAGCAAACGACCCAAGAGCTAGATTGACTCGACACTATACCGAAGACATCCCGAACGTCAGCTTGTACGAGATTAGGATGGCTCTGAAGCAGCTTAAAAACAACAGGGCGCCGGGTGATGACGGAATTACGGCCGAACTCTTCTTAAGGCCCTCCAGAAGCTTTTCGATTCCGTCATACTCGAGGGTCAAACGCCTCAGGCATGGAACAGAGGTGTGGTGGTACTCTTCTTTAAAAAGGGCGACAATGCCCTGCTTAAGAACTATAGGCCCATCACACTTCTGAGCCATGTCTACAAGCAGTTTTCAAGAGTTATCACGAACCGTCTCGCGCGCAGGTTTGACCACTTCCAGCCTCCCGAACAAGCCGGATTCCGTAAAGGCTTTAGCACCGTAGATCACATACATACGCTGTGGCAGGTTATACAGAAGACCGAAGAGTATAACCTGCGTCTCTGCTTAGCGTTTGTGGATTACGAGAAAGCCTTCGATTCGATCGAGACATGGGCTGTGCTGCTGTCTCTTCAAAAGTGCCAGGTAGACTATCAGTACATCGAGGTGCTAGTGTCTGTACAAAAACGCCACTATGTCAGTCCGACTCCAGGACCAGACCTCGAAACCTATCCTTCTGCAGCGAGGTGTGAGACAGGGAGACGTTATCTCTCCGAAACTGTTCTGGTCTGGTCTTCAAGGATTTGGATTGGAAAGGGCTAGGCATCAACATCAATGGCGAGTATATCACTAACCTTCGGTTTGCCGACGACATAGTTATCATGGCTGAGACCATGGAGGACCTCAGTACAATGTTCGATGACCTCAGTAGAGCCTCCGAAAGAGTGGGTCTTAAAATGAACATGGACAAGACAAAGGTCATGTCAAATGCTCATGTGACACCCATTTTCATGAAGATCGGAGCTACGCTCGAAGTTGTGGACGAGTATGATTACCTAGGACAAACTGTCTAGCTAGGTAGGTCCAACTTCGAGAAAGAGGTCAATCGGGAAGCTACGCAATATCTTCTCCCACATACCAGTGTCTCAAGATGAAAGTCTTTGACCAGCACGCGTAGCATGACCATAATAGAAACGAGTTTTGTCGACGGAAGAATAGATAAAATGACAGATAAACAATCACAATCTGTCGTTTTGTCTATTCTTCCGTTGACAAAACTTGTTTCTATTATGGTCATGCTATGCGTGCAGTGCGTGTTGCCAGTAGTCCCTTGGTACTGAAACGTGGTCGCTCACAATGGGCCTTATCAGAAGGCTAAAAGTCACCCAAAGGGCAATGGAGAGGGCTATGCTTGGAGTTTCTCTACGTGATTGAATCAGAAATGAAGAGATCCTCAGGAGAACCAAGGTAACCGGCATAGCCCGAAGAATTGTCAAACTTAAGTGGCAATGGGCGGGGCATTTTGCTCGCAGAATGGATGGCCGATGGGGTCGAAAAGCTCTGGAGTGGCGACCACGTACCGGAAGACGTAGCGTTGGATCGCCTCCCATAAGATGGACCGATGACCTTGTGAAGGCCGCAGGAATCCACTGGATGCGGAAAGCAAAGAATCGGTCGAAGTGGCGGTGCTTGGGGGAGGCCTATGTCCAGCAGAGGACGTCTTTCGGCTGAAATGATGATGAATTAATGATTGCTTGCGAAGGTTCGTTTTTAGTGAATTAATGGACGCCTGCGTTTCTTCACATCCTACTGGCTCAACATAGATACACTGACTGATACAGATTATTCCTGACGCACGGCTATCACTAAAATAATATAACAGTAGATTCTAAACATACGGGATTTCACATTAACAGTCACCTAACCATAGATATTTATTTTTATTATAACCAAAGTTGACAGAAGACGCCTAAACTTTATGTTTTTCTGTGCACGTTCTACGAACTTTCATATAATACATAACATCACGCCTTATTTCCCCGAAGGGTTGGGCAGAGGTGTCCCTGTAGCAGGTACACCCACATTTCGCCAGTTATGTTTAAGTCCCATGTAATAGGGGGTGAGCCTATTGCCATCAACCGGGCACAAATCCAGACTCCGAGCTTCTACTGAGAAATTTCAGATAGAAAAACCCAATAATAATTTGCCCGACCCGGGAATCGAACCCAGGACCTCATGCTCAGCAGTAGCGCTTGCGACCACTAGACCAACGAGGCAGTCTTCAAACCGCTTAGCTATTTGCTTTGTTGAAAGTTGACTAAAATATCCGTTCTTATATAATATGTCATACTCATGATTGACTCCATAAAAGTATAGCGGGATGGTAATCATTTAAAAGGTTAAATCTGAAACTATCCACTACATTCGTTCCCTTTTCAGCCCAGTGAAGTATTGGAATAATTCGATTGTTGTATAGTGGTAATAATACTAGGTACCTCATTAATAGTAAGTATATTCAGCAATTAGTGAATAAAGGACGGATTTAAAGCGAGCGATTCATGGCCCTCGATATAAATCCGTCGTTTTATTCAAGAATTGCATACTATACTTTATACCATTTCTTTCGCTAAATGTTTTCTTTTTCTCGTAAAAAGAAAAAAAATTGTGAAAGAAAATATACATTTAATAAAGAAAAAAGGAAGGTTAAATTAATTAAAATGCACATGCAGGGTAGACGGCTTTCATGCCATCGTGCGCAAGCGGCTCGCGTCGTTATTAAGCAGAGTCCGGGGTAGCACTAACAGCATCCTTCAGGTAATTGCGGATAAACAGGATTCAAATATCCTGAAATCATTTATTCGTGTTCACATTTTGTAACGTTACTTATAATTATTATGGACATGGTCTGAAATAAAGGATTTATTATTTATTTATTTATTATTAAAATTGGAACAATTACTAAAATTAAGAGTAATTTTCTTAATATTATTATTAAAATAGCCCCAATTTACTAATGACAGCAAAGAACACAAAACAGTTTTTATTCTAATGCTAACTCCTTGTCGAAAATGTCGACTAATCAAATCTCAAAGAGTTATTTGAACAAGAAGTTTGTTTGTCGAGTACTCTTTGCATATGGAGTTTGTATCGAGTATTTTTTCACAAGGAGGTTGAGATGAAGGTCGAATATAATGGTGTGTTCTAAATTCAAACACCAAAACAGTGATTAAAAGTGCTTTTTATTCACTGTTTTCAGTGAATAAAATAAGCTTTTTAGAGGGGGAATGGTATAAAAACTTATTTTATCATTGCCACTCGAAAAAGAGCATTTTATTCATCGATAACAGTGAATACAACACTCTTTTACTCACTGAGTGAATAAAACTTTTTGAATTTGGAACAAGCATGAACAAACGATAAATAAAACGTGCTAAAAGTACATATTGGTGCCGATTCTCTTGTACACCGAACTAAACTAACTAAACTATCTCTAAAATTCCTTACTTTTGACTATGAGAATCTTAAAGCTATTCTGCAAAATAAATTCTCTAAATTTAAAATTAATTTTGACACATCTAAATCGAATTTGACAATCGCGACTCCACACGTGATACCTAACCACGTGATCTTTTTAGAGCCGGAGGCGCGCAGGGAGGGCAGCCTCGTCGTGTTTTGTATGGAATTTTTCACTTTTTGTATGGAAAATAAGAAAAATTATTACCTACATGTAGAGTGTTAGGGGTTTAAGGGTTTTATAAAGGGGGTCGAAATTTTCATTATTTTTGCGATTGGACACACCGTTTTCGAGATAAAAGCAAAAGAAAAAAAAAAGATTCAGTACTGTTTTTGCATTTGAAGTCGAGGTGTTGGTGTGAATTTATAGTTCATGACAACCAATTTTATTCCACACGTTTTTAGTCGCGATTAAAAATAGTCAGATTTAGTTAGAAAATCTAAATTTTAGGTGAAAAACGTCAAATTCAGAATAGCAAAAATGTTATTTTCACTAAACTAATATCTCGTTGCCATCTTAGTGCTGTCAAACTAAAATATAGTTAAGTTGTGTCACTTTAGTCTATTTCAGAATGGGAAATCGTCGTTTGACAGAAATAAACTAAATTTTGGTGATTTTTAGTTTAGTTTAGAGGCATTTGTGACAAGAGAATCGGCACCACTGGCTGGCTAAATGGAGCTATAGAGCTATACAATTAAATAAATTAAATAATGCGCGCAGGTGACGCGAGGGTGAGGGTGGGAGCGAGACAAAACACTTGTATATCCTCATGTAGTAATAATATGTTTTAGTTAGGAATCTGCATTATTTATGCACGTATGGTGATGCCTGCGGATTATAATTTTTTTATTTATTTTTTATGTTTTTAATCATATTTACCTATTATTATAATTCGTTGTACAGTTGTCTTATATTCTAAGCACTGTTTATTTTATTTTGTTACATATTTAATGGAAAAATCACTGAACCTGACTTGATTTCCGTACATCTTCTTTTTTTTCGGGTGACCACTGAAAATCAGCGCTGTGCTGTGGGTCCCGCATAGCACAGCATCATGCTGAGTGGAAGCCTTCTTGTCGCAGTAATGTCGTGCAGCTGCCGCCTTAGTAAATTCTGTTTTATGCTCGTGATTTATTATGTACTTTGTGTTATTCTTTGTTTACTCATGTTTTTTATGTATGCACGTGTTTCTGTGACAAATAAACCTATTTTTCTTTCTTTCTTTCTTTTCTTTCTAATAGAGTTTTTTGGTCCTTACAAGAAACAGGATCGATTGGTATCAAAAAGTTTTTATGAAATTGACATGATTCTTGTTGACTGCACAATTAATTCCAAAATCTGGGAATGCAGATCAAAAAATTTAAAAAAGTTAAGGACAGTCTCCTTAGACCGTTTTTCTTGTAGCGACAACGGTTAAAGTAGGTACCTACTATAATAAGAACCATCTTTGCTCTAAAATAACTTATTTAATTCTGAATATAATTATTTAACCTCAAAATAAATCCAAATTCCCAAATGAATCTTAAAGTCTTTACCCCAATATCATAATCTAAAACTGTTTAATAAAACTACGTATTTACAATATTTCAGGTGTAAGGATAATAATATGAAACACCAAGATATTTTGTCAGTCATTTATATTACTTTGCCAACATCAAATTCAACACCATACCATGATATCTCCTATTCTCCACATAATATCACAATTTATTCAGTATTCTAATATGTACAATAAAACTAACAGGTTACCTTAATTTACAGTAGATCTCTAACCAATACTATGCCAATCTATCTTTTTATCGACACAGCCACTAAGCACGTCTTACCGTCACGAGCGCCTGACCCTGAAGGTCGTTATTCCGCCATTTTGACATATCGAATCTTTGGGTGTTGCCAGTACAATATTCAACAATTATGTAGGTATGAATAAATTAAACCTAACACTACCTACCTACCTTTATTGCCCCATCTCAAAATCCACCCTGAAAGCTGAAACCATGGATTCAGTACATGATTCTGAACCCCCCTGCGTTGAAATTTTTCGTCGGTTATTAAAAAAAAAACAGCTGTTTCGTAGAAAAGTGCAATACCTACGCGGTCAAAATGTATGGAACAGCAGATTTTTTTTTAAATAACCGACGAAAAATTTCAACACAGGGGAGTTCAGAATCATGTACTGAATCCATGGTTTTAGTTTTCGCGTCGATGTCCCTGCCACCCCGTATGTTATGATTGACTGCTTAGCTCCATAAAGGTACAGTGTGATGATAATCTTTTAATTAAAAGGTTAAATTCGTAACTATCTGCAACATTTTAACCTTTTGGCTAGTCTTTTTACAATTTGCGGTAAACTATAGAAGAATACAAACATCATGCAATATTGCTCATTCCCCATAGCAAATAGCGTGATCATAATTTTTGAAGTCTTTAGTGACGTTAAAATTTTTGGACTTTAGATATTTATACCAAATTTCAAGATAATCAAGCCACACAGTAAAATCTTCCCCTCTAAAAACGAATACCCCTTTTCACCCCGTTAGGGGTAAAAACCCTAAAATATGTTTTTATTTATTTTCGATCTTAAGTATAAATACTGAGTTTCGAGTTAATCAGACCGCGCGTTAAAATTCTTCCATACAAACTTTGACACACCCCAATCCTCCTTTAGGAGGTAGTTTAGTAGCCTTTCCGGCCGCCGCTGGTACCCCGTCCCTCGAGTCTGTCAAGAGAGGACGGGGTTGCGTGGCAGCACGGTTCGGGGAGATTGTTGTGGAAGGGGTATACTTCTCCCCGAACAGAACTCTCGCCGAGTTCCACAACTCCCTTGTGGAGTTGAGAGTCGTCGTCGTCGGGTTCGGTTCCCTCCCCGTGTTCGTCATCGGGGACTTCAATGCCAAAAATCTGGCTTGGGGTTCCCGCTTTACGGACACACGGGGCAGGATGGTGGAGGACTGGGCTCTGGAGACAGGCCTGGTCGTCCCAAACCGGGGTTCTGTCCCCAAGTGTGTGCGGATGCGGGGTGAAACAGTGGTGGACATTTCGTTCGCCAGCCCCGCTCTGTCGCCACGTGTAATCGACTGGCGCGTCATAGAGGGGGTGGAGACCTATTCCGATCACCGGTACATCCGGTTTGACGTCTCCGCCCAGACCTCGAGCGCGCCGGTCCGACAGGCCCCGAGTGGACCGCGGTGGGCGCTGAAGCGGCTGGACCGGGAGCTCCTCCTGGAAGCCTCGATCGTGCAGGCCTGCCGACATCAACGACGAGGCGGAGTGGTTCCGGGAGGCCATGTCCAATTTATGTGACGTGGCAATGCCCCGAGTCCACCCTGGACGCGCTTCGCGTCAGGTGTACTGGTGGTCGCAAGAGCTGGAAGCTCTACGCAGGGAGTGCGTTGCTGCGCGACGCCGGTACGCCAGGCACCGCAGGCTCCGTATCCGTCCTCCGGATACGGAAGCCATTCAGGCGGAGCTGTACGAGGGGTACAGAGCGGCGAAGACCGCCCTCCAAGCGGAGATCCTGCGGGCCAGGGCACTGGCCCGCGAGGAGTTGCTGGAGACTCTGAACAGAGACCTGTGGGGACGCCCATATAAGATGGTGCGGGAGAAATTCCGCCCATGGGCTCCCCCGCTGACGCAGTCTCCGGCCCCAGCTTGTGAAGGACGTGGTGAGCGCTCTGTTCCCTTCAAGAGGGGAACATACGCCCCCGCCCATGGCTCCGCCCATTGCGGTGCCCGATGCGGACCACACCGCCGACGACGACGACGATGCTCCGGAGATGACCGAGGTAGAGATGAGAGTGGCGGTACGCAGGATGAGTGCGAGGAATACCGCCCCAGGACCCGACAGCATACCCGGAAGGGCCTGGGTCCTGGCCATGGGGACTCTCGGGCCTCGACTGAGAGGGCTCCTAAGCGCATGCATGAAGAGGGGCCAGTTCCCACTTCGCTGGAAGACTGGGAAACTGGTCCTCATCAGGAAGCCGGGGCGCCCAGCGGACTCTCCGTCCGCCTATCGGCCCATTGTGCTGCTCGACGAGGTGGGCAAGCTCTTTGAAAGAGTCATTGCAGACCGCCTCGTCGCGCGTCGGGCAGCTAGTGCGGGTGGGGCCGGATCTGGCGGAGAGCCAATTCGGTTTCCGCAGGGGGCGCTCTACGGTGGACGCCATCATGCGCGTGCGGGCCCTCACGACGGGGGATGCTGTGGCCCGGGGTGGGGTCGTCTTGGCGGTGTCTCTAGACATCGCCAATGCCTTCAACACCCTGCCCTGGAGTTGCATCAGGGAGGCACTTCGGTATCACCGGATGCCGACCTACCTCTGTCGTGCGGTCGAGGCCTATTTGACGGACAGGGCTGTCATCTACCCCGGTCACCATGGAGAGTGAAACCGGCGAGAGATGTCGTGCGGTGTCCCACAGGGATCGGTCCTGGGGCCGCATCTGTGGGACATCGGATACGACTGGGTGCTGCGCGCCGACCTCCCTACCAGCGTCAGCGTCGTTTGTTACGCTGACGACACGCTGGTCCTGGCGCAGGGGAGGTCGTACCAGGCGGCGGCCGACTTAGCGTCACGCGGGGTTGCGACAATCGTCGACAGAATCCGGCAGTTGGGACTCGAGGTGGCCCTGCACAAGTCCGAGGCCATGGGTTTCTATGGTTCTCGTAGTGCGCCACCGTCGGGTTCCCAGGTAATGGCGGGAGGGGTTCACATCGGCGTCGAGTCTACGATGAAGTATCTGGGACTCGTCCTCGACAGCCGGTGGAACTTCGTGGAGCATTTTCGACGTTTGGCTCCAAGACTGGACCGGGCCGGGGCTGCCTTGAAGCGGCTCCTACCCAATCTGGGAGGTCCAAACGCTTCCTGCCGGAGGCTCTACGCGGGGGTCGTGCGGTCCATGGCCCTTTACGGGGCGCCGGTGTGGGCGCCTTCATTGAGGCGGCAGCCAGGCCGCTGGCTGAACGCGTCCCAAAGGGTCAAGGCGATCCGGCTGGCCCGAGGATACCGCACGGTCTCCTGCGAGGCGGCGAGCCTCATTGCCTGACGCAGGTCCTCACCGGACACGGCTGTTTCGGGAGGTACCTGTTCAGGATAAAGCGGGAGGAAACGCCCGGGTGTCGTCACTGTTTGGATCGCCCGGAGGACACGGTGGAGCATACGGTGGAGGTCTGCCCGGCTTGGGCAGGACATCGCCGTGTCCTCGTGGATGCGATCGGCGGCGGTGATCTCTCGCGTCCGGCCCTGATTCGGGCCATGCTACGGAGCGAGAGGAAATGGGCGGCCGTCACCTCTTTCTGCGAAGCAGTAATGCTCGCGAAGGAGGAGACGCCCTGGGCGTCGGGAATCACAGGAAGATTTCCGGCCACCGTAGGCGCGGGCTTGCGGACGGTGATCAATGGGTAGCTCGCCGTCCGATAAGGACCAAGCCCGGGTCGACGGCGCGTTGTGTTCCACGCGCGCCTCAAAGAGATGTCAGCAGAATTGACGGGGTCCGCTAGGGCCAAAGCCTGCCGGGGCTGCGAATATGGGCCGATAGGGATATCGTGGCCCCCCGGCAACATGGCAACCGAAGGAATACGGGTGGGTTTTAGTCAGTAAGAGTCTGACACGAGAAGTTATTTGATAATTTCCCACCCATAAAAAAAAAAAGGGGTAGTTTAGAAAAACAAAAAAATTGAAAACTTTATCATTTACATAGATAAATAATATCGTTTCAAGTTTATTGACTCAAGGAATAACATTTTTCATACAAACTAAATCCCCCTTTTCATCCCCTTAAAGATCGAATTTCCAAAAACCCTTTCTTAGTGGATGCCTACGTCGTAATAACTACCTGTGTGCCAAATTTCAGCCCAATCCGTTTAGAGGTTTGAGCTGTACGTTGATAGATCAGTCAGTCAGTCACTCTTTGCTCTTATAGATATAACTAGCTTTTGCCCGCGACTTCGTTCGCGTGGAATTCGTAAGTCACCATAATATATTAAAATAACAGTCAAATTTTGCAGCAGTTTGTACATGCAATATCTGTATTATCCTTAGAGTATATATACTCTAATATTATCCCGTTAGTAGTATTATCCCGTTATATTCTCAGTATTATCCCACTCCTCGCTCGGGTCACAAAATGTGTTTTGTTTTGTTTGTCGATGCATGATTATTTGCTGACTACCCACGAATAATAATATTCGTAGCTGACTACAAAGCTAGTGTAGAAGCTGAAAGGACCATGTCGGCCGCAGGCTATATTTTTAGCTCTATTAGAAGTCGATTGGCAGATGAAACTATTAATACTATTTGTTTTCTATGATCCTTTTTTCAAAACCAAAAGTAATTTTTTAATACTGTATAAGTAGGTACTTAAAATAATAATTTATCGTAAGTTGATTAAACCAAAGAGTTATATTTTATAATACACTAGCTTTTGCCTGCGGCTTCGCCCGCGTGTATGTCGGAAAATATCCCACGGGAACGTACTACCGAGATTTCATACCTAATAAATAACAGAGGAAAACGTCACTGACATCTACCGCTGCGCCCGCGTTGCTCCGCGTAATTTTGAAACTGTGATATTTTTTAAACTGTTTGCTCCGCGTAATTTTGACACTGTGATATCTTTTAAACTGTCTGCTCCGCGTAATTTTGAAACTGTGATATCTTTTAAACTGTTAATTTAAATGATATGATATACAGGCATATTTTTAATTTAAATCAAATGCCCAATTTAAATAACATATTTTTTGGATAAGGACTACTGTACCGGTCAAAAAAGCTTCGGAAATAACAATAATTTTTTTATCAAATTCTGAAAGATAAAAATGGTTACTGTGGGTCAGTCAACCTTAGAAGATAGACATATGCCATCGTAGACTTTTTGTTGAACTTTTTAAGATGAACACCGTAGAACATAAATTTAATGTATCTTTTCCGGTTAACGCAGCGCACGCCAGTAAAGCTCCCAGTCGGCATGATTTTTTCCGACTTCTTTAACAATAATCGTCATATTTCAGCCAATTTACACAAAACCTTAATGAATTATACACTAAAACCTTCCGCATGAATCATTCCGTCCATTGGTGAAAACTGTTGAAAATCCGTTCAGTAGTTTTTGAGTTTATCGCGTTCAGACAGACAGACAGACGCGGCGGGGGACTTTGTTTTATAATATGTAAGGAAACTCATTATTGTCATTCGTTTATTCATTCTGGTTCTTATTAAATTACATTTTTAAATATTTCTTAAAATAAAAGAATTTGAAAAATCTTTTAAAAATATAAAAAATAGAGGTCCGCCGGTGTCGGGAGCAGGGTCCAAGCTACCGGTGGTTAGGGCTGCAGAGACAGGAACCTCCTCACAATGCGAGCCGTATCGAGGAGTACTGCCTTCTGAATCAGGCGCTTGATCCAACCGCCTAACGACAGCCTCGAGAGATGTTGGTCGAGGCTTTCGGCCATCAGGCTATTAGCCGTTACGACAATTGGCACAATGATAGCCGAGCTCACATTCCACATGTCAACAACCTCGTGTGCTAAGTTGAGATATTTTATTTGTTTCTCTTTCTCAGCTTTCACGAGGTTCTCGTCATGTGGAATGGTAACATCGACTATCATTGCGCGGCGCGCTAATCGATCTATCACTACTATATCACGCTTATTTGCTACAATAGTCCTGTCAGTAATGATATACCGATCCCAGTACAACGTGACATGGTCATTTTCGAGAACTGGGTCGGGCACATACTTATAATACGGTATCTCAGAGTCCACAAGTTTATATTTCAAAGCAAGTTGCTGGTGAATAATCCTAGCCACTTGGTTATGTCTGTGCAAGTACTCGCCGTTAGCTAGACGCGAGCAACCAGAGATAATATGTCTGATGGACTCACCCAGACGATGGCATGCCCGACACACGTCAACCGTACCGTCCTTCATAATATGTCTCCGGTAGTTATTCGTCAAGATAACTTCGTCCATAATTGCACAGACGAAACCTTCGGTTTCCCCGAAAAGGTCACCGAAACGTAGCCTTGATACGGACGCTAAGAAATCTACACCGGGCTCATGAAGAGCCCGATAGAAGCGCCCGTGAAGCGCCTTGCTTTGCCATACCTCCTTGCGGTCATCTGTAGTAAGTACTACAGGTTTGCGCCAGTTCTCTTTAGCCATGGAGAGCGGGGTGAGCCCGTTGTCCATTGCGACCACATCTCTGAGGCAGCACACCTCGCGGTTGTGGAGGGTCTTTGCATTTAAAAAGCCTCGACCCCCGCACTTCCGCGGGATGTACAGTCTCATCACCGATGAACGTGGGTGATGCGTCCGGTCTGCGGTCAGGAGTGTACGGACCCTCTTGTCCAGGGCGTCGAGTTCGGTCTGAGTCCATTTGAGTATGCCGAAAGAGTACATCAAAACCGGCATGACCCAACCGTTGAAGGGTTGAACCTTGTTTCCGCCTGAAAGAAGACTATTTAATACCTTTTTCAGGCGACCAAAGAAGCGCTCCTTGAACGAATGCTTCATGTCAGTAATGTTGATGCCTAACGCTTCCGACATACCCAAATAAATATAGCTTTCGGTTGAAGAGAGGGATCTAAGGTGAATGGAGCCCGAGAGTTGGATCCCCTCGGATTCCATAATCTGCCCTCGTTTTACTTGCATGACTGCACATTTGTCCACACCAAATTCCATACTGATGGCGCCACTGAATGTTTCAGTTACCTTCAGTAGCTCAATCAGTTGCAATTTGTTGGGGGCAAAGAGTTTCAAGTCATCCATATATAGGAGGTGAGATATGACCTGACCTCCTCTCCTCAACCTATAGCCTAGACCTGAATCCTCCAGCAGTGTGCTTAGAGGGTTCAGGGCTAAGCAAAACGAAAGTGGACTTAAACTGTCGCTCTGAAATATTCCCCGTTTAATCCATACAGGCTCGTCATTCTTCTGCATCTGTCGACATCCTGGGTAGCGAAGGACCGTCCTCCATTGCCCCATACACAACATCAGGAAGGTGCGCAGAGTTGCATCTATCTTGTACAGCTCCAGCACCCTCATGAGCCATGTATGTGGCACCGAGTCGTAGGCCTTCTTATAGTCTATCTAGCATGTCGACAGATCCTTGCGGGATCGACGAACCTGTTGGCTTATGGCCATGTCGATGAGGAGAAGCTCCTTAGTACCGCGGGACCCGTCCCTACATCCATTTTGAGAAGCTGACATGATTGAATTACTGTCAATGTGTGTGTTAATTTTCGTTCTCAAAATGGATGTAAGAAGTTTATAGACCGTCGACAAACATGTGATCGGTCTATAATTCTTGGGTTCCGCGGGACTACCTGACTTATAGAGCAGGTGAGTAACGCCTGTTGTTAGAAACTGCGGTAGTTCAGTCCTCCATATCTAATAACTTCGATTTAATGGCGACAACTGTCAATTCAATACCTGAATGCTCCACCGCCATTATCATCGGCTCAAATTTCTCAGGTAATCCTACCAACAACAAAGAGCCGACCCATTTGTTACTGATCTTGAATCCTGTATTATTCAATCGCTGACTTCTTTCTAACAGTGAACTCACATATTGAGACATTGCACTGTTATATTAAAACCAAAAGAGTGAACCTGTAGCAACTGCAGATTTGGTTGGAGGTGTTTATAAGTTGAGAATCAAGCAAGTATGATTCTCAACTTATAAACACCTCCAACCAAATCTGCAGTTGCTACAGGTTCACTCTTTTGGTTATAAATATAAAAGTGCTTCGCATCAAATGTCACTGTGTTTCCTTTGCTAATTAACTGGCTGACAGATAATAAATTCGTAGCCAAGTTTGGCACATATAACACTCCCATCACTGTGTTCTCGTGTTCGGTATCTCCAACAACTGTAGTTATCCGCACATCTCCACAGCTTTCAACAGGAATTTTCGTCTTATCAGCGATGATAATCTCTTGTACTTGGTTTTGATTTGTTGTGTTCAACAACCAGTCTTTTTTAGACGTTAAATGGCAGCTGGCACCGCTATCAACGTACCAATCCGTTTGATTGAAGTTATCGCTGAGAAATACTGCACTGAATGCATTTGATTCCTTGCTTTTGAGTGTTTTCACATTGATTCATGAAACGCCCAAATTGTTTACATTTGAAACATCTGACATTTGTTTTGTCGTTTTGCGATGACGTTTGTCTATGCGCTTGCGTTTAGTTTCTTTTTTGTTTTGCCAACCTTTCGTAGCAAACGCATTCTCCGTAGAACTCGTACCAACTTCACTTCCGTCCTCCATATCTAATAACTTCGATTTAATGGCGTCAGCTGTCAATTCAATACCTGAATGCTCCACCGACATTATCATCGGCTCAAATTTCTCAGGCAATCCTACCAACAACAAGGAGCCGACCCTTTCGTCACTGATCTTGAATCCTGTATCATTCAATCGCTGACTTGTTTCTAACAGTGAAGTCACATATTGAGACATTGACTCACAATTTTCTCTACGAATTGATATGAGGTTCCGAAGCAATCCGATGCGCCGCGTGTAGCCATTATCATCAAATAGTTTTTTCAGCTTCTGCCACAGTCCCATTGCAGTTGATTCGCTCTTGATATGCATGAATAAACTGGGATCTATTGTTAAAACTATCTTGGCTTTTGCTTTTGCGTCATTTGGATCGCCGCCGGTCATGATGCACTGTTGCAGGCCTTATAATACGAGATAGTTCTCCACAGCAAACGCCCAATTTTCATAATTTTCTCTGCCTCTTAGCTTTGCAATACTTGCAATAAGATTTGTCGACATTTTTGCACTATATTTCCACCAAAATTGCTATAACTCGCGTAATAGATACATAACCTATAATGAAACAGACGATGGACGATGATAGACTAATTTATTCATAGACAATTATTACAACGGAGGGATCATAGGTGTCGCTACTGTTCACATTTTGTTCTACATTCAACAATAACAGACTGTAAGTTTGAATAAACAATCTAAGATAAGTTGCGTGTTCTTAGACATAATTTGTAAAACACTACTCTCAAAGCTTGAGCAATATGGAATCCAGGCAACGACTGGATCAAAAGTTATCTTTCTGAAAGAGTACAAATGCGTGGAAATAACAAAAACTTGTCAATATGAAAAAACCCTATAGGTCGGAATATAGACAAAATAATTATGGCACACCACTGGGAGGTATCTTATCCCCCCTACTCTTTCTACAAACAACAAAAGTGTCTAGGGATCAAGTACATTTTTAACTATAAATAAAAACCGGCCAAGTGCGAGTCGGACTCTCGCAACGAGGGTTCCGTACAAACCTGTAGGTATATAAGTAAAAGTTATGGTATTTTTATTGCTAAATGAAATCCATAACATTACAATGTGAAAAGCTGGAGGAGCATAAATTTAAGACAAAGGTCTCTTTATCGTTTCAGTAATCCTTTATTTTAACACATTTCATTTATTTTATAATAAAACTGAAATACCTACACTAGCCTTGCAGCAGCCTTGCAAAAGTTCTTTTATAAAAATTATTTGAAAAATGTTGTCTCCTCCCCATACATAGAGATAGGTCGCGGTCATTGCGGTAACTACAATGTTATATTTATAATCACAATTTTTTTGGTGGTATAACTACCTACAATTTCAGTTTTCTGAATGTTTCTGTTACCTGTGCTGTAAGCTATTGCTTCTTACCAAATTTCAAGATTCTATGTCAACGGGGAGTAGCTATTAGGTTTTGCTTCCCTTGCGAGTAGTTGCGAGTTTCAAAATTTGCGTCTTAAATTGCTGTTTCTTTTGATTGCGTTGACATAGAAGTTTGATTTTGTTACAGCTTAAAGGTATTACAGACTTGAGTATTTGATATGAATTTAATACCTTTACGCGTTCATGAGTCTAAAATTATTAAAACATTTTTATTATATGATGTACCTAACTAAAAATTTAGACGTTGCTTCGTCCTTCAAGATTCTGAGTTTACGCGAAGTACCCTGTAGGTTTTGATTCCCGTGCGAGTGTCGAAAATTTGCAGCATAAACGGCTGTATCTTTTGATTGCATTGGCTTATGGTTCACAACCCCTATAACATATTCAAATTCAAAATATTTTATTTCACATAAACCTACATTGGCACTTATGAAACGTCAGAAGCTAGGTGCACGGTTCCAATTGGTCGTTTCTTATGGAGAAGAGCCGGCAAGAAACTCCACGGTTACTCTTTTAAAAAATAATTGGCTTTTACAATACTTTCAAATAACAGTGTTACTAGGTATGGGAGGACAGTGTAGGTCTTTCAATAGGTAAGTACTAAGTACTTAACAAAATAGAAAATGGTCTACAGGTCTACAATTCACTAAACCTACAGCGTTCTCACATTCACAAAATAGAAAAGAATCTATAGAAAAGATAAATAAATTAATAAAAGTAAAAACCTATTTTAATAAAACGCAATTATATGATTGCTATTACAATTGTAATCAATCTGAATAATTATCATGTCCACAAAAGTCACAAATAAACGAGTTGAAATTAAATCGTAGGTATATAATGTCAAATAATAGAATAAATATGTCAAGGACGAATGTAAAAAAATAAAAATTAAAGATTAAAATAAACATGGTAATTTGGGAGCAGTTAATAGACTCTTACTTATTTATGCCGTTAATGAGGTACCAGGGAAGCCATATGTGCAGAAGGAATTATTGCCAAACTTCCTTGTCTTCAACGTAGTCTTTAATTTTATAATATGATTTCTTGATAAGGACACGTTTTATGTGGGTTTTGAACTTCCCATCGCTAAGTTCTGTCACCGACTTTGGCAACTTGTTATAAAAGCGGATACTGTTTATAAGAAATGACTTGCTTGTATTATTTAATCTAAATTTGGGTATCACAATTTTATATCGACTGCGTGTAATTTATATTATGGAAATCGCTTCTTATTTTGAAAAATCCTAAGTTTTTGCGAACATACATAATACTTTCTAAGATATAAAGAGAAGGCAAAGTCAGTATATCAATTTCTTTAAATTTGTCTCTAAGGGACTCGCGAGGACCCATTTTATAGATTGCGCGGATTGCCCTCTTTTGTAAAATGAAAGTCGAATCTACGTCAGCTGCCGATCCCCACAGCAGGACGCCATAAGACATAATACTGTGGAAATAAGCAAAGTATACTAACCTAGCTGTGGCTATATCAGTCAACTGCCTTATTTTTCTTAAAGCATATGCAGCTGAACTTAATCTAACTGAAAGAGTTCTAATGTGGGCGCCCCATTGTAATTTTGAATCTAAAGTAATTCCTTAGAATATAGTTTCCGTTATTGCATCTAGTTTTTTGCCATTAAGTTTTAGATTTAGACCTACTTGAGGTACATTTGGTAATGAGAGCCTAATACATTTAGTTTTGTTCGCATTAAGTAAAAGATTATTAGCTGCGAACCATTTTGAAAGTACAGCCAGACTATCGTTGACATGTAAGACATCTGTATCTTTCCTGTTTATTTAAAAAAAATTAGAAGTGTGTCGAAATAGAATTATGTCCGATAAGTTAGCCATCATGTAAGGAAGATCATTTATATAAACTAGAAATAAGAAAGGGCCGAGAATTGAACCTTGAGGCACGCCCATTTTAACTAGAGACCCCGAAGACGTCGCCCCATTAACATTTACTTTTTGCTGCCTGTTTGATAGATAGGAAAGAATAAGATCAGCAGCTTGTCCACGAATTCCGTAGTGGTGTAATTTACAGATCAGCGTATTGTGGTCAACGCAGTCAAACGCTTTTGAGAGGTCACAGAAAATGCCAATTGCATCCTGGGACTTTTCCTAGGATTCCAAAATGTGACTGATGAGTTTTACTCCTGCGTTTACTCCTCCTACCTTTCGTGAAACCAAACTGTTGACTATGTAAAATCCCATTAGAATTAAAATATGACAACATCTGGTCTAGCATGATTTTTTCATATATTTTACTCAATGCTGGTAGCACAGATATTGGTCTATAATTAAACTCTTACTACCCGATTTGAAAATTGGTACTACTTTACTATGTTTCATTAAATCAGGAAACGTACCGCTATCTAAACATTGATTAAATATGCCTGTTAGGACAGGGACAATTGTGTCAATGATATCTTCAAGAACCTTAACGGAAATCCCCCATAAGTCTTCAGTGTTTTTTTATGTTAAGACTTTTAAATGCTTTTTTAATTGTGACAATAGAAATGGGCTTGAATTCGAAATTTGGAATGTTTTTACTGAAGTGTTCTTTTAAAAGAGATTCAGCTAGAATAGATGATGAAGGGAGATATTTCGTAACCTCTATTGGGATGTTGGTAAAGAAATTTTATAGTGTCTTAGCAACTTTTAACTTATCTGAAATGGTTTCATTAAGTATCAATTTTTAAAGACAATTCATTCTGATCTCGCTGTTTTGTGTTTCCAGTTTCTTTGTTAATTACCTGCCACACAGCTTTTATTTTATTTTTAGGAATATTAATTTTGTTACTTATTAATTTAGATTTAGCTTGGGCGCAGACTCTTTTAAATATCTTAGAATATTTTCTTACATAATTATGAATTGATCAGAAGTCAATGATTTTTCGTTATATAAATTATATAAAATATCTCCGCTTTTTCTAATGCCAGGAGTGGCCCATTCATTAAATTTTGGTTTGATATTGATTGTTACTGTTTTTACAGGACATGTTTTATTGAATTCTTGGCATACTGTAGAAAATAATGTAAGTACCGTAGTTTAAGTTGGGGTCTTGTGAATCAAAACTAGCTGTTGAAAGATTACTATGAACATTATTATTAAACATTTTCAGTTTATTTTTAGTAAGAGGTCTTAACTGAATAGTTTTATCTAAACGTAACTTTTTATCTGATTCAAAGGATATAAGTTGACCTGTATGATCAGACCTGACGCCACTAATTAGGAACGAGTCTTTTATTTTACAATTAGTAAATACATTGTCTATGCATGTAGCTGAGGTTGCTGTTATTCTAGTTGCTACGTTAAATATACATTTTACATTGAAAGATTTAAACAATGAGATAAGCTTACATTTTTCCGGTGAATTTACAATAGATCAATATTTAGGTCACCGCAAACAAAAACTATTTTATTATCTGTAAAAGTTTAGTTAGTATTTCTTCCATTATGATTAAAAATTATGACAAGTTTGAGGCTGGTGGTCTATAAACACATAAGAAAGTATGGCCTTCAACCTCTGCACATGCTACCTCACATAAGCGATCAACAGAGCAAGCAGTGATATCCTTCCTTTCCTTATATCTGAGAAAACTATTACACAATATCAAGGTACCACCCCCTAATGAGGACCGGTTGAACGCACTGGCAACTGAAAAATGATTTACATTAAACAACATCTATCTGGTTTTAACCAGGTTTCACAAAAACATAAAATATCCATATGATATTTGTCTATTAATATTTCCACGTCTAGGATTTTGCCAGTGAAGCGATTAATATTTTGGTGATAAAGTAAAATATTCTTGTTATCCTTCTCTTTTGTCGATTCTAAAAGTTTAAAGAATTTACTGCAGTATTATTAGAAGTGCTAGATAATACTGTTTTGTCACTTAAGCTAATCTCAGTTAAAACATTAATAACTGCGTGTATATTGTAAGCTAATAAAGTAGCTAATACATGTTGACTTTTCTTAGGTAAAAACATATGCTCCTGAGTCAACACAAAATCTCTAACAAAATTGTTAGTATCAAAATACAATAAACGGTCACTATGACGACATGCCAAAATGTGCATAAGGTTGGTTATTCAAGCTAAAAATGTAGTTGTTATCTTGCTCATATAACTTATCAGAATATGGCAATGCACATAAATTTGCCTAATTTTAATTTAAGTAGGGTGTCAATACCATTAACTATGTCCCTTTTAGTGATACTCAGACTGTTTCCAATTAAAAGAACTACAGTAGTCTGCTCATTCATTGGTGTATGTATTATTTTATGAACAAGCTCATTAAAGTGCAGGTCATGGTAACAACAGTTAACTATAGTATGTTTAGAGCGATTATTTAACAATGATCCAAAACCTGCTCCTAATTTATCTGACATAGTAAGTGGTATGGAAAACTACCAATTTAGGTTGATGAATTAAGTGGACTGTATTTAAAGGTTGGCGGTAATAGGTGATGAACGGGCGATCAATTGTTAGGAATTCAAGGAGAGCACGCCTTACCTTATCTTCCCTCGCGACACGCGTTCAGCTTGAAGATGGCGGCGACGGGATCCTGCTTTGTTAGCTCGGCACTGTCTTGTCATTGGAGTCCCACATGCACCAAATCACTCAACGGCACCCGCGGGCGGTTATTGTAAATAGTTCAATCACAGATTTATTGAAAGCGGTTGGAGCGGATTAAGCGAGCAGAGCGGCGTGCGCGCAGCGTTGTCACACAGCTACGCGGCTTGACCGTCGGAAGCGGAATCTGTCACGCCTCGGTAAAAGCGTGCTTTATTAGGAGGGAGAAAGGGATATATGATCGCCTGTTGTAATTAATTACTAATCCCACAAGAGATGGCGTTACCATTTCCCCCCGGCTTTAAAGGGTTGCCTTTAGAAGGAACCAAAATAAAATAAGCCATGTTAGGTATACTACCGCATAACCTATCCATAAGCTAAGACAGCGTTATGATATTAAATAATCTAAATTAACTTTAGCGGAACACTTATAACGAAAGCTATTAACTAAATACCTAAACTAAGAGAGAGATCCAACTTCAGGCTAGATCTCACTGAGTCGGTAGCGGACAGAGACGCACAACAGGGCGCATATAGCTACCCTTTGCGGTTTTAACAGTAACAACGCGGGTTGTACCGTCTTTAGATGTGTGCAATTTCTCTATGAGGGCTAAAGGCCATGAAAGCGGCGGAGAATTATCATTCATGACAATGACTAACGTACCCTCCTGTATAGGGGATGCAGGACTATTCCACTTGGATCTAGTCTGAAGCTGGTGAAGGTATTCAGAACGCCAGCGCCGCCAGAACGACTGCACGAGCTTATCAAGCAGAGTATGTCTCTGAAGCAAACTAGAAGAGTCTGCTTCAGGAGCGGGAAGTGACGACAATGGCGCTGTGTTCAAGAAATGCGCAGGGGTTAACGCAGATGATTCTGCAGGGTCACTACTCAGTGCTGTGAGCGGACGCGAGTTAACCAGTGCCTCGACTTGAGCGAGCACAGTTAAAAGCTCTTCGTAGGAGAGAATCTGTTGACCTATGACCTTGAAGAGATGCGTTTTTATTACCTTGACCATGCTTTCCCAACATCCACCAAAATGTGGAGAAGCGGGCGGAATAAACTTCCAATCTATATGATCCATGGAAAGTTCTTCCTGAAGACGGGTACGATATTCTCTGTTGAGAAACTTATAGAGATCGCGTAAATAAGAATTTGCACCTACGAAACAAGTGCCGTTGTCCGTGTACAAACATTGTATAGGGCCGCGTCGCGAAAGAAATCGTTTTAGGGCTGCCAGAAATGACACTGTGCTTAGATCCGTCGCAACTTCAATATGTGTAGCGCGCGTCGTCAAGCATGTAAAAATGCATAGCCAAGCTTTACGGCTTTTAACGCCTCGACCACGCACTGGCGTGTACTGCAGCGGTCCTGCGTAATCACAACCGGTATGTGTGAACGCTTTATCTACCTGCTTGACGCGATGGCTAGGAAGGTCAGCCATGAGAGGAAAGACCGGGCGAGGACGGAATTTAAAACAGACGTTACATTTATATATTCTGTGGCGAATTATTCGCCGTGCAGCTAAAATCCAATATTTATGCCTGAGTAAGGACATAAGCAACTCTGGACCGGCATGGAGATGCTTCCTGTGATAGAAATCAACAAGAAGGTCAATGACATGGTCGTGACGCGGTAAGATGCAAGGATGCTTATAGTTGTAAGGTTCGTCCGAATTAGACAGACGACCGCCAACGCGTATGATGCCATGCTCATCGAGAAACGGCTTGAGCTTAAGAAGCGCGGGAGAACAAGGTACGTTATTTATTAAATTTTTAATGTCGTTACCAAAATAAATAGCCTGGACAACTCGCAACAATCTATACTCTGCAAATTCAAGGTCAGAGCTTGAAACAGAAGCCCCAATAGGAAGTTGCCTAAGAAACCTACAGACATAAACGATGGCGCGTAGTAACTTAGACCACGACGACATGCGAAGCGCGAGTGCATAGATCGGAGATTCCACGACCTCGACGACCACGGGATGAGAAACAGACTTTCGTTCGGGTATATCCTCGGCTTCTGCACTGTGGTCACAAGATTGTATGGTCCACTCTGACGGATCATGGGAAATCCAAGAAGGCCCACGATACCACAAAGGATGTTGCAGAAGTTTAAATGGAGTAACCCCACGTGAAAGGCAGTCAGCAGGATTCTCAATACCCGCGACGTGATGGAAACAAGTAGCGGGAACCAGCTCTATTATTTTAGTAACGCGATTGGCGACAAAAGTCTGCCAGCGGTGCGGTGAGGAATAAATCCATGCGAGCGCTACTTTGGAGTCAGAAAATGCGTATATTTTATTGATGGGGTAGTGGGGCAAAACTGTGTCTTTAACCTTGCAGAGCAACTGAGACACCAGAAGGGCCGCGCACAACTCCAGTCTCGCAACCGAAATGGTTTTGACAGGCGAGACCTTGGACTTGGCACAAACTAACTGCACCGAGTAGTTAGAACCAATGCGGACTTGCAAATATACGACTCCGCCGTAAGCGCGTTCACTGGCATCAGCAAATCCTATTAGATTGACAACACATCCGTCGACCAACCCAAGATGACGTGGTATAACAATTTGATTGAGCGCGGAAAGCTCAATACAAAATTGTTTCCAAGCGGCGACAATATGGTCGGGAGGTGCGTCATCCCACTCACACTTTGATAGCCAAAGCTCTTTGATCAAGAGCTTGGCGTACAAAATTGTGGGAGCCACAAAACCCAGTATGTCCCATAGTCGAGCCACTGCGGAAAGCATGGTGCGCTTGGTGCACTTATCATCAGGAGGTGCGACGTCAAATCGAAAACTATCACAGGATTTATCCCAGCGTAAACCGAGAACCTTATGCGGTACAGACCTCTCAAACTCAATGTCTGGAGAAGCCTTATGAGAATCAGGTATGTGTGCGAGAACCTCTTTACAGTTGCTTGTCCATTTGACAAGATCAAACTGGCCTCGCTTGAAGAGCTGAATAAGCTCTTCACAAAGCGAAATTGCTTGCGGAGCGGATGTGACACTACATGCGATATCATCCATATATAAAGCGGAGGTGGCGACAGCTGCTGCAGCGGGAAAGTTGTCGCCTTCATCAGCGATCAACTTGCGGACTACACGTAACGCGTGATATGGACTGGACTTGAGTCCAAAACAAACACGATTAAATTGATATACGGATAAAGGTTCACTGTTGTCAAAACGATAGAAAATCCTTTGAAATCTACGGTCAGATTCGCAAATGCCGATATTTAGAAACATTTGGCGGCAATCAGCTGACAGGGCGACTTGGAAAAGACGAAACTTTATTAGGATGTTAAATAAGTCACCCTGTAGATTAGGGCCGGCATGCAAAATGTCGTTAATCGACTGACCCGATGTAGTCTTGCAACTAGCATCTAAAACCACACGAAGTTTAGTGGAGGTCTTATCTTCGCGAATTACGCCGTGATGCGGAATATAATACGAGGGAAGGGAATTATCCTCATTGTTGACAACCGGACTTAAAAAACCCTTATTCATATAGTCACGCATGACGTCATTATAGGCGCCGCGTAACTTGAGCGATGTATTAAGTTTGCGTTCTAAACAATAGAAGCGTCTAAGTGCGGCAGCGTATGAGTCACCTAGCGAATACGGGTCACCATAAAAAGGTAACGCTACAACATATCTGCCACTGTCATCGCGAACAGTGGTAGCGCGGAAGTGTTCTTCACACTCGAGTTCCTTACGGCTCTGCGAGGGCGGTGCGGAAATCTCTTCAAGCTCCCAAAATCGCTTAAGAAGAGAATCAATATTATTTTCTTGAAGAACAGCACAACAAGACATAGTATAATTAGAAGTATGTGACGTAGGCACGGTACCCATAATCACATATCCCAATATCGTCTCAATAGCGGGAGGTATATTATGTTGTTTACTGCGTACCACATTATTTAAAAATATATGTGGTAATATGGAGGCCCCTAACAGGGCGTCGATGTCTCCAGGCTGCGCAAAGTCAGAATCTGCCAGCGGTAACATCTCGAGATGTTTGAGTTGGGATACGTCCACTTGCGCGTTTGGCAACGTGTCCGTAATACGTTCTACGATAAGTGAAAAAATGTCAAAACTAATGTCCATATTAAAACGGGAATATATTTTAATATCTACGGAACCCTTGCAAGATTTTTCCGACCCACCGATCCCTTTAATTATTAATTTCGTATTCTTAAAGTTATTCCACAGTCCGAGGCGTTTGAAGCAATCAGAAGTAATAAAATTACTTTGTGACGCACTATCGAGTAAACAACGAATTGTATGTGGTCTGTTATTGACATCGTAAACAATAACTTGTGCTGTTGCCAACAAAACCGTTGTTGACGCCACACATTGCTGCTTAATATCGCGCTGAACAAGACAAGTGCCTGAGCGCCGACGACCGTGCGCATACGCAATGGACGTCGTACACAACGATACCTCTGACTGGGAGGCGAGCGGAGCAGCTGTAATCGGAACCGCTCGCGGTGACGTAACAGACTGGTCAGGCTTACGTGACTCATCCGACACCGGCGATTTTTTTTCAAAATGCAGCAATGTATGGTGGTTCTGTTTACATGATCGACATTTAGAATTACTAGAACAATTACTTGTTTTATGTTTTAAGCTTAAACAATTTACGCAAGCTTTGTTCTCTTTTACACATTTAAAACGCGCAGTCGGGTCTAAATTATTAAAAGCGGGACATTTAAAATAGTGGTCGTGCTCAATATTATTGCACAGACACTTATTAGAATTATTATTGTTAGACTCCGAACATGCTACGTAAGATTGCGGGTTAGGGACGGGATTACTCTTGTTATTTCGCGATCTATTCGACCTCTGTTTAACATTGTTATCATTTGACGAGTTAAATGCACTAGGCTGCGTATTATGATATATTCGGCACTGATCTTTGATGAAGGAAATAAAGCTATCTAGTGTAGGTATTTTATTATTACGTTCCGTCATCTCGAAGGCACGAACCGTTTCTGGGTCGAACTTTTTTAAAGCAAGTTGTAATAGTATAAAGTCGGAAAGATCCTTTAATTTTAAGTTTTTAAGGGCGCTAACGGCGGTAATAAAGTTATCTATGAACAGCTGGAAATTCGAAACAGAGGCGGGGCCAGACAATTTAAGATTCAAAGCCTGATCAAAGTAGGTAGACGCTAGGACACGAGTATCTTGATACCTATCAAGGAGTGACTGGAATATGACTTGATAATTCTCAGCACTGGGAGTTACACCTGCAAATACGGATTGCGCTTTAGGTGACAGTTTACCTATTAAATAGCACAACCTGTCTGCATCTGTCAGAGAGCCATTATCGTGCACTGTTGACTTAAAGCTAGCATAGAACAATGGCCAGTTCCGTATATCGCCATCAAACGACATAAGTTCAATTGGGGGTAGACGGGGCAATCGGCCTGACGGCGGAGCTTGCGCGGTTGTGTTACATCTACCCTCTAGCCGCGATTGTATGCGTTTGATGATGCAATAAAGATCCTCGAAAGAAGTGTACGCCTGGTAATTCGGCTTCGTCTCGGGATCAAAAGAGAGTAACTTTGCGTTATAAGTGTCTAACAAATGATGAAAGTCTGTTCGAATATTATCTACTGTCATACAATAACTAAGAAACGATTCTGTTTTAGTTTCGGAAGTATGGGCAGTTTTTGAGCGCTCATAAATGTCTTGAATACGCTCAAATAAAACATTGCGTTTAGCTTCCAAAATTGACAGTTCTCTTTCTTTCGACATGTTTATGTTGGTATAAGTATATACAACCTATCCAAACTATGATTATCTAAAGTTCCTATTAAGTATATATTTCTTAGATGAAATAAGATAACTAAATGTAAGGTAGGTGTAGTTATGCGGCGGTATTACCTAGCTTGGCGAGAACTTTAATAAAATTGGCGGTATTACTAAAAGATGCTTGAAATATGGAATTTACAAGACAACTATGATAGTTTTTATTATAATAATTACATATGTAGTAGGTAGCTACTTTGAGTATATTACCTACTAGGTGCGGGAATGACCACGTAATGGGTATTGCTAGGTTTTTAACCACTTACGTAGGCACTTCTAGAAGATACCTACGAGTTATATGGCAGAATATGGATTATAAATCCTTCTCTTGCGGGGTAAGCGATGAATCCGGCTCGAAGGACCAAATTATGGTATGGAAAACTACCAATTTAGGTTGATGAATTAAGTGGACTGTATTTAAAGGTTGGCGGTAATAGGTGATGAACGGGCGATCAATTGTTAGGAATTCAAGGAGAGCACGCCTTACCTTATCTTCCCTCGCGACACGCGTTCAGCTTGAAGATGGCGGCGACGGGATCCTGCTTTGTTAGCTCGGCACTGTCTTGTCATTGGAGTCCCACATGCACCAAATCACTCAACGGCACCCGCGGGCGGTTATTGTAAATAGTTCAATCACAGATTTATTGAAAGCGGTTGGAGCGGATTAAGCGAGCAGAGCGGCGTGCGCGCAGCGTTGTCACACAGCTACGCGGCTTGACCGTCGGAAGCGGAATCTGTCACGCCTCGGTAAAAGCGTGCTTTATTAGGAGGGAGAAAGGGATATATGATCGCCTGTTGTAATTAATTACTAATCCCACAAGAGATGGCGTTACCAGTAAGTAAGTAAGTAAGTAAGTATTTATTTGCATAAAACATGGTATACATGGTGTTACAATAATTTACAATAAAGATCTTACATGTTTTGCCAGAATTGTACTTAGCATGCATATGTTCACTTAATACTAACATGAGAATTTGCTATCCATAAATTCTTTAAGACTATAGAAATTTTTCAAGTTTAACCAGTCAAACAATTTTCCCTTAAATAATCTGGAGTTTAAGTTTTTTATGCTACTCGGTATGTTATTATATATACTAACACAATTATATAAGCAGCTTTTATTATATTTAGCAAGCTTGGGAAGATCATGCAGAACGAGTCTCTGTGGATCACGCCGGCTCCTTGGATTAATATCATTGGCTGATTTAAACAGGTCTTTATGTTTATTAACGAACATACATATTTCCAATATATAAAGCGACGGCATCGGTAACAAACCTAGTTTCTTAAATATGGGTTTACAAGATTCCTCCGAGTGCATCCCATAAATTGCCCTAATGCACTTTTTTTGAGCAACAAATGCTCGGTTTATATCGGTACTAATTCCCCATATTATAAGCCCGTAACGTAGTACCCATTCTACATATGCATGATAGGTCATGAGAGCTGTTTTTAAGTTTGTAATATTTTTTATTTGTTTAAGAGCATATACAAATTTATTTATTCTAAAGATAAAGATAAAGATAATTTATTTGTCCAAAACATGAGTATACACACACATGGCAGCGTTATCCACATGCTCTTTCAAATTCAAATTCTCATCAATAATTACGCCTAGAAACTTCGTTTGTGCTACTTCTTTAATTTTTGATACGTTTAGTTTAATGTTATATTTAGGATTATTACATTTATTGAAATTAATATAGACAGATTTATTAAGATTTATTTTTAAATTATTTATGTCAAGCCATTGTATTAATTTATCTATAGTATTATTAATGTCAGTCTCATGATTATTTCTAAAATTGTTACATTTTTCTGTCGCTATAATAATAGCAACCTATGTCATCAGCAAATAATATACATCGGTGGTCAGTTATACTAATAATATCATTTATGTACAGCAAGAACAGGACAGGCCCCAGTACACTTCCTTGTGGTACACCACATGTATTGTGCTTGTATTCTGATGAAAAAGGCACGTTGTTGTCGGTTACTGAGATATGATTTTGTCCACTGAAGTGTAGGACCCCTGATACCTACAAGTTCAAGTTTTTTGAGCAATAGATTGTGAGAAACTAAATCGAGGGCTTTTGAGACATCAAAAAATAGCCCAGTGGTCAGATTTTTATTATTGATATTAGTAACTACAGCCTTTACCAGGGAGAATATTGCCAAAGTAGTGGACTTGTTTTTTTGAAAGCCATATTGTTCTTTGATAATTATATGAAATTTATCACAATAGTCAATTATTCTTCCATACATGCTTTTTTCATATATTTTGGACAATATGGGTATTAACGTTATAGGTTGATAGTTATTAATATCAGATTTTTCTCCTTTTTTATATAAAGGCTTGACTATCGAGTATTTCAGGGCATCAGGAAAAGTTCCCGATGCAAACGATAAATTAATTAAATATGTCAGGACAGCAGTTAGTTGATTGGTACACTCTTTAATAATTTTAGTGTTGATTTCATCATAGCCCACAGAATTGGAATTAGACAATGACAGTATTTCTCGTCTAACCTCACTTTCCTCCATAGGTTTTAAAAACATCGAGTTAACGGATGCACTAATACGAGGTTTTATGTTTTCCTGACTGCTCGTATGTGATAAATTAATATAATTATTATTAAAGGCGGTAGCAATTTCAATAGGATTTGTTAGTGTTGTATTGTTAACTGTAGTTTTCTCCATATTTCCTATGCAATTTGTATCGTGCATTTCATTTTTTATTACTGCCCACGTGGCCCTACATTTGTTTTCACTCTTGTTTATATATTTAATATTTGCGCATTTTTTTGAATTAATTATGCATTTTTTTAGAATATTGGAATATGTCATATAATTAATTTTGTTATTTGCATTTTTATTTTTATAGTATTTATATCTTAGTACACGTTTTTTTTTACAAGATTTCTTTAAGCCTTTACTTATCCAATTTTTTTTATTTGAATTATTTATATTTATTTTTACTTTTACTTTTGGGAAGCAAAGATTGTAGAATAAGCATAGCAGTTCATGAAACGCACTAAATATATTTGCATCATTTGAGATGTATATGTGTGACCAAGATAAATTATTTAAACATTCCTTGATATAGATAAAAACGTTAAGTTAATAATCTATGTCATATACTCGTAGATATGACATAGATTATTAACTTAACTTTTTTGTATCGTTATTGATTATTTTGAGTGAATTTTATTATTTGAATAAAGAAATTTCTTAAAATTTTGATTAAAATTTAGGAAATCAACTGTCGATCAGGATTCCTTCCGTTTTTACAAAACAATTACAGATCCTGCATCGGAACTGAAAAAAATTGCATCAATATGGAGCGACGACATCATTTTACACGAGAAGAGATAATGAGAGCCGTCGGAATGTTGCAAGCTGGTTCCAGGCAAGAACTGTGGCTGTCGCTCTTGGCATACACAAAGCGTCATAAGCCGCCTTTGGACACGCTATCTTATCACAGGCAGCGTGGCCGAGCCACATGGAGGACGATCTCGCATCACCACTCGCAGACAGGACCGGTACATGCAAAATACTGCTCGACGGAATCGTACCATGACCGCCATGATGTTGGCTACGAGGCCCCACAGCTCTTCAGGCTTGCTGATAAGCGACCAAACCATCTGAAATCATTTACGTGAAGTGGGTCTACGTTCCCGAAGGCCGCTGAGAGTTCCATTTATAGCACCCCGTAATCATAGGGCCCGTTTACAATAGACTCGCGAACACAAAAATTGGGAAGAAGAAGACTAGCGTTGTGTTTGCTTTTCTGCTGAATCTTGTTTTGGTATGAGGCCGGATACAAGACGTACTCGAGTTTGGAGGACCTCTGGTCATATTTTTGTTGCGTAGTTTGTATGTGGCGGTGTCACCGCTACATCAGACCCCTCCGGAGACCGGAGGTCGAAAGTGGGCTGAGTTTCGCATCTTGCGATGCTTCACAGTGCCAGCTGTGGTTCCAGTGAGTCGGAACCGGGTGCCACATAGCTCGCGGTGAGTCGGAACTGTTTGTGGTGATTGCGGCGATTGTGGTGGTTGTGGTAATTCCCCAGTGAGTCGGGATGATTGAGGTGCTTGCTGTGATTCCCCAGTGAGTCGGGGTGATGAAGGCGATTCCCCAGTGAGTCGGGGTGATTGAGGCTGAGGGTGATCACCAGGAATGCGCGTTCGCTGCATGCTGGTGGTCAGGATACCCGTTGAAGCCGTGGGTGCTGGCTGTGTGACTCGCCTCACGGAAGCTTGCGGGAGTGATGATGATAATGACGTCACGCCGAAGTATTTGCACGAAGGCTGCGTTGACGTTTATACTCGGGGTCACCAATTTAGTGGTATGAGGAACAGGTTGTAAAGTTCACTCATCCACCATAGAAAAGGGAGGATCCTCCGACCAGACGGGTGTTGTGTCTGGCGGACAACTGCCCAACGGTTTGAAATTGAAATATTGTACCTATACATGTCGATCGCTCGGTAAACTCTAATTGCGTGATGCAGGATTTGTGTGACGTATGTGTGTGTAGTTTGTATGTGGCGGTGTCACCACTACACGACTAATGCACGACAATGCACGTCCACACACGGCTAGAGTCATAACACGGACTCTTGCCGATGCTCGCATCAACGTTCTGCCGTGGCCTGCTTAATCGCCAGATCTCAACCCAATTGAGCACGCATGGGATATTATGCTCCAAAGAAGAGTTCTGCCGAGTATGGATGACGTGCATATCCCACAACAACTTTTGGACTTGTTAGAAAGAACGTGCCCCGGCCATTCCTCAAAGTGATTTTGATGAATTGATTTTAAGCATGCCAAATTGCTGTGATTGTATGATTCGTGTCAATGGTGGAAATATTAATAATTTGTTTAAATAAAAATTTAAAGAAGTCCTCATTTTTGCCTTTTTTGCCATTTAACTGACGACATTACAATTTGCAAAATTGTTCTTCATCATCGGCCTAATAAATGTTCCCACTGCTGGGACACAGGCCTCCTCTCTGTGAGAGGGAGTGGGCCGTAATCCACCACGCGGGCCCAGTGCGGGTTGGTAGATGTCACATGTCTTTGAAATTGTTCTTAATTTTTACAAAATAAATACCTAAATGTTTAAGTTAACAACTTATCCCTATAGGATAAGTTGTTAACATAAACTTCTCAAAATGCGAAATTTACCTTTGTGACAATACTGACAGACAATCGACCATACAGAAATTCAATTCAATAACCCCAGACATCAAAGTTTTGGAAAAAAGTTCACTGCACCTCCTAGGTTCCCCAATTTTAGAAGACAGTTTTTCACCTTTCGTTGACGAAAAAATTAAACACTTTAACGATATTTCGGATAGACTTTCTAAAATAAACTTACGTTCGGCATTCACCCTTATCAGATACTGCTGTTTCAGTCCAAATTTTATGTACTTTCTCCGCTCTTCCTCTTTATGGAAGAAGCCACACCTTTTAGACAAAATCGATCAAATTATTCGAAGTACTCTAACATCAATTATAAATGTGGCATTGGACGACCGCGCGTGGCTGCAAGCCACACTACCCATCCGCTTCAGTGGGCTCGGCGTCCCCAAAATTTCTAGTGTAAGCTTACGCCGGTTCCTGTCCTCGGTCCACAGCACCGAAGAGTTAACCAGAAAAATCTTAACCGCTTCTCAGGTTGACTCTGAAGTGCCGTGTTTGACTGATGCGATGAACGCATGGAAAATGGCTTGTCCGGATACGAGAACCCGTCTTTCCAGAGACAGTGAGATCAGCCGCTCTGTGGGTTGGTACGGAATAACCTCATAAATACGTCCACCAACACTGCTGAGCGTGCCCGCCTGCTAGCTGTGGGAGAATGGGAGTCGGGCCTCTGGCTTTAGGCACTACCGTCACCCAACATAGGCACTATGTTGGGTGCCGGAAAGTGGTGACACCCAACATAGGCACTATGTTGGGTGACACCACTTTCCGGCTCGCTACAAGTCTGCGTCTGGGTGCTCCTTGCGGGGCTCCACATCGCTGTCAGTGCGGTGAAGCTGTCGACCGCCTCGCACACCATGGCCTTTCCTGCAGCAAGAGCGCTGGTCGGTTGGCACGGCACGCAAGCATTAATGACATCCTCCTTTGGGCTTTTGTCGCCGCCGGAGTGCCAGCTGTTTTAGTTGAGTGTGCCTCGTTCGGACGGTATGAAAAACAATTTGATTGAGATTGTTTTCTTTTATAAAACCCTCCATTTAATCTAATAACAATTCTAATATAATTTAAATTAATAATATTCCACCTAAGCCTATTTTAGACGCGTCTGTATGAATTTGGGTTTCATAATCCGGGTTAAACAACGCCAACACTGGTTGTTTTACTAAAATTGATTTAATGCGGTGGATGCAAGAGACTGTTCGTCACCCCGTACCCATGGTTGGTCCTTTTTGGTGAGGATAGTGATAGGACGAGCGAGGCTGGCAAAATTAGGCACGTACTTCCTAAAAAATTTGCCAGACCCATAAATTGACGTACCGGGCAGACCTCCACCGTATGCTTCACCGTGTCCTCCGGGCGATCCACACAATGGTGATACCCGGGCGTTTCCTCCCGCCTTATCCTGAACAGGAACCTCCCGAAGCAGCCGTGTCCGGTGAGGACCTGCGTCAGGCGGAAGGTGAGGACGCTGTGGCGCCTCTCAAGCCACTACTCAAAGAGGGGTCTTATCGTCGCAATTGTGGCGTGCCCAGCGCTGGGTTGCGACAATTGCACTCTCCATGACGCCATGAGATCCCGCCGGAGCTCTGTCCGCTGTGCCGCGATTTCTTGCGGCATCGGAGTTAAGCCGCGACGTTTCGCCTCCTCGCGCCACTCCCAGATGTGCGCGAGGACCTTTGCCTCCAGATCCCATGGTTGTAATCCGGCAAGGAGGCTCGCTGCCTCGCAGGAGACCGTGCGGTATCCTCGGGCCAGCCGGATGGCCATGACCCTCTGGGACGCGTTCAACCGGCGGGCTGGTCGCAGCCTCAATGAACGCGCCCACACCGGTGCCCCGTAAAGGGCCATGGACCGCATGACCCCCACGTAGAGCCTCCGGCAGGAGGCGTTTAGATCCCCTAGATTGGGCAGGAGCCGCTTCAAGGTAGCCCCGGCCCGCTTCAGTCTAGGAGCCAAACGTCGAAAATGCTCCACGAAGTTCCACCGGCTGTCGAGGACGAGTCCCAGATACTTCATTGTCGACTCGATGCCGATGTGAACCCCTCCCACCATTACCTGGAAACCCGACGGTGGCGCATTCCGAGGACCATGAAAACCCATGGCCTCGGACTTGTGCAGGGCCACCTCGAGTCCCAGCTGCCGGATCCTATCAACCATTGTCGCAACCCCGCGTGTCGCTAAGTCGGCCGCCGCCTGGTACGACCTCCCCTGCGCCAGGACCAACGTGTCGTTAGCGTAACAAACGACGCTGACGCCGCTAGGGAGGTTGGCGCGCAGCACCCAGTCGTATCCGATGTCCCACAGATGCGGCCCCAAGACCGAACCCTGTGGTACACCGCACGACATCTCTTGCCGGTTTCACTCTCTAAGGTGACCGGGGTAGATGACGGCCCTGTCCGTCAGATAGGCCTCGACCACACGACAGAGGTAGGTCGGCATCCGGTGATACCGGAGTGCCTCCCTGATGCAACTCCAGGGCAGGGTGTTGACCGTAAGGGAAATCGTGGCCCCTCGGCAAAATGGCAACTGAAGGAACACGGGTGGGTTTTAGTCAGTAAGAGTCTGACACGCCCTCCCGCTCCATCCAGAGCGGAAGAAGATATTTGATAAATTACCACCCAAAAAAAAAAAAAAAATGGCAGGGTGTTGAAAGCATTAGCGATATCTAGAGACACCGCCAAGACGACCACACCCCGCACCACAGCATCCCCCGTCGTGATAGCCCGCACGCGCATGAAGGCGTCCACCGTAGAGCGCCCCCTGCGGAAACTGAACTGGCTCTCCGCCTGATCCAGCCCCACCCGCACCAGCTGCCCGACGAGGCAGTCTACAATGACTCTTTCAAAGAGCTTGCCCACCTCGTCGAGCAGCACAATGGGCCGATAGGTGGACGGAGAGTCCGTTTGGCGCCCCGGCTTCCTGATGAGGACCAGTTTCCTAGTCTTCCAACGAAGTGGGAACTGGCCCCTCTCCATGCATGCGCTTAAGAGCCCCCTTAATCGAGGCCCGAGAGCACCCATGACCAGGACCCAGGCTTTTCCGGGTATACCGTCGGGTCTTGGGGTGATATTTTTGCACTCATCTTGCGTACCACCACTCTCATCTCTACCTCAGTCACCTCTGGAGCATCGTCGTCGTCGTCGTTGGTGTGGTCCGCATCGGGCACCGCAGTAGGCGGAGCCATGGGCGGAGGAGTATGTTCTCCTCTTGAGGGGAACAGAGCGCTCACCACGTCCCCCACAAGCTGGGGCTGGAGACTCTGCGTCAGCGGGGGAGCCCATGGGCTGAGTTTCTCCCGCACTATCTTGTATGGGCGTCCCCATGGGTCCCTGTTGAGAGTCTCCAGCGACTCCTCGCGGGCCAGGGTACTGGCCCGCGAGGAGTCGCTGGAGACTCTCCGCTTGGAGGGCGGTCTTCGCCACTCTGTACCCCTCTTACAGCTCCGCCTGAATGGCTTTCGTATCCGGAGGGCAGATACGGAGCCTGCGGTGCCTGGCGTACCGCCGTCGCGCAGCAACGCACGCCCTGCGCAGAGCTTCCAGCTCTTGCGACCACCAGTACAACTGGCGCGCAGCACGTCCAGAGTGGACCCGGGGCATTGCCACGTCACACACATTGGACATGGCCTCCCGGAACGGTGGTGGCCCACCTGGCAGCGGAAGCACCTCAGAGGTCTGGGCTCCAGCAGTTTGACCTGCGCGGAAATCCAGCCCACCAAAAGCCTTTGGCCTTCCCCGGCTATCTTTTTGGCCGCCGTCACGGGGCAGCTCACCCTAATGGCTCGCATCTCCGTGAAGTCAGGCTGGATGGTGCCCGCACTAACCTGCTTGGCAGAGCACCCTCCAGCCTTAGCGACGGCGGCCACCACCTTTTCTTCCGTCACGGAGTCGTCCAGGCCCTGGATGCGCAAGTCAGCGCATTTGGTGGGCCTGGAGACTCGGGCCTCGTCCGCATTTAGGAACGCTCTGAGCTTTTTGGCCAGAGCGTCAGCGGCCGGGCCACTGGCCGCACCAGGGACCTCCAGCATCCGGGCCCCAGTTGCCGTGATCTTAACCCAAATGCCCTTTTTGATGCCGATCTCCTCGAGGTCCATCACCTCGAGCACTTTGGCGAACACGTGCTGGTAGGACACGCCCTTCTTCTCCGCCTCCGGCTGTAGTGTTATCACTTCAGCTGTGTGATATCGGAACGTAGCAGTATGGCTGTACTGCTCAGGGTTTTGCTGTCTCGTTCTCTCGCAACCGATCAGCCATATTGTTAAAACCTAAAATATTGTGGTGTGGAATAAATACCAACTTTAATTTAATAGCAGTGTTTATTGTAGTACATAATACTAAGAAAAAACACTTGTCTAATCTGAGCGTCACATTAGCATCGCGTGTTTTCTCCAATAAGGTTTTGAGACGGTGCAATGCATCATCATTCATCATAATTTTCAGCGTAAACGAGAATATCATCTAATATACTGTCGCGCATTGGAAACGTAAAACAACCGAGAATATTGTCCATTACGCGCTGAAACACTGACGGTGCATTCACCAATCCAAAGCTCATACGTATACTGGTAGTGCCCATCCGGTGTTATCAACGCTGTATACTGTTTACTATCATCAGCAATTTGAATGCAATGATAGGCTGATTAAAATCAAGACAGGTGAAAACGCGTTGCTTGGATAACAGGTCTAACTAATCTTGTATTGAGACTTTTTGGGGACCAGTATGACGGGACTAGCATATTATTAGGAATTTGATTCCTCCACAATTCCTTTACTCACTTAGTCTGATACAATATCGCGGACTTTCTCCCGGTCTCCTAAAGACATTCGATATGGACGGTAATAAATAGGCTTCGTATCAGTTATTCAATGTGCATTTGGACTGAACATTTTCAAATTTTATTGTCATTACCCGAAGAACAATCAGAATAATTGTGCGGTAAGGTCAGTCACGACATTTGGTTCCAGGTAATCCCCTATTTTGTATTTATTATTATCGTCCATGACCGTAATCGTCGCTCGCGCCACGCATCGGCTGCGCGTTAGTTTTATGACCTCATTACTAATATTAATTACGTTTATGACAACTTTGCCATCAATAATAACCTCGGTGTCACATTCGGGAATAATACACTCCGCCCTCGGAGTATTATATTTAGTAGCACGCAGTGTAGTTGAACCAGAGACAAAATCCAAACAAGATAATAGTATTTTATTTACACCGGGTTGTAAAATTACTTCGTCATCCGAAACCAACTTGACGCGCTCAACTTCACTACATGCACCAGGTAGTTCGAGAAAATTGATTTGCATTAAATATCTTTAAAGATGTCGGTGTTTTAATCACATATACGGTAGAATGCTCTGTCAAAGGCTGGCCTATTATAGTGCCAATATCTTGAGCTGAGTCAGGTACTATGTAAGCCTTAAAATCACAAGTAACCTCGTCAACTTGTGTGGGATAGGTACACACGGCTACACATCAAGCTATACATTTCCAGTTTATACTGATCTCGCATTGTATAGGATTTCCGTACAATGCGAGGTCAGCTTATACTGGAAATGTATAGCTTGATGTGTAGTCGTGTGTACCACAACTAAAAAGTGAAAAATAAAAACTTTTTACAAAAAAAAACTGACTTCCAAAAAACACTACACAGTGAAAAATAACTTTAATTTCGGAAGTCGGTGTCTTTGGTTTTGAATTTTCGTTTTTGTCAAAGTTGTAAAAAGTTTTTTGAGCCACCAAAACCGGACAAAACAATATTTTCGCAAGGACTCGCTTCTAATTTTAATCGGCTGGCTACTGATTCTGTTATTGTGACGCAAGCGCTTCCAAAATCAATAAAACTGTACGCAAAAAAATCATTAATTTTTACGGACTTGTAATATTGCGAACTACCCGACGACGCATCAGTGATTAACTGATTACACACAGCGCACACCGTATGTCATTGTTTGTCATTTTCTTTGTTAGAAATTGTACAACGATTTTTAAGTTTATGACATTCTTCTTTTATATGACCGGTTTTGCTACAGTTTTTATTTTTTATATAACAATTAGTTTCGTCATGACCGAAAAAGATAAAGATTATTTTATTTGTCTAAACATACGTATACATGCAAATTAAGCATGCAGGATGTCACAATATTGATATTTCGTCCGCACATGTTTCACCCGTAAGGCATACAAATTTATAAAATGTACAAAAAATAAATAACATAAAAAACTAAATTACAAAATAAAACTAAATTCTAAAGGCACTTTAATCCATTTATGGTAGTGTCATTCAAAAAGTCACTTATATTATAATAACACTTGTCCGTTAATAAATCTCGCATCTTTTTTTTAAACAAATTCACCGGCAATGCTTTATATGACTGTGGTATTTTATTATAAATTTTTGGAGCCATACAGAAAACGCTTTTTCCCATTAATGCCGTCTTTGATGTATGCGCACACAGTTGATTTTTGTCACGTCTGTTACGGGGGAAGGCGTCAGCTAGTCGTGGAAATAGAGATTGATTTACCCTAACAAATGTCACAATTTCAAAAGCATAATAAATATAATAATATTTAGTTGATTTTCTGTGTTACTAGTTTTATCAGTGCTTTCGTGTTCTAGAATATCTGTTTGTGCCTGTTTTGTTTTACAGTTCTGGTGGGTTTTTTTTCTTGGCGTATTTTGGCTTGATTTAATTGGACTATTTGCGGCTACTTTTTTATAAACGTTTTTTTTTATATACTTGTCATTTTCTTGCTTTAGTGTGCTATTTTCAAGCGACAATAGTTCTATTTCTTTATGAGCGCTCTCTAGCTGTTTTGCAAGATTTTGTATCTCCTCTCTTAACAACTTGACTTGGTCGTCTTCATCATCAGACATTTCTGGCATGCTACTGGTGGTACACTCCAGTGTATTTGGAATTACATTGTCACTGTCGTCGATAGTTGGAGATTCTGATTGTGTACGGGGCCTGGGACGCCTAAATGTTACGTTTAAACTTTCGAAGATATTCATCTCAGTAATTATTTTGTGTCAAAATTAATGAATAAAAATGAACAGAATGTTTTACAGTATTTTTTAGCCCATAAACCATGTATTGATTTAATTTCTGCTCATTAGATGGCAAATTAAAAAAGAAAAACGTACTCTTTCGAAATTTAACTTATTTTTTGTGGTTTAAACTTATTTTTTTGTGGTTTAAGTTTCATATTTATCCCAAAAATTTATGGACGCTGAATAATGTCCTTTGTAAACCGGAAGATTTGCGAATTGATCCTTTGGAATAGAAAATTGCGCGAATTGCACATTATTATTCAAATCTCTTGTTTTGTAAAAATGCCTTTAAACAATTCCATAAAGTAAGTCAAATTTTACGCACCTCATAGAATGTAGGCAACTGGAATTCAGTCAGTACATCATCCACTTTTTTAGACACGTTTAATAAGTGTTTATGTGTAAATGGATCTACATCAAGAGAAATAAATGTCCTTGAGTGATCTTCGTTACAATATACTTTTACTGCAGCAAACCCAAGGTCAAAACTTTCAACATTAGTGAGGCATTTGTGAAGTGATGAACTGAATGTTGATATCAAATGATACTTTAATACAAATGTTTTAGTCAAACTTATATGAAAAAAATCATCACACCGATGACATGCTTCTACTTTGTTACTACAGCTTCCTCCAATTTATCAATCAAATTGCATACAGCGTCTAATTGATTATAATTTACATAAACATAAGTAGCCCAGTTTCCCCTGACATGTGGAAATGATCGTGACCTGCCACCATGTAGCTGTGGATCATCGACGTGTATGTCGGAGGGCACAACTGGCACTTTGCTCAAATTAGGCGCAGGCAACTTAGGTCATATCAACTATTAAATTAACAAGACAAAACCTCTATTCTATTCTATTTTTTACTAAATGGAGCAAGACAAAAAATCCTCACTTCATGCTAAACATTCTTTTGCGCTTGCTACAGAATCCACACACCGAAGTCGTTCTGTCTTGCTTTCGAGATTTATTATTACACTTATAATGGCTTCGCCGTTTGCAAATATCACACTTTAATTGGTCGTCATAATGCCTATTGTACTTTTTATTGTGATCAACATTTACGCCTGCGGGGCGCCTAAACGATGACAAGTAATTTAATAAGCTAATTGGGTCACGATATCCTGCGGAAATAGCCCCTACTTCTACTAAGTCATTTCCAATCGTACTGTGACTGTACCTGAATTAGCCTAGGCTGATAAAATTTTCGTTTTTCCTAAATAAGCTAACATTAGTGTTTAAGTCGGTTCCCCCTTAGGGGAAGAACAGTGCCCCTCCTTTCCGCACAGTTCTGTAGGGCTCGTCCCAGACTGGTCACCCTCCCACCGATATAAGAAAGAAATGAATTCCCTTACCCTAAACTGCCTTGTCCCGGCTTATAAAAAGTTCAGGGACAAGGATTGGATACTAGGTGAAGTTAATATTGGGAATTCACGGTTAGTAAACATAAGTATTATAATATGAAGCTAAGAAGACAAGAGGGTATGCAAAAGTATATAATATAATATTATGTTTAGTATGTAATGTTGGAACACCAGCGTCTCCCCTCTCGCAGTTGAGCACCGATAGCTGCAATATAACCTTTATAAAGTGAAGGGGTAAAGGAATCGTTACGCTTGCGCTTCAAATCACTATTCATAGCTACGTTAATTTGTCTGTTTACAATGTACCCACTTCAGTGAGACCGGGAACCGTTTTACAACGTTTTGTCTCAATGTACGTGTTCTGCTAGACCTAACGCATAGAACCTCTGAGGAACTAATACGATTCTAACGGAACACGTTTCCTAAGCATTAATTAAATGTCTTACTCAATCCTAAGACAGGGTACTGCGAAGTCCATCTGTTATTGAGGAAGGCAAGTATCGGATAGTTCTAATCGCGTACTTGTGTGAAAGACACCCTTACGGCGGCCTAGCCCCTTTTTACTAAGATAATACAAAACTAGCACAAGCGCACCGTAGACTCAGTCTCTAGCAGAATACATTACGATCGAACTTGGTGAACGCCGAAGTGGTGGTTCGTCACTTCTCATTTCGTTAATCTGCCCCATTTAGAGGATGCTTTGCGGCATTTAGCGGCTTAGCGTCCCAATAGCGTGTCTCGATAAATAGTGACGATTTAGTAATAGTCCTACAGAACGGACGGGTTATTTATCGAGATACGGTCCCTAGCGTTCATTGAACGTCTACCAATTCAGTTTGGGGTACTTGGTGAAGCCTAACCCCTCTCCCGGAAATGTACGGCAACAAGTCTCACGCAAACTATTCTGTGGCGAGACCTTTTTGGATACAGATATCATCACTAACATTTGGTTGTTTTATAATGCAATTGCACATTGGCTTTAAAGCCTAGTTCAGCTTTAAATGAGCTGCGAGTATTTATGGTTCTGCCTTCCAAATGTAGTATGTCAGTTCAAGATCAAGAGTCGTCAAAAGTCAGGAGCATTAGTGCTCAGTGTCAAGTATGGTGGAAGGCTTTCGCCATTTCCCTATAACCAAAAGCAAGTGACTATCCTGCCAAGGGGTGGATTAGGATATGGACACGTAATACACGGGAATGAAGCGTTAATTATAAACCACTGTACTAAATAAGAGTTATATCGCCATTCTGGAATAAACGATCATTTATAGTTAATTAAAGTTGACACTTACCAATTCCTTAGAGAGGATTAGGTTACCACTCACTACGACACGTACCAGCTTCGCCTCAGACACCTCCTCGATCGCGACTCGTCTCCGATGCACCTCAAAACTAACTCTAGCTTAGATTACGTCATCCGCTACCTAACGTGGTCTTAAATTCATCATCAACTTAATAAATAATGCTCGGTCCTTTAAGACAGCCCACAGACATCACCTCTTGGTATTCACCAAGACTCCTAACTTAACTAGCCCGGACTATTACGTCAGTAGCCTATCGCGACTCAAAACCAACTGCCATGACTTTATTCCTTGGTCCCCTAAAAATCCTAAAAACACCACGTTTGGCCCATCTTCCCACACTTTTGCAGAATAGACTTATGGATGTTTTTTGTGCAATTTCTCAATTGTTTTAAAAGGGTCCGTTTGAATTGCCGGGGCGAACTTAATGCTCACCAGATGTGGCTCTAATAATGTCCACTGCTTTGGTTCAGGGATTGCCAACCTTTTGAGACGGGATAGCCAAAAGTAACAATATTTATATAATTGTATAATAAACATTCAATTATGTTTTAGCACAAAATTAATTAGAGCAGCTATTATTCTAGCTATCTGCTAGAATAATAATATAATTAATCCAATAATATAATTACAGTTATTGGATAATAGATAGTTACTTTTGAAAGTTTGGTTAAATCTAGCTAATAAGTTGTTGTTTTAAATTTCAAGCATGACTCTAAATTTCTATTCGTTAGTTGGTTTCTTTACCTTACTTTTTATTATATTCATGTAATAATACCATGCTTTCTCGCCCGTATTTTGAGAACCGTGTGTTGTTTATCCCTGTTTTTGGTTTCAGTTCTTAGAATTAGTAAAGCTTGCATCCCATAAAATATAAACGTAAAGTGGTTTGAAAGAGGTTCAATATTGTTTCACAATTTTAAAGAAATAGGATATTTTGTAATTAATTAGGGTAACGTGTCGAACTGTCAGCCCATAAAATACAGATTTAATGTATTTCTAGGAAGCCCGAGCTGTGTGCCGATTTTAAAATAAATATAATATTTTGTTATTAAAATAGGAGCAAATGGCAGACAGTCACATTCCCCCCTCTGAAAATCAGACGCGTGACGCAGTACAGCGGATGAGCTTTCACAATATGATGAGCTCTGCCTTTCCATGAAAGCGTTATAGATCCATCTGCTATGATCAACTAATCAAATAATAATGATTATTCTAGTTGGAACATGAATCCAATAAGATCACAATCAGATGCGATATCTGCTATAATTTAATGCTGTTTCGCAGAAGCATCTTCAATCGATATAAATATAATTACTCTTTATTATTCTTCTTGCGAATACTCTTTTCATGATAAACTCATGAACATTATCGTGCCTCAGTTAAGTTCAGAAAACCTGTGCATGCTTATAATGTAGTTTTACATACCAGGGTCCCTTTTAAGAGTATTTGTGTTAATGTGGCACACTACCTACAGTGCTCTCTCGTTCTAAACTCAGCTAATCGCAGTTGCCAGTGGACAGAGGCCTTTCCTTATGCGCCTCGATGCTGAGTCAGCTTAGTCAGCTGCCCGCATTCATATCCAGGAATAGCTGAAATAGTCCGCACATGAACATATTAGATTGTATTCCAATTGGTCGCCCCCTCTGATTCTAAGAGGTTAGAGTCGTTTTAAAATCTAATAAGAGTTGGAAAGTTATACTGATTAGAAAATATAGGCATCCTAGATTGTCCAAACAATTGTTGGCTTATTAGCACACAATGCTGTAAGATGTTATGTGGATAGTTAACAAACTATCCCCTCAGATTATAACCATGTTAACAAGAACATTCTCTGGAATATTTGAACTGATAACTGTAGTACCATAGCCCTAAAACATATAAACCTATAATATTAGATGACATAACAAAAATCATACCACGTAGCTAAGAGTAACTGACGTGTCTAATAAAAGTAAAACTTAGCTTCGTAACAGGACCCATGCTACAGCCACTGCTGTTGAATTCAGCCGATGTCAGCTGATTTTGAGGAAACTTTAAACCAAACGCTCTCATAAACCAATGGTTTAGAAATAGCGTAGGCGCAGCCAAGTGAAGACTTAAATATCCTGGAATTTGAAATAAGGCCACACGAGTATCTGTTCGTTTATATGACATACGCCACCAACTGAAGAGTTGGAAATATTTATGTTTACTTTTAATGACGATAGTTAATGTACCTTCCTAGTAAATTAATTGTCATTTTATAAGCTTCACGCTTCGTAGGTACACTTCGAAGGTTTACTAATAATATTACGTTTACCTATAAAATAGGGGTGTGTTTTATACATAAGCTCACTCCACACACACATGTAAATCTCGAACGCACAAACACATTTCGTATCCACAAACTGTCAGATACAAAACTCACGTTTGCAGGGAGTCGAACCCATTATTACAGTAGCACAAGAACCCAAGCAACAACTATACCATAACTTACTTAAAAATACGTCCGTGCATCTGGGAATTGAACCCACTATCAGTAGCATCGGAACCAATGCCCTATATGAACTATTCGTGCGGGAATTGAACCCACAAGCCGTGACACAGGAATCCAAGCACTCATAAACTAATTATGCGGGAATTGAACCCACTACCTGTAGTTGAAGAATTCAACCACCATTATCAAACTGTAACTTAATTACACATAAGTTATTGTAACGTTACATACTCTCGCCGTTCATAATAATTAATAATAGGACCATAAAATTACGTTGTGTTTTTATTGTAGTAACCCATAAGTTCTTTCTCGTTGTACTGAAGTGAATCAGTACATTTAATGACGAGAATCCTGGTCACGGCACCACATGTGACTGTACCTGAATTAGCCTAGGCTGATAAAATTTTCGTTTTTCCTAAATAAGCTAACATTAGTGTTTAAGTCGGTTCCCCCTTAGGGGAAGAACAGTGCCCCTCCTTTCCGCACAGTTCTGTAGGGCTCGTCCCAGACTGGTCACCCTCCCACCGATATAAGAAAGAAATGAATTCCCTTACCCTAAACTGCCTTGTCCCGGCTTATAAAAAGTTCAGGGACAAGGATTGGATACTAGGTGAAGTTAATATTGGGAATTCACGGTTAGTAAACATAAGTATTATAATATGAAGCTAAGAAGACAAGAGGGTATGCAAAAGTATATAATATAATATTATGTTTAGTATGTAATGTTGGAACACCAGCGTCTCCCCTCTCGCAGTTGAGCACCGATAGCTGCAATATAACCTTTATAAAGTGAAGGGGTAAAGGAATCGTTACGCTTGCGCTTCAAATCACTATTCATAGCTACGTTAATTTGTCTGTTTACAATGTACCCACTTCAGTGAGACCGGGAACCGTTTTACAACGTTTTGTCTCAATGTACGTGTTCTGCTAGACCTAACGCATAGAACCTCTGAGGAACTAATACGATTCTAACGGAACACGTTTCCTAAGCATTAATTAAATGTCTTACTCAATCCTAAGACAGGGTACTGCGAAGTCCATCTGTTATTGAGGAAGGCAAGTATCGGATAGTTCTAATCGCGTACTTGTGTGAAAGACACCCTTACGGCGGCCTAGCCCCTTTTTACTAAGATAATACAAAACTAGCACAAGCGCACCGTAGACTCAGTCTCTAGCAGAATACATTACGATCGAACTTGGTGAACGCCGAAGTGGTGGTTCGTCACTTCTCATTTCGTTAATCTGCCCCATTTAGAGGATGCTTTGCGGCATTTAGCGGCTTAGCGTCCCAATAGCGTGTCTCGATAAATAGTGACGATTTAGTAATAGTCCTACAGAACGGACGGGTTATTTATCGAGATACGGTCCCTAGCGTTCATTGAACGTCTACCAATTCAGTTTGGGGTACTTGGTGAAGCCTAACCCCTCTCCCGGAAATGTACGGCAACAAGTCTCACGCAAACTATTCTGTGGCGAGACCTTTTTGGATACAGATATCATCACTAACATTTGGTTGTTTTATAATGCAATTGCACATTGGCTTTAAAGCCTAGTTCAGCTTTAAATGAGCTGCGAGTATTTATGGTTCTGCCTTCCAAATGTAGTATGTCAGTTCAAGATCAAGAGTCGTCAAAAGTCAGGAGCATTAGTGCTCAGTGTCAAGTATGGTGGAAGGCTTTCGCCATTTCCCTATAACCAAAAGCAAGTGACTATCCTGCCAAGGGGTGGATTAGGATATGGACACGTAATACACGGGAATGAAGCGTTAATTATAAACCACTGTACTAAATAAGAGTTATATCGCCATTCTGGAATAAACGATCATTTATAGTTAATTAAAGTTGACACTTACCAATTCCTTAGAGAGGATTAGGTTACCACTCACTACGACACGTACCAGCTTCGCCTCAGACACCTCCTCGATCGCGACTCGTCTCCGATGCACCTCAAAACTAACTCTAGCTTAGATTACGTCATCCGCTACCTAACGTGGTCTTAAATTCATCATCAACTTAATAAATAATGCTCGGTCCTTTAAGACAGCCCACAGACATCACCTCTTGGTATTCACCAAGACTCCTAACTTAACTAGCCCGGACTATTACGTCAGTAGCCTATCGCGACTCAAAACCAACTGCCATGACTTTATTCCTTGGTCCCCTAAAAATCCTAAAAACACCACGTTTGGCCCATCTTCCCACACTTTTGCAGAATAGACTTATGGATGTTTTTTGTGCAATTTCTCAATTGTTTTAAAAGGGTCCGTTTGAATTGCCGGGGCGAACTTAATGCTCACCAGATGTGGCTCTAATAATGTCCACTGCTTTGGTTCAGGGATTGCCAACCTTTTGAGACGGGATAGCCAAAAGTAACAATATTTATATAATTGTATAATAAACATTCAATTATGTTTTAGCACAAAATTAATTAGAGCAGCTATTATTCTAGCTATCTGCTAGAATAATAATATAATTAATCCAATAATATAATTACAGTTATTGGATAATAGATAGTTACTTTTGAAAGTTTGGTTAAATCTAGCTAATAAGTTGTTGTTTTAAATTTCAAGCATGACTCTAAATTTCTATTCGTTAGTTGGTTTCTTTACCTTACTTTTTATTATATTCATGTAATAATACCATGCTTTCTCGCCCGTATTTTGAGAACCGTGTGTTGTTTATCCCTGTTTTTGGTTTCAGTTCTTAGAATTAGTAAAGCTTGCATCCCATAAAATATAAACGTAAAGTGGTTTGAAAGAGGTTCAATATTGTTTCACAATTTTAAAGAAATAGGATATTTTGTAATTAATTAGGGTAACGTGTCGAACTGTCAGCCCATAAAATACAGATTTAATGTATTTCTAGGAAGCCCGAGCTGTGTGCCGATTTTAAAATAAATATAATATTTTGTTATTAAAATAGGAGCAAATGGCAGACAGTCACAGTACCTATGATGGCCTCAGTGATAAAGAAGTCTGGTATCCCACAGGCGTTACCCAGTGCCAATTTTTTGTAGTAAAATTTAATGTAATCTCGTTCAGGACGACGGTGAACGCGTTAACGGAATTTCGTTAGGTACTGGTGGCAATATGTTCACGAGGGTACCGCGGGTAATGACGGCGGTGTATAGGTACGCGCACCAGATTGGACATCAGCGCCTTTATTTGCCCCATTCGATGCGGCGTCAGAACTACCCTCGGTTGCGGGTGTAACGCTAACTCTGCCTTGCAAGACTTGATTTTCCAATAATACTACGCGTTCTAGTAATCTACGTGTATTAACATCTTTGACTAAACGGCGACGCAAAGATTTTTCATTGTCACTGTCGTCCATAATTGAACGTTAACTTTTTTTATGGTGTCCCATTATTGTAGAATAATCACAAAAAGCAATAGATAGGGTACACAGTCAAGTGAAATGCAACTGTAAAATAAAGTCAAGCAATAGTCAAACACGGTACTTGATCAGGATACACCAACAGTTATTATTTTAAAACACTTACGTGGGCTGCAATAGTTCAATCCCGCTTCTGAGCTGTTAGAACTCAGAAAAACAAGTGTCGTGATTTCTTTAATTAAAAAAAAATATTATTTTTATATCGATTTATAATATCCACTGTGTGTGTGTATCAAAATACAAATTTTAATATTATCAGAAATTTCTAAATGTAATTTCATTATGGCAACTGAATGTATTGCTTTACTTTGGCAACACTTAGAAATGACGGTTATGATATTATCGTTATTTCTGGGTGGGGCAAAAGTCGATTTAAATGGTAAAATGTAAAACATAGTTAGTCGTCGTTTGATTGTGAAATAGTACAGTAGGGTGGATTAAAAGTATTAGCAAGAAAAGAGGAGAAGAAAGGTAAAATATGTATAAAATATTGAAAAATACACGTATGCAGTACAAGAAAATGTTAGGTAGGTGCTAAACCGTCGGTGTCTGCCAGAAAAGAGAACGCAAGCCTCGGTGCAACATGCCAGTACACTAGCAATCAATTCTTAGACGCTGGATAGTAGTGACATATGTGGCAGTTTTTATCCCCATTGACCTTAAGTTCATTTTGCTATGTACAATATAGTTACAAAAACTCGCTTCGTTCTGTGGCAATGTGAACTAAAATTGAGCCCTAATACTTCGGCAGAATCTGGCGCAAGTCGGGCATCTCCTAAAACGAAGTAGTTCACTTAGAGCACCCGTCCGAATAGCGCCTGTGACTCAGCAGCCTACTGCTGGGATGTATTTGTTTTACAGGACGTCAATAAATGAAAGATATCGATAAAACAAATTTCCTATGTATGTAAGTACTTATGTGTAATTAATAAACATTCTAGTGATTTTTGACGGGTGCTCTAAGGGCCTGCGCCCACTGGCGGCATGGCACGGCAAGGGATTTTTATGCGACGAATAGGAATATAATTTATATGTATGAAAATAGAATTGAAATTTCAGTAATGATGCCTAAAGACGTCGCGGCATGCCTAAGGATACCGCGGCATCGTAGCCGTTGAAATTTCAATTATATTGTCATATTATTAAGTTACCTATATTTCTATTCGTGGCATAAAAATCCCTTGCCGTGCCGTGCCGCCAGTGGGCGCAGGCCTTAAGTGGACTACTTCCCTGAAAAATGGATTTTCAAGATGGGTTCTTGCAATAAATTCACGCACCAACTTTGCTCCGCGCATCTGCGATTATTACTAGTACCTAAATTATCTATGGAGATTCCTGTTTTCCAAAGACGACCGCCTTCCGCGTTTTGCGCTCGCCACGGAGCGTGCACCGGTACGTAGCCACTATAATTGGAGCAGTTGCAGATGCACGGACTAGGTACAGTTGCACAGGTGCGCAAACGGTAAATAGGTTAAAACCCAGCAACAAATATGTAATTAAATAACATGAGCTATGTGGGTGGTTGTGTGACAGGCGCGGCATGTGACGGCCGGCTGGGCGGCGCTAGCGGCGCGCGGCGCGCGGCGGCATGCCGGGCGGCCGCCGGGGGCTCGTGGCCCCGCAGAACACCTTCCTCGAGAACATCATCCGCCGCTCCTCCTCGCAGCGTGAGTCCCGAGTGCACTTCCTACCGTCCCCGACCACCTGATGTTCTGTGCCCACCACCGCCATGGACATATCCGTGCCATCCCATAGGCCAAGCTGAAATATATTCTGTGCCTGTAATTACACTGGCACCCATAGGCACCCTTCAAACCGGAACTCGGCACTCGGCGGTAGGAATGGGCATGGTGGTGATAGTTGCCGGGACATTCTGTAACGTGTGCCGCTTCCCTGCAGCAGACAGCAGCTTTCTACTGGCGAACGCGCAGATCGTGGACTACCCCATCGTGTACTGCAACGAGACCTTCTGCAAGATGAGCGGCTACAACCGCGCCGAGGTGATGCAGAAGTCTTGCAGGTATACAGCACTTCTATGAGTATCCGATCAGCTATCTAGCTTATCCTTATGAGCAACTACTTATCATATTCGCTAGCTTTTGCCCGCGGCTTCGCCCGCATTGAGATCGGAAATTATCCCACAGGAACGTACACATGGCTACACATCAAGCTATACATTTCCAGTATAAGCTGACCTCGCATTTTACGGAAATCCTTTACAATGCGAGATCAGCATAAACTGGAAAAGTTATAGCTTGATGTGTAGCCGTGTGTACTACCGGGACAAAAAGTACCCTATTTCCTAACCTGTTGTGTTCTACTACCTACCCGTGTGTCCAGTTTCATCCGAATCCGTTCAGCCCAAATTCCCATTTCCAAAAAATGTGGAAAATGTGGACATTCATAAATACCCTCACAAATAATAATATTGTTTCTAGGTTTCTAGTTGTGCTCCCCAAAACTAAAAACCGAAAATGTAGCATAGCTACGGATCCCATTGAGATATGCGAAATTTTTAATAGTTTCTTTGCAAATATTGGGACACAACTAGCAAGCCAAATACATACCATGTACACACACAACAAAAATTTGTACACCTTACCGAACCTTAACATAGTGAACTTTCTCAATTTAAACCATGCACAGTTTCTGAGGTATCTAAAATTATAGACGACTTGGATTCCAATATAAGCACAGGAATCCAAAGCACTGAAATGCATAAAATAACTAATTCTCCAAAATTTAACAGATTGGCTTATTAAACTTTTAATGGATAGAATATTTCCAGAAAATTTAAAAATAGCTAAAGTCACCCCGATTTATAAAGCTGGTAACAAATCAAAGGGAATGAACGTCCAGTTTCAGTCCTACCAATATTATCTAAAATATCAGCAAAAATTAACTTCTTATACGATCAAAAATATAGTTTTCGACTCAAATCTAACACCCTTGGCGCAACTATTGACTTGATAACTACAATAAAAATAAAGATTGACAAAAACAAGTAGCACTAGGAGTCTTTGTTAATCTAAAGAAAGCGTTTGATATAGTCACTCACACACTTCTGCTACAAAAATTACTCATCTTTGAAACTTTTCGAAATAATAAACAGAATCCAAATGGACCCAATAACATCGGAGATATGGCAAAAAATGTAAAGCAAGGTCACAAATGCTACTCAAAAATGAAAAATTAAATAACAAGAAAAATATAAAAGATAGAAGACCCCTTTTAAAAATTTTCGTCCCTGGCTGGAGGCTTTGAGTGTAGTAGCTTGAGGCAGCCACAGGATTGACCGGTTAAACAGTGACGGTTTCTGAAAACCAGCTGTGAGATGCCATTCCGAAAAAAAAAAAAGAAAAAATTTTTTAAAAATTTTCGAAATTTTTTCATGAATATTCAATAAAATACGGGTGGGCACATGCCCGTGGGCGACATTGTATATAACACATGCATACTTATCTATATAATCATTCACAACCTTATTCACTCACGCATTACATTCACAACAGAAGGTGAAATAAGCAAATACTCATCTCGAGCTTGTGACCTGGTATTGTCTAGAGCAAGAACTACGTTAAAAATAACCTAACCTATGGGGGAGCACAGCTCTATAATAAACTTTCAAAAGATGTAAGAGAAGCGACTTCACTAAACATATTTAAAAATAAATTATTCACTTTTATAACAACGACGAAACACTATAATTGTGTTGTTTCTATTTTTTTTTTAAACAGCTACATCTTTTACTTGTGCCACCACCTTATCTTAAGAATGCAGTGAACTCATTTTGTTGACAATGATCATGCTTTTTTCCTTTTTGTTTTTCTTCTACCCGCACTAATATAATATAATTAGTAATAAGATTTAATGTTCTCATGTGACTATAAATAAAGTTCTTTAAACCGAAATCAATGCTCACAGACTCACAGCTCATGCCTTCTTCGTATGGTATTGACATTGTTTTAGACATGTTTTGCTAAGAATTTTTTGCTTTCATTTCTGACAGTTTTCTACAAGTTTTGAAAACAACCAGTCTTCACAACTTGTTTTAGAATGTACCTAAACGATAAAAAAGTAGATACCATGTTTTATGCTTTGCCGTAACGCGTGGTTTAGAAACCATTTTCGAAACGATTTTTTTTCCAGACTTCGATAGACCTTGTACTTGATTTGATAAAAACTTAGTAAATTATTTCGTCGGTATCTATCACGGTGACATAAGTAGACGCTCAATATTTCTATCAACAATTCTGCTCCCATTCTTCTTTAACTTGTTGAACTAGTTCACTCACACTACCGACCAAGAGTCATGACGATAATAACCTGGCGCTCACCAGGTAGCACGACGCGGCATGGCATGGCAAAGGATTTTCGTAAGCGAAAATGATTTTGAATCTTATTATTTTACTCTTAGCACTCACATTTCGTTGATATTGTCACAAGGGAATTCTGCAATTTAAGTATCTCGAATGGGAAAGTGCCTACGCTAATGAGAACCGATAATGTATGCTCAATCTTTAAATCAGTCCCATCGAATTATCGACCGATATCTCTACTGACATCCCAATCCAAAATCCTGGCGAAGATTATGAACAGCAGACACCTCAGCTTCCTTGAGAAAAATGGCTTGATATCGGAAAATCAATATGGATTTCGCAAGCACAGGTCAACGGAGGACGCAGTCACTAACCTAGTTGACTTTGTAGTAAATAAAGTGAACATCGGTTATAATGCGCTGGTGTCTTCCTTGACCTGGAAAACGCCTTGCCATTGATACGGAGTCCAGGCTTATCTAACAGACTGCACACAAAGAAAGGGGCCGCATGAGTGACAAGTGCAGCAACTATGTCAGCCTAAGCTCCGGAGTTCCTCAAGGTAGTGTGCTGGGGCCGACACTCTTTATCCTATACATAAACAGCCTTTGCACGTTGGAACTAGACCGAGTAAAGATATTCACGTACGCTGATGATAGTCTTTTTTGACAAAACTTGGGAGTTGGGAAGGGACTCAAGAGGCTGCTAACATAGGTGTGAACTTGGTTTCCAGCTGGCTAACCTGTGGGTTATCTATATCTACAAGTTACGTTTAACGTAGAGAAAACGAAGGTTGTGAATTTTAGCGTCAGCATAAGACTTTCCTGCCCGGACCATCTCTCTAGCGATAACACTTTTTTGAAAATTATTTATCACACACTCTGCCAATCTGTTCTCAACTACTGCATCATAACATGGGTTGTAGCGCATAACACGCATCTAATGAAAGTGGAGCGAGCTCAACGGGCTCTCCTGGTAACTTACAAAAAACCAATGCGCTTCTCGGGTATACCGCCTTTTGCCCGAATTTTAATTGCCCTAATATCATTTGCCGTAATAGTCAACAGCCATAATATTATATGACGTAATACTCATTTGCCCTACTCTTATTTGCTATATTAGTCACGTGCTAGAAGCTTTGTTTCCCATAAAGTCACTTACCATAACATCATTTGTCATAATCATTGTAAGCTCTAATTATCACATGCCCTAATTATCACATGCCCTAATTATCACATGCCCTAATTATCACATGCCATAATTATCATATGCCATAACATTATTTGCCATCGACTGGGTGTGTAACGGTTGTTATATCAGGAGAAACTGGATGCAATCGGGACTTTAGGGCACCCCGACTCGGATAGGTTAGGCTAGAAGGGGATGGCGGGGTCGTGTGAGCGAGCGAAGCGAGCGAATAGACCCCGCCATCCCCTTCTTGGTTATTTTTTTATAAACCACACAGAAGTAGGAGCCCCGCAAAGCGGGGCTCCGTCGACCAAGCCCACCATCAACCATGCGTAGAATACAACAGCGAACTACTTTACACGCAGTTACGGTATTGTCAGTAAAATATCGCTTACAAATGTTTCGTCTACCCACCAATGTATTTATAACAGGTTTGTAAATCATTTTAGAGCGCCTGTAGAAATATCATGAGCAAATGCCTAGCTTGGAAAAAGATTCGAAAACAATTTATTAAGGCGCTTAAATATCATGTGTAATGATTATTACGGCGTTTAAATATTTGTCTAATAATTATTATGGCATTAAAATATTATGTCTAATAATCATTATGGGCTTTAAATATTATGTTTAATAATTATTATGGCACTTAAAAATATGAAAAACAATACGTATGGCACTCGTATTTCATGGTATCTTAAGTTTCGGGCAATTAAAAGTATGTCATATGTCTTTTAGGGCAAACAAAACATTCGGGCAAATGAAATTCGGGTAAATAAAATTCGGGAATATGATGATTATGTAAACAATAGACAACCACCAGCAGACTAGTGTTCTGCGTGTGCGCCAATTGTACATTATGGCAGAGGCACTGAGGTAGGTACCACAAAAATGCCTAAAGCGCGTTAAGAGGTTTTGATGTGTTATTCTTATTATGGTTTAGATCCACGCGTCCGACGCATAGAGGTTTGCATGTGTGCGTAGCGTACTTCACTAGACACACACGAGTGCATCCGCTGCCGCGCGTCGTCATATTTACCTGAAACTGAACACTTCGATTTTGTTATAGCCCTCTTAAGGTAGTCACACACTTTGAAGATTATATAAAATATATAATTTTTTTTCGGCATATCACTCACAGTACATTTGAATGGACAACCACACATAGTGAAGATACTATTTATTTTACATTAGAGTATTTTAAGCTATTGGCCGATATGCGACAGTTATTTATTTAAATTAAACATTTTGTAGACTTAACAGGTCAACCCAAAGCGTCTACAAACAAGTTATATTTTCGTAATATACGCGTACAGTGATGAGTTAGCCTGTATGACATATTGTGTGAGGTGGACATTTGCCGCAGATATAATTTTGCACAGTTTGTCAGTGAATAGGTCCACATCTGACACTGAATCCAACATTACACAATGGGTACAAATACGCACACATACACACACCCCCCCACACACCAAACATCACAATCACACACACATCACACACCACACTCACACACACTACACTCACATCACACGTACACAAACACACCAGATATACCATATAACACCTGGAATCACCTCTCTAGTCTCCAATATGGAATTCGTACCCGGAGCCACAAGATACAGACTAACTGTCTAGTTTGGGGCTCATTGGTAAATAATATTTTGTAACCTAGCTATAGGTAATATTTTAAGCTACTCATGTCGTCTCAACTTGGTGTTAACCTGTAAACCTGCTTACTGTATTACCTGGTACAATAAACTATTTTCTATTTCTATCTTGAGTAAGTATGATCGAGTTGAGGAGCGTAAGAGTACGTCGCGTAGTTGCATTTCTTGTGGCACGGGTGCGGGAGCCAGCTACAGCCAGCAGGGGCCGCCATCGACGCAAACTGCGCTCCCCCACACCCCGCATGGCTCCCATTTGGAAGTTTAGGCTTATATCTCTCAGTGCTGAGGGATTGTCAATTTTGTTGGTAAGTAAATGGTAAAAGTGTACAGTTACTTGCAAGCTCCTTCTCAAATCAAATCATTTATTTCTTTGCAAAAATGGGTATAGTACATAGGTGCATTTATAATAAAGTACTCCATATTTTACCGTCACGTGGGCATGCAAACGTTTACAATTCAAAATTTTTTTTTTTGAAAAATGCAGGTCATTGGAATTACAAAAAATTAAATAAAATGTCAGTGTGGTCACAGCAATAAAAAATATAAAGTGAGACTAAGTAAGCGAACCAGGTTCACAATAATTATGTCAATCAGGGTAATAGTATGTCAATTAGTTAGTGAATCATCATTAAGAAAAACGTCAATCGTGTAATAAGTTTTCATAATTAAAAATTCGTTTAGCAACCTTTTAAATTTTATTGTAGTAATATTTTTTTTATAATATTAGGTCTATAGTGTCGAGTCCGAGCATACCCGTTACAAAAAGCGAGGGTAGTACCCGTACTTCTTCTTGTATATGTTGCGGCAGAACTTTTTGTGTATATTTTCTATTATATTTTTGTACTTGGCCTCGTATGGGTCCCAAATGAGAGCATTATACTCTAACCATCTGCGAACATAGGCATTGTATAACATGATTGCCGGTCTACAATCTTGAAACTTGTAAGTTTGACGCATGATAAAACCGGGTGTTCTGTTAGCAGCTTTCGTCATGGACACGATATGTTCCCTAAAATTAAGGCGAGGGTCAAAAGTCACGCCGAGATCATACATCTCATAGACTCTTGTCAGCGTAGTGTCCAGTATTCGATAACTGTGTTCAGTGGGGGTCCTAGTTCTAGCATAAGTCATAACTCGGCATTTTTTAAAATTAAATTGTAGACTATTTCTGGTGCTCCACTCCACATCCGCATCAGACACCTCTTCAATCTCCTTCTCAAATGCAGCCAGTGCATCTTCCGGTGATGAAAACTGTTTTCCTTTGAGTTGATTTTTTATTTTGGGGAACAAGAAAAAGTCGCACGGAGCCAAATCGGGACTGTAAGGAGGATGAACTATAAATTTGACCGGTGTGCTGTCCAGAAAGTCCTTGTTTTGAACGCCGAGTGAGCTGGCGCGTTGTCGTGGTGAAGCAGTACCCCAGGAAGGCTAGTGTTCGGTCACTTGATGCTTGCAGCAGTAAAAACTTCTGACAAACATTTGGTAACATACCATTCAGCATGATGCTCCTTTGATCTCGTAAGGGTACTGACACCAGATAACCCATCAAAGAAAAACTTGCGATCAAAATTTTGCCTGCACTTCTGGCTCGCTTTACTTTGGTAGGCGTTGGTTCATTTTGAAACAGCCACACGGTCGACTGACGCTTCGTTTCTGGATCATACTGATAAATCCAAGATTCATCACCCGTTATGATATTATAAACGCGCCGAGACGAGTCGCTTCAAATTTTGTTATCATGTCTCGGCACCATTCTACTCGAACCTCCTTCTGAGCCTGCGTTAGATTGTGCGGTACCCAGCGTGTAACTATCTTCCTTAACTGAAGATGCCCGTGTAGAATTTCATGCACACTTCCCGATCCAATCTGCAGTATAATATGCTGAATCTCTTCAAATGTAATTCGCCTATTTTCTTGAATAAAATTTTTCCCAGCCAGCACGTTTTCATCTGTAACAGCCGTCATAGGGCGGCCACTTCTTTCTTCGTCCGCCAAAGTTACTTGATCACGCTTAAATTCGTTAAACCAGCGAAAAACAGTCGCTTTAGAAGGGCTTTTGCCTTTGAACGCCATTCGAAGTCTTTCAAACGATTCTTCTGGTTTTAGTCGACATTTGAAATCGTACAAAATCATCGCGCGAAAATGTTCTCGTTGTAAATCCATTTTTTTGTGAGATAGAGTATTTTGATTTTACTCTTAAAAAAATGTGTAGGGAATTTCGAATTTGGAATGTTGTGTTTTTTTGTAATAAATAGTCATAGTTTTAATTGATATCAAAACCAGCCAGTGTCCCATGGACAAAAACTGTTAGTCGCATAACTTTCTGAGTAACCTGTGTATGTATAGTTCGAAAGCATATTTACGGTACCTAACAAGTAGTGTTTTGTGTGATTTTAATTAAAAACTATGCTAATTTTAAACTCATTCATCATCAAAATGTGTAATGTGTAAAATGATTTTAGTAATTGCCTGGACAGTATTTAGTAGTATTTCAGTTATTGCCTGGACAATAACTGAAATGCATAATTAGCATTGAAATCCCTTGGACTTTGTTAATTTAAATTATTTTATAGATTCTGAGATAAAAACAAAACTGAGGAAAATAATGACCACCCAAAGGTTGAATGTTAAAATCAGCAATTTGAAACAATACCAAAGAAGTTTAAAGTAGAAATTGTTGTTGTGCGTGTCAGACTCTTACTGACTAAAACGCACTCGTGTTCCTTCAGTTGCCATGTTGCCAGGGGCCAAGATACCCCTTTCGGACTTCTTCGCAACCCCGGCAGGCCCTAGCGGACCCCGTCAGTTCTGCTGACATCTCTTTGAGGCACGCGTGGAACACAACGTGCCGTCGACCCGGGCCTGGTCCTTATCGGACGGCGAGCTACCCATTGCTCACCGTCCGTAAGCCCGACGCCTAGGGCGTCTCCTGCGGCGGTTAGGGGCGTGAGGGCGCGAAGTTTGCCTCTCCCTCACGCGTTCCGCCTCCCCCTTTGCGAGCATTACTGTTTCATAGAAGGAGGTGACGGCCTCCCATGCCCTGAACCAGGGCCGGACGCGAGAGATCACCGTCACCGATCGCCTCCACGAGGACACGGTGATGCTCCACCCAAGCTGGGCAGACCTCCGCACTCTCCATGCCGCCATGAGATCCCGCCGGAGCTCTGTCCACTGTGCCGTGATTTCTCGCGGCAGTGGAGTTAAACCCCTGCGATTCGCGCCACTCCCAGGTGTGCGCGAGGACCTTTGCCTCTAGATCTCATGGCGGTAATCCAGCAAGGAGGCTCGCCGCCTCACAGAAGACCGTGCGGTATTCTCGGGACAGCCGGATGGCCATGACCCTCTGGGACGTGTTCAACCGGCGGGCTGGCCGCCGGCTCAATGAATGCGTCCACACCGTAGCCCCGTAAAGGGCCCGCGCGTAGAGCCTCCAACAGGAGGCGTTTGGACCCCCTAGATTGGGCAGAAGCCGCTTCAACGCAGCCCCGGCCCGCTCCAGTCTGGGAGCCAATCGTCAGAAATGCTCCACGATGTTCCACCGGCTATTGAGAACGAGTCCCAGATACTTCAACGCCGACTCGACGCCTATGTGAACCCATGCCGCCATTATCTGGGAGCCCGACGATGGCGCGTTCCGAGGACCATGAAAACACTTGGCCTCGGACTTGTGCAAGGCCACCTCGAGTCCCAACTGTCGGATCTTGTCGACGATTGTGGCAACCCCGCGTGTCGCTACATTGGCCACCGCCTGGTGCGACCTCCCCTGCGTCAGGACCAACGCGTCGTCAGCTTAACAAACGACGCTGACACCACTAGAGAGGTTGGTGCGCAGCAGCAGCACCCAGTCGTATCCGATGTCCCACAGAAGCGGTCCCAGGACTTATCTCTGTGGGACACCGCACGACATCTCTCGCCGGTTCCACTCTCCTTGGTAACCGGGGTAGATGACGGCCCTGTCCGTCAAATAGGCCTCGACAACATGACAGAGGTAGGTCGGCATCCAGTGATACCGGAGTGCCTACCTGATGCAACTCCAGGGCAGTATGTTGAAGGCATTGGCGATGTCTAGAGACACCGCCAAAACGATCCCACCCCGGGCCACAGCATCCCCCGTCGTGAAGGCCCGGACGCGCATGATGGCGTCCACCGTAGAGCGCCCCCTGTGGAAATCAAACTGGCTCTCTGCCAAATCCGTCCCCACCCGCACCAGCCGCTCGACGAGGCTGTCTGCAATGACTCTTTCAAAGAGCTTGCCCACCTCGTCGAGCAGCACGATGGCCCAATAGGCGGATGGAGAGTCCGCAAGGCCCCGGCATTCTGATGAGGACCAGTTTCCCCGTCTACCAACGAAGTGTCCCCAAGGCCAGGAGCCACGCTTTTCCAGGTAAGCTGTCGGGTCCTGGGGCGGTATTTTTGGCATTCAACCTGCGTACCGCCACTCTCATCTCTACCTCAGTCACCTCCGGAGCATCATCGTCGTCGTCGGTGGTGTGGTCCGCATCGGGCGCCACAGTAGGCGGAGCCATGGGCGGAGGAGTATGTTCCCCTCTTGAAGGGAACAGAGCGCTCACCACTTCCCCACAAGCTGGGGCCGGAGACTCTGCGGGGGAGCCCATGGGCGGAGTTTCTCCCTTCTCCTTCATCTTGTATGGGTGTCCCCACGGGTCCCCGTTCAGAATCTCCAGTGACTCCTCGCGAGCCTGTCAGACCGGCGCGCTCGAGGTCTGGGCGGAGACGTCAAACCGGATGTACCGGTGGTCGGAATAGGTCTCCACCTCCTCCATGACGCGCCAGTCAAAGACACGCGGCGATAGAGTGGGGCTGGCGAACGAAATGTCCACCACCGATTCACCCCACATCCGCACACACGTGGGGACAGAACCCCGGTTTAGGACGACCAGGCCTGTCTCCAGAGCCCAGTTCTCCACCATCCTGCCACGTGTGTCCGTATACCGGGAACCCCAATACTTGGCATTGAAGTTCCCGAGGACGAGTACGGGGAGGGAACTGAACCCGACAACGATAACTCTCAACTCCGTAAGGGAATTGTGGAAGTCGGCAAGAGTTCGGTTCGGGGAGAAATATACCCCTACCACGACAATCTCCGCGAACCGTGCTGCCACGCAACCCCGTCCTCTCTTGACAGAATCGAGGGACGGAGTACCGGCGGCGGCTGACGTAATGAGGGTCACTGAGCCGTTCAGGTCCTCCACCCAGTCATCCCCGGGTGGGACAAAGTACGGCTCAGCGACCACGGCGATGTTAATCGCCCACTGCGCCATGCTCTGGAGCAACAAATCCTGAGCGGCGGCGGCGGCGCAGTGGTTGATGTTCGCCTGGAGGAGACGTAATGGGGCCGTTATTGGCACTCCATGTCCACGCCACCGCGGCAGTGCCTTCACAGGAGGCCCAGCTCCTATGAAGGCACTGCCGCGGTGGCGGCAACGACGATGGTGGAAGCGGCAGCGGCGATGGCAGTAGTGGCGGCGGCTGCGGCGGTGTCGGCGGTGATGGAGGGCTTGTCCCTGCCTCTGGCCTTAGCGGGTGGAGCGTAGGCCTTGCTCCCAGCCCGGTGATCGGCCGGCTTGCCAGTCGCCGCACATACGACGCAGTGCGGCGTGGCATTGCACGAGCCAGCCTTGTGACCGGGCTGACCACAGCGGAAGCAGTGGTCGCTGCGGTCAACCTCCCGAGGTACATTTAGCTCCCACGTGGTTGCCCACCTAGCAGCGGAAGCACCTCAGAGGTCAGGGCTCCAGCAGTTTGACCTGCACGGAAACCCAGCCCACCAAGAGCCTTCGGTCCTCCCCGGCTATTAGTTTGGCCGCCGACACGGGGTAACTAACCGTCACGGCTCGAATCCCCCTGAAGTCAGGATGGATGGTGCCTTTTTTTTTTGTTCCGGGGTGGAAAATCCTCATGAATGTCCTCCGCCCTGGGGCTAAAAAGCACCCCGGTGTTCTCTTCCCACACTTGAACCGGGGATCTTGAGATCTAGTGCGCCTTCCATGATCCCCGCCTGGTGTCGCAAAAGCGGGTGTTTTTGCGGGCCACTTCATGTCCGCGGGGGGAGTGAGGTGTGAGACTCCCCCCATGACGTCGAATAGGGGTGCGCGTGGAACGCTACGCGCCGCCACCTCGGGTCCTGCTGGATGGGGGGCGGCGGACGTCCTCGAGAGCGGCGTCCCTCCGGATGTATTTACGGGGGCTGGAAGAGGGCATTGTCCGCCCTCCACCGACACCCAGTTCACCTGCTACGGATCAGAAGAGTGGTTTCCGCAGATTCCTTCTGCGAAACTACGGTTTCTCAGAAGGAGATCGCCGCATCCCACGACTCGGGATTCCCGACCATCGAACGAGCGACAGCCGACAGCGACAGGTCGGCAGCGACAGGTCGGCTTTGACTTCAGATACGAAGGCACGGTGCGAATCCTCCCATGCGGTACACTCTGCCCGTGTATGCTGCGCCGTGTCCTCGCGGAGCTGAGACCGACGAAGCTCGATCTCACGCTGCATCGACCCACCTCCCGCGTTCGCGCTTCCTCGCGCCACCGGTGCAGTGAAGCGAAGGCTCTCGCTTCTAGGTCCCAGTGCCGGGATCCGGTCAGTGTACAAGCCGCCTCGTAAGAGATAGTGCGATACCCCCTGATAACTCTGACGGCCATCGCCCTCTGCGGTTTTCGCAGTATTGCGAGGCTGCCGGCCGTCAGGTCAGAAGCCCACACCGGGGGAGGTTGCCTGCTCCGCCTGGGGTGCCTGCCCTAACGTGCTTGGCAGAGCACCCCCCAGCTTTAGCGACCGTGGCCACCACCTTTTCCTTCGTCACTGAGCGCAGTTGGTGGGCGTGGACACTCGGGCCTCGTCCGCATTTAGGGACGCCATAAGCTTATTGGCCAGAGCGTCTGCGGCCAGGCTGCTGGCCGCACCGGGGATCTCCAGCATCCGGGCCCCAGTCGCAGTGACCTTCAACCGTATGCCATTGGCGGTTTCCTTGAGATCTACCGCCGCCTCCACCTTGGCGATCACGTCTTGGTAGGACTTCTCCGCTTCCAGCTGCAGTGTAATCACTATAGCTGCGGACTTCGAGGCGCGGAGCCTAGTCGCGACATTTCGCTTCTTGTGCCGCTGCCGCCTCGCCTTCCCTTTAGCCACCCTTGACGCCTTACCGGCCTTCTTCTTCTCCCCGGCTACTTGCTATTTGGCGTCGGCCGGAGGAGATTTAGGAGGCAGAGATGGCAGTTTCGCCACCGCCAGGGCCAGAGCCCTTCCCGCCAGGGTCGAAGCCCTCGCCGCCTGCGTAGCCGCTCCGCCCTTGGCCTGCCTCGACGAGCCCAGTTTGGCCGCGGCAGATGCGGTGGCAGCATACGACGTCGCCTTTCGCTGGCCCTAGGCCGACTGGCTCACCGGTAATGGGGGGCGCAGGACAATGGCCTCTAGGGCAGAGAACCTGCTGCGCAGGGCAGCTATCTCCTGCCTCACCAGGGTCAGAACCCGGTCCTCAGCAGGCACGGGCCGTCTCTGCCCATGTTGATCCCCCTACAGCGGCACCTCCCGGGGGCCGACTGCTCGTAGCCCAGCCAGATCCGCCCGGAGCCCCTCGTTCTCCTTTTGGAGAAGCTCCATGGCAGCTGTAAACTTGGCGACCTCCACCCGCATCTCGGACATTCCGTCCGACGGAGGCCCAAGATGAAAGGCCTTCGCTGCCGCCAAAATAGAGGCCGTGGCCGCGGGTATGACCTTGTCTTTAGAGGACTGGATCCTCTTCAAGGTCACTGATCGCGGCTGCCACGTCCTCCGCAAACCTGGCCCGCTCCGTATTGGAGCCGCCAGCAGCGCCCGGCTCACCACCTGAGGTCTCTGAGAGGACCGCCCCGTTGCTGGTCCCTCCAGGGTGGTGCCCCTCCACGGCGAGTCTCTCGACTCGCTGGGGTAGTTCGGCTGGGCTAGCCTAGCTCGGCTCACCACCCTCCTTGGTGGTGAGCCCAGTTTTTCTTTTTGTATCTATTTAGTATATTGCATCACATTTAAATTTTAATAAATTATACTTTTATTTAAGTACGCTGTACTGGTACAGCGTCTTAATATTTGTTTGCTGCACCGGTCGACGTCATTACGTCGGTGCCGGCTGTCGCTGAAAACCAGCGCTGGGGCTCTGTCTTGCATAGGGTCGTAGCATAATGCTGAGCGATAGCCGATTTGCGACGCATGCTTCCCCCAACCTTTTCTCATTTTTGTATTCTGAACTATTTTTTGCGTCATGTTTACCGCAAATAAACGTTTTTTCTTTCTTTCTTTCAGCCCTCTGCCCACACCTTTTTCCCGGGCCCTACCCTGCCGACTGGAGTGGATTTTCCTCCTCTCGTCGGCGGATGACCCCTTGCCATCTCTCGATTTGGGGCGCTTCTGGAGGAATTTTCGGATCCTCCCGGAAGCCCCCACATCTTCGTGCTCCGAGCTCTGACCAGAGCCCTCTGCGCCAGATGCAGCGTCGGACTCCGACCCCACATCACTCCGTCCTTCTTGTTTTATTTTTGTTTGTGTTTTAACCATATTTGTTCCCACGAGTATAAACTCTTTAATGTCTCAAAAATATTGGTTCGCAACAAGTGACTAATTAAGCCACCTATTAGTCAAGCTATCAACCTCCCATCACGGTGCGCCGCCGCTTGGAAGTTTAGGGTGATTTTTTATCGAGGTTTTCTACCTCGCGGCCCGGGCGGTTAAGCCAAGACCCTCGACCCCCGTCAAATGCCAGAGACATGACCTTGACAATCTTCGGGGCTACGAGACCAACGGTAGCAGAAGAAAGGGCTTCCTCCTGAATGCCCGACGGCAGAGTTAGTGCACGCCGAGCCCGCTCCTACTCCAACGCTGCTCAACGTGTGATCTCTACAGAGTACACGTTAGAACGTTCCTCCCACAGAATATTGGCATACGGACAACGAGACCCCTGGCACACAGTACCTAATAGAGAGATGTTGCCCGCACACCAGGGTGCACCGTCCCGGAAACTAGACTTCCCCCCGGACGCATCCATAAGGGAATTCCAGCCCACAGGCACACGGGGAGGTTTCCTGTCCAAGCACCCCACTGTGTACTTACTAGTGATTGGAGTAGGTAGATTCATTTGGGGTCAATGAACTGGCACATATATATTAATATGGATATGCCTCCGGGATTCCGGGATTTTGAAATTATTAAGATTTTTTTAAGGAATTTCAAATGTTGTATTTTTAATACTGAACTAACTCGTGAACGCGCTCACACTGCTCACAGTGCTCGCTCAATGTCAAAACTTTTGACATAACCCCAAACCTTTCACAAGATGGTTGGATTACAGTATTTTTTTGAGTATACACAACAAATTTCTTCTTTTTCATCGGTTAGGTGGCGACTGTAGCTAGAAGCACATTTTCAAAAATGCCACGTTAGTTTAAAGATATGGTGCAACTCAAAACAAAACAGCACAACTGTCATTTTGACAGCGCTCACTGTGATAGGACGATGGTCGCGCTCACGCTAATTTGGTAAGGGTGTTAGCATGCTCTAATCGATTACAGCGTAACTCGGAACGCAGCCTCGATGTAGCGATATTATTGTTTACAAGTGGTTAATACTACGAGGTTGAACTTATTTTATCATATTTGCTTATGAATTTATGATCTAACTGGCTACAAAGTCGACATGGAATCAAGGGAAGGTTAAGGTTACTCGGTGAAGTTTTAAAACAAAGAAATGTGTAATGTTTTGACGAAGATAGTTCGAAACAATATATTGTGGTCAGACTCAGTGATTAGTGTTTTGTTATTAATTTTGCAGTCGGGTTTACGGGCGGCAGCTAAAGGTACCTACTCTGGGAATTTTTATTTTTCTGCGTTATCAGCTTACAAAAACTCAAATGTTTCGTATGCATTCGCAATCTACAATCAAATGTAAGTACTAAAATCTGTATATACACAATTCATTCGGCAAGTTTACGTAAATAATTACATTTTACTAACTTTACATGACACAAAAATATTGTTTCTTAATATAAATTTGCAAAACAATAATATTTCCGTCGAGTCCGAGGAACTTTTTTAAGATGGCTAAATTTGACATTAAAAGAATATTGCCAGTTGTCAAAAGTCACGTCGTGGTACGAATTAAATGAACTTTTAGAAGTTACATCACCAGAAAATAAAATTGTTTCAACATTACAATAAGCTTATTTTATGGACGTCATGGTACGAAAAGTCAAAGTAAGATGATAATAAGAGCTGGTGGTAGGCCCCAAGATATCTTTCCATTAAGCGCTACAATATTTATTATCTTCAAAATGTGTGACTATCTTTAAGAGCATTCACTCTAAAAGTTAGCAACGTCGCAAATTGCTGTCAAATATTTACTTGTTTTGATTAATTTTGCAATATTACTGTATGGAAATATGAAATATCGCTAACTAGTGAACTAGAATATTAATAATGAATTATGAATTTGATGTTGTAACCGTTTTAGGTGTAAAAAAGGCATTTGGAAAGTTTCCAAATACTTTTTTACATCTAAAACTAAATATTCTGTGAAGTTACGATATTAGTTATTGCATTTCATAATCAATATTTTAGTTCACTAGTTAGCCATATTTCATATTTCCTTTTTCCATACAGTATTATTGCCAAATTAATAAAAACTGTGAAAAAATTGACATGTAAATTTGCGACGTTGCCTACTTTCAGAATGCAAGCTCTTACCCATACTTCAACATGCGCTCTTTTAGAAAGCCCAAATGACATAAACCTAATTGTAGACTTTTTTGGCAGATGTTTTCTTTATATAGGACCATTTATATACTGTAAGCTCAATAGTGAAATAGATATAATGACCATGACCAGAAGTGGGTAAAAATCACCTTTCAAAATTTGTGGCAGGAATGGACTATGATAGCACGGAGAAGTCATGAGCACAACACACACATTCATCACACTAATAGATAAAGGTCGAGTTGGACCAAACGAGCGAATGCTTATTCTGTCCCCACTTTGCCAGTTTTCCTTTGCCTAAACGGAGTGGAGTGGGGGTATTCTTTCGTTGGTATACCCATACTAACAGAAATGTTAGGGAGGTCAGGAAAGGAATTGCTCTTACCCTTGCTGTTCTGTCTTCGTTTGGTCTATACCGATCATAACTCACTCATTCATCACACACCCACACCACACACGTATACGTACACTAAATAAAATTGCCTTTTATTTCTTGCTTTTTTAAATTAAAAAAATAATATGAAAGTGCATGCATTCATAATTAATTTAATTCATAATATTATAACCATTTTATAAACAATCTCGCATTTTTTTATAATTATAGGTACCTATAATTACATTTAATTAATCAATAATATTATGTTACTTTTCTATTCTTCTAAATATATTTTTTTTGTTACATTTCATAATTATAGTATATTTTAACATTTTCAGTTTTGTAGCAAGAACCCCTTTTAGTAGAAGGTGAAGGCCTCCTCCAGAGATGACCAGCAATATATTTCTTTATATTTTTATATTCTTATGTTTTTGAACAATCTAATAATAATAAAATTAATTTATTTCAGGTCCAAGACCAAAAAAAATTAAAAAAATAAATATTTCAGGTCCAAGACCCATATTAAATACAAAATCTAAGGTTCTCAATGAGCTTTATCGCTTAAGTCTAAAATGTTTAATTTAAAACTTTTACTTTTTATTCATTGCTGACTGCTTTTTAATGTGGCTTTATTGGTAATTATTCTACCCTGGAGGGTTTTGGTCTACAACTCTCGCGGGGACCAGCCGTGAAGAGGTGAAGAGGGTGGTTACTATCCTGAATTCTTTTTTTTCTTAATTTCCTTTGAAGAGTTTTGATCGATCTCTCCCGCGCTGACCGGACGTACTGGGAGATGGGGAAGGAGAAGAGGGTCCACCTGTGATTGCTATGTTAAGTTGTGCTGACACCTCAGCACAACTTCAACCCTCTTCTCCTTCCCCATCTCCCAGTACGTCCGGTCAGCGCGGGAGAGATCGATCAAAACTCTTCTTTGGTTGGGTTTGAGAGGTATCTGACTGATTGATGGTTAATTTTGGTTTCTGTAATCTAAGTAAGATTTTTCTTCTGTGGCTATTAATCTCTTGTTGATCTTTTATGCCGCTAGGGTGCGATGTCTTCGGAGATTCGGATGATTCCTCTTATTTATCTGGTTGCGAGGGATGCGCTTACTGCTGTTCATCACTATAAGTTTGTCTTATTTTATAAAAGCAGTATTGCCTCCTATTTTTCACTCTGAAGTTGAGCTTGGAGTTCCTTGCGCTTATTTAGGACATGTTTTGGGTAGTTTTTCCTTTATGTAGTACGGAGTGTTTTGTAGACAAGACTTGTTTTTCTGAATCTTTATTTTAAAACCCATCGTAGTTAATGATATTACAACCGGTATGATTTTTTCGCCTTTCTTCCCCAATCTTCTGACAGCTTCAATGTTGCTGCTGTCACATGGAAGTTTGAATAAGTGTTTACTATGTTGATTATTACGTTTTCTAGTTCGTTATACGTTTTTTGACATTCATCTACTCCCAACCCAACATGACTTGGTTTTTGCGTCTGATATGTCTTTCTAAGATGTTAATTTTTGTATTTTATACCTCCAGTTTTTTCTATAAAAGTTCATTTTTTAATTCCAGACTGTTAAATTTCTCATTAATATTATTGATTATTGTGTTTTGTGATATCTTCCTTCATCTCTAACGTGTCTTGTTTTTGTTGTTTCATATTTTGCTGCATTCCTATTAACATTTGTTTTAATTCTACCATTGTGTATTGCAATAAAGATAAGCCACCCAGCGACCTCTTTGAAAAATTATATACAGTACACTACACACGTTTAAATTTAATATACCTGAGTTAATTACATATTAGATTACTTTAGATGATTTTTTTGATTTGGAAGATCATTTGATTATTGTCTTCTCAGAAATCTTATCGACTGATGCTGTACCTACCCGCTGGCAAATATCTCTATTGACAATCTTTCTTTCTTTTTCGTGTGGTTAGTGACTCACCTGGTGTTCTATGCCACCCATGTGCCTCTGACTTGGTTTCACATGCCGTCGAGAAATATCTCTCAGGCATGGCGGTTTCCTCACGATGTTTTCCTTCACCGTTATTCACGTCGATAAAAGTACCAAATAATTTTGTAAGACAAAGGAGATTAGTCTCCACGACACAGGGAACCCTAGTGTGGAGGCTAGTGCTGTTTAAATTCTGTATGCTCTCATGAACAACATATTGCTCTCAACATGAAGTTTTATTATTTTCTTATTATTATTTAAATTCTCTTAAGTCTTTGACATATCTCGGGACCCTGAGATCCCGGACCTTTGAAAGGCGTACGAAAGGCCGAAGCCAACTTGCAAAGGCCCCTTAGATATTTTTAAGTATTGAAGCACCAACCGACGATTATCCTTTTAGACACTACGCAAGTGCACCCAAGGACAACCCTGTTTGGTGCAGGACTATTTCAGAAACAAAACATTGGGCTATGGGTTTGGGTGGCTATGGTGGATTGGTTATCTAAAACTATGGAAGGACTATGCCCCCAGCCTGATCAACGTTATGGTAGACACAGATAAAATGGCAGGGGGTGACTCGCACACTTAATAATGGGTCCACGAAAACGGTCGCTAGCACATAGTGACGTAGCGAAAAGAGGGCAACACTTCCCGAGTGCTTGAGGAATGGAGAGGTATTCCACGGCCATCAGAACAATCCCAAAGCCCGGAAGATAGTCAAAATTCCTACTAGCACTGACTGGAATACTTCCGTCCTCCGAGCATGTTTGCTCTTGCGAATCTCCACTCAAGCCGGCCAATTAAGCCAAGAATGAAGATGGGAGCTCTATTCTTCGTCAGTGTTTACTCCAGCTGTCCAGCCGGTCAATAAAGGCAAGCCGGAGATGAGGAACAAGACTTCTCCCGGGAGATAAGAGTCCGTGGGGTTGCATTACTCAACGGCTTGCCATGTGCTGCCCTGCGGGTTTCTGTAGATCTCTTACTTTGGCTCCTCATCCTAGATCCGTTCCGGCAAAGTAAACTCCACCGGCACAGATCTGGAGTTCGGAGCGCACAAGCCCTACCACAATGTCAACGTAGAGATACGGCAGTGGGGTATTATTATTATTACACAAATGTTAATGCATTGCCGTAGCATGCCGTGTCGTACAGTCTAGTGAGCGCCGGCCTTAACATGTCGGTTCTCGGATAACTTAACCTGCTTAAGGCCTAAACCACATCACTTGGTAGGTATACCAAATTGTCAACGCTACAACTGCCCAGCACCTGGTCAGCATTGTTTTTATGATGCAGTGCTGTTGTGTCGGCCCTTCGATGTGCTTGTTTATTATTATGGGAAGTAACAATTTAGTGGGTGTGCATGTGTGTGGTGGCGGTGGCGTGGCGATGACGTGTTCGTGTTGTAGGTGCACGTGGATGTACGGCGAGCTGACGGAGAAGGAGGCGGTGGAACGCGTGGACCGCGCGCTCGACCACCACCTCGCCGACCAGTTCGAGATCCTGCTCTACAAAAAAAACCGTACGTACCCGCGCGTAGTGTCGCAGTGGCGAGTGGTCAGTACTGAGGCGTGTCTCCCTGTGTGCAGGCACGCCGCTGTGGCTGCTGGTGCACGTGGCGCCCATCCGCAACGAGCGCGAGCTGGTGGTGCTGTTCCTGCTGACGTTCCGCGACATCACGGCGCTCAAGCAGCCCATCGATGCCGACGACCCCAAAGGAGGCCAGTACACCACACGACGCACTACCCTCACAGAGGACATACCTCTCTTAAGAACACGCATTACAGTAATTGATCTTGGGCACATAAATAATATTTAGTCATGTGTTTTGAGGGCTGCCTTTCACCTGCACTGAAGATCCATGCCAGTAACAATTATTTGCTGAATCCTGACCTTGGCAGAGTTGGGAGAGCAAGCATCTGTTACCATAAACTCAACTAATAAACTTCGTAAAGATGTGAAACTCTTGGTGAGTGAAGCTATTGATACCTGTTCGCAGGGCTGTCGAAGTTCGCGAAGCTGGCGCGCTCGGTGACACGCTCGCGCTCGGTGCTGGTGTCGGCGCTGCCGGCGCTGAAGGAACCGCAGCGCGCGAGCCACCTGGCGCATGTCAGTACTCCCGCACACCATGTAAACACGCACTTTTCACACTGTACGCACTCCTGCTAGTTTCTATACAGACTATAAAGAGCCCTTGAGGTGACTCAGCAATACTCTAACTATAGTGTTCTAAGGAACCACTTTATCGATTTTAGAGTCATGAAAAACTGAAATAAAGACAAAAAGAAATGTGCACAAAGCAACGCGCAAGCAGTGCACAAGGAAAATCAACGGACTAGTGCGAGTATTTTTCACTTTTTAGGGTTCCATAGTCAACAAGGAACCCTTATAGTTTCACCATGTCCATCTGTCTGTCTGTCCGCCGCTTCTCTCAGAGACTCTTAGTACTAGAAAGCTTTTATTTGGCATGGGTATACATATTAATTACCTCCGCAAAGTGGTAAAATAAAACACAAAACATTTTTTTTTACGGTACCTCCCCTTCTCGTAAAGTAGGGATGTTTTTTTTTTCTCGTCTATCCCAAGGTGTGGGGTGTCTTTCGAACGCTGGGCGCCAGCTGTTCTTTCGAAATGGTTCGTAGCTTTTAGTTAAAGCGAACAAGACTATAATGTCTTAAGTTCATAAGAACTTAAGACAATATAGTCTTGTTCGCAATAATTTAGACCCATTTGGTAATTGGATCCAAATGGGTCTAAATTGAAAACTTGAAGGCACGAAACTAGATGCTATTACAGAAACTGTATTTCTAGGAATTACTCTAGATTCGAAATTGCAATGGGGCGCCTACATTAGAGCTCTTTCAGGTAGATTAAGTTCTAAACAATAAAAAATACGCTATCGGAATTTTACTTGACATGACCAAGGCTTATGATGAGATGCTGTACAAAATATTATTGGAGAAATTACACGGTATCGGCGTTAGAGGAATAACTCACGAGTGGTTCGCATCCTACCTACAAAACTGAGAGCAATCTGTAGAAATTGAACATTGGGATCACGACATTGGGGAACTCAGCCTAATACGATCGAATACGCTTTGCATTAAGAATTCTCGTTGGTCTAGTGGTCGTAAGCGCTACTGCTGAGCATGAGGTCCTGGGTTCGATTCCCGAGTCGGGCAAAGTGTTATTGGGTTTTTCTATCTGGAATTTCTCAGTAGCAGCCCGGAGTCTGGATTTGTACCCGGTTGATGGCAATAGGCTCGCCCCCTATTACATGGGACTTAAACATAACTGGCGAAATGTGGGTGTACCTGCTACAGGTACACCTCTGCCCAACCCTTCGGGGAAACAAGGCGTGATGTTATGTAATTCGATTCCGCAAGGTAGTGTTGTCGGGTGTTTGCTATTTTTAATTTATGTCAACGACCTCCCTAAAATTATGACAGAGTCGTACGTACTGTTTGCCGATGACATTTCTATAATAACTTCTTGTAATGATTCTCAACATCTACATGACAAACTAAATAATATAATGTTTAATATTCAAAATTGGATGAATGACCACAATTTTGAAATTAACTTCTCGAAAACAAAAATTATGCAATTCAGGCCTTATCAAAAAAATCCCTTGTCTATTAATTTTGCGTTTGACGGAATCAAAGTGGAATGTGTAAATACTTTTACTTTGTTGGGTCTATCCACATGACCTGGAAAATGCACATACAAAAATTTTAATCAAAACTATTTAGTTTTATATATGCATTACGTGAGCTCAAAAAAAGCGGCCAAGTGCGAGTCGGACTCGCCCATGAAGGGTTCCGTAGCAGCAAGTAACATTGGATGAAAGGTAAATTGCGGTTTACGATTTAAGACGTATTAAAAAAAAACTACTTGCTAGATCTCGTTCAAACCAATTTTCGATGAAAGTTTACATTTTTTTAGTTTTATCATTCTCTTATTTTAGAAGTTACAAGGGGGGGGGGGGGGGACACATTTTACTATTTTGGAAGTGTCTCTCGCGCAAACTATTCAGTTTAGAAAAAAATGATACTAGAAGAAGAAGAAATCTGTGAATTCGTTAGACAATATCCACACTTCTAGGTACCTTAAAGTTACAGACCAACCTCGCCGATATGCACCATGTTGACGGTTTGAAACTACGCTCGTAATACCACAATCTAATCCAGTGGCGGATTTGCAGTCTTGGCCGCTCTAGGCCCCAGGCCATGTAATCAGTAGGTGTCAGCCGCCCCTGCCGCCCCTTTCTCAGCACCACTCATATAGACTACATAATGAATTTATTTTATTGCCAACTTTTATCGAAATCGGTTCAGAAATTTAGTTAACTATAATAAGCGGCTGGTTTATAATATTTTCTGAGGTTTCGCGTTAAATGGTTTTATTATTGATAAACGATGCGGTGCAGTGCGGTCCGCCCCATAAAGTGCGCGAACTTTCACGAGCTTCTCGTCATGCGACAGCGATATCAACAATCATTGCACGGCGCTCTCGTCGATCTATCACCACAATATCAGGCTTTGGCTACAATAGTCCTATCAGTGATGATAGATCGATCTCAGTACAATGTGGCGTGACCATACTCGAGAACTGGGTCGGGCACATACATGTAGTACTTCGGACTCCACAAGGTTGTACTGCAAGGCTAGTTGCTAGTGAATAATCCTAGCCACTAGATTGTGTCTGTGCAAGTACTTGTCATTAGCAAGACTAGAACAACCGGAAACAATATGGCGGATTGAATCACCGGGACGGTGGCATGCCAGACAGATGTCAACCGTACCGTCCTTGACAGTGTATTTCCGATAATTATTCCTCATGATAACTTCATCCATAATCGCACAGACAAAACCTTCGGTTTCCCCGAAGAGGTCGCCGAAACGCAGCCAGGATAAAGACGCCAAAAAGTCTACATCAGGTCCGTGGAGGGCCCGGAAAAAGCGTCCGTGTAGCTCTTTGCCCTGCCATACTTCCTTACGATCGTTAGTATCAAGTACTGCAGGTTTGCGCCAGTTCTCTTTTGCCAAGGACAGCGGGGTGAGGCCCTTGTCCACTGCGACCACATCTCGTTGCATACCCACGTCAGTTTGAAGAAAATATTCCCTGAGACTGTAAATCTCGCGGTTGTGGAAGGTTTTAGCATTTAGGAAACCTCGACCCCCACACTTCCGCGGGATGTACAGTAAGCGTTCAAAAGTGCATAAGCACGCTAAGAGTGGTATTGCTGTGAACACGCGGTGTAGTCCGTACATTTGTATGTGTAATCAGACGTCTGTGGTGTGTGTGCCCTACACACACCACAGAAAACGCAGTTTTGCACTACACACTGTCGTATCGTCGCGGTCGAGCACCGCACTTTATTGTTAGACGCGTGACCTTGGCCAGTGTATGGCATTGCTAAAATTCGAAAGTAAATTATATGTGCAGATAGCAGAAGGCGTTAAGCGTTGATCTTAGATTCAAGATGGCTATGGTTCTAATTTCGAAAATCACAGCGCTGTTTTTGCAAATGTTATTATTTTTGTTTGCAATAATAATATTTTTTTAAATATTGCTGCCTTTTTATTAACTGCTGTTATTGCAATAAAGGGTTTAGAATAAAAAATGCGTGATATGTGATAACAAAATTAAAAAAATATTTATTCGTTATATTTTATTTTAATTAAGTGTAGTTAACAAACTGCTACAATTATTTATCATTACTTAAGCAATTTGTATTATTTTGAAATGTTTTAAATTTGAAAAGGATTTTTTTTCACCATACATATAAAGCTTTGATCATGGTCGAAGTAATTAAGCTACTCGTATAAATAAGAATATTAGACTACTTAAAATGTAAAAAAAACTACTGACAAAATAGTTGATTATAAGGTTAAGTATAGGCAGTGTGTTTATATTAATTATTTAAGATTTTATTTTAAATATTGGTTGGTATTGAGGTTATAGCGTATTCATTTTCTTTACGAAAAGAAGATTGAAACTAAACCTCAAATTTTAATACTAAAATAATAATATTACTAAAATAATATTAAACATTTTCGGTCTATCTGCAAGAAATACGACAAACACCATATTGAAACGTGCTTAAAAAATTACCATAAATTTATGCAATAACGAATCTGTTGTTTATTAAGTTGGTACGGTCAATATTTTAAGATCAAAAACGGTTTTCTAGCTGTTCTTCAGTGATGCAAGCCTTCAGAGTGCACGGCGAACGGTTCATAATGACGTGTTTTTAATAATTCAGCAAAATATCTCGTTGGTATGAAACCATTTGTTTCATATTCATTCACCATTTGACGTCGCTGCTACTCGATAATAAGCTCCTTCCTCATATCTCTTAACCCTCACAGTATTTCTCTAGAACAAAGAATAACATTGTATTTATTACACATAATACCTAATTATTTATTATTCACTAATCGAATTAAACCTCATAATGAGTTTAAAACTTTAAAGGCATCTTCTGTCTCAACAATACCCTTGATTAAGATTTATGTTTAGTAAAATATGAAATATTTAAATGATAACACTCACACTTAGTCCGGTTTCATTAGATATAGCACTATAAATGATATTTACACAAATAACATTCACTTTTACGCAGCGCAATAATAATTTTGAAATCCGTTCAATATTTGCTTTTGGAAAATAATAACCACAACACTGCGCTCGGTGTACTGACCAAGTTAAGATTACGCTTTTTAAAGCTTACTGTCAAAGTTTTTACACCGGTAATCTTTGGGTCAACTACTCGAAAAGGTCGCTGGATGTTCTACGCGTCCAATACAATAACGTATTTAGGATGCTGTTGCGACTGCCTCGTTTTTGTAGTGCATCTGAAATGTTCGCGGTAACCCATACCGACGGATTTCATGCCATCATCCGCAAAAAAACGGCCTCACTCCTGAGCAGAATAAGAGGCAGTCACAATAGTATCCTGAAGGCTGTGGCGGCAGATACTTTTTCTGCCATAATAAGGCAATTTGTGAGAAGACTCATACCATAGTTAGACTATTTATTATTTTGTTATTTTTATTGTGTCTAGATGTTGGGTGGTCTTCTCACAAATTCGTCTTTAGTTTTAAGTTACTAACAATAGTGGTTTAAGTGCATACATGTTACTAACAATTTATGGATCTTTTTGCTATCCGAAATAAAATGATTTTATTTTATTTATTTATTTTATTATCTACGAACCAACAAAGTTCTATTAAGTGAATACTCGTAACGAACTGAATCTATCTACCCCACAGAAATCGAAATAATTTAGTTAGTTTTCTGTGGTCTACCTGCTAAATTATAATATTTATGTGAATAAGATGAATGAAACAAAAAACGAATGATTATCGAACTAGTCATTGGTTGCAGACAAAGTGAGTGTGTGTATGTGTACTGTGCGTGTCTATAGTATTGTAACAACTTATAGAAGAAGGTCGTAAGTCAAACCGAAGCGTCAGTCTATTGCTTTGTGAGATTGCTTATGGACTTTTGGTCGGTACTGTACAGTCTCATCACTGATGACCGTGGGTGATGCATCCGATTTGCCGTCAGCAATGTACGGACCTTTCTATCCAGAGCGTCAAGTTCTGTCCGAGTCCATTTGAGCATGCCTGTCTGAGTCCATTTGAGTATGCTATTATTTCGTTTATTCATTTTGGTTCTCATTAAGTTACATTTTCAAATATTCCTTAAAATAAAAGAATTAAAAAAACATTTAAAAATATAAAAAAATAGGGGTCCGCCGGTGTCGGGAGCAGGGTCCAAGCTACCGGTGGTTAGGGCTGCAGAGACAGGAACCTCTTCACAATGCGAGCCGTATCGAGGAGTACTGCCTTCTGAATCAGGCGCTTGATCCAACCGCCTAACGAAAGCCTCGAGAGATGTTGGTCGAGGCTTTCAGCCATCAGGCCATTAGCCGTTACGACAATCGGCACAATGATAGCCGAGCTCACATTCCACATGTCAACAACCTCGTGTGCTAAGTCGAGATATTTTATTTGTTTCTCTTTCTCAGCTTTTACGAGGTTCTCGTCATGTGGAATGGTAACATCGACTATCATAGCGCGGCGCGCTAATCGATGTATCACTACTATATCACGCTTATTTGCTACAATAGTCCTGTCAGTAATGATAGACCGATCCCAGTACAACGTGACATGGTCATTTTCGAGAACTGGGTCGGGCACATACTTATAATACGGTATCTCAGAGTCCACAAGTTTATATTTCAATGCAAGTTGCTGGTGAATAATCCTAGCCACTTGGTTATGTCTGTGCAAGTACTCGCCGTTAGCTAGACGCGAGCAACCAGAGATAATATGTCTGATGGACTCACCCGGACGATGGCATGCCCGACACACGTCAACCGTACCGTCCTTCATAATATGTCTCCGATAGTTATTCGTCAATATAACTTCGTCTATATATGCACAGACGAAACCTGCGGTTTCCCCGAAAAGGTCACCGAAACGTAGCCAGGATACGGACGCTAAGAAATCTACACCGGGCTCATGAAGAGCCCGATAGAAGCGTCCGTGAAGCGCCTTGCTTTGCCATACCTCCTTGCGGTCATCTGTAGTAAGTACTACAGGTTTGCGCCAGTTCTCTTTAGCCATGGAGAGCGGGGTGAGCCCGTTGTCCACTGCGACCACATCACGGTGCATACCCACATCGGCTTTAAGAAAGTATTCCCTGAGGCTGCATACCTCGCGGTTGTGGAGGGTCTTCGCATTTAAAAAGCCTCGACCCCCGCACTTCCGCGGGATGTACAGTCTCATCACCGATGAACGTGGGTGATGCATCCGGTTTGCGGTCAGGAGTGTACGGACCCTCCTGTCCAGGGCGTCGAGTTCGGTCTGAGTCCATTTGAGTATGCCGAAAGAGTACATCATAACCGGCATGACACAACCGTTGAAGGCGCGCACCTTGTTTCCTCCTGAAAGAAGACTATTTAATACCTTTTTCAGGCGACCAAAGAAGCGCTCCTTCAACGATTGCTTCATGTCAGCAACGTTGATGCCTAACGCTTCCGACATACCCAAATACTTATAGCTTTCGGATGAGGAGAAGCATCTAAAGTGTATAGAATCTGAGAGTTGAGTTCCCTCGGATTCCATAATCTCCCCTCGCTTTACATGCATGACTGCACATTTGTCCACACCAAATTCCATCCTGATGGCGCTACTAAATGTTTCAGTAGCTCCATCAGTCGCAATTTGTTGGGGGCAAAGAGTTTCAAGTCATCCATGTAGAGGAGGTGAGATATGACCTGACCACCTCTCCTCAGCCGATAGCCTAGACCTGAATCCTCGAGCAGTGTGCTAAGAGGATTCAGGGCTAAGTAGAACCAAAGTGGACTTAAACTGTCGCCCTGGGATATTCCCCGTTTAATCCACACAGGCTCATCATTCCCCTGGATCTGTCGACATCCTGGATAGCGAAGGACCGTCCTCCATTGCCCCATACATGACATCAGGAAGGTGCGCAGAGTTGCATCTATCTTGTACAGCTCCAGCACTCTCATGAGCCATGTATGTGGCACCGAGTCGTAGGCCTTCTTATTATTATGTTTATTAATTAATTTTTATCGTCTTTGACATTTGTATTATTTAATATTGTTATTTATTATAATTAAATATTATTTTTTATATTATTATTCTCTAAACGAATTTGTTAATGATGACATTAAAATGACATCATTAACAAATTCGTTTAGATGAAATGACTTCCACCATACTTTATTTGACTTTTATTTTAATTTATGATACCTATTATTTATTTTAAATTAATTGAATTTTTGTTACAATTTTATTTGACTTTTTGACATTAATCTGTGACAATATATTATATTGTAAGTGAATTGATTTTTTAAATATTATATTTCGCTTTTAATATTAATTTAATCTGTGACATATTAATTTCAAATGAATTGAACTTTGAATTCCTAATTTATTTATTTTTACAATTTCTATTTGTGATATGGATTGTTACATTCAATTTGTGTGTGATCCTGATCTTATTTACTTGAAATGAATATTGATTCTTCCTAATGATTTCTAGAGGTAAAATTTGCAAAGACGTATATCACAAATTTAAATGTGATATTATATAATGTAATTTTACTAGATTTTTTAATGATAATTATTTTTAATTTCTATTTACTGCATTTATTTTAAATCATGCTGCTACTAATATTTTATGTAATTGTTGTGCCCGACATGTGAACTTTATTATTAAGACCTTGTAAACACAAATGTGATATGCAATAAAGATTTGAATTTGAATTAGGTATTTCCTATTATTTCGTGTTACAACAATAATATAAAATTTAAATACTTTATTGTTTCTTTATTAGTACTATATAAACTTTTTATGAATAAAAATGCTAACAAATAGGTAGGTACTGTGGAACAATGGAAAACTGAAAATGTCTTGTAACTCTTTCAATAAAAAAATTAAGTTTTTCAAATCATTTCCTATATCCTTATAGGGCTTAGTTATACTGACCTGAAGGACCATGTAGATATAGACAGGGAGCGCAGGACACTCGCCGACGGGTTTAACATGTTAACCCGTAGATTAGCTCGATGTACGGTTAAAATCACTATTTTCAAGGTTTATTGCCAGAGTGTGTACACGAGCAATCTATGGGTCAATTACACCAAAAGATCGCTGGATGTCCTACGCGTCCAGTACAACAATGGTTTCAGGATGTTATTGGGACTTCCTCGCTACTGCAGCGCGTCGGAAATGTTTACGCAACCCAATGCGATTGTTTGCAAAAAAAACTGCTTCACTACTGAGAAGAGTGAGAGACAGTCGCAACAGCATCCTGAGAACTGTAGCGGAGAGCTCTAACCACAAGAATAAAAAAGCGGTCTTGTGCTCTAGCTCTCCAATTGTAAAGCAGTTTGTGCAGAGGGTGATTGGTACCTACTAACACTAGATAATAAGTTATTTTAATATTATGTTACTAACACACTATGGACTCTGTTCCGAAATAAAAATCAATATTGTTGGGAATCATAAGTCAAAAAAATTAACAATCTTTAATTCCTTTAAACCACAGTTTAAAAAATATCAAAAGAAACACTGTAAATATTAATCAAATAGAAATTACACAAGCCAAAAGGAATAATCAGTACATGAACATAAATATAAACCAAAAATAACTAAGCACACGATAATGGTCAGGTAGTACGTCCGTTCCTAGCGCCCTCCAAGCAAAAAGAGGCCGTTGCCGTACCGCGCGGCTCCTTTTAAAACCTTCCATCGATTGACATCTTTAAGACGTCACCTCGCCTGCCGTTACCAACACGGCCTCTCCTGATGCTCTGACGTCCTCGTCAGGTCCAGAAGATGGTCCCGCCTGATCTGTAGCAGTGCCTCTCAATAAGACGCTTGAGTCTTCATTTTCTCCTGTAATTAGACAGTCGCATTACATAAAAGACACTAGATGTAGAAGCAAAAACATCTCAGTTAAATAAGAAGTAATGCGCATTACACAGTAAAATATCATGACATCAAAATCTTAGCTAAGATAAACAAACCAAAGAAGTAACTTGGTCTCACTGCAAACAGAGGCACCTAGTTAGCGTGTCTCACAGCGGCTGTCGGCATAGGCACCTAGTTAGCATACCGCCCAGACTTCTACAAACACCGTAGGCATAAGCTCTCAGTTTGCATACCTCCCAGTGGCTGTTGACATAGGCACGTTGTTAGCATATCACCCAGACTTCAAAACAATACTTGCCTTCGAAGAAGGCAGCACATGTCTCAGGAGTCCACTCACCCCTCCAGGGTACCATGAACTGTGCAGCAGCATATGTGGTCTTTCCATAGGCACCAGCCAGAAGTTGCAGCTCATAGTGGCCATGCTCCAGGACTCCAACTACGCGGTAAGGCCCGCGCATACCAGGATCAAGTTTACCCGTGGACTGGGAATACTTGATAACGAAGACTAGGTCGCCTTTGCTGTAGACACGTGGAGGTTGTCGGTCTTTATTAACACGCTTGTCTTGATCGGCTTGATTTTTGCACAACCGTTCGGCTGTCCTTTGTCTTCTCATCTCCCGTAGTGGCTCACGGTTTGCACCAGACGATTCGATGGCAACGTCTCGGATTAGTGTGCGAATGACTGGGGTAGCTCCTTTGGCACCGATAAGGTTAAGCGGGGACTGCTGGGTGGTCTTTTGCTTCGTCATGTTGAGTATCAGTTGTAACTTCCACAACTGTTCAGACCATTCCGCTTTCCGATGGTTCACCTCGATCCTCAACATGTTAAGGACGGTGCGGACGTAACGCTCTACCTGACCATTAGCGTGGTGCATCGCGGGAGTAATATAATGAACCTGACAACTTAAAAATCATTCATAAGTGACACAAAACCAGATGATTGAAACATCCTACCTCTATCACATACAATTGTCTTAGGTGTTCCAAACAGAGACACTACATTTTGCATAACACGTTTTAACTCAATAAGTCCTGAGTACAAATAGGGTTTAATAAACAATATTTCGTAAAAGAATCCACAACAACTAGAACGTGTTTATTACAAAATACAATAGACGTGGATATGTTTAGTAACTTGTTCCGCTTAGCTATTTCTAAAGAGCCATAAAAACTCCTGAAAGAAATCGACACGTGTTTCACCTCTCAACGAGGCATCCTCAGGGTGACGATGGACTTGTTGCGAACTCGAACACGGCGTATTGCCACACCGAGCGCTGAGTGCAGACTGAGCCTTATCGCTCGTGAAACCCACTTATATAGTGTCACCGTTATCAGTGCGACCGTTATCAGTGCGATAAGGGGCGAACAATCGCAGCAAAAGTGACCTTGGCATACTCGTATTTAATTCGTTCAACAGTGTAATGTTTCCTGTATTATTTTTGACAATATCTAAACTCTCTAGTACTGAAATTCTGAAACCTTTATCACATGTGTGTAAAATTTCGAAAGTGTTATTATTATTTAACGAATGACCTGTATCTATTAAGTGTTGTGCAAAATGGGATTTTTCTGGATAATTATTCCTGTACGCTGCAATATGTTCCTTTTATCTTGTCTGAAAATTACGTACGGGGGGTTACGGCTAAGGTAGTCTGCGTGAGGTATCATTACCCCTTTCCTGTATTGAATGACAAAGTTAAAATCCTGTAGGTAAATCCACCATCTCGCTACCCTCGGGAGTAGATCTTTCTTATTTTGGGTAGCTTTTAAGGCATTGCAGTCTGTCATTACAGTAAATGGCATTCCTATGAGGTAATGCCTAAAATGCTTAAGAGCTTTTACTACAGCGAGTGTTTCCAGTTCATAAGAATGGTAACGTTGTTCACTACCTTTTGTAACCTGGCTATAGTAAGCAACCACACGCTTATTACCATCCTTATGAACCTGCAGGAAACCTGCGCCATAACCTGCACTACTCGCATCTGTGTGAACCTCAGCAGGAAGCTCTGGGTCAAAAATGGCTAATATTGGCTCACTGGTAAGACACTTAATAAGCTCTTGGCGAACGCTTTCCTGCTGTGGTCCCCAGACAAATTCAATACTCTTACGCTTCAAACGAGCAATACAAGCCGTTTTTATTGAGTAACTAGCTATGTACTTTCTGAAATAACCAGCAAGGCCTAAAAATTATCTTGCTTGTTTAACGTTTTGGGGAACGGGTGCATTCACGAGCGCCTGGACCTTACTTGTTGACGGTCGGACTCCACCGTTTGATATAATTCTGCCTAAATATTCAATTTCTTGACATAGAAATGAACACTTGCGCAAATTCACTGAAAATCCCGCCTTAGTCAAAAAAGCTAATATTTCATCTAATATCTGTAAGCCCTGGTCAATTGAACAGGACAATAACATACAATCGTCGACGTACACCAATACTTTGCCTGCGCAGTGTATTTGCAATAATACGTTGATAAACCATGGGTGCGTTGGCTAACCCATATGGCATCTTCATATATTCAAAATGCCCTTCGGGCGTCACGAAACCAGTTAAGGGTATTGATTGCTCATCTAATTTAATTTGTAAAAATCCGGTAGCCATATCAAGTACTGTGAAGAATCTTGACTTCCCTAGTCGATCAATATGATCATCTATTAAAGGTAAAGGATATCTATCTTTAACAGTGATTTTATTAAGTGCCCTGAAGTCCACACACATACGATCCGATCCGTCTTTTTTTTTTTACTAGAAGAATCGGACTCGAATATTGGGACTCCGAATCACGTATTATGCCTTTACTAAGAAGATCCTGAATAATCTCTCTAACGTTAAGCTTTTCATTGTAGGACATTTTGTAAGGACGATAATTAATAGGTACCTCACTATTCAATCTGATGTGCATGCAACCAGTGGTAACTGTAGATGTAGCCGTACCAGAAATCATAAATGCCGAATATTTATCGAGTAATCTTTTGAGTTTTTCAAGATCTCCCCCTATTAATGCAGTTTTAAAACCATTGGAATGTACGTCAGATATAACCGTGGATACCCCCGATAAAGCTTTATCATGCGTTAAACGTTGAGATTCTCTGGTCCTTATGTAGGTTACCCCTTCCCTATTTAAGACATCCGTACCAATAATAATCGGAGCATTCATACATTCACTAGGCACAACAAGCAAATTTACTTCAAGAGTTATTTCCTCAAGCTCTATTACAAGTGTGACATAAGAATCGACATAAATAATGGAATCACTTATTCCTTTCAATTGTTTATTAATTGGTTTCCTCGAACAAGATAAATGGTTGACCACGGATGACGAAATCAGCGACACTTCTAACGCCCCACTATCGATCAGAATGTCTACTGGTATACCCAGAACCATTCCAACTACAATGTCACTGGACTTATTTTTAACAGGGGCAGAGCAGAAATTGACGTTACTTTTATTGGGTTTATTATCTGCACGCTGCTTAGCAAAACAAACACTTATATCATGACCCGTCTTTTTGCAATATGCACATACTGTCTTATTTAAGGTAGAATTCGATTCTGATTTCTTCGATTCAGATTTATTTAGTTCAGTCGCATCGTTTGATTTAGACTTTTTAGAACAACCCGCTTGTTTATGCCCTATCTGACCGCAAGTGAAACATTTAGGACCCTGTCCCCTAAATGAGCGCTTAGAGTTATTTTTATGTGGACTCTTGTTATCTTTAGAACGCAAACTGTCACTATTCTGCTTAGAAATGGGCTTTACGAAGGTAGATAGGTAACTAACGAGGTTGTCATGTAGATTTGCATTAGTAGTAGCTGCTTTGATTTGAGGGTCTTTAATCCCTCCAATAACAATCGCCGCTATCAACTCGTCTGATAGGCCTTTTACGATCCGTAAACGTAATAAACACCTACGTGCATATTCAGCGTAGGTTGGGTAACTGTCTGAATCAGAGCTCATTACTTCGTACAAAATACCCGCCACATCAATTTTCATAGGCATCTGGACTGAGGGCCATTTTTTTTTTCTTCTTCCAAATTGAGTTGAGACTTACAGAGAAATTAGTTAAAAATAGTAAAAACTTAAAGCAAAGGTCCATAAATTTCTTAAACGTGAATTAAAACTTTTATGAACAAATTACTTGGGCTCTCAATCCAGACGCTTGCATAGTGGCATATCATAAATCTCAGAAAGTACTACCACTGTGTTAATAATTTTTATTTTAGAATTTAGTTAAGAATTTCTTAAATCTTTTAAGAAAATTCCAACTCGCTAGAATTGGACGTTACAGATTTATGGCGGTTTAACTGGGGCTCTCAGTCTGTACTGAGGAATCTTCAAAACATGAGTTAAACTGTAGAAATACATAAATATGGCTTTTATATCTTATAGTTAAACATCTCTGTGAATTAGTTAAAAATAAATAATGGCTTAAAAGCAATTGGTTGAAAAGTAAACGGAAGTTGAATTTTCGTAAAACGTTTGAACTGAGAGCCCAATATTTTCGGCTTTATTGACTAGACTCAACCTCATAGGCTAATACAAATTAGACCAAGTATTTTTACTAAATTTTAATTAAAATTTGACTTATCGTCCGTCGTTCTGAATGCCATACTTTAAGAGATAATGCATTTTCAATTTTTGTATAGGAGCAAATTTGGTAGGGTGACCATAATGTTCTTCTTAAGTAGGTACATAATAGAAGTATTCAAAATAAGTTTTGTGAAGCGCAGTCAGAAAGTCATAAAGAAACTAAAAACATTTGTTTACAGTATTTGTCTTCGTATTTGTAATCTTGCATGTAATTGTGTAGCCTCTGTTGGAGATCCAATAAATAAATAAATATTAATATATCTGCCAATAAATTTAAACATCATGAAAAATTTTCGCGTTTCCAGCCTAGAAGACGCAATTTGTATTGGCAATGAAAATAATACCTGTATCTCATGTAAATATCAGGCCATCATTAGTTATGAGCTCTCGAATTTGATTTCATTTGATTTTAACGGGACAAATAAAGTTAATTTAAAGGACCTACCCGAAACAATTAGTTTACAAGGTAAATGTTTCAAATTATTAGGCGTTACTGAATATGTTCCTGCGTTGCAATCGGCTGATTTCGGTCATTACAAGGGGCATGGTTTTATAAACTGCCACATGGTCTGCTATGATGACTTGATGGTAAGATTTTATAATAGTAGAGAACAACCTGTTTATTTACATACTCTGTCGTACGGGCTTACTGATACCGATGCAAAATGATTCAAAGGGAGATACTCGTATGAATATTTAATCATACTTATCATCTTTACGGAAGTTTTTTCCTCATTATAGTTACTAGCTGTTGCCCGCGACTTCGTCTGCGATCCAGGATGAAAAAGCCAATGTCTATCTGCAGGTCATGGTCTACCTATGTGCCAAATTTCATCTAAATCCGTTCAGACGTTTTGGCGTGAAAGCGTAACACAAAAATAAACAAACTCACTTTTGCATTTAGAATTATTACTAGCAGCGCCCCGTAGTTGCACCGGCATAAGTCTCAACCCTGTGAGAATATCAAGATAAAAAGTATCCTATGTGTTAACCAGGTTATACACTATCTGTGTGCCAAATTTTATCAAAATCCGTTCTGTAGTTTTTGCATGAAAGATTAACAAACATCCATCCATCCATCCTCACAAACTTTCACATTTATAATAATTATTATTACTAGCAGCGTCCCGCGGTTTCACCCGCATAAGTCTTGATCACGTGGGAATATCGAGATAAATGTTAACTCAGGTTATAAACTATATGTGTGAGAAATTTTATTCAAATCCGTTCAGTAGTTTTTGCGTGAAAGAATAACAAACATCCATCCATACGCACAAACTTTCGCGTTTATAATATTATATACTTATCGCGCTCCAGGATAAAAAAAGTAGCCTATGTCTTTTCCTGAGTCATGCTCTATCCATATGCCAAATTTCATTCTAATCCGTTCAGCCGTTTTAGTGTGAGAGTGTAACAAACAAACAAAGAAACATACTTTCGGATTTATAATATTAGTTAAAATTTAACTATGCGCCGCGGTTTTACCCGCATAAGTCTCGATCCCGTGGGAATATCGGAATAAAAAGTATCCTATGTCCTAACGGAGGTCATGGTCTACCCATAAGCCAAATTTCATTCAAATCGGTTCAACCGTTTTAGCGTAAAAGCGTCACAAACAAAGAAACAAACCCACTTTCGCGTTTATAATACTAGTTAGGTTAGGATTAGTCATTATATTATAGTTAGGATTAGAAAAACGTTGGCTAGTTTTCCTTAGCTTTATTTTTTAAGATTGTATCTAACCTGTTATTGTATGTTACATTTATGTGAGTTTAAGTTATTTTGTAAATAAATATTTTTAGTTTCTTTATGATTTTCTGACTGCGCTTTACAAAGCTTATTTTGAATACTTCTAATAAGTACCTACTTAAGAAGAACATTATGGTCACCCTACCAAATTTGCTCCTATACAAAAATTGAAAATGCATTATCTCTTAAAGTATGGCATTTAGAACGACGGACGATAAGTCAAATTTTAATTAAAATTTAGTAAAAATACTTGGTCTAATTTGTATTAGCCTATGAGGTTGAGTCTAGTCAATAAAGCCGAAAATATTGGGCACTCAGTTCAAACGTTTTACGAAAATTCAACTTCCGTTTACTTTTCAACCAATTGTTTTTAAGCCATTATTTATTTTTAACTAATTCACAGAGATGTTTAACTATAAGATATAATAGCCATATTTATGTATTTCTACAGTTTAACTCATTTTTTGAAGATTTCTTAGTACAGACTGAGGGTCCCAGTTAAACCGCCATAAATCTGTAACGTCCAATTCTAGCGAGTTGGAATTTTCTTAAAAGATTTAAGAAATTCTTAACCCTAATTCTAAAATAAAAATTATTAACACAGTGGTAGTACTTTCTGAGATTTATGATATGCCACTTTATGCAAGCGTCTGGATTGAGAGTCCAAGTAATTTGTTCATAAAAGTTTTAATTCACGTTTAAGAAATTTATGGACCTTTGCTTTAAGTTTTTACTATTTTTAACTAATTTCCCTGTAAGTTTCAACTCAATCTGGAAGAAGAAAAAAAAAATGGCCCTCAGTCCAGATGCACATCAATTTTCTTGACGCAAAGTGATCTAAAATATTTTTTTAAATTGCTCCATGAACGGTCATTTGTAACCCATTCACTAAGCCAAGCATCTCCTTTCAGATAGTTCCCAACGCGGGAAAGGCACTCATTTTCTGACCACTTATTCAAAATTTGAGCCCTGTCAACCTCGTCAAACCACTGATCAACATCATGCACATTTGGGTCAAAATTTTAAATATAAAAATGATGGGTGCTTACTGACTTTAACGACTGTATTGCCTCCACTATTTTCTCGCAACTTTGCAGTCGCAACATCAGTAGCAGCACCTGTAGTTTCCGGCGTAGCTATTACCCGTGAACGGTCTTCTAAAGCCTTCAACCGCGAGACAATTGTCTCAAGCGATCGTCGGCAAAGCGGTGCAACAGGGCTTCGTGTCCTCACGCGGCTCCCACGACGATCTCGTTCACGCCTGGAACGGTGATCGCAATCCCGAGACTTGCTACGTGACCTTCTGCTCCGCTTATGGCGGTTACGAGATCGTTTTGAACGCGGCGCACTATTTGAACGTGAACGACTCGATTTTTCCATTGCTAACCCGTTTTAATCTAAAATTGAAAGCTTGAAAACTAGTTTTAACTTGTGGGCGAATGAATCTTTATCCCACTTCTGATGTTGGGAATCAGAAGTGAAATAAGTCAAAAAAATAAACAATCTAATTCCTTGAAACCACAGTTTAAAAAATATCAAAAGAAACACTGTAAATATTAATCAAATATAAATTACACAAGCCAAAAGGAATAAGTACATGAACATAAATATAAACCAAAAATAACTAAGCACACGATAATGGTCAGGTAGCACGTCCGTTCCTAGCGCCCTCCAAGCAAAAAGAGGCCGTTGCCGTACCGCGCGGCTCCTTTTAAAACCTATCGATTGACAGCTGATCGTTTGACATCTTTAAGACGTCACCTCGCCTGCCGTTACCAACAATATAATAAAATGATTATTATTTCATTTAATTATTTTCTTTCATATTTTTGTTAGGTATTTCTTTCATTTTTAAATATTTCTTACTCTCTAAAAAGATATAAAAAAACCGGCCAAGTGCGAGTCGGACTCGCGCACCGAGGGTTCCGTACAAACCTGTAGGTATATAAGTAAAAGTTATGGTATTTTTATTGCTAAATGTAATCCATAACATTACAATGTGAAAAGCTGGAGGAGCATAAATTTAAGACAAAGGTCTCTTTATCGTTTCAGTAATCCTTTATTTTATAATAACACATATCATTTATTTTATTAAATAACTGAAATTCTATCTGAAATTTCTCAGTAGCAGCCCGGAGTCTGGATTTGTGCCCGGTTGATGGCAATAGACCCGCCCCCTATTACATGGGACTTACTGGCGAAATGTGGGTGTACCTGCTACAGGGACATCTCTGCCGAACCCTTCTGGGAAACAAGGCGTGATGTTATGTTTATATGTTATGTATAACTGAAATACCTACACTAGCCTTGCAGCAGCCTTGCAAAAGTTCTTTTATCAAAGTTATTTGAAAAATGTTGTCTCCTCCCCATACATAGAAATAAGTCGCGGTCATTGCGGTAACTACAATTATATTTATAATCACAATTTTTTTGGTGGTATAACTACCAAAAATTTTAAGGTTTTCTGAATTTTTCTGTTACCTGTGCTGTAAGCTATTGCTTCTTATCAAATTTCAAGATTCTATGTCAACGGGAAGTAACCTTTAGGTTTTGATTCCCTTGCGAGTGTCGAAAATTTTATTTTTTTATTTTTTCACAGCTCCAAGGGACAGTAAACTTGAGTATTTGATATGAATTTCAGCTTGATACCTTCACGCGTTCCTGAGAAAAAGGGTCTTGACAGACAGACAGATGGACAACAAAGTGGTTCGGGTTTTTATGTATCTTTTTAGAGTAAGTTCCGAGTAAGGGTTCTGTTTTTTCCTTTTGAGGTACGGAACCCTAAAAAACATAAAAAAAAATAGAAGTCCGCCGGTATCCGGAGCAGGGTCCAAGCAACCAGTGGTTAGGGCTGCAGAGACAGGAACCTCCTCACAATGCCAGCCGTATCGAGGAGTACTGCCTTCTGAATCAGGCGCTTGATCCAACCGCCTAACGAAAGCCTCGAGAGATTTTGGTCGAGGCTTTCGGCCATCAGGCCATTAGCCGTTACGACAATCAGCACAATGATAGCTGAGCTCACATTCCACATATCAACAACCTCGTGTGCTAAGTCGAGATATTTTATTTGTTTCTCTTTCTTAGCTTTCACGAGGTTCTCGTCATGTGGAATGGTAACATCGACTATCATTGCGCGACGCGCTAATCGATCTATCACTACTATATCACGCTTATTTGCTACAATAGTCCTGTCAATAATGATAGGCCGATCCCGGACCACCAGACCAGATCTAATACGGAGAGTCCACAAGTTTATATTTCAAAGCAAGTTGCTGGTGAATAATCCTGGCCACTTGGTTATGTCTGTGCAAGTACTCGCCGTTAGCTAGACGCGAGCAACCAGAGATAATATGTCTGATGGACTCACCCGGACGATAGCATGCCCGACACACGTCAACCGTACTGTCCTTCATTATATGTCTCCGGTAGTTATTCATCAAGATAATTTCGTCCATAATTGCACAGACGAAACCTTCGGTTTCCCCGAAAAGGTTACCGAAACGTAGCCAGGATACGGACGCTAAGAAATCTACACCGGGCTCATGAAGAGCCCGATAGAAGCGTCCGTGAAGCGCCTTGCTTTGCCATACCTCCTTGCGGTCATCTGTAGTAAGTACTACAGGTTTGCGCCAGTTCTCTTTAGCCATGGAGAGCGGGGTGAGCCCGTTGTCCACTGCGACCACATCACGGTGCATACCCACATCGACTTTAAAAAATTATTCCCTGAGGCTGCACACCTCGCGGTTGTGGAGGGCCTTCGCATTTAAAAAGCCTCAACCCCCGCACTTCCGCGGTATGTACAGTCTCATCAAATAATAATACTTTCTTCAGGCGACCAAAGAAGCGCTCCTTCAACAATTGCTTCATGTCAGCAACATTGATGTCTAACGCTTCCGACATACCCAAATACTTATTTAGCAGCAGCTTTCGGCTGAGGAGAGGGATCTAAGGTGTGACGAGAGTTGGGTTCCCTCGGATTCCATAATCTCCCCTCGCTTTACATGCATGACTGCACATTTGTCTACACCAAATTCCATCCTGATGGTGCCACTGAATGTTTAAGTTACCTTCAGTAGCTCCATCAGTCGCAATTTGTTGGGGGCAAAAAGTTTCAAGTCATCCATGTAGTGAAGGTGAGATATGACCTGACCGCCTCTCCTCAACCTATAGCCCAGACCTGAATCCTCCAGCAGTGTGCTTAGAGGATTCAGGGCTAAGCAAAATCAAAGTGGACAAACTGTCGCCCTGAAATATTCCCCGTTTAATCCATAGAGGCTCGTCATTCCCCTGGATCTGTCGACATCCTGGGTAGCAAAGGACCGTCCTCCATTGCCCCATACACGACATCAGGAAGGTGCGCAGAGTTGCATCTATCTTGTACAACTCCAGCACCCTCATGAGTCATGTATGTGGCACCAAGTCATAGGCCTAATGCTCGTGAACGAGGAGACGGAGCGCGTGAGGGATAGGCAAATTTCGCGCCCTCGCGCCCCTAACCACCGCAGGAGGAGACGCCCTGGGCGTCGGGAATCACAGGCAGATTTCCGGCCACCGTAGGCGCGGGCTTGTGGACGGTGAGCAATGGGTAGCTCGCCGTCCGATAAGGACCAAGCCCGGGTCGACGGCGCGTTGTGTTCCACGCGCGCCTCAAAGAGATGTCAGTAGAATTGACGGGGTCCGCTAGGGTCAATGCCTGCCGGGGCTGCGAATATGGGCCGATAGGGATATCGTGGCCCCCTGGCAACATGGCAACCGAAGGAACACGGGTGGGTTTTAGTCAGTAAGAGTCTGACACGCCCTCCCGCTCCACCCAGAGCGGGAGAAGTTATTTGATAATTTCCCACCCAAAAAAAAAAAAGGCGAGTGTGCGAACTACTCAGCCATTTTAACCAAACGTTGTGCAGTCCGTCCGGTCCCGGTGATTTCCAATTCGGTAACGGACGGACTGCTCTGGCTACGTCTTTATTATTATTATTATACTTACCTTACAACAAAAGTTCTAACAACTAAGTAATATGCTGCACGAGTAATTATGTTTTTACTTTGCCATTTGTGAAATATTGAATTAAATTTATAATTTTGCGCCTACATATTCGTAATAATATACTCTGATACCATACAAAAGTTTAAACATACGTGCCTTTCCTTTAATAAATAAAATACAATTTCGATTTTGCGTGGCGAGGTGAAGGTACGATAATTCATGTCTGTCTGACCATTTCGTGGAAAATCCATGCCACAGTTATATATATTTTTGCAGTATATTTGCAGTTAGTTAGTATATTTGCAGTTGATCAACTAAATTAGTTTTTCTTACGTTTGATTTGTTTTCCTTAGGTTTCCATTTTATAGCACCTCCGGTGTGGTGAACTAAAATTATTACTTAAAATGTCCTGTGTACCTAATGTGCGTTTTCATATTATCAGATAACGACACCAACCCGTTACCGTTGGCAACTACACCGACATCGATTCGATACCGGTATAATTCTGTACCTTCAGTGAAAAGTGATATATCTTGACCTATATCAGTTTTAATATTCTTTCACTAAGTTTAACAGTAAAAAAATTTTAGGGTTCCGTACCTCAAAAGGAAAAAAACGGAACCCTTATAGGATCACTCGTGTGTCTGTCTGTCTGTCCGTCTGTCACAGCCAATTTACTCCGAATCTAATGGACCGATTAAGTTGAAATTTGGTACACATATGTATTTCTATGACCCAAACACGAATGAGTAACGTAAATAAATTAATTTTGAATATATGGGTCACTTTTGGGGCGCAAACAAGAAAATTAAAAAAAAAAGTTTTGCTAACAGTACCGTGTGACATATCAAATGAAAGGGCTTGTTGCGAGGATCTTAAATATATTTTTTATATAATTTTAAAATAAATACTTTTAAAGATATTTAATAAATTCTATGAAAATTGACCATTCCCCCCCCCCCCCTATCTCCGAAACTAAAGGACCGATTTTTTTTTTTTAAATACATATTATGGCTCTTTACTCATAGATTACAGGAAAACCTATAAGAATTCTATGGTCTTAAAATAACATGGTAAATCTCTCAATATTGTGCGTACAAACTTTATTACTGCTTAATACACAAATAAATAAAACTGCAAGTGTTCATGACAACCAATTCGGGTTTCGGCGTGGTTTGTCATCAGAAAGTGCAGTGCTGTGTCTTAAGCATACTATCACATACTTACTATACACAGCGTGGGACGCCGATTTATGCTAGCTTCCTCGATTTATTCAAGGCTTCTGATCTGGTTGCTTATGACGTATTGTGGAGAAAGATGGAGAAGGATAGGTTGCCAACCGAGCTTATAAACATCTTTAAATAGTGGTATTATAGTAACCAGATCAATAGTATACGATGGGCTGGAACTTTTTCCAGGCCATACAGGTTGGAATGCGGGGTGAGGCAGGATTGGCGAGCTCAGCAGCACCAGAGTGGGTTGCTATTTAGATGGTATTTGTGTAAATAATATTAGCTATGCAGATGATATGGTGCTTCTGAGCGCGTCAATCTGTGGTCTCAGAAAGTAATTGGTCACCAAATGTGAGCAGTATGCCAAAACACATGAAGTCGGAGATCATGGTTTTTGAGGCTGGGGGTAGACCGGGTTATGTACCACCTGTATTACTCAATGGGACTCCACTACAAAGAGTATTTACGTTTAAATATCTTGGTCATATCAATGACGGACTCGATATTGAGCGGGAATGAAGGGCGTTGTCGGTAAGGGCAAACATGCTGGCTCGCAGGATTGTACGCTGCTCACTTAAAAAGTCAAAATTACTCTGTTTCGAGCTTATTGTACAACGTTTTACACATGCAGCCTGTGGGCTAGATATACCCAAAGGTCGTGCAACACCCTTCGTGTCCAATACAACAACGCTTTTAGGGTATTGGTGGGGCTGCCCCGTTTTTGTAGCGCATCGGGAATGTTCGCGGACCCACATATTCATTACTTTTACGCGATGCGAATGAGGTGTGCATCCCTGGTGCGCAGAGTACGGGCCAGCTCCAACAATATCCTAAAAAAGATCGCTAGCAGGCTGGATTGCATGTACATCAATCACTGTAGTGCCATCTCCCATGGGGTGAAATAAATTTAAACTAGATTACGTGGGGCACTCAGAAAGTTTTGTGATACTAGAAAAAAATATACTACAGGTTATAATTTTTTTTACAATATATTTTCAAAGAACTCTCCATTGGCGTCTATACACAGTTTTAAACGTCTTTAAACCAATTTTCATAACACATTTTCCAGTCCGCATCAGACACCTCTCCAATCTCCTTCCCAAATGCAGCCAGTGCCATCTTCAGGTGATGAAAACTATTTTCCTTTGAGTTGATTTTTTATTTTGGGGAACAAGAAAAAGTAAATTTGACCGGTGTGCTGTCCAGCAAGTCCCTTGTTTTGAGCGCCGAGTGAGCCAGCGCGTTGTCGTGGTGAAGCAGTAGCCCACGGAGGCCAGTGTTCGGTCGCTTGCTGCTTGCAGTAGTAAAAACTTCTGGCAAACATTTGGGAACATACCATTCAGCATTGATGCTCCTTTGATCTCGTCAGGGTACTGACACCAGATAACCCGGCAAAGAAAAAAAACATGCGATCAAAATTTTGCCTGCACTTCTGGCTTGCTTCACTTTGGTAGGCGTTGGTTCATTTTGAAACAGCCACACGGTCGACTGACGCTTCATTTCTGGATCATATTGATAAATCCAAGATTCATCACCCATAATGATATCTTAAACGCGCCGAGACGAGCCTGCTACAAATTTTGCTATCATATCTCGGTACCATTCTACCCGAACCTCCTTCTGAGCCTGCGTTAGATTTTACGGTACCAGCGTGAAACTTATCTTCCATAGCCGAAGATGCCTGTGCAGAATTTCATGCACACTTCCCGATCCAATCGGCAGTAAATGCTGAATCTCTTCATAATGTAATTCGCCGATTCTCTTGAATTAAATTTTTCACAGCCAGCACGTTTTGTTATATAACCACCATCATAGGGCGGCCACTTCTTTCTTTGTCCGCCAAAATTACTCGACCACCCATAAATTCGTTGAACCAGCGGAAAACAGTCGCTTTAGAAGGGCTTTTTTCTATGAACACCATTCGAAGTCTTTCAAACGATTCTTCAGGTTTTAGTCGACATTTGAAATAGTACAAAATCATCGCGCGAAAATGTTCTCGTTGTAAATCCAGTTTTCAGTAAGACAGAGTATTTTGATTTTGCTCGTGAAAAAATTTGGAGGGAATTTCGAATTGGAATGTTATGTTTTTTTGTAATAAATAGTCATAGTTTTAATTGACATCAAAACCAGCCAGTAGCCTATAGACAAAAACTGTTAGTCGCAAAACTTTCTAAGTGACCTGGTAAAATACGTTAACATAGTTCATAAGTTTACTAACACAATGAGTCCTTGTTACTTGAATAAAGAAAAATATCTGGATGACCATTTTTTTTTGAACGGCGTTTTCTAATAATTAAACCTAGCTAGATCGATTTATCGCTCCCGAAACCCTCTGCATACTAAATTTAATAAAAATTCTTGGAGCCGTTTCCGAGATTCAGATTATATATATATATATATACAAGAATTGCTCGTTTAAAGATATTAGATTTAGATTATTACTATATTTATACCGCAAATGTGAAATTTTTTACGAAAATCTGATTTGTTTTATTTCATTCTACACGTTCAAATAAGTGATCCTGCAATTAAAACAAAAACGTAAAAAATGTCACATTCGCGGTATTGGATGCCGAGCGAAGATTTGCAGTTGGAATGTATGGGAGAACATGTTTTTCAACTACCTAAATTGTTAAGTTTGTTCTTGGGATAAATAAATTCATCTCAACTACGGAACCCTTCATTGTGCGTAGTCCGACACGCACTTGGCAGGTTTTTGGTCTAATTGGTACTCCTCTAAGATTATTTTGCTTAAAGTGCTCTAACTAAGCATTTTTTACATTCGTCCTTGACATATTTATTCTATTATTTGACATTATATACATACGATTTAATTTCAACTCCTTATTAGTGACTCTTGTGGACATGATAATTATTCAGATTGATTACAGTTGTAATAGCAATCATATAATTGCGTTTTTATTAAAATAGGTTTTTACTTTTATTAATTTACTAGCTTTTGCCTGCGGCTTCGCCCGCGTGGATGTCGGAAAATATCCCACAGGAACGTGCTACCGGGATTCAAAGTATCTTATTTCCTAACCCAGGTTAGGTTAGGTTAGTCCCCTTTTTCTCAGGAACGCGTGGAGGCATCAAGTTGAAATAGATATCAAAAACTTAGATCTACGGTCTCTTGGATCTGTAATGAAAATCAAACTTCCAAGTCAACGCAATAAAAAAATACGGCCATTTATACCGCATATTTTGACACTTGCAAATAAACCAGTCTATTTGGTACTTCCCGTTGGCCCAGAAGCATGAAGTTTGGCGAGAAGTAAGGTCAAGTAAAGAGGAAAATCGAAAAATTGATAATTTTTAGTTACATAATTATGAACTGCAAAGTTAAGTTTTTCTTCAATCTGGGATCAAAAATTCATAGGCCGTGTCTTGAAGTAACATTTGTCTGTATTTCATTACTCTATTAAAAGTTTTTTTTCAATTGAAAAGTTAAGTTTGACCTTCAATCCTGTATTGGAAATTCGGGCAGCCGAGCAAGCACAGCTTTGAGACGGAACCTTTAGGGCGCAAATCCTACTCATGCTTGTCCGGCTTTTTAATATAAATAAAACAGGTTCATATGATTCTAAATGCCTTACTTAAAATACTAATCATTTTACTATTGTCACCATTAATTTGTAATACCTACTCTAGTGTCTTCATTGAACACGTAATACCCACATGTTAGAAAGGTTAGTTTATGACTTTAAATTGTAATAACTTTTGACAGAGTGGGTCGATTTTAATGAAATATAGACTAAATGTTAATTTAAAATACGATCTATGGCTATACGAGTATTTACAATCCCTTATGCTCTTGAAAAGAAGACAAAAAAAAAAAACAATATTACATGTGAATTTTAAAATCATCCCCTATTTTACCTCTTTGGGGGATGATTTTACAAAAACGCCGAAATGCGTAATTCTTTATTTCTTAACAAAAGCATAAATTTGACTTTTCATATCCCTAACTTAAGAAATGCCTTTAACATACAAACTCTCATCCCCTGTAGAATCTCTCATCTCATGACCTTTAGGATTATTTTTGAGACAAAAAGTACCCTACGTCGTTCTCCAGGATGCCATCTATCTCTTTACCAAATTTTATCGAAATCCGTTCAGTGGTTTAGCCGTGAAAAGGTAAACATATATACAGACAGACAAAGTTACTTTCGAAATTATACGTATAATATTAGTGTGGATGAATTAATTATTAGCAGCTTAGCTGCATAAAAGTATAGCGGGATGATAATCATTTAAAAGGTTAAATCTGTAACTATCTGCTACATTCATTTCTTATTCAGCCCAGTGAAGTATTGGAATAATTCAACTGTTGTATAGTATATTGTGTTCATTTATATAATATTAAGTAGGTACCTACCTAATTAAAAAGATTTTTCAACATACAAAGGTATATTGTGTTCTAAAAGAAAGAAAGTATTGTAAAAGCCAATTATTTTTGAAAGAGTAACCGTGGAGTTTCTTGCCGGCTCTTCTCCATAGGAAACGACCAATTGGAACCGTGCACCTAGCTTCTGACGTTTCATAAGTGCCCATGTAGGTTTATGTGAAATAAAATATTTTGAATTGAATTGAATTATAAATGCCTTAAAATACTAATTATTAATGTTACTATTATTTTTAATACCTACTCTAGTGACGCCATTGACCACGTAATACACCTACATGTTAGAAAGGTTAGATTATGACTTTAAATTGTAATAACTTTTGACAGAGTGGGCCGATTTTAATGAAATAAAGACCAAATGTTAATTCGAAATACGGACTTAGGACTATATTTCCAATTCCTTAAATCTCTTGAAAAGAAGACCCAAAAAAATTGAATTTTTAAATCATCCCCTATTTTAGATCCAAATAAAAACTTTTTAAAAAAAAAAACAACCGACTTCAAAAAAAAAACACTACAAAGTGAAAAATAACTTTAATTTCGGAAGTCGGTGTCTTTGGTTTTGAATTTTCGTTTTTTGTCACCGACTTCCGAAATTAAAGTTATTTTTCACTTTGTAGTGTTTTTTTTTGAAGTCGATTGTTCTTTTTTTTTGTAAAAAGTTTTTATTTTTCACTTTTTAGTTGTGGTACCTACCTCACACAAATTCGAATACCACTACCTGCTATGTAAATAACAGTGACAAGAAGTTATAATATCATCAACATACTAAGTGGGAAAAAATACGTATAATTGAAGCTAACTCAAAAACTACCCAAGCAAAGTTAATGAAATTTATATGGGACCACCTCTGAAGTATGATCTACCAAACAAAAAAGAATCATCAAAATCTACGAACAAAAAACAGACGAATTGAGAACCTCCTCCTTTTGGAAGTCGGTTAAAAAGAAGAAAACTCAAAAAAAAATTAATTTTTAAATCATGTCCTTTGGGGAACAATTTTACAAAAATGCTGAACCGCGTCATTCTTTATTTCTTACCAAAAGCATAAATTTGAATTTTTCATATCCCTAACTTAAAAAATGCTAGGTTTCCCATGCAAACTTTCATCCCCTATAGGATTATTTTTGAGACAAAAAGTACCCTATGCCCTTCTACAGGATGCCATCTATTTCCTTGCCAAATTTTATCGAAATCCGTTCAGTGGTTTAGCCATGAAAAGGTAACATACAGAGACAGACAGAGTTACTTTCGAATTTATAATATTAGTATGGATACTAAGGATAGTATATCAAAATATCAAAACGTAAAAAAAGAAGCACGTAAAATAGCAATTTTTGGGAACCGAACTTAGGTTTACAAAGCAGTCGTCGAACCGCTAAAATATTAGATTTGTTGAAAGTTGACTAAAATACCCGTTTTTATAAATTTCATGAATTCATCTCCATAAAAGTATAGCGGGATAATAATCATTTAAAAGGTTAAATCTGTAACTATCTGCTACATTCGTTCCCTCTTCTGCCCAGTGAAGTATTGGAGTACCTAATTCAACTGATACATAGTTGTATATTGTGTTCATATAAATAATAGTAAGTACCTCATTAAAAAGTTATTTCATCATACAAAGGTATATTGTGTTCTATCTTCTCTCAGGCTCATTTCCTACAAAATGTATGGAAAGTTATTTTCAATTTCTGACTATTCTCGTACTCAAACCTCAGTTGGCCCGATATAGTGTTGGACCCTAGTAATAAGAAATAGGATCGACTGGCATCAAAAAAGTTTTTGTGAAAATTGCCAATTTTCTTGCTGACTGTAATTTTTTTCAAAATCTGTGAATGCAGATCAAAATGTTCCAAAAAGTTAAGGATAATCTCCTAAGACCGTTTTCTTGTAGCGACAACGTTTAAGGTACCTGCTCTTATTGCCCCTTCTCAAAATCCACTCTGTATATGTTAGGCTTATTATTGACTGCTCAGCTCCGTATAGTTATAGTGTGATGATAATCTTTTAAAAGGTTTAATCCGTAACTATCTGCAATATTCTAACCTTTGGGCTAGTCTTTTTCAATTTGCTGTAAACTATAGATGAATACGAACATAATGCAATATTGCTCATCCCCTGTTGAGACCTCTGCTCTCAACATCGCCGCGCGCTGGCGGCAGTGAACGAGGCGTACGGGGCAGCAGCGAGTCAGCTGGCCTCACAGCCAAGCGCGGGCCCCCGCGCCTCGGGAGTCAGCTGTTGCACGGCTTCAAGCACGGCTGCGCTTACGCGTCTTATTAGCGTTCATATTTAATTCTTGTTTGTTTTCCTATTCCGTTTTGTACTTTCATTTATTTCATGTTCATAAACGTACATGTTATACAGTCCACTCGATCGTCTTTAATTTTAACTCCACCACGCGACCTATCGTCGCGATCATCCCCCATAGAAAGTAGCGTAATAATAATTTTTGAAAGTCTATTGTGATTTTTCCATTATTTGACTTATAGATTATTATTTTATAGGTACCAATTTTCAAGTTAATCAAGCCACACAGTAAAATCCTCATCTATAAAAATCAATAGGTACCCCTTTTCACCTCCTTAGGAGTAGATTTTCAAAAAACCCGGATATAAGTTTTTATTTATTTTCAGTCTTAAGTATAAATACTGAGTTTCGAGTTAAATCAGACCGCGCGTTAAAATTTTTCCATACAAACTTTGACACCGCCCAATCCTCTTTTAGGGGTAGTTTAAAAAAACTAAAAATGGTAAACTTTATAATTTATATAGATAAGTATTCGTGCAGTTTCAAGTTTATTAACTCAAGGAATTAGATTTTTCATACAAAAAAAGCCTCCCCTTTTCACCCCTTTAAATGCCGAATTTCCAAAAACCCTTTCTTAGTGCATTAGACCTCATAAGGAACCTACGTGCCAAATTTGGAATCTCTAGACCCAGCGGTTTGGGCTGTGTTAGTCAATCAGTCAGTCAGTTTCTTCTTTTATATATTTAGAAGATTAGATTTAGTATATATTCATTTCATTAACGTTCATAAGATATAATAAACGTGAGTTAAACCAACTGTTGAAATCATTTCTTTACATATAACATTTATATATGATTTATCGTTTATTTAATCGAAAATCAAATATTAGGTTAGAAGGCTAGGCGGGAGCGGCCGCCGAGCACCAGATCCCCTCTATTGTTGGTAAATCATTTGAGTTAGGTTTATTTTGTGCTCACGCGTATTTATATTATATAAAAACTATCAGACTTAAAATAATAATATGTACAAGTATTTAAAAAAGGGAGGGGGAAATAATCATAGGGCTTCAAAAAATTCGTCCGCACATTAGGTTAGATTAGAACAGTGACCATTAATGCGCGAAGGCGAGCGAGCGGAGCGAGCGTGCCGCCGCCGCAATGGCACGCTCGCTATCTTGGCAGGTGGTAATCAGTTACAAGGTATATCTTCAACTCCGGTTACTAACTATGATAGAAATTACAAAAAACGAAACTAACTTAACTAGGCGTTTTTATCATATTAGACTAAATAAGTTTCATGTCTTTTGAGTGGTATATCAAACGATTTTATATTCAACTAGCTTCACCCGTGTGTATGTCGGAAAATATCCCAGGGGAACGTACTACCGAGATTTCATACCTAATGACAGAGGAAAACGCCATTGAATCCTACCGCTGCGCCCGCGTTGCTCCGCGTAATTTTGAAACTGTGATATCTTTTAAACTATTCATTTAAATGATATGATTTACAGGCATATTTTAATCTAAATATTTTTTTGGATAAGGATTAATACTGTACAGGTCAAAAAAACTTCGGAAATAACAATTAAATTTTTATCAAATTCTGAAAGATAAAAATGGTTATTGTGGGTCATCCTTAGAAGTTAGACATATGCCATCGCGGACTTTTTGTTGAACTTTTTAAGATGAACAATACCGTAGAACATAAATTTGATGTATCTTTTTCGGTTTAAGCAGCGCATGCCAGTAAAGCTCCCAGTTGGCATGATTTTTTCCGACTTCTTCAACAATAATCGTCAAATTTCAGCCAATTTACACAAAACCTTAATGAATTATACACTAAAACCTTCCGCATGAATCACTCCGTCTATTGGTGAAAACCGTTTGAAAATCCGTTCGGTAGTTTTTGAGTTTATCGCGTTCAGACAGACAGACAGACAGACGCGGCGGGGGACTTTGTTTTATACATAATATGTAAGGATGTATGTTATAGCTCCCGCAGACATACAATTTTGTTGTTGGCCGACTAAATCGCAGAGTATACCAATAGGTATAGCGACATAATATGCTAACCTGCACATCTTGTCCAACTAAATCGTCCAATTAATTAATTGGACACCGATCGTATCAAAATCGAGATTACGCACAGTTAAAAAGTTGTCCAACTATCGGCCAACTGCTCGTTAGCACGGTTACCCTATGCAAGCTCTCGGACTATCCAACTTTGTTAATCAGTCAATCAAAATATTTTATTTCACATAAACCTACGTGGGCACTTATGAAACGTCAGAAGCTAGGTGCACGGTTTCAATTGGTCGCTTCCTATGGAGAAGAGCCAGCAAGAAACTCCACGGTTACTCTTTTCAAAATAAATTGTTTCTACAATGTTTTCAAAATACAGTGTTAATAGGTATGGGAGGACAGTGTAGCCTATCAACAAGTACCAGGTACTTAGTAAAATAAAAAATGGTACACAAGTTTACAGCCTACAACGTTCTCACATTCACAAATCTAAAAGAAAAGAAAAGAATCTATATAAAAGATAAACAAAATAATAAAAATAAGAACCTATTTAAACCAGTCGCAAGGCAAGATGCAAGACGACGAGACGCTTGCGCGTGATTTTTCCATACTTACTCTATTTTATTTATTACAGGGAAGGCATAGCACGTATATTTTTAAACTTTTGTATGGTAGCAGATTTTATTATTACGAATATGTGGCGCAAAATTATAAACTTAAATTCAATATTTCGCATATAGCAAAGTAAAAACATAATTACTCGTGCTGCATATTACTTAGTTGTTAGAACTTTTGTTGTAATGTATAACTAAGCCCTATTAGTAAGAGCAGTGGTGGCCCAGTGGTAACGGCCGCGACTTACGAGTTGTAGGTCGTAGGTTCGAACCCAGACAGGCGCTTTACTTTGTATAAATTATTTCATCACCACTGCTCTCGAAACGGTGAAGGAAAACATCGTGAGGAAACCGGCATGTCCTAGAACCGAAAATTCGAAGACATGTGACATCTACCAACCCGCACTGGGCCCGCGTGGTGGATTACGGCCCACTCCCTCTCACAGAGAGGAGGCCTGAGTCCCAGCAGTGGGAACATTTATTTATAGGCTGATGATGATGATGGTGATAAGGTTACAGGAAATGATTTGAAAAACTTATTTTTAGGGTTCCGTTGCCAAATGGCAAAAAACGGAACCCTTATAGATTCGTTATGTCTGTCTGTCTGTCCGTCTGTCTGTCTGTCCGTCCGCATTAAGATTTTCACACAAAAATAGAAAAAAAAAACAAATAATTTTGGGGTTCCCCATACTTAGAACTGAAACTCAAAAAAAATTTAAATGAGTATAAAACAAGATTTCACATCGGTCTTCCAACCAGGCTACGACTGTTGGCAAATTGAAGAATAAACTTTCAAAGTACTAATATAAATTCATACGACAATCGACATTGTTGTCGATATCCTACGTTAATGGATCTGCACAAGCACATCACTATCTCGTCGCAAGGTACAGCGGCCGTACTACGTGATGCAACCGCATAAATATAGTATCGTTTTGTGTTTTTTACATTGCTTGTCCAGTCAGTAAGCGACATACTTAGGTAGTGGTTAAGAAGCAATGTATTTGTTGCATAAATAGTACAGTCGCTGTGATATATGAAAACAAAAGTAACGTAGGAAAGGCCAGAAATATTTTAAAATTTGTTGTTTTTCATGATTTTCAAGACAAATATAGTATAATACTTGTCCTGTTAAATGATAAATGGTTCCATGACTTACAAGGATTTTATTTTGAATTCGATTTTACAAGAAACCACTGAACAACACGATATTCTTAAATGTTATCACGATCGCGGTCGAAAGCGCACTAGTTCGCGTAGACGGCCATTTGCCTATACCATGAGCATTTAGATCATGACGCGCGGACACAGACACGCCCCCATGCCACTTCTCCTGTTTTTTTTATATTTCTATGACCTTTCAAGTGGAGGTGATAAAACTAATATTTAAACAAATTCTAATGCTAAAAAGTAAAAAATAAAATTTAAGTAAAGACCTTTTTGAAAACAAGCTTTTAATGAACTAAAAAGTACTAAACGAAACTTACGTAAACATAGAACTTTAATATTTTCTTTAAAGCTTGAGGCATAAACGTCCTTCTTACACTTTAAAATGGGTATTACACTATAACATAAAAAATATATAAAATAAAATAAAATAAAAAATAAAATAACATATCTAGGATTTTAGATCATCGAGTCATATTTATAATATATGTAGTAATGTAATACAAACATAATATGACTCAAATCGTCTTTGATCACAGATTTTTGACATTTTGTTGTTAGATAGGATCATAGAAACAGGTCTTGCCATAGTGAATATTGTTTATTGAATTCTCATTTATTTTCATAATTTCCTGATACAAAACGCGTCCATAAAATTATGTGATTTTGCCTTTTCACTTTTGCTACTGCCATATTCTAAATTGACTAAGACATTTTAATTTAAACAGACTTCTTCATGATGAACAATATGGTTTTACAAAAGGTCGTTCGACCACAGATGCGGGTGTTGCTCTGCTGAAACACATATTTAACGCATGGGAGAGCTCGCAAAATGCTATTGGAGTTTTCTGTGATCTCTCCAAAGCCTTTGATTGCGTGCACCATGACACACTTTTGCGTAAACTACGTCATTACGGTGTCCAAAACGAAGCTCTCAAAGTAATAAATTCTTATTTACATAATAGGTTCCAATGTGTAGATGTTAATGGTGTGAAATCTTCCGGGCTACCAGTTCAGTTAGGTGTACCTCAAGGCTCAATACTGGGTCCATTCTTATTCTTAGTATATATTAATGACTTACCTTTTTATTTAAAGGATATCTGTAACGTTGTACTGTTTGCAGATGATACCTCTCTTATTTTTAAAGTAGACAGGAAAAGACAAAATTTTGACGACGTAAACAGTGCTCTCTCAATGGTTACGGATTGGTTTACGACAAATAACCTAGTTCTCAATGGCAAGAAAACGAAATGTGTAAAATTCGCTCTACCAAATGTTAGAAATCTAGGACCCAACATAGTCTTAGATAAAGAGGTGCTTGAAACTGTGAACTCGGCAGTTTTTCTGGGCATAACAGTAGATGCCAAACTTCAGTGGGGCCCACATATATCAAGCCTAGCGAGAAGGCTCAGTTCGGCCGCCTATGCTGTCAGGAAAGTAAGACAATACACTGACGTTGATACAGCTCGGTTAGTCTATTTTAGTTATTTTCATAGCGTTATGTCCTATGGTATTCTGCTGTGGGGTAAAGCCGCTGACATTCAAAATATATTTGTTCTTCAAAAACGAGCAGTTCGAGCAATTTACCAGCTAGGTGCCAGAGTTTCTCTAAGAGATTTTTTTAAAGATGTTGGTATTCTCACGTGGCATCACAATTCATTTTCGCCAACATCTCATATATTAGGCAAAATATACACTTATACACTAAAAACAGTGGTATTCACAATGTTAACACTCGAAATAAGGACAAACTACGAGCTCCCTTTCACCGGCTTCATAAGGTTCATAACTCATTTGTTGGGCTTGGTATAACCGTTTATAACAAGCTACCCTCTTCTTTGCTAGATTTGCCTTTTAATGCGTTTAAAACTAAAGTAAAATCCAACCTCTGTTCAAAGGCATACTATTGTATCAACGACTACTTAAATGATAAGAATAGTTGGTCGCTGTGATTAACTCAAGACTATGTTTATGTTCTTTCTCCAGAATTAGCTTACCTACTGACAGTTTATATGAGTTTATATAATTGTTTATTTTATTTGAATTTATGATTCAATTTTTTATTTATTTTTTACGAGTCAATTTATTTTTATTTTATTTTATTGTTGACATAATCTACTCATTACAATGTTTTTGTTATGAGTTGTATTGCAATTTGTGGTTAGCTAGCGACCTCGACAATTGATCATATTATTTTTTGCCTGAGCAACCGGCAGCAAGTTCGTCATGCTCCCTTAGATGTCACTGCTTGCGGTAGCGTCGGGGGTCGGGTTGCCTCCTTCCCTCAAATATGGCGAGGGAGGTAATGGCTGATCTTTGCGTTATGCTCGTGAACGGGTGCTGCTTGTGGTGACTGGTCGTCTTGCTGATCATGGTTTTGTTATTGTTACTAGTAATTAACTGTTAATTTTTTTTTTATCTCGATGGTCCTAGTTTATCATTTATAACTGCCAATTACAGCTTTATGTAAGCGGGCACGCCCTTTATGTCTGGAGGCTTTTATTTAGATATTTAGTTCTGTTTACGTTTAGTTTTATTTTCTTTTTCTTTTTTAAATAATGCTTGAGTATAGTCCTCGATGTTTTTGGTTGGTATATTGGCGTGTGCTAGCTGACATATGGCCTATAAAATTTATCATTTGAATTATGTTTTGTGTTGCATAATGTAGGTTATTTTGTATACTATTGTATAGAATCATTTTCTAACTTGAACAGACAGCTGTGCTGCTGGGGAGTTTGTTGCGCCACTTCTTCTTCCCAGCTAAAGGCACTAGGAAGTGGTGAAGGGTGGGCGTTTTTGGGGGACTGTCTTATGTAATTTTGACGTTCGAAAAGTGCTGATTCTCAGCCTAGTTTGAATAAATGACTTTTGAATTTTGAATTTTTGACGGTTTTATTGACGGATAAAAAGTAAGTACAACGAAATTTTGGCGTACGTTCACAACATGATTAGTGGAATTTTAAAATTATTGTTGGCAACACTGCTGCACTAAAAAAGCAAACTGCTGCCGGGCGGCCGGAACACATTGTTTTGGCTTCATTGTGTTCTCTAGACTTCTATTTTGTTATATTGTGTGCCGAAAGGCTTCAGGATTTGGTTTTAATAGACGATTGCAACCACATATGTCAAAAAATAGCATCCTAGATATACCTATGATAATGTAATAGGTACACACATATGATCCTTGGGGTCATATAAGAAGGATAAGAGATAACATCCTATATATGATCCTAGATATATGATAGTGTAATACCCCCCTTTTTTTTTTTTTTTTTTTGGGTGGGAAATTATCAAATAACTTCTCCCGCTCTGGGTGGACAGGTAGGGCGTGTCAGACTCTTACTGACTAAAACCCACCCGTGTTCCTTCGGTTGCCCTGTTGCCGGGGGCCGCGATGTCCCTATCGGTTTTCTTCGAACCCCCGGCAGGCATTGGCCCTAGCGAGCCCTGTCAATTCTGCTGACATCTCTTTGAGGCGCGCGTGGAACACAACGCGCCGTCGACCCGGGCTTGGTCCTTACCGGACGGCGAGCTACCCATTGCTCACCGTCCGCAAGCCCGCGCCTACGGTGGCCGGAAATCGGCTCGCGATTCCCGCCCCGGGCGTCTCCTCCTGCGGCGGTTAGGGGCGTGAGGGCGCGAAATTTGCCTCTCCCTCACGCGTTCCGCCTCCTCCTTCGCGAGCATTACCGCTTCGCAGAAGGAGGTGACGGCCTGCCATTTCCTCTCGCTCCGTACCATGGCCTGAACCAGGGCCGGACGCGAGAGATCACCGCCGCCGATCGCCTCTACGAGGACACGGCGTTGCTCCGCCCAAGCCGGGCAGACCTCCACCGTATGCTCCACCGTATCCTCAGGCCGATCCACACAATGGTGACACCCGGGTGTTTCCTCCCGCCTTATCCTAAACAGGAACCTCCCGAAGCAGCCGTGTCCGGTGAGGACCTGCGTCAGGCGGAAGGTGAGGACGCCGTGGCGTCTCTCAAGCCACTCCTCAAAGAGGGGTCTTATCGCCGCAATTGTGGCGTGCCCGTGTAATACCCCCCTAAGATAAGCATCAAGCTTTTAAGAATTTATTAAAGTTCTACGTAAGTTTTATTTACTTAGTACTTTTATCTACACCCATAGTATAAAACCTCTGTAAAAGTTTCTGAAACAGCCACGGAGTATAGAAAGAACTTCTTTCTATACTCCGTGGAAATAGCTTATTGCCAACATTAAAACAGCCAGTGTCGTTAACCATTAGTTCATTAGAAGGGTGGGCGTTTTATGTAATTTTGTCGTTTGAAAAGTGCTGATTCTCAGCCTAGTTTGAATAAATGACTTTTGAATTTTGAATTAAAAGAGCTTGTTTTAAAAAAGGTTTTTACATAAATTTTATTATACATACTTTGCTTATTTCCACAGTATTATGTCTTATGGCGTTCTGCTGTGGGGATCGGCAGCTGACGTATATACAATTATTTTCATTTTACAAAAGAGGGCAATCCGCGCGATCTGTGAAATGGGTCCTCGCGAGTCGTGAGGATGAAGTCGCGTAACGGCCGTGTATGGCCCCCTATAATAATAAATAATAAATTCTTTATTCACAAAAAACAAACTTTGATAATAGATAGGTATACAGAAAGGTAAGCAAACTTAAGTATAATTATACAAAAGTGAGGTCGAAAGTCCAAGAAGAGATGTACCCTGCCCCCAAACTAGGAAAATCCTGTATCTTGGGCGGCAGTGTCGCGTAGATACAATAAGGTCGAGCGATTATTATGAGCATACAAGTTGATTTAGAGTTAGAGAATTGTCAAAGATAAGATTATGTACTAGTGAAAAGAAAGAAAAAACCAAAATAAAATAATAAGACGTTGGTAAGTGCAGATGTCTATTGTATTCTTGAAGGTGTATTTTTTCTCGGATCTATCGCATTACAGCCGTTCTACTGAAGTACACTCAACGTTAGAAGTGCCTGTCATGAGAAAATAATCACTCAGATCAAATTAACATTTTGTGAAGCATGATACTGGGCGAGCAGACTTATCAGGAGGTACTTTTGTCGCTATCGCCAACACACGCAATAATGTTCAATCAATCAATCAGTTTATTTGTGAAACATAGGTGTTTTCATAAATGCGCTATGTTTTGTCATAATAAGACATTAAAAAAATTATGTGACCCATTAGGTGTCACTAGAAAAAATTATATTTTAAATTTTAATACATCTTCCATTACAGAATCAAACACGGATAGATTCTGGTAACTTGGAGGTCTGTATACGCATACTATAACATGCTTATCAAGCTCAACACAGAACAATTCAATGTTGTGTTCAACAGACAGTCCAGTAATGTATTTTCTTTCTTTCGATTTAATATAATTTTTTATCAATATTAATGACCCGCCATGTATCATACGTTTTCGGCTGAAATGGCTAACTACACAATAATTTTCATAATTAATTGATATTACTTGATGATCTTTTAACCAATGCTCTGTTAAACAAATTACATCAAACTTGGTATTTTCTAAAAACAATTCTATTTTCAGTAATTTGGAAGATTGATTTGGAAGAATTATAATGCTGGAAGGGTCAGTATTTTTAAAGACTTAAATTATTTTAAGTCAACGGATAGCTGTAGACCCTATGGTCTACAGCTATCCGTTGTTTTTATATTACACATTGCTCTGACACATCTTTTTTGAATCCAGTCGACGGCCCCCAAAAAATTACGCCATATCACAACACAGAAGCTACAAGTCCATGGTATGCTACGACCCAGCCAGCACAAACCTTCTGAGTAAGTTTTGTTTAACAGCAGTCATAGAAATTAATCGCTGAATAAGACTACCGTAATTAGCTGATTTGACGCTTACTCAGAGGTTATTCAAGCAATTTGGGCACAAAATTATATTGCTAATAGCTGTGTAATAGCAACGTAACAGATGAATAACTTTTGAATAATTGTACGACAAGCTGAATATCTTCTGCATAAAAGCATTTTTACAGCTCTGTTAGCCAGATGATGAATGAATGATGAATGAACTAATGGTTAAGTCCTTCAAAGCTCAGATATTCAGACGATACACAGCGTTTAGCTCATTTCAGTATTTTTATCAAGAAGTTAATCAAATTAAACTGATATTGACAAATCCGAACAGCGTCCCTAATATATATGGCCAAATTATATTACCCATCGTAAATAAATTTTACCCTTATTTATGCTTAGAGGAAGAAATTGTTGGTGCGCATGCAACTTTACCGTGTATTTATATATACATTTCGTGTAAAATTTTCACGCGCTACCTGATAAGCCGGGTTTTAGAGAAATAAACAATATTTCGTCTATCGATATGTTTTTACGTGTGAAATTTTTATTTTTTATTTTATGCAGTTTAAGGGTTAAAAAATTGCATTGTAAATGTAATACTTTTACAAGAATATTAAACCGATTTCGTTATTAAACTTGAGTATTGAAGTATAAAATTCCACATAATTATAATATGTTATGTTATTCGATATGGCGACGCTCATTCTGAATAAAATCTGATTGCACAGCGGCTTATCGTCTTATGTCCGTATAACAGACCTTATGTGTCCATTTATTAAGTTGTGCTCTGGTTCAAAGTGGTCTGCACTCAACATTTTTCGATAACTGTTCTATCATCACACTCATTCGTACTGTAAATCAAACAGGATTCAGTCATAATTATAGTAATGAAAACCCACAGTATAGGTCTATTATTTGTTCTTTTTAGCTCTTATCAAAGTAAGCACTTTCTTCGTATGCCTCCTGGGGGCCTACCACCAGCTAAAAGCAGTATAATTTTAATATTACTTCAGTGGGAGAAAGAGATGGAGCTATATGTCCTGTAGAGCTTCTTCTAGCAGCTGTTCTTTTTCTGTTTTTCCATGTGGAGTATTTTTAAAAAAAATTGTAAGGAGGCATTTTCACAACCACTACAAAACAAAGCGCAGTTACCCGCTTAAATGCTGACTAACGTTCCAGAACAGTTCTTCTAGCTTAAAAAATGTCTACTTTTCGTGAATACCCAGCAAACTTCTGCATAAGAATCTGTTACTATTGCTTTAACCACAGTTAGCTGCAAATTACGGTAATTTCATACTTAAAGTGGCATAAAGTAGTTATAACAGCTATCTTAATTTCTGTTAAGTTACTATATATTTCATAACAGAAATAACGCCTATTTTATGCAGCAGCTGAGTAACTGTCAAGATGTGGTGTGTCATACAACTAAAAGAGAACAGAATATAACTTATCCAGTATCATGCTTGATAGTGGAATTTTATACCCACATTATACAAAAGGTTGAGTAACAGGTCTTTTTATGTTGATTATTCAGTTTTAAGAAATAAAATCCGTAAATTACAAAACTAACTCAGCTAATAGCATTATTATAGCAAAAAAAAAAACTTTAATACAGAACTTCGTAATACACATAGCTTCTATACATATATAATAAAGCTTAACTCTGCATAAGGTTAAATTGTTGGCCAGTTATCTGACTTGTGTGCTGCCTGGGCAGTAACGTATCTTTATTTACCTTTTTGAAAACTGAAAGAGTGCATAAGCAGATTTACTCAGGCGTTTAAAAAGTTCTTCTATCATGGGTTTCCAAGTAAGCTTACTGTCGATGGTAATATCTAAAAACTTAGCATTATTAACTTCTTCTATTTATGGTTATTATAAGTTACATCAATATTTGGATGTGGTTGCCTTGATGAAAATGCATCACCTTAGTTTTATTTAAATTAATTATGAGATTATTTATTATTCATCCAACGGATGATATTGAGAAGGGATTTATTAATATAATTTTGATAAGTTATCTTATCACATTATTACATTTTATAACAGCTGTGCTATCATCGGCAAATAGGATAATTTTGTGTCGTATTATTTTTGGCAGATCATTTATATATATAAAAAATAATAACGGCCCTAGCACGCTACCTTGGGCCACGCCATATCTTACGTATACAATATATTCTTGATATTTCCATGTAGTGATATCTGTCACTAAGGTATGATTCAATAAGTTATAGGACATTGCCCCTATGCCATATCCATGTAATTTTTGCAGTAATATCTTGTATCTACATAGTCAAATGCCTTAGTCATGTCAGTAAAGATTGCACATAATGGATTATTTTTATCTACTGATGTCATAAGATTAGATAATAATTCGTACAGTGCCATATTAATAGTATGATTATTACGAAATACTTTTTGTTTATTTTTGGACTTTTGCTATCGGCCTATAGTTTTTATGTAATATGTTAATGTTCAGAACGTTTGAATTGAGGAGCCACCTTAAACGCCATGTTAGTTTTAAGAGTTTTACTACATATTTCAGGATCGGGCTAATTCGGGATTAGTCCGATCGGCTCGGGATTCGGGATCTGCTAATTTACGACTAAATATTGTTAGTACCCGCGTTTAAATATGAGACATGGCTCTTCAATCCATACGGACACGGTTATTCTGACTTTGTCGAAATTATTTTGAACGAAAAAAAAGTCACGATTAGTTATATAAAACACCGTTACGTCACAAATTAAAAAAACAAATAATTCAGACTGTTTTTGTTTATAAAAAAAATGACAACGTCGCATTTTCTCAGCTTTAAATATGAATGATTGGTTTGAATGAAAATGAATTACTTGTACCTACTTATCAATGAAACTTAGATACCTGCACACATCGAGAGACAGTATATTATATTTAAAAAAAATTGAAAAGTCTGCGTAAAAGCGTGAACCAAACATGTAGTAAACACTAGAACTTAAAAAAAATATATATTAAACGTTTTACGAAAACGAACCAAAAAATAGTGGTTTCACATCAAAGAAATTGATATTTAGCTTAATTAACATGACATTCATCATCATTCTCCTGCCCTTTATCATCATCATCATCATCATCATCATTTCAGCCGAAAGACGTCCACTGCTGGACATAGGCCTCCCCCAAACACCTCCACTTCGACCCATTCTGTGCTTTCCACATCCAGCGGATTCCTGTGGCCTTCACAAGGTCATCGGTTCATCATCGGTACTCATTTCTTATTTTTGGCCAGGAATGAAACGCGTAACGCAACAATAATTAAACTTATATTTTTCTCTTCTTCACCACAATACAATTACATTAACTCCCGATATATACTCGTATTACTTTCCTCTATGACATTTTTTATATCAGTGCGCCTCATCCATAATCCAGTGAATGACGGATCGAAAAACGTTAGGTTGACAATTTATGCCACTGAATACATATCACAAGATTACTTAACCGGTATGGGCCCGCGGGTGGTCCGCGCCGTGACAGTTTTATGACTGCACTTGAATAAACAAACACTCGAATTTCTTTATAACGTCTCAAGTATTATTGTTTATGTTTTTTGCTACTCGAATAGATTAGGAATACGTTTCAAATGGTTACAGTCTTTGTAAACAACGTTCACTTATCTTTATTACCCGTTTTTGTTATAATTTCTTTTGTTCATTGTGATAACGATTTCTGATAAAACTGCCGTACCAATTCACACGAAATTTTGCAGGGTACATTATGGATAGATAAGTTATCTAACAAAAGCATTTTTAGAGACAAACATTGAAAATAAAAAAATAAAAAAATCTTGATTTTAGATGACCTAGAATTTCTAGTGCTTACGTAACTTTCTCCGTCCCAAAAAAATATTTTTTTGTTGTATTTTGGTGTAAATGTTGTCAAAAACCACAAAATATCACAACTATCACCACACTTACACCTTTCACTCATCCGTTTGTTTACACTTTTTTGGTTGGGTCAAAATAGGTATAATATGCTGTTATTTAGTGCGAATATTATCTACAACGATGTAATATTTACTTCAAAATGAAAATCACCACTTTCCGACGATTTACACACAAAAACCATTAAAAACGAATTATTACAGCGAAAGCGCGCGTCCCGGGAGTGACGTTTGATTGACATTTTATCGCGCGGGAACGTCATTTAAAAAAAAAAATTAAAATGTTGCCTATTAATATTTTTGCTTTTAGTCGATTTATTTGACAAGAATATTTATCCGACCATAGACAGAAAAATCCACAGACAATAATAGCTATTACAGCTAGTATAAATAGAGATGTAAGTCACGTGGGTGAGCTGTCTCTCATGAGAGACGCCGGGCCTTTAAAACGAATTAATGAACATGTCAACAGAAACATTGAAAACTAATAAAGTCATGAGTGCATGACTTCCTGACACATCAATCGACTAACATTCTACTAAGATACTAAATGACCTTACAGCTCGGCCATCCTGTTTCAAGCGAGTCTCATCACTTTAAAAAAATAAATAATAATTAAGCAACCTTACAGTTCGGCCATCCTGTTTCACGCGAGTGCCATCACATCAAAACATAAATAATTACTATATCATAATATTTAGGTTAACTATTCCTTGTTTTGTTCGTTATCACTGGCGTAATCATTTCCAGATGATTCAGATTCTAAGTCTATAGTGAAATTCATCCAAGGTTAAATATTGTAGCAATCGACAAAATTCAACCTTGGATGAATTTCTTCGACTGATTTGAAATTTGCGTGCGCCATTCGGGCCCCGGGACGATATTCTATAGTGCAGTCGTACTCCTGAAGTACAACCCATCACCGTGTGATTCGAGGTATGAGATCCCGTTTTACTAACGTTGACCTCAGCGCATTGAGGTATGAGATCCCGTTTTACTAACGTTGACCTCAGCGCATTGCAATCACTCAGGATTTTAAACGGTATGCCTACCAGATAAACTCTGAAACGATTTAACGATGAGATTACTGCTAGCGTTTCGAGTTCATAAGAATGCATCTTACGTTCGTCAATCTTTGTTTTACGGCTGAAATACGATACTGGTTGTAGTACACCGTTCGCGTTTCGTTGAAGTAATATACCTGCCAAACCGTCCTTACAGGCGTCTGTATGCAACTCTGTCTCGGCTTTCGGGTCATATAAAGCAAGTATTGGGCGACTTATGAGCAACTCTTTTACCTTAGTAAACGCCTTTTCTTGTTCGCCACTCCAAGTCCACCCAGTGTATTTTCAGTAGGACCGTCAAGGGTGTGGTGATCACAGCAAATCCTTTGATAAATCGTTTGAAAAACCCAGGAAGTCCAAGAAACTACCGTAGATCGTGCTGATTTTTAGGTGTTGAGAAATTGGAGACTGCATCAGTTTTTCTGCTACCCGGCTTAATGCCACTAGCGCTCACATCGAAACCCAGGAAATCTATGGTATTCATAAAAAAAAAATACATTTACTGAGTTTTAAAGCTAACCCACCTTTTTTGAGTAATTGTAGTACCTCTTCCAGCCGTTGTAGTCCCTCTCTGAAATCTTTGGAGAGGATGAGGATGTCGTCCATTTAAATAATCGCATATTTTAGTTCGGCTTTCATTAATATTTTGTTGATGGTGCGCTAGAAAACCGATGGTGCATTGACTAACCCGAAAAGCATGCGATTATATTCATATTGCCCGTCAGGTATCACAAAGGCGGTTTTAGGACGGGATTCTTCAGATACTGGAATCTGATAATAGCCAGGAGCTAGATCTAAGGACGTGAACAAAGCGTTACCTGCAAGTAGATCCAGTTGGTCTTCCACCCTGGGTAACGGGTAGTGGTCCTTCTTGGTCTTTTGAGTGCCCTGTAATCGACACACTATCTCTTATCGCTTGTTTTTTTTTTAACCATGACGATCGGGCTCGCGTAAGGCGACGATGATTCCCTGATTATGTCACTGTCTAACATCTCCTGTATCATGTTTTTTACCATTGACCTTTCAGCAAACGACACGTGATACGGGCGGTAAACCACCAGATCGACATCGTTGAGTTCGATGGTCATCTCGGTAACTGGCGTGTAACCCAAGTCCATTAGAAAAACAATCACTATACCTTGCAAGCAAACCTTCCATGGACTGGTCTTCATCCAAACGAGGGTTACAGTTTACCGAGGTCTTCATTTCAGTTTCACCGAACGTTACGCTGAATGCATTTAATGTATTACTCGATGGAATAGTGTTTCTTTTTATAGAGCGTAAAAGGGTACCTTTGGTGATGTGCATAGGTCGCTGATATATTATAAATCAAGACTGCTCCCATTCCGTTCTTGATCTCGTACTGCCCGGGAAGTAAATAATGCTCATGACCTTCAGTACCTCGTAAATTACCATTTATATAAACATCACACTCCAACTTTGTATGCGTACAGATTTTTATTGCTTGTATTTATTGCCAGGGATTTTGGTATCAGTAGATACCATAATATCTAACTTATTTGGCGGTAGTCTCTGAAATTTGATTTCATCTGGAGTTTTAATAATTAATATCAGGCCTTTCTGTAAATGAATGACCTAATAAACCGGGTGTACCAGCACATAATCCTCTACAACGTATAAATCTATTATTTTTCGCAGTCCTTGAACTTCAACGGAAGTCACTGCAACTTCTAGCGGACGTATTAAGTTACCACTGAGTACCGGTAGTTTTGGGCGATTAATAATCTGAAGATTTAAAGAGTTTGCGTCGCTTACCTTGATAAGGGAGCATTGGCTCCCTAGATCAATGTGGCACAAGATTGTCAAATTCGTTTACCTTGATACTCAACACGTACTTGCTCGAACCGGGACCCTCTACTGTGAATTCTGAAACTTGCTTTTACCTCTGGTCGTTACCTGGTGCTTGGTTTTTATCCGATTCGTTTGTTGTCCTCTTATTCCTAAGACAGTTAGTGGTCTGATGGCCTAGTCGGTCACAATTCGTGCATTTTGTAAGAGGTTTTTCGCATTTAAAGCTTGGGTGACTAGCCTCATTATAGTTAAAACATTTTATATTGGAATTATTATTCGTACTTGGTTTAGCTGGACCCAGTCGATTTGAGTTGCTTCCAGAACGTCGATCATTTAGTTTCCGCGTAGAGTCTTGTGGCTCTCTACTCGGACCACATTTAACAGTCCTAAAATATTTAAGTACTTGCTCTGGTTCGTTGAACTGGACTGCTTGAGCGCCAACCTTCACCGTACGGTCGTCTATTCCATGTAGAAGACAATTTACTGCTTACCTGCAATATATTTTACATCTATTTAAAAGGTTAACATTGATAAACCTAGATATTTTTAGTTAACATTTCGGTTAAAAGCTTTGCAATAATCTTCCCTACACGGGAAAGATTCAATCAGTTTCCTTTTCCATTCTGTCCATGTATGTAATATCGAAGTTAGACCCTGATACCAAGTCTTCGCTAGGCCGGTTAGCTTAGGCAAAGAGTAGTGAATGATTTATTTTTCTTCCCAGCCGTAAATTTCGGCACATTCCTCAATTTTGGTCAACCAAGTCAATATGGTTTGTTCTTTAGATAAAGGGTCGAACTCCGGTATAACATTAGTGTTAAAAGACATCTTAGGTTTATCCGAACCCCATTTTTTTTTCTAAAACAGCCACAAAATTGACCATTAATCTACTATCCGGTTCTATTGCCTCCAGCCATGTCCATTCCTTTTCAAGTAAAAATCATCCACAATCAGACCCGTTGCCTCGGATTTTCCTTCCTGTGCATGTGCCAGTCCTTCCCCTCGACTGGTCACATCACAAGAATTCCTTAACACTTTACCTCGGGTTTCATTTATAACAGGGCCCTTACCTCAGGTTCCCATTATATAAGGCCCTTTACCTTGGGCATCCTTTAAATAAGGCCCTTTACCACGGGCATCCTATATATCAGGCCCTTTACCTCGGGCATCCTGTATATCAGACCCTTTACCTCGGGCATCCTGTATATCAGGCCCTTTACCTCGGGCATCCTGTATATCAGGCCATTTACCTCGGGCATCCTGTATATCGGGCCCTTTACCTCGGGCATTTTCTTCATGTGCATCCATCTCAAAGAGGTCTGAAACTTCGAATGTAAGCTTAGTATCTGTCATGTGTTACCTATAATTAACATAATCATGACATGACATAACATCGTACTTATTGCCCAAACTGACACACATAACTCACTCATCAACTTTTAATCATGACTGGTTAGAACTACAATTTCATAGATGATCTAGTGGGAAATAAATTTAACCGTAATTTTGAAATATAAGGCTCACCATCTTCGATCAACAATGAAGCTCACCATCCAGTACCATTTGACACTGCATGTCGTTTGTCTTTTTACCTTAGATACCTATAACAGGTGTGTCAAATAAAAGCGAAACGATCTTTGGTCATGCATATTTAATATAAATATCCATCCCTCACAAAAACGAGATAAGAGAAAATAAAAATACCCACATGACTGGGTATATATTCACCGAAATTCTGAAATAATGATATAAAGTGCGTTACTTGCGGTGTGTCCGAGCTGTGGACGTGAAAAGAAAATGTTTTCCTTGGCAATCCCGCTTCTGACCTTTTGGCCAGGAATGAAACGCGTAACGCAACAACAATTAAACTATTTTTCTACTCTTCACCACAATACAATTACATTAACTCCCGATATATATTACTTTCCTCTATGACATTTTTTATATCTGTGCGCTTCATTCATAACATAATTCATAATCATTCATAATCCAGTAAATGACGGATCGAAAAACGTTAGGTTGACAATTTATGCCACCACTCATAGTGCGGGAGGTTTTAATGAAATTGCGGACCAACGAGATTTAACTATATCAACTAAAATACTTTACTACTGAATTCATATCACAAGATTACTTAAACTAATTAACAAACATGTCAACAGAAACATTGAAAACTAATAAAGTCATGAGTGCATGACTTCCTGACACATCAATCGACTAACATTTGTAATACAATTATCTACTAAGATACTAAATGACCTTACATTAATCTATCTATTCATGTAACACCACACATCCCTCTTAGCATTCTCATCTTTCTCACATTACTGCGGTAATTAGTGTTACCAAGTCTTACTCAAATCTTAAAAAATAAAAACAGAATATTTTATTATTTTAGTAACAGTTCCGTGCGGAACCGGAGTTGACACAGTGTTTTTTCAGTTTTTTTTTAAATCTTGTAACAGACTATGCCCCTAAATCGGTACGTGTTTGATGTTTACGAAACACGAAAACATGGCGCAGCGGACCTGACTTTAGAACAATAATATTCATACCTCTATAGTTAGAGATTGGTCCATACTGAGTCATCTCAACGGAATAACTCCCCAGCACGGAACGCACGCACACCTACACAGCGTACACGCCCTCACACGCTGAGCCCTGAGTAGAGCACGCCATGCGTACGTGTGCGTGCTTCTGGCGACGAACTAACGAAGCGCTGCGTCTGTACCAGCACGCAGCAACACAACACACTGCGTTACAACATCGCGTCAATTATACGATAACATCGATCAAGAAACGCGCGATTTTTTTTTGCAGTGTGGGGTCTGCTTGACTACAAAATAACGATAAAACATTTTTAAGAATCGCGTTACCTATACTGAGATGCTTGGTTGCGCGTATGGCGTGCATATGTGTGTGACGTGCGTGTGTCGCAGGTGATGTCGCTGTCAGGCGACGTGCTCCCGCAGTACCGACAGGAAGCGCCCAAAACGCCACCGCACATCCTGCTGCACTACTGCGCCTTCAAGGCCATCTGGGACTGGATCATCCTATGCCTCACGTTCTACACAGCCATCATGGTGCCGTACAACGTGGCTTTCAAGAACAAGACGAGCGAGGACGTGTCGCTGCTGGTCATCGACTCCATCGTGGACGTGGTGTTCTTCATCGACATTGTGCTGAACTTCCACACTACGTTCGTAGGCCCGGGCGGCGAGGTCGTGAGTGACCCCAAGGTCATCCGCAAGAACTACTTCAAGTCGTGGTTCCTTATCGACCTGCTGTCGTGCCTGCCTTACGACGTCTTCAACGCCTTCGACCACGACGAGGACGTGAGTACTACTCGGCCACCCGGTGTCCTGCATAACCCTCACAACACACTCGCCATTCACCTTTATTTAGAATTATACTATACTTTGCTTGTACTTTTTTCTTGTTACCTGTCGCGGTACATCGACTGTCTCTGGGTCGGCAGGGCATCGGCAGCCTGTTCAGCGCGCTGAAAGTGGTGCGGCTGCTGCGCCTGGGCCGTGTGGTGCGCAAGTTGGACCGTTACCTGGAGTACGGCGCCGCCATGCTCATCCTGCTGCTGTGCTTCTATATGCTGGTGGCGCACTGGCTGGCGTGCGTGTGGTACTCCATCGGCCGCTCCGACGCTGACTCGGGCCTGCAGTACTCGTGGCTGTGGAAGCTTGCCAACGTCACGCAGAGCCCGTACTCGTACGTGTGGTCCAACGAGTCAGACGGGCCCGAGCTCGTCAACGGCCCGTCGCGAAAGACCATGTACGTCACCGCGCTCTACTTCACCATGACCTGCATGACCTCCGTGGGCTTCGGCAACGTCGCCGCCGAGACCGATAACGAGAAGATCTTCACCATCTGCATGATGATCGTGGCAGGTGCCGGAATTCTTCTGTTATTAGCCGGAGCAAGGCGCGACCCCCGCGCAGGGCCGCACTGCGGCGGGGGCCGCGCCTTCCACACTCCTGTGTCCTCACTGTCGCGTGCGCACGGTGTGTTGTCCTCACGCACCATCGCTGCACCCTCCACTCCAGCCCAGTCCAGTACTCCGTCCACAGACCTGTGTACATTTTATTGGTATTTAGTTGTGTTATCCGCCCCCACTCCACATCCCCGTGCAGGCCCACGAAGCGTCATATACGTGGTCATGAGCGTCATGTACGGCAAGAACCCGGATCGGATCACACTTGTAAACATTGAATTACTGAAGTGTACGTATTGGTGTCAAATCATAATATGATTGTGCGAAGAAAGATCAGTCTACTCTCGATGATGAGGTCACGATAGCACTTTCTGCGTATCGTTCGTATTCATTTGCGCAGAACAGCAGTCATTTGCGCACGAGGGCTACGCCGACCGTCACCTTAGACCTCGCGGTACACATATAACGACACGCAACAAGTGCTGCGTGACTGCCAATGACCACTCTTTCGTCGTATGATATTTTTCGAAGAATAAACTCTTAGTCTGTTATTCTTGGCCTACCAACTGCCAAAAACTATCTCTGTAAATATATAATACCTGAATAGGCTGTTAAAATCATAACCCTCCTTTTGGCCAGGTCTCTTCGTCGGAATCTGCAGTCTGACTGAATGTTAGGCTTATATCTCACTATGACATCATGGTAGCGCAACCATGGTCGCGATGCCAGCAAAATATACACAGCTTTATGGTGGGTGTCCCACCAGGTGTTCAAGCGGTTGCGCAACCACTGGTGTCCTAGTGAGTTACGGCCCTTAGAAATGTGAAGCTTCGCGTCGTACGTAACGCTCGTCATCGTTTGGTTGGATCAACCGTAACCTTACAAACGTATGTTATTGATAATTCATAAAAAATATTTCGTACGATTTGGTATATTATACGCTCCATTCGTATCATGTTTACTGTACGAAAAATAGTTTCTGTTCATAAAAATTCAGTGTGTCATACATTTGAGAAGAGTTAGTTGCTAGAAAAGTATTTGTAAGTACTTACCTAATTTGTTTGTGAAGTAATCGTTGTCGCACGTTGAGCGAGGAGCGGGGCGCCTTCTCCCGCTCACCGCGAAGCGTTCCAATGTTGGCAGCCCTGCTGTACGCCACCATATTCGGCCACGTGACCACCATCATCCAGCAAATGACGTCGGCCACGGCCAAGTATCACGACATGCTGAACAACGTGCGCGAGTTCATGAAGCTGCATGAGGTGCCCAAGGCACTGAGCGAGCGCGTCATGGACTACGTTGTGTCCACGTGGGCCATGACCAAAGGACTGGACACCGACAAGGTATGCCACGCCGCCCTCTCCCCCATCCCGCTGGCGCAGGGCCTCACCTCCGCGTGTCCACAGGTGCTGAACTACTGCCCCAAGGACATGAAGGCAGACATCTGCGTGCACCTGAACCGCAAGGTGTTCAACGAGCACCCCGCCTTCCGGCTCGCGTCTGACGGCTGCCTGCGCGCGCTGGCCATGCACTTCCAGATGTCGCACTCGGCGCCTGGTGACCTGCTGTACCACACGGGCGAGTCCATAGACTCCCTATGCTTCATTGTCACCGGTAGCCTCGAGGTCATCCAGGACGACGAGGTCGTCGCCATTCTCGGTACGTGATACTCAGGATTTCTGTTATATTCATGTGATAAAGCAATCTACATCAGGTATCTAGGTACAGTAAGCGCTCAAAAGTGCATGAGCACGCTAAGAGTCGTATTGCTGTGAACACGCGGTATAGCTCGTACATTTGTATGTGTAAGCAACACGATACACACACCGCAGATAACGCAGTTACACGAAACAACTATATATTTCCGTCGCTTTAAACATGCTAGCACACACGCACTATGCGCGTGAACTTGACCAGTTAATGGCATTGCTAAAATTCGATAGTAACTTAACAAGTGCAGATAGCAGAAAGCGTTAAGCGTTGGTATGGAATTCAAACTGCCTCAGGTTCTAATCTCGTGAAACACAGTGCGGTTTTTTGCAAATATTATTATTTTTGTTTTCGATAATAATATTTTTTAAATATTGCTGCTTTTTTATGTTGTTATTGCAATAAAGGTTTTAGAATAAAAAATGCGAACAAAATTAAAAAAAATATGTTTATTCGTTATATTTATTTTACATAAGTTAATAAACTGCTACAATTATTTATCATTACTTCAGCTGAATAAGATGTGAAATAGATGTCAAGAAACTTAGAAGCAGTTTGTATTATTTAGACATATTTAAATTATGAAATATTTTAAATTTTTAATGGATTTTTTCACCATAAATATTAAGCTTTGATCATGGTCGAAGTAATTAAGTAATAAATAAGAATATTAGACTACTTAAAATGTAAAAAACTACTTACAGAATAGGTAATTTTAAGGTTAAATATGGGCAGTTTGTTTATATTTTATTTGTATTAATTATTTTACATTTTATTTGACTTTAGTAAATATTGGTTGTTATTGAGGTTAAAGCTTAAGTATTCATTTTCTTTACGAAAAGAAGATTGAAACTAAACCTCAAATTTTAATCCTAAAATAATACTATTACTAAAATAATATTAAACAATTTCGGTATATCTGCAAGAAATACGACAAACACCCTATTGAAACGTGAAATTCATGCAATAACGAATCTGTTGTTTATTAAGTTGGTACGGTCAATATTTTAAGGTCAAAAACGGTTTTCTAGCTGGTCTTCAGTGATGCAAGCCTTCAGAGTGCACGGCGAACGGTTCATAATGACGTGTTTTTAATAATTCAGCAAAATGTCTCGTTGGTATGAAACCATTTGTTTCATTCACCATTTGACGTCGCTGCTACTCGATAATAAGCCCCTTCCTCATATCTCTTAACCCTCACAGTATTTCTCTAGAACAAAGAAAAACATTGTTTTTAGTACACATAATACCTTATTATTTATTATTCACTAATCGAATTAAACCTCACAATGAATTTAAAACTTTAAAGGCATCTTCTGTCTCAACAATACCTCTGTTCTATCAACAATACCCTTGATTAAGATTTATGTTTAGTAAAATATGAAATATATTAATGATAACACTCACACTTAGTCCGGTTTCATTAGATATTCACTTCACTTTTACGCAGCGCAATAATATTCTCTGATCTGATCTGATCTCTTCAATATATTTTATGCCTGCTTTTTGATAATAATAACCACAACACTGCGCTAAATACTCGTCACCAATATTATCCACGAACCAACAAAGTTCTATTAATTGAATACTCGTAACAAACTGCATCTACCCCACAGAAATCGAAATAATTTACTTAGTTTGTTGTGGTCTACCTGCAAATTTTTAATATTTATGTGAACAAGACGAATGAAACTAAAAACGAATGATGATTATTGAACTAGTCATTGGTTGCAGACAAAGTGAGTGTGTGTGTGTAATGTGCGTGTCTACAGTATTGTAACAACTTATAGAAGAAGGTCGTAAGTCAAACCGAAGCGTCAGTCTATTGCTTTGTGAGATTGCTCATGGACTTTTGGTCGGTACTGTACATACAGCTCCATTAAGTAGTTACTCCCCCAAAAGATATGTGCGTTCAAATCCATGATAGGCCCAAGTTGCTTTTTGTATGTTGCAAAAACATTTTATTATAAGGTATTATATTGTAGTTTTAGTGAATAGGGTTAACATTTACAAAGAGTTACTCAACGTCTAAATAGATCGTAGGTTTCAAAACCGCTTGCCGTGCATAAGATAGGAGGTTCGAATCCTTTTTTTTTTTTTGGGTGGGAAATTATCAAATAACTGCTCCCGCTCTGGGTGGATCAGGAGAGCGTGTCAAACTCTTACTGACTAAAACCCACCCGTGTTCCTTTAGTTGCCATGTTGCCGAGGGCCACGATTTCCCTTTCCGCCTTATTCGCAACCCCGGCAGGCATCGGCCCTAGCGGACCCCGTCAATTCTGCTGACATCTCTTTGAGGCGTGCGTGGAACACAATCCTAGGCACTAAATGTGTTTTTTGGCTAGTTCGTCAAACTGCCGGTATAAGTATGACGACGTTCGGTGATGCGATGGTTTGAATCCAAGTCGAAACAATGGAATCTTTTTGAAGTATTTTTTAGATTATTCGTACTGAGTTCAATGTTGTAGCAATGTTACATTTTAAAACTTGAGGGGCTAGCACATACTGACGCTGTGTGTATCTACGGACCTATTCTTTAATGGTGTAATATAGGGTATCCCTGGAAGTATGGATCAAATAGGGGCGTGGGCAAGGTCATTTCCAAACTTTTTAACCTTGAGAATGTAGGTGCAATTTTAACGGTTCCAAAGCTATGATCATTTTTTTTCTATCTCATCGCTTAATGATCATGAAGCAGGGTAGATTGCAATAAATCGGCAAACACAGCTTATGGAAAATAAATATATTGTCCAAAAGTTTGAGGTTCACAGGACACAGATAAACGATAGAAGGCGAAAAGAAGAGCACAGAAAGAAAGCGATAGGCACAGTTAAAATATAAGCACGACTTCACCAAGACACTTGATAAAGTTAATAGGCACACGAGATGGTATTGCCGAACGTTTACCGGGTACAGGAGAGAGCAACATGCGCTTGCGACCGGTGGCGATTCTCGACTGATGCCTGTGAGCGAGTGCCGCGAGTTTGAAAGGGATAGCTAGACAAGGCGCGAGCGCCCGCTCAGGTAACCGGTCCGCATTCCACAAAACTACATAAAAAATATCTACTAACAAAATTATCTGTTTGTACAGTACATCTGTACAAACAGATATTTTTTATTGTTTAATTTGTACTAAAGTGAAAGTTATACAGGGCGTCCCAAAGTTATGGGACATGAAGGGAAAGTACCTTAAATATCGTAGATAGGGTATTTTGCTGAAAGAAGACATTATGTTATTTTTAAAAGTTAGTAATTCTGCATTCAAAGATTTTCTAAAAATTACTTGCCTCGTCTGGGAATCGAACCGACTTAAATGTAAAAAAAAAACATCCCTACTTTTATGATGCCAATCGAAAGAATGGCCAAAAAATAATAACTCTTCTTAAGTAACATAGTATTTTAAAAGAAAGGAACAGCGTGAAATTAATCATTTTAATCAAATTAAAAACATACATGAAACTGCCGTAGTCAATTAAGTGGGTATTTTTTTTGTAAATGAATTAATTAAATGCTCAAAATGTGATCCCTCTTGTCTTACACAAATCGCCAATCTTTTAATGAGTCCGCTGCCTGTTGATTTTTTGGATCACATTTTGAGCATTTAATTAATTAATTTACAAAAAAATACCCACTTAATTGACTACGGCAGTTTCATGTATGTTTTTAATTTGATTAAAATGATTAATTTCACGCTGTTCCTTTCTTTTAAAATACTATGTTACTTAAGAAGAGTTATTATTTTTTGGCCATTCTTTCGATTGGCATCATAAAAGTAGGGGTGTTTTTTTTTTACATTTAAGTCGGTTCGATTCCCAGACGAGGCAAGTAATTTTTAGAAAATCTTTGAATGCAGAATTACTAACTTTTAAAAATAACATAATGTCTTCTTTCAGCAAAATACCCTATCTACGATATTTAAGGTACTTTCCCTTCATGTCCCATAACTTTGGGACGCCCTGTATAATGTTAGTTTTTAATTAAGTTTTTAGCTATATGTATATATATAAAAGATTTAAGTGCATATAGTTGGATGATGTATAATTTGAGTGTAAATATTACTTTTTGTTTATACAATACTGACTTACTTTAATAAATACATCTTATAATTTAAATAAATAATAAATTGAAGAAGTAGCTCCGCTACACCACCCCCCTCCAGAGACCGTCCTACGGGCGATAATAGTCTGGAAACCTCACTCTGCGGCCCGATCGTGTTACTCTGACCGTGTTTTCTCCGGCGTCCGGTAAATCATCATTTGTGTTCCGAGTGGGGATGTGAGTGAAATTTTGTGGTGAGTTAGTGATTGGGGCGTGTGTGTGAGTAGAAGTATGAGGTAGTGGGAGTTGTCTTGAATGTGTTGTGGTGTCTGGATCACGCAGTATGTAGGCAGGTTTTATTCTGTCGATCGATACGGTGACCATCTTACCTTTGACCATTAGCTTGAACGCTTTGTCTCCTCGTTGTATGACCTCATAAGGACCAGTGTAGGCAGGCTTCAATGATCCGGCCACAGTGTCGTCACGAAGAAAAACATGTGTTGATGTGGCCAAATCCTTATAAACGAAGGGTGAGCGACGTCCACTATGACGTGACGCTGGAGTCGGTTGCAAATTATTTGCGAAGCTCCGTAGGCGCGCAATGTAACTAGTGACGTCAGGGTCTCCTTGGTCCTCTGGGCTGAGAAGGTCTCCTGGTAAACGTAGTGATTCCCCATACACCAGTTCAGCTGGCGTTGACTTAATGTCCTCTTTGAAGGTACTACGTACACCTAATAATATAAGGGGAAGGGACTCGACCCAGCTGCTATCAGCGTGACAGGTTATAGCGGCTTTAAGCTGCCGATGAAACCTCTCTACGAGCCCATTAGAGGCTGGATGATAGGCCGTCGTCCTTTTATGTTGGAAACCAGCTATTTGCGATAAGTAGCAAAACAAGGCCGATTCAAATTGCCCCCCACGGTCTGTGACGACGTTCATGGGGCAGCCGAAACGGGATATCCACCCGCTAAGTAGGGCTTTTGCTACCGTCTCGGCGGTAATATCTTGTAAAGGTATTGCCTCAGGCCATCGAGTAAAACGATCGATTGCTGTGAGGCAATACCGGTATCCCTGCGATAGTGGTAGTGGTCCAACGAGGTCAATATGTATGTCCCTGAATCTAGCGCGCGGAAGCTTGTACGTGCCCAACGGTGCTGATACGTGTCTATGAACTTTTGCCCGTTGGCATGCTAGGCAAGTGCGCGCCCATTCCCTACAATCCTTCCTGATACTAGGCCATACATAGCGGTCGGTGATCAGTCGGATACTGGCGTTGGCACCGGGATGGCTGAGAGAGTGAAGGCTCTTAAAAACCTGTCGACGTAACTCCTTCGTCACATATGGTCGAGGTGTAGTGCCACTTACGTCGCAAAACAACTCTAAATGTGTGCCTGGTAATTTCACCTTCTTCAAGTGTAGGGAGTTATTGCCATTCAGCAGTTGTTTCAGTTCTGGGTCGGTGTTTTGTGCGCTAGCTAGATTTTGCTGATCGAGAGGTAAAACGATCTCATCGACACGAGATAAAGTATCAGCTACCACATTATCCTTCCCTGAAATATGCCGAATGTCAGTACAGAACTGCGAAATATAATCCAAGTGGCGAAATTGCCTGGGAGAGCAGTTCTCTTTCCTGGAATGAAATGCGAATGTAATTGGCTTGTGATCGGTATATATCACAAAGTCACGTGCCTCGATCATATGACGGAAGTGCTTGACCGCCTCATAGATCGCCAAGAGCTCGCGATCATATGGGGAATATTTGGTCTGCGAGGGAATCAGCTTTCGTGAGAAAAAAGCTAGAGGTTGCCATGTATTGTCCTTTAACTGCTGGAGCACGCCACCCATAGCTACGTCCGAAGCGTCAGTAACCAAAGCAAGTTTTGCTTCGCAGTCTGGGTGGGCAAGCATGGCAGCTTGAGACAGACCCCGTTTGCACGCCTCGAAGGCTTCCTGTTCTCGTGACGTGAAATGTATGGGATGGGAACCTTTCACGGATCCTGTCAATAGAGCGTTCAACGGTGTTTGGTATGTGGCAGCGTCGGGAATGAATCTGCGGTAAAAATTTATCATTCCGAGGAACCTACGCAGCTCTCTTACCGTTTTTGGGACGGGGAAATTGTTGATAGCCAGTACTTTGTCTGGCAAGGGCTTGGTGCCATTCACTGAAATGCTGTAACCCAGGAATGTTACCTCCGAGGCTCCAAACACGCATTTTGCTGTATTAATGACCATGCCATACTCCGCCAACCTGGTGAAAATTTGGTGTAGGTGGTCTATGTGGGTCTCCTGGTCTTTTGAGAAGACCAAAATGTCATCGACGTAAGGATAAGCAAAATCTAGGCCGCGCAGCATTTCGTCAACGAAACGTTGAAACGTCTGTCCAGCATTACGAAGTCCAAACGTCATGAATGGGAATTCGTATAAGCCGAACGGCGTTGTTATGGCGGTCTTCTCGATGTCACTGGGATTGACGCTAATCTGATTATATGCCTTCACCAGGTCTATTGTCGAGAAGACGGTGCATCCTGCAAGGTTGTGGGAAAAGTCCTGGATATGACGTATGGGGTACCTGTCTGGGACCGTCCTGGCGTTAAGCATCCGGAAATCACCACACGGGCGCCAGCTGTTGTCCCGCTTAAGAGCAAGATGAAGCGGAGAGGCCCATGGTGATTCTGACGGCCGACACGTACCTATCTGTAACATGGCTTCAAATTCTGCTTTAGCAACCTTCAACCTATCTGGCGCTAACCTGCGTGGTGTGCTATATACTGGTGGTCCTGGTGTAGTTCGTATGTGGTGCATTATATTATGTTTTGGTGTACGGTGCATACCCGAGGGTCGAGTGATGTCTACTGAGTGGGTACTTTGCTAGTATAGCATGGTACACAGAATTATTTTTGTCTCCCAACGTTACCTTCACCGAAGATACATCGTCAGAAAAACTCGCGACCGAAGCCGCGGTGGTGAGCATAGTATTACTATCTAATAAACATTTGTTTCGTACATCTACAATTAAATTATAATGCGATAAAAAATCTACACCTATTATGGGCCGTGTTACGTCTGCTATAATAAATCGCCAAGCGAAGTCGCGGCGCAAGTTTATATTAAGAACTAAATGGGCATATCCATAGGTATTTATTACTGACCCGTTAGCTGCAAACAGTTGATAGTTCGTTTGGCTTTGTTTACCTTTCGCTAATGTTCTAGGGAAAACACAAATATCACTGCCTGTATCTATTTAAAACTGCACTTTTGTCCGCTGGTCGGTTATAAACAAGCGACCGGGATTTGGGCAGGCGTCGGTCGCCATGACGGACTGCCCTATTCTTTTCCCTTAGGCTTATAATCACACGGTTTAGTACAGCTACTTGCCTTCTCACCGAACTTTGCGTGGTACCAACACAATGGGTATTTCCGGTAGTTAGACTGGGAGCGGCTCGAACGGGAGTTGCTGCGATCACGACTTTCGGATCTGAATCTCCGTGACTTCGACCGTGACATCCTGTCTAACTTGGTCGTCAGCTTCTGCACCTGGCGTGTGAGTTCCGCTACTTGACAGCTTAACTCTGGGGAACCACCTGATGTTGAGGCTGCCGCTACATGCGGGCTGGGGGCTGCGATGTCGTGGATGCGATCAGCCAGCTCTGCGACCTCGTCCAGAGTTGCCTTCGACTGCGAAACCACTATGGTCTGGATATTATTTGGCAGGCGGCTGGACCACATGGTGCGCAGAAAGTCCTCCGGGACATCTGGTCCTGCAAGATGCTGGATATGGCGCAAGAACTGGGACGGCTTTCGGTCGCCCAGTTCCTCACGCGTGACCAGCTGCAGGATCTTCTTCTCCTTGGACGCGGAGAGTCGCCTTATGAGTTCCGACTTAAGTCGCTCGTACTTATTGGGTGCTGGGGGGCCAGCTATGATGTCCTCCACCTCCGATGCGTAAATGGGATCCAACTGCCCCATAGCATGATGGAATTTGGTGGTATCGGCAGTTATGTTGGCCAGAAAAAATTGGCTTTCCAGCTGGTGAAACCACAAGGCTGGTTTCTCCGGGTAAAAAGGAGGTACCCGTATGCCAACTCGCTGGATGTCATGGGATGTGCTAGGCGGCACGTTGGCGCCGCCATTTTGTGTGTCGTTAGGCTCGGTCTCTTTCGGCATTTTTCGTGTTCGTCGGGGTCACCAATGAAGCAGGGTAGATTGCAATAAATAGGCAAACACAGCTTACGGAAAATAAATATATTGTCCAAAAGTTTGAGGTTCACATGACACAGATAAACGATAGAAGGCGAAAAGAAGAGCACAGAAAGAAAGCGATAGGCACAGTTAAAATATAAGCACGACTTCACCAAGACACTTGATAAAGTTAATAGGCACACGAGATGGTATTGCCGAACGTTTACCGGGTACAGGAGAGAGCAACATGCGCTTGCGACCGGTGGCGATTCTCGACTGATGCCTGTGAGCGAGTGCCGCGAGTTTGAAAGGGATAGCTAGACAAGGCGCGAGCGCCCGCTCAGGTAACCGGTCCGCATTCCACAAAACTACATAAAAAATATCTACTAACAAAATAATCTGTTTGTACAGTACATCTGTACAGACAGATATTTTTTATTGTTTAAGTTGTACTAAAGTGAAAGTTATATAATGTTAGTTTTTAATTAAGTTTTTAGCTATATATATATATATATAAGATTTAAGTGCATATAGTTGGATGATGTATAATTTGAGTGTAAATATTACTTTTTGTTTATACAATACTGACTTACTTTAATAAATACATCTTATAATTTAATAAATAATAAATTGAAGAAGTAGCTCCGCTACAATCAAAGAAAAAAATCATAATAATCCGGCCAAGTGCGTGTCGGACCACGCACAATGAAGGGTTCCGTAGTTGGGATGAATTTATCCCAAGTGGTAACGCCAACACTGATTTGATAGATTCACTCTTATAGTATGAGGCAGTTTGTATTTCCCGCTACTTTCCCCAACCTGCACATGCAGCGCTTTAGCATCATTCAAAAAGTGAACATGAGAACGAGAAGATGAGGACTGACAGCTGTTAGTTCGACGAAGAAATTGCACATGGCCGCACATGTGTAACGGATCTCTCAAACCACCCCGCACCGCATGACGAGCCCTTTCGTCTGACCACCCGCGGAGAGATGAGGATTATCTCGGGCCTTTCTCTGCAAAATTCAATATACTCCCGCTCCGCCAAACGCACCCTTGTGTTTGATTACCCAGTGTAAAAGAACTAAAACTATAATCAAATATTGGTCGCACGACCCGCGTAGTGATACTCTGCGGTGTGATAGTCGAAGGAGATTGGATCCCGCTGGCATGTCCCAGGTGAGTGCTGCATGTTCCTTCTTTTCCCCTCTTTTCCGCCTCGATTTTATCACTGCTTAAAACGTCCGCTATTATCGAAGGTTGGTTCTGATACTTTTCAGAACTGAATTATTGTTGGCGTGACCATATTTGTGGTCCTTCGAGCCGGATCTCTGATCTTTTTAAACACTGGAAACCTCCAGCCGCCCTTATTAGGATTTAATAGGCCCTGATAGGAGAAATATTCATAAATCTACCCCATTGTAGTATACCGCGTAGATCAACATTGCGTTGATCTTTCTCATAAATAAGTGTTTACCTACTCAAGTAAATAAACACATTCATTTTCCATCTAATCTTTATTTCAGTACCTAAATAACGCTAACTTTGGATAAATTCGAGTTTTAATTACTTTTCAATTTCTACTGCTGAGCATGAGGTCCTGGGTTCGATTCCCGGGTCGGGCAAAGTGTTATTGGGTTTTTCTATCTGAAATTTCTCAATAGCAGCTTGGAGTCTGGATTTGTGCCCGGTTGATGGCAATAGGCTCGCCCCCTATTACATGGGACTTAAACATAACTGGCGAAATGTGGGTGTACCTGCTACAGGGACACCTCTGCCCAACCCTTCGGGGAAACAAGGCGTGATGTTATGTTATGTTATGTTATTAAACTACCCTCAAATTGAATTGTTGTCTTGCCGTATAATATGAAATGTTCTATAGGCTGTAAAAGTTCGCCATATTTGATTTGACATTCATTCATATTTATTCGGTCATTCATTCGATAACTCACTTTCAAGTTGTTCATGCATTTTAGTTCATTATTAACCGAACAAAGTAGGAAGTAGTAGGAAACCATTGTTCGCCTATTCTTTACGCAAAATAGTAACCCACTTAATTTCATCGTATTATTGTGGTTCATTAAACCTCACATCAGCTGTTTGTTTACAATAGATTGAATTTATAAACTTCGTTATGCCTAAACAAGCGAAGAAAACTAATGAGTCGGGTTCTGATTATGACGATGCAGAGGATACACGATTACTTACGTTGCAGGCTAAACGCGAAGCTATCTTTGAAATTGTTCAAAAGATTTACGATCTTTCTTCGAACGAAAATCTAAGGGAAAGTTTTCTTGACGAATCCTCACAAATAGATTCATTACGCGATGAATTCAAACGGGTTCTGGACAAATATAATAATCATTTATTGACATCTAACCCATCCGCTAAGCCCGACTATAAGAGTCTCATGGCTTTTGAGTCTTTGTATGGCAGGATAAAGCAGGTGCAGTCACAATGCTCGCCACATAGCGATAGTGTTCCGCACAAGTCTAAACCTAGACTCCCGCCGATTGAATTAGTCCAGTTTTCTGGTGACATTCGCTCATGGCCACTATTTTATGCCAGTTTTAAATCGACCGTCCACGATAATCCATCTCTCACTGACGCCGATAGATTGTATTACCTATTGGGGAAGCTAACCGGTAAAGCCCAGTCTGTGTGCGCCGGAATATCTCCATGTCCGCAAAATTATAGTCTGTTGTTACAAACGCTCATTGATAAGTACGATGACAAGCGTATGTTGGTTTCTACGTATTTAAATCAAATGTTTGAGTTCAAAACTTTGCAATGTGCTTCAGCAACCAACTTTGATTTATTTACTGAGAAATTTAGCAGCGCAGTCGCCGCTTTAAAAAACCTTAAAATGGATAACCTTACCGATTTAATTCTGATTCATATCGCCTTACAGAAAATAGATCCTGAGACCGTCCGTGCATTTGAAATTAAATACTCAACAAAAATACCTACCTTTGATAACTTAGTCGAATTTATTTTAAATCGAGCCAAAGTTTTAGAACGTACTGAGCCAACTTGTTCAACCAATAAGCGTCCGGTTAACTCTAATCGGCGTTTAAATACCGCTTCGCCGCCGAAGTGTCAAACATATTTTTTTAATGCACCTGCACGCTGAATCCGCGTGCAGGTGCCTATGCGCTAATATTGTGCATAACATTTATTTAAGTGCGCCGATTTTAATGGAATGACTCCACAACAGCGTTATAAGTGTGTGAAGGATAACAATGCGTGCATTTACTGTCTTAGCTTAAAACATCGAGTCGCTAATTGCTCGTCTAAGTCAAATTGTCGTGTTTGCAAATTAAATCACCACACATTGTTACACTTTAACGAGTCATGCACCGCGCGCCCTGGGTACTCTGCGCAAGCCGCTCCCGCTAATCAGCCGGTCGAGCTCACCGCTGCGGCGCCCCCCGCCTGCGCGCCTGCACCTACTTCTCCGAACCTAGCCGCGTCTACGGCACGGTCAGATGTTACGCTGTGTGCATCTGTTGATTCCCGATCGTATCAGTGTTTGAGTAATACACTCACACATAACAAGCAGTCAACGAATGTTTTGTTATCGACCGCTCAAGTCGTTGCCTACGATTCTAAGGGGAATCCACACATTATTCGCGCGCTTCTAGATTCCGCCTCACAAAGCGGTTTTATCACTAATGAGTGATGTGAGCGGTTAGGTATTCAACCTCAGAACATGAACCGTACTGTCGTAAAGGGGTTCGGTGGGGCTGAGAAGGTAGTTAACACTAGTCCGATTAATATTAAATTATATTCGCGATTCGACAGCAAAATTAATTGGAAATTTATCTGTCCCAACTCTCCACACTTTGGAGGCGCTTGGGAAAGTGTCGTGAAAGTTGTGAAAATGCATATCTGTTCCGAATCGTGGGACAGCAACTTCTATCATACGAAGAACTCTGTACTGTTCTCACTCATATTGAGTGTCTCCTAAACTCACGTCCGCTGACAGTACTGAGTTCCGATCCCGCAGAGCCCACAGCCCTTACGCCAAGCCATTTTTTGCACACCGCGCCTCTATTTTCTTTACCCGCGCTTGAAGTCAACTCTGACCCTGTCAGTTTACTTCACCGACACTCGCTTCTGGACAGGTTGGTTCAGTCGTTTTGCAGTCGTTGGAAGATGGAATATCTACACGGTTTACAGGTTAGGCAGAAGTGGAACACGCCGTCGTTTCCTATCACAACAGGAACCGTGGTTGTCGTTATGAATGATAACTCACCGCCCCTTATCCTGGCCGTTAGCTATAGTAGAGAACGTCCACCCGTCTAAAGACGGCGTCGTGCGTGTCTGTACAGTTAAAACCGCCAAAGGAACTTACCTGCGTCCGGTCGTTCGTTTGTGCCCTCTTCCAAGACAATGATTAATAAAACCGCATTTCATATTAGTTTAAGTTAGTTAGTAATATCGCATCGCTTTAGTTTTGTAACGTAAGTTATTAGCTTGTCCCGCTTCGCCGTGACTCTACGGTACTATTTATCTCACCGCGCGCATTGAGCGCTCCTAGAGTCATAGTAATATCTTTCTCTCTCGTCTTATTATCGCTTCTTTAATGGTGACCCATTAAGGGGGGGTGGAAATGGTAACGCCAACACTGATTTGATAGATTCACTCTTATAGTATGAGGCAGTTTGTATTTCCCGCTCCTTTCCCCAACCTGCACATGCAGCGCTTTAGCATCATTCAAAAAGTGAACATGAGAACGAGAGGATGAGGACTGACAGCTGTCAGTTCGACGAAGAAATTGCACATGGACGCACGTATGTAACGGATCTTTCGAACCACCCCGCACTGCATGACGAGCCCTTTCCTCTGACCACCCGCGGAGAGACGAGGATTATCTCGGGCCTTTCTCTGCAAAATTCAAAAATACTCCCGCTCCGCCAAACGCACCCTTGTGTTTGATTACCCAGTGTAATAAGAACTAAAACTATAATCAAATATTGGTCGCACGACCCGCGTAGTGATACTCTGCGGTGTGATAGTCGAAGGAGATTGGATCCCGCTGGCATGCCCCAGGTGAGTGCTGCATGTTCCTTCTTTTCCCCTCTTTTCCGCCTCGATTTTATCACTGCTTAACACGTCCGCTATTATCGAAGGTTGGTTCTGATACTTTTCAGAACTGAATTATTGTTGGCGTAACCACCAAGAACAAACTTAACTTTGTAATTGGAAAACATGTTCTCCCATACATTCTGTATGGGAGAACATGCTGTGATAGTTTTCCTTTTAATTTCGTTATAATATGCTACTGCCGTGAATTTTTCCATATACCCAAAACCAACCATTAAGCTTGCAGGGGGGGGGACACTTGACTGTAACAAAAATTTGCACTTTAAAGCTTAATATTTCGAAAACGGATCCCTAAATCCAAAAATGGTTTACGCAAACTTGCAATATTTTTGAACGACCTTTTCAACGACACCCCACATTATGGTATTATTGAGAGAAAAAAAAATCAACCTCACTTTACGTCTAGGGGAAGTACCTGAAAAAAAAATATTTTTCATGATTTTATTTTACCACTTTATCGGCGTGATTAATATGTATACTCGTACTTATGCCAAATTACAGCTTTCTAGTACTAAGCGTCTCTGAGCTAAGCCGCGGACAAATAGACAGACAGACAGACAGACGGACAGACAGACAGACGGACATGACGAAACTATAAGGGTTCCTTGTTTACGGAACCCTAAAAACTATCAGGGCTATAATTAATTTTCCCACGACATTTTAGAAGAGTGGGCATTTCCCTGCACGCGTAGCATGACCACCGTAGAAACGGGTTTTGTCGACGGCAGAACAGACAAAATGACAGATAAACAATCACAATCTGTCATTTTGTCTATTCTTCCGTCGACAAAACCCGTTTCTACGGTGGTCATGCTACGCGTGCTGTAGTAAATACATCTACGCACCTAGAAAACATGTGTTCAATAAGAAAAAATATTGACTGCAAAGTTTTCGGTCTGACAAAAATTTTACTTAATTTTCGAGCGATTTTCATGGGAAAAAGTTAACCTAGCGAAAGTTTATCACGTGCTAGAAAAATAGAGATTCTTTGGAGGTATGAATCACTGGGCTATTTTGATTAGTGTAAAAGTTAGAGAATTTTATTAACAAGGAGGTCGTATTTTTAAAATTTTCTAAGTTTCAGATTTTCATTTGTTTCAGCTTAATTAACCATTTCGTTATTGTTTACGACCCATTTCAACTGATTTTTAGGGTTCCGTAGTAAACAAGGAACCCTTATAGTTTCGTCATGTCCGTCTGTCTGTCTGTCTGTCTGTCCGCGGTCTAGCTCCGAGATCCTTAGTACTAGAAACCTGTAATTTGGCATAGGTAAACATATTAATTACGCCGACAAAGTGGTAAAACAAAATTATGAAAAACATTTTTTTTGGGTACCTATCTAACGAATTTTTTAAGCACGTTTCAATATGGTGTTTGTCGTATTACTTGTAGATAGACCGTTCTGAATGTTTAAGATTATTTTAATAATATTATTATTTTAGGATTAAAATTTAAGGTTTAGTTTCAGTCTTCTTTTCGTTAAGAAAATTAATAAGAACTTAAGCTATAACCACAATACCAAGCAATATATACTAAAGCCTAAAGTGGGTGTATCTGCTACAGGGACACCTCTGCCCAACCTTTCGGGGAAACAAGGCGTGATGTTTTGTATATACTAAAGCCAAATAAAATGTAAAACAATTAATGTAAACAAACTGCCCATATTTAGCTTTAAAATCACCTATTTTGTAAGAAGTTTTTTACATTTTGAGTAGTCTAATATTCTTATTAATTGCTTAATTACTTCGACCATGATCAAAGCTTAATATTTATGGTGAAAAAAATCCATTTAAAATTTAAAACATTTCATAATTTAAATATTTCAAAATAATACAAATTGCTTCCAAGTTTCTTGACATCTATTTCACATCTTATTCCGCTGAAATAATGATAAATAATTGTAGCAGTTTGTTAACTATAAGTAAAATAAGAACGAATAAATATTTTTTAATTTTGTTATCACATAACACGCATTTTTTATTCGAAACCCTTTATTGCAATCACAACATTAATAAAAAGGCAGCAATATTGAAAAAAATATTATTATTGTAAACAAAAAATAATAAAATTTGCAAAAAACCCCGCTGTGCTTGTGCCGAGATCGATCCACCTTGAATCTCAGACGCCTTCGCTAGACGGAAAAAAAAAATATTATTGTAAACAAAAAATAATAAAATTTGCAAAAAACCCCGCTGTGCTTGTGCCGAGATCGATCCACCTTGAATCTCAGACGCCTTCGCTAGACGGCTTAATGCCTTCTGCTATCTGTACATATAAGTTTCATGCGAATTTTAGCAATACGATAAACTGACCAAGGTCACGCGCATGATGCGTGTGTGTTACCGTGTCTAACAAAAGCGACGGAAATATATTTTTGTTTCGTGTAGTGCCGCGTGAGTACGTGACGATACGACAGTGTGTAAAGCGCAAAACTGCGTTCTCTGTGGTGTGTGTAGTGTTGTTTACACATACAGATGTACGGACTCTAGACAGAGCTCAGACTCTAGAGCAATACGACTCTTAACGTGCCTATCCACTTTTGAACGCTTACTGTACGTACCTATACAAACTATTGTAAAACATTTTAAAAGAGTAACGGTGGAGTTTCTTGCCCATTCTTCTCCATACGAAAACTATCTTTTAGAAGGGGCGATTAGAATCAATTATATTATTTTGTAAATTTTGACGTTCAAAAGTGCCATACACGTGCCTATTTGAAATAAATGATTTGACTTTGACTTTGAATTGGTAATACTTTTTTTTTTGTATTTATGGCTGGACACTATACTATCGCGTGTTAACGGGAACGCCTTTTGTTAATTTTATTAACATACTGTTTACAGGATGTTCCTGGAAGTATGGATCAAATCAAATAGGGTCGTGGTCCTTTCCAAATTCTTTAACCCTGAGAATGTCGGTGCAATTTTTTACGGTTCAAAAGAAGGTACCCAAAAAAAATGTTTTTCATAATTTTGTTTTACCACTTTGTCGGCGTAATTAATATGAAATGAAATGAAATTGTTTATTCTGTAAATAGGATATCGAAATCACTTTTACACGTCATATAAAAAAATATTAAAAATAAGCTAGATGAGTTCGGCGTTTCCTATCTGACTACTCTGAGAAGAAAGGCCGAAACAAACTCAGAGGTCGCAGTCTCTTTTAAAGTCCAGACATAATCTTGGTCAGGCCATATGAGGACCATGTAGATAAGTGTCTGAAAAGGTCTTTTGAGGAAAGAACCACACAGATTTGAGTGGACCTGTCCAGTCAGTGCAAGCATTTGTCAGTAATCGTGGAGCTCAACTCAGAACTTAAGGAGCTCAACTCGACGAACAATACCAAAGAAAGGACATTTGGGTAGGCCGCATAAACTACTCAAACTGCCAGACCATCACTAAAACTAGCAGAGAAATAAAAACAATATCCACATAGTCCTCACATTCACAATAGTTAAAATAATATAATACTTTACAAAGTAATCATGTCATTTTGAATATAATTTTCAACAATGTCAATGTGTTTATAAAACTGGTATATGTTGATTTTACATAATTAAAATGTCTAGTTTTATGATTTTTTCACAAGGCTTAGCAGAGCGAGCAGTTCAATCCCAAGCTTTTTTATCTTCTAAATAATCTGAAATTGTATAGTACCCTTTTTTACAAAGTTTGGTTTTAATACAGATTTTAAATCGTTTAATGGGTAAGTTTCGAATGTCAATGGGGAGTTTGTTGTAAAAACGTATACATTGACCCATGAATGAGTTGCCTACTTTGTGGAGACGTGTGCGATGTACAGCAAGGTTGTGTTTATTCCTGGTATTTAAACTATGAATATCGGACATTTTCTTAAAATTTGATATATTTTTGTGCACATACAATAGGTTTTCAAAAATATATTGTGAGGCTACAGTCAGAATATTTATTTCTTTGAATTTTTCTCTAAGGGAATCTCTTGGACCTAGATTGTAAATGGCTCGAACAGCCCTTTTCTGTAGAACAAAGATAGTATTAATGTCCGCACAGGTTCCCCAGAGAAGAATCCCATATGACATAAGGCTATGAAAATAACTAAAATAAACAATTCTGGCTGTATCTACGTCAGTTATCTGTCTAATTTTTTTAACAGCATAGGCGGCCGAACTTAGCCTTCCTGACAATTTTTCTATGTGTGGGCCCCATTGTAATTTACCGTCAATAGTGATTCCAAGAAAAACTGTCGACTCAACAGGGTCCAACTCTGTTCCATTAACCTGAACATTGGTAGATAGCTGCCTGACATTTGGCATTGAAAATTTTATGAGTTTAGTCTTTTTTTCGTTCAGGAGAAGATTATTTACATTAAACCAATGCACAACTTTAGAGAGTGCATCATTAACTTGTTCAAAGTTGACTAACTGACGTTTGATTTTAAAAATGAGGGAAGTATCATCTGCGAATAATACGATCTTGTGATTATCCCTTATGTGATAAGGTAAGTCGTTTATATAAATTAAAAACAAGAAAGGACCAAGAATTGAACCCTGCGGAACGCCCATGGTGACCGCAGATCCTGCAGATCTCTTGCCATTAACATCGACCCTCTGAATTCTGTTGTTCAGATAAGAAGTCAGAAGGTCAAGAGCCTTGTCCCTCATACCATAGTGGTACAGTTTCCTGATGAGTGTTTCATGATGTACGCAATCGAATGCCTTGGACAAGTCGCAGAAAATGCCAAGAGCATCTTGCGACTCCTCCCAGGCCTCGAATATGTTCTTCAGTAATTCCACGCCCGCATCTGTAGTTGAACGACCCTTAGTAAAACCAAACTGTTTCAGATGAAATAAATTATGTGCATTGAAATGTCCTAACATTTGTTTTAAAATTAATTTTTCAAAGATTTTGCTCAATGTAGGTAATATCGAAATAGGCCGAAAATTTGTGGGATCAGTTGTGCTGCCAGATTTGAACAGTGGAATCACTTTGCTAAGTTTCATCAGATCATATATGTATACCTATGCCAAATTACAGCTTTCTAGTACTAAGGATCTCGGAGCTAGACCGCGGACAGACAGACAGACAGACAGACGGACATGACGAAACTATAAGGGTTCCTTGTTTACTACGGAACCCTAAAAATCAGTTGAAATGGGTCGTAAACAATAACGAAATGGTTAATTAAGCTGAAACAAATGAAAATCTGAAACTTAGAAAATTTTAAAAATACGACCTCCTTGTTAATAAAATTCTCTAACTTTTACACTAATCAAAATAGCCCAGTGATTCATACCTCCAAAGAATCTCCAGTTTTTCTAGTACGTGATAAACTTTCGTTAGGTTAACTTTTTCCGCTCGAAAATTGATTAAAATTTTTGTCAGAACGAAAACTTTGCAGTCAATATTTTTTCTTATTGAACACGTTTTCTAGGTGCGTAGAAGTATTTACTACAGCACGCGTAGCATGACCACCGTAGAAACGGAAGAACAGACAAAATGACAGATTGTGATTGTTTATCTGTCATTTTGTCTATTCTTCCGTCGACAAAACCCGTTTCTACGGTGGTCATGCTACGCGTGCTGTAGTAAATACATTTTTGTTAGAGTCAAGTGTCCCCCCCCCCTGCCAGCGAAATGGTTGGTTTTGGATGTGTGAAAAAAATCACAGCAGTAGTTTATGTAACGAAAGTAAAAGGAAAACTATCACAGCTAAGTAGGCTCTACAAGTTAACGAGTAGCGACCAACTTAACTTTGCAGTTGCAAAAATGTTTTCCCATACATTCCGTATCGGAGAACATGTTTATCAACTACAAAGTTAAGTTTGTTTTTGGGATAACTTCATCCCAACTACGGAACCCTTCATTGTGCGTGGTCCGACACGCACTTGTCCGGTTTTTTCATTCCCTCCCCCTGTACATTCCTAGCTACCACGTCACAGTAGTGTTCAGATAGACAACCAGTGCCGAGGACAATAGGGACTGAAGTTAAATCTAGAAAACTGAAAAGAAAAACGAATGAAAAGAAACTAAGAAAATTTAAAAAATTATGACCTCCTTGTTAGTAAAATTCTCTAACTTTTAAACTTATAAGAATATCGCAGTGACTCCAATGAGTGACAGTGACCTCCAATGAGTCTCTATAAATTGGGCAATTTTTTTTAATACGTGGTCAACTTTTGTTAGTGTAACTTTTTGCCATGAAAATCGTTCGAAAATTGAGTAAAACTTTTGCTAGATCGAAGCCTTTATTGTAAATGTTTTTTTTTTATTGAACACATGTTCTCTAGCTGCGAAAATGTATTACGACAGGAAAGGAACAAACATAAGCAACGACCTGAAAAAAAAATTGCGCTTGAATTTTTTGTAATGATTTTTTCTTTGAGCACTATGCGAAGTGATTGAAAAAAAACAAAAATTGATCATAACTTTTGAACCGTAAAAAATTGCACCGACATTCTCAGGGTTAAAGAATTTGGAAAGGACCACGAGCCTATTTGATTTGATCCATACTTCCAGGGACATCCTGTAAACAGTATGTTAATAAAATTAACAAAAGGCGTTCCCGTTAACACGCAATAGTATAGTGTCCAGCCATAAAAACAAAAAAAAAAAAATTTACCAATTCAAAGTCAAAGTCAAATCATTTATTTCAAATAGGCCCATGTATGGCAATTTTGAACGTCAAAATTTACAAAATAATATAATTGATTCTAATCGCCCCTTCTAAAAGATAGTTTTCGTAGGGAGAAGAATGGGCAAGAAACTCCACCGTTACTCTTTTAAAATGTTTTACAATAGTTTGTATAGGTACAGTACCGACCAAAAGTCCATGAGCAATCTCACAAAGCAATAGACTGACGCTTCGGTTTGACTTACGACCTTCTTCTATAAGTTGTTACAATACTGTAGACACGCACATTACACACACACACTCACTTTGTCTGCAACCAATGACTAGTTCAATAATCATCATTCGTTTTTAGTTTCATTCGTCTTGTTCACATAAATATTAAAGTTTAGCAGGTAGACCACAAAAAACTAAGTAAATTATTTCGATTTCTGTGGGGTAGATGCAGTTTGTTACGAGTATTTAATTAATAGAACTTTGTTGGTTCGTGGATAATATTGGTGACGAGTATTTAGCGCAGTGTTGTGGTTATTATTATCAAAAAGCGAGCATAAAATATATTGAAGAGATCAGATCAGATCAGAGAATATTATTGCGCTGCGTAAAAGTGAAGTGAATATCTAATGAAACCGGACTAAGTGTGAGTGTTATCATTTATATATTTCATATTTTACTAAACATAAATCTTAATCAAGGGTATTGTTGATAGAACAGAGGTATTGTTGAGACAGAAGATGCCTTTAAAGTTTTAAATTCATTGTGAGGTTTAATTCGATTAGTGAATAATAAATAATAAGGTATTATGTGTTATAAAAACAATGTTTTTCTTTGTTCTAGAGAAATACTGTGAGGGTTAAGAGATATGAGGAAGGGGCTTATTATCGAGTAGCAGCGACGTCAAATGGTGAATGAAACAAATGGTTTCATACCAACGAGATATTTTGCTGAATTATTAAAAACACGTCATTATGAACCGTTCGCCGTGCACTCTGAAGGCTTGCATCACTGAAGACCAGCTAGAAAACCGTTTTTGACCTTAAAATATTGACCGTACCAACTTAATGAACAACAGATTCGGTATTGCATGAATTTATGGTAACGAATTTTTTAAGCACGTTTCAATAGGGTGTTTGTCGTATTTCTTGCAGATATACCGAAATTGTTTAATATTATTTTAGTAATAGTATTATTTTAGGATTAAAATTTGAGGTTTAGTTTCAATCTTCTTTTCGTAAAGAAAATGAATACTTAAGCTTTAACCTCAATAACAACCAATATTTACTAAAGTCAAATAAAATGTAAAATAATTAATACAAATAAAATATAAACAAACTGCCCATATTTAACCTTAAAATTACCTATTCTGTAAGTAGTTTTTTACATTTTAAGTAGTCTAATATTCTTATTTATTACTTAATTACTTCGACCATGATCAAAGCTTAATATTTATGGTGAAAAAATCCATTAAAAATTTAAAATATTTCATAATTTAAATATGTCAAAATAATACAAACTGCTTCTAAGTTTCTTGACATCTATTTCACATCTTATTCAGCTGAAGTAATGATACATAATTGTAGCAGTTATTTAACTTATGTAAAATAAATATAACGAATAAACATATTTTTTTTAATTTTGTTATCATATATCACGCATTTTTTATTCTAAAACCTTTATTGCAATAACAACATAAAAAAACAGCAATATTTAAAAAATATTATTATCGAAAACAAAAATAATAATATTTGCAAAAAACCGCACTGTGTTTTACGAGATTAGAACCTGAGGCAGTTTGAATTCCATACCAACGCTTAACGCTTTCTGCTATCTGCACTTGTTAAGTTACTATCGAATTTTAGCAATGCCATTAACTGGTCAAGTTCATGCGCATAGTGCGTGTGTGCTAGCATGTTTGAAGCGACGGAAATATATTGTTGTTTCGTGTATTGCAAAACTGCGTTATCTGTGGTGTGTGTATCGTGTTGGTTACACATACAAATGTACGAGCTATACCATGTGTTCACAGCAATACGACTCTTAGCGTGCTCATGCACTTTTGAGCGCTTACTGTACGTACAGTAAGCGTTCAAAAGTGGATAGGCACGTTAAGAGTCGTATTGCTCTAGAGTCTGAGCTCTGTCTAGAGTCCGTACATCTGTATGTGTAAACAACACTACACACACCACAGAGAACGCAGTTTTGCGCTTTACACACTGTCGTATCGTCACGTACTCACGCCGCACTACACGAAACAAAAATATATTTCCGTCGCTTTTGTTAGACACGGTAACACACACGCATCATGCGCGTGACCTTAAATATTTTTTTCAATATTGCTGCCTTTTTATTAATGTTGTTATTGCAATAAAGGGTTTCGAATAAAAAATGCGTGTTATGTGATAACAAAATTAAAAAATATTTATTCGTTCTTATTTTACTTATAGTTAACAAACTGCTACAATTATTTATCATTATTTCAGCGGAATAAGATGTGAAATAGATGTCAAGAAACTTGGAAGTAATTTGTATTATTTTGAAATATTTAAATTATGAAATGTTTTAAATTTTAAATGGATTTTTTTCACCATAAATATTAGGCTTTGATCATGGTCAAAGTAATTAAGCAATAAATAAGAATATTAGACTACTCAAAATGTAAAAAAACTACTTACAAAATAGGCGATTTTAAAGTTAAGTATGGGCAGTTTGTTTACATTAATTGTTTTACATTTTATTTGGCTCTAGTAAATATTGGTTGGTATTGAGGTTATAGCTTAAGTTCTTATTCATTTTCTTAACGAAAAGAAGATTGAAACTAAACCTTAAATTTTAATCCTAAAATAATAATATTATTAAAATAATCTTAAACATTCAGAACGGTCTATCTACAAGAAATACGACAAACACCATAATTATTGAAACGTGCTTAAAAAATTCGTTAGGTAGGTGCCACAAATTCATGCAATAACGAATCTAATCTGTTGTTTATTAAGTTGGTACGGTAAATATTTTAAGAAAAATATAGCAGTGTCCCACTTGAAGTCTTAATATTATCGTGCGAAACTTAAATGTTCTAGTTTATGCCTTTCTGTCAAAAACGGTTTGCTAGCTGCTGGTTTTTAGAGTGCACGGCGAACGATTCATAATGATGTGTTTAATAATTAGCAAAATATCTCGTTGGTATGAAACCATTTGTTTCATATTCATTCACCATTTGACGTCGCTGCTCCTCAATAATAAGCCTTTTCCTCATATCTCTTAACCCTCACAGTATTTATCTAGAACAAAGAATAACATTATTACACATAATAATATATAATTCTTTATCATTCACTAATCGAATTAAACCTCATAATGAATTTAAAACTTTAAAGGCATCTTCTGTCTCAACAATACCTCTGTTCTATCAACAATACCTTTGATTAAGATTTATAACATAACGTAACATGACACCTTGTTTCCCCGAAGAGTTGGGCAGAGGTGTCCCTGTAGCAGGTACCCACATTTCGCCAGTTATGTTTAAGTCCCATGCAATAGGGGGCGAGCCTATTGCCATCAACCGGGCACAAATCCAGACTCCAAGCTGCTACTGAGAAATTTTAGATAGAAAAACCCAATAACACTTTGCCCGACCCGGAAATCGAACCCAGGACCTCATGCTCAGCAGTAGCGCTTGCGACCACTAGACCAACGAGGCAGTATATTTAGTAAAATATGAAATTTGATGTCCCTTCTATCACTTTCCACCTCTCCGAAAACACGGCAGCTTTTAGGTACTGGTTAAAGATATGAAGTAGCGGCCTAGCTAGCACTAATCGATAATCCTGGAATATGTAGGGCAGAATACCGAATGTACTTATTTTTCTATGCTAATGTTTTTATTTTATTATATTAATGATAAAGATTTTCGAGTTTATGGAAATGCCTTCTGTTATTTTACATACTGTACCTATGTAGTAGGTACTCGTGCTTTGGGGTTGTATCAGGGAGGGGAGAATCAGCATACTACTGATGCATGACGCTCGGCTCCGGCGCTCGCGTTACAGGTAAGGGCGACGTGTTCGGCGACTCGTTCTGGAAGGACAGCGCCGTGGGGCAGTCGGCGGCCAACGTGCGCGCGCTTACGTACTGCGACCTGCACACTATCAAGCGCGACCGCCTGCTCGAGGTGCTAGACTTCTACCAGGCCTTCGCCAACAGCTTCGCGCGCAATCTCACGCTCACCTACAACCTGCGCCACCGGCTCATCTTCCGCAAGGTGGCGGACGTGCGGCGCGAGCGCGAGCTCATGGAGCGCCGTAAGCGCGAGCCGCAGCTCGAGCAGGCGCAGGACCACCTTGTGCGCAAGATCTTCTCGCGTTTCCGCCGCGAGCGGAGCGTGGCAGCCGCGCCCGCGCCCGCGCCCGCCCGAGCCGCGCCCGCACCCGCGCCTGCCGCGCCGACCGACCCCGAGCGCGGCGAGCCCGCGCCCGTAACCGCACCCGCCGTACCCACTGCAGCGCGTGGCAAGTGGGGCCGCCTGCTGGCCACGGGCTCGCTTGACGCGGGCGCGCCCGAGCCTACGCGCGGCGCCTTCACGCGCAGCCTGAGCGCGCGCGACCGGCCCCTGGCGACCGCGGTCTCCACCGAGCCCGCGCCGGCGCCGGCCGTGACCGTCGCATCTACGGCGACCGCGCTCACGCTCAAGGTGAACAGCGGAACGTGCCAAGTGTCCAGAGTGCAGTTGAACCACTCGGTTGATTAAAGAATTGATTATCACTCGGCAGGCCACGTTCGCGAAGGGCCGCTCAGCGAGCGCGTTGAGCGTGGGTGGCGCGAGCGCGCGGCAGGACACCATCGAGGAGGAGCTGGACGAGCGGCGGCCGAGCGTGTCGGCGCACGCGCTGCACGCGTCGCACGCGTCGCACGCGGCACACGCGGCGCAGGCGGCGCATGCCTCGCACGACGCCGCACTCGCCGAGCTGCGCAGAGACGTCCGCAACGAGGTGCAGAGACTTCAGCAAAAGGTTATAATTGAAGTAGTATTATTAAGCAGTTCAGTATGTTCATTTCTCTGAGTTTAATTTTTATGTGCGTAACTACAGCTTCAACCCCGCAGCACTGGTCTAAACAGACCATTATACTACTAGGTACTTAAAAAGGGTGACAGGAAGGATTTAGGCAACTACCGGCCTATTACTTTAATGTCGAACATGTACACACGGCTACACATCAAGCTATCCAGTATAAGCTGACCTCGCATTGTACGGAAATCCTATATTATGCGAGATCAGCTTATACTGGAAATTATAGCTTGATATGCAGCCGTGTGTACAAAATATTTTCAAATATCCGTGTGTACAAAATACTAAACAGACTATCAGTAAGAGTAACACTAGATGAGCAAAAGATGAGAATCTTTAGCATGACGCGTTAGACGTTGGACCGAGATGGACCTGGCTTAGATTCTGATCTCGTATAGCGCAGCGAGGTTTTTTGCAAATATTATTATTTTTGTTTGCAATACTAATATTTTAAAAATATTGCTGCCTTTTTTATTAATGTTGTTACTAGTTAATTGATTCAGGCGTGCGTGACCTTGCGGAAATCCATTATAAAATACAATAGACGTGGATATATTTAGTAACCTGTTTCGCTTAGCTACTAGCTACGCTTGGCTCGGCTCGGTGTGCCAACACGCCGTGTTCGAGTTCGCGACAAGTAAATCGTCATCCTGAGGATGCCTCGTTGAGAGGTGAAACATGTGTCGATTTCTTTCAGGGTTTTTTTATGGCTCTTTAGAAATAGCTAAGCGTAATAAGTTACTAAATATATCCACGTCTATTATATTTTTTAATGTTGTTTTAAATTCTATAATTTTTTGATTAATTTATTTTTTTGCCAATTTTAATTTGACTCTTTGATTTTCATTTGTTTTTTTATTGTAATAAAATTTACTTTTAATGTTTGCATGCCTAATTGGTAGATTGTACAGGGATCTCAACATTTTGTGAACACCTTCATTTATGTACAGTACCGACCAAAAGTCCATAAGCAATCTCACAAAGCAATAGCTTGACGTTTAGTTTTACTTACGACCTTTTATTTTTCAAGAGACACTTGCATCATTGTCGTCAACAAGTGATTGTAGTTCATAATTTCAACGTTAAAATATGAGTCAAGATGACCTAGCGGTTAAGCGCATGCAGATAAATCCGTGAATCGGTGAGCCATGAGTTCAAATCTCATGCAGTACTATTAAAGGTTTTTGTAAGTTTTTACTCAATTGGAAGTAATGGGACAGAAATATAATATTCTTTATGTTCGCTTTGTTCACACATTTCGTAAAATTAGAAAGGTAGATCATAAAAAAAACTAAATAAGTAATTTAGACATCTGTGAGGTAGAATATGAGTTAATGAATATTTGACTTGATCGGAATGAACGTTGTCGATTTGTTTTAGTTGTTGGTTAGTAACGTGTGATCTCAAAATGCAGGCAAATATTAATATTGAGGCGAGAGCGACTATTATTGCGCTGCATAAAAGTGGTCTTAATAAAACACAAATATCTGATGAAACCGGACTGACTGTGAGTATTATATTTACGAATTGTAACTTAAACTTTTATTTGGAATTTACCTAAGACTATTTGGTGACATACGGATTAGTTCTTTTTATTGTTGTGTATGTCTAAAAGATAAATAATTAGTGTTTATTATTGCATTTATAAATGCAGCGTTTTAATATGACTTATATTGTTATTTTAAATAAATATTATTTTATTTTATTATAAAAATTATAAAATGACGTCAGTTTAGTATTTTGTTATAGGTAACTGCTTAATATCACTTTTTTTTTTGTTTTAGAGGAATACTGTAAGTCTCTGGGTTAAAAGATATGAGGAAGAGGGAAGCCTTGCTAGTCGACAGCGAAGTGGAAGGCCGTCGCTTATTAGCGAGGCGCAGCGACGATATATGGTGGGCGAGTATGAAACAAATGGTTTTACACCAACAGGACACTTTGCGGAATTATTCGACACCTCATTGCAAACTGTTCGCCGTGCCCTCCACACTGAAGGATTGCATCACAGAAGACCAGCTAAAAAGCCTTTCTTGACAGAAAGACATGAACAAGAACGATTACGTTTCGCACGGGATCATTTAGATTTTGACTGGAATACTACCATATTTTCTGACGAAAAAACATTTAAGTCTAGTCAAAAGGGTAGACTTCATTTATGGCGCAAGGATAACACTCGATGGTATGATAAAAACGTAATCCCTAATACAGAGTCAGGTCGAATTACGATTAATATGTGGGGATGGATGAGTGCAGCAGGGCCAGGAGAACTGGCTTTTATTCCTCCACGTGCCAACAGTTCTACTTATGTAGAAGTATTAGACGATGTCACGCTACCTACTGTGCGCAACATTTACCCAGCTGATGAGTTGACGCAATTGACATTTGTCCAGGACAATTGTCCTATTCACCGGGCGAGCACTGTGCGTGAGTGGTTTCAGGATCACCCGGAGATAATTGTTGTTCCATGGCCAGCGCGATCACCCGACCTCAACCCCATAGAAAATCTATGGGGTTTGATGGTGCAAAGGTGGGAGTCACGGGATGACAGGTGTATACAACAATTAAAAACCCATTGCATGGAAGTGTGGGAAAATTTAAGAGGAACCGAAATATGTGGTAATATTGTAGGGTCCATGCGCAAACGTCTACTTGACTGCATTGAAAATAATGGGGGTTATACAAAATATTAATACCTAGATGTTTTGGTTTTAATAATTAGACGGTGTAACTAAATATTTAGTAATATTAACATATCCGTAATTATTTAATGATCTTAAATTGAGGTTTAGTTTCAATCTTCTTTTCGTCAAGAAAATGAACACTTAAGCTATTAGGTACCTCAATATTACATTAATTGTGACGTAACATAAAAAAAACATGCATAAAGTCTAAATCATAATATTACCTATTATACCTATTAGTTTTCAATAAACTCCACTGAATGCCGATACCTATAATAAGTGGGTAACAACAATTATATTTGTGTTTTAGAATATCCTTTCCTGGTTATGTTATTATGAATTGACTAGGTAAGTGGGTACCCACTACCCACTTACTAAATTAAACAAAAAATCTTGTGAATGGTAACAAGAGAACTTCTTTTGTCTAGGTAGGAATGTGACGTCACAATTCACATAAAAGTTGTTAATTTTATAAATAAATAAAACAATAAACATTTTTGTTATCATTCAACACGACTTTATTTCCACCTTCCAACACCAAAAAGATAAATTAAAAATCACATAAATAGTTAAATAATAATACAATAACTAATATTTAACTTCACAAAAAAAAATAAACAAATAATAAGCATGAATGCATTATGAACAAACACAAATAATTAACAAGTGTTTGCTTAAAATACAAATATTTTTATAATTTTTCAATGAATCTAGTATCCAAATCCAAACCACAAATTGTAATTACTTAGATTCGAACTCAGACCTCACTGATCGTGAATCCATTGCTTAGCCCAACCAGCTACCAGCACATGATATTGTTAGGCGAATTTTAGAATCAGGTCGCCACTCTGACGCGTATTCTAAATGCAACAGAAATATAATGTTATTTCACGTTGTGCGACGACAATTCATTAGTGTGTGTTATCTGTGGAATGTTGAGACATCACTCATACACGCACATGCACACGCACTGGCTGTATCGTACTCGAGTTCATAGCAATATAATCCTTAGCATGCTCATGGAGTTTTGAGCGTTTACTGTACCTACTCTCAAAGCGAATAAATGGTTTTATGATTATGATAAAGTTAGCAAACTGCCACAATTATTTATCATTACTTCAGCTGAATAAGATGTGAAATAGATGTCAAGAAACTTAGAAGCAATTTTGTATTATTTTGACATAATCTTTATAAATGTCGTGGCCAGATCTTAGAATTGATCATCTCATGAATAGATCGACCATTTCATGAAATGGTTGCATTTCATGAAACAGAACATCGACCGCTGGCCACATCATGATGTGGTCAGATCTTTGAACACTCAACGTTTGACGATATGCACAGTTAAATGCACGACTACTTCATGATGTGGCCAAATATCAGTGATCATGTCGTAAAATAGTTAGATTATCCACCGGTAGAGGCGTTGATGTCGCTTTGTTTTTGTTGTGCATCATGGCGGCGGACGATAATTCGATTGGAAAAGCAATTATAAATATGCAAATGGATGATAAAAGTGCAGTGAAGTATCACTATTATACGAAGCTGCGTGACTTTTATGAAAGTCACTCGAAAAACGACCGCAACGTTAAAAAACCATGGAGTTTGGAACGTATTTCACAGGTTAGTATTTAACTATTCAAATCTTATTTTATTATTTTTCTTCTGGAATGAAAGCTATTTAAAATGTTTTATATAACCATTGACCCAGATAACTAAAAGTTAATGAATGCCAGTAATATTTGCATGGATACCCTACTTAATGTTTGGCCAAACGTCGACTGACATATCATTAAACGTTGACGTTTAAAAAACGATATGGTTAATTTTTGCTGGCCATTTCATGAAATGATCAATTCTAGGATCTGGCCACGACATTTAAACAAGCTGAAATTTTAATGGTTGTTTTCCCGCGGCAGAACGGTTTGCCCTTAGTAGTAAAAAAATATGCATAAACTTGAAAGCGTGAGAAACAATACTATCCACTAGACATAACGTAGGTACTTCTCGAACCACATGTGTGGCGACGGGCTTTCGACAAAGCGAAGAGCGGTTCGTAAATGTTCAGACCAAAATAAGCAGTCACGCGTAGTAATACGGCATAAACTAGTCTGCACGTACGCGGGCGGGCGTGCGCCGACGGTGGCGGTGGCAGCGGTGAGCTTCTCCCCACGCAACCCCGCCCCGCGTTGCCGCCGGCTCTCTCAGTTGACCCCAAAGAGTACTTTTTAATATAGGTAGTTGATCCGCGATCGTCGTATGACGCGTAATACGATATCGTTATTTGCAAAAATGGATCGACATTACAGTTATTCCAATTTGGAGTCAATTCAATTAAATTCAAAATATTTTATTTCACATAAACCTACATGGGCACTTATGAAACGTCAGAAGCTAGGTGCACGGTTCCAATTGGTCGTTTCCTATGGAGAAGAGCCGGCAAGAAACTCCACGGTTAGTCTTTTAAAAATAATTGGCTTTTACAATACTTTCAAATAACAGTGTTACTAGGTATGGGAGGACAGTGTAGGTCTTTCAATAAGTACTAAGTACTTAACAAAATAGAAAATGTTCTACAGGTTTACAATTTACTAAACCTACAGCGTTCTCACATTCACAAAATAGAAAATAATCTATACAAAAAAATAAATAAATTTATAAAAGTAAAAACCTATTTTAATAAGACGCAATTATATGGTTGCTATTACAATTGTAATCAATCTGAATGATTATCATGTCCACAAAAGTCACAAATAAAGAGTTGAAATGAAATTGTAGGCAATTAATGTCAATTGACGGCACGGTTGGCGCAGTGGTTAAGCGATTGACTGCTGCGCTGCGTGTCGCGGGTTCGATTCCCGCACGGAACAAATATTTGTATGACCTACAAGTAGTTGTTCCGGGTCTGGCTGTTTGTGTATGTGAGTTTAAATGTTTGTAAACGCACCCACGATACAGGAGAAATTCCTAGTGTGGGGCAAAGTTTAAAAAAAAATAAATAATAATAATAATAATAGATAAAACGTCATGCGCTCATACTACGGGGCTACAGAGGGGGGAAATAATCTGACCGCGTACCGTGTTCGGATGCTCTCTCTTTTTCAGGCGCTTGAACCAGCTATCAACGTTTCGGCACAACGACTGTCGGATCAGGTGCGGGTCATCCAGCGTAATCATATGTTGGATGACACTGTACTTGATCGCCTGCGAAGTGAAATGCGAAGTAGCCATGTCATCGCCCCCCCGTCGCAGAGTGTTATAGCACCATCACAGGACACTACAAGTCAAGCTGACGAAAGGATCGATGACAGGGCTACAAACGTGAGTACCCATTACAATGAGGAACTGAGGAGAGCTTTGGAGGATGCGATTCAGGAATATCGGTTCATGTCGCCCGAACTTAGACCACGTTTACCTTGTTTGCCCATGCATAACAAAAATAAGGCGCTGATGGCGGTTCTGGATTCGCAGTTGTCAAACTATTTTGATGACTGCGAAGACCTCACTGATACTCATTCTGTACTGCGCAGCTGTAGCGGCATGTCGTGTAGCTCACGTCAAATTTGCTAATGACTCTAGAGCTACACGACCGAAACCAGCCGTACCAGCTTGGCAGTGCAGAATTGAACGCCGTATTGGTGGGGCCAGAGCGCTCATCGGCAAACTAATCTGCTTCGGGCAATACTCACCCTAGAGTGATGCGCTTTGTGAGGCGGGCGTTCTTAGGGACTGATATCCGCCCTCAAGAATATATAGCCCGTGTCACAGAGCGCATCGACTTCCTGAAGCAGAAAGTGTATGCATGGGCGAACCGTATTCGTAGGTATAAGCGGCGAGTAGAACGATACACTCAGAATCGCACCTTCCAGAGCGATGAAAGGTGGGTTTATAGGGCTTGGGAGCGACCGAACCAAGGTGTGGCTGACACGCATCTACCGGATGATGATGCCATGTGCTCTTTCTGGCGCAGCATCTGGTCGGTGCCTGTCAGTCACACCGAAGGTGATTGGACTCGGGAAGTCGAGCGAGCCTGCGATCCAATACCAGAAATGGGGGCTATTACCATCTGCCCCCAAGATGTAGCTCGTGCAGTCCGTCCGTTGCCTAACTGGAAGTCTCCAGGACCGGACGGGCTGCACAACTTCTGGATTAAATGGTTTTTAAGATCGCACGCTCGTTTGGCGGCTCAGTACCAGACTGCTTTGGAGTCTGGGTCGCTACCCCAGTTCCTAACGACAGGAGTTACCCACCTGCTCCATAAATCTGGTAGCACCGCGGAACCCAAAAATTATAGACCGATCACGTGTTTACCGACGGTCTATAAAGTTCTTACATCCATTTTGAGAGCAAAAATTAACAGACATATAGTCACTAACTCCATCATGTCTGCCTCTCAAAATGGATGTAGGAACGGGTCCCGCGGTACTAAGGAGCTACTCCTCATTGATATGGCCATTAGCCAACAGGTTCGCCGTTCCCGAAAGGATCTGTCGACATGCTGGATAGATTATTATTAGGTTTGATAGAATAAAAGTTGTCATGTTTAGAATAATTGTTATATTACATAATATTATATAATTCATTGTAATTCTGCTTACGGGATATTTATATATATTTTATTTTAATTTGTGTATATTTTGTGACTTATAACATCGCCTTGGATTAATCTGTAAAGGTGTTATAATTGTGATTTTAATAAATAAATAATAAATTATAAGAAGGCCTACGACTCGGTGCCACATACATGGCTCATGAGGGTGCTGGAGTTGTATAAAGTAGATACAACTCTGCGCACCTTCCTGATGTCGTGTATGGGGCAATGGAGGACGGTCCTTCACTATCCAGGATGTCGAAATATCCGGAGGAATAGCGAGCCGATAAGGATTGAGCGAGGTATATTTCAGGGCGACAGTTTGAGTCCGCTCTGGTTCTGCTTAGCCCTGAATCCTCTAAGCACACTGCTGGAGGATTCAGGTCTTGGCTATCGGTTGAGGAGAGGTGGTCAGGTTATATCTCACCTCCTCTACATGGATGACCTAAAACTCTTTGCCCCCAACAATTTGCAACTGATGGAGCTACTGAAAGTAACTGAAACTTTCAGTAGCGCCATCAGGATGGAATTTGGTGTGGACAAATGTGCGGTCATGCATGTAAAGCGAGGGGAGATTGTGGAATCCGTGGGAACCCAACTCTCGGATTCCATAAACCTTAGAGCCCTCTCCGCATCTGAAACCTATAAGTATTTGGGTATGTCGGAAGCGTTGGGCATCAATGTTACTGACATGAAGCAATCGTTGAAGGAGCGCTTCTTTGGCCGCCTGAAGAAAGTATTTAATAGTCTTCTATCAGGTGGAAACAAGGTGCGCGCTTTCAACGGTTGGGTCATGCCGGTTTTGATGTACTCTTTCGGCATACTCAAATGGACTCAGACCGAACTAGATGCCTTGGATAGGAGGGTCCGTACACTACTGACTGCATATCGAATGCATCACCCACGATCATCGGTAATGAGACTGTATATCCCGCGAAAATGTGGAGGTCGAGGCTTTTTAAACGCTAAGACACTCCACAATCGCGAGATATGCAGTCTCAGGGAATATTTCCTAGAAACCGACGTGGGGATGCATCGAGATGTGGTTGCGGTGGACAAGGGCCTTACCCCGCTCTCCTTGGCTAAAGAGAACTGGCGCAAGCCTGTAGTGCTTGACACTAACGAACGCAGGGAGATATGGCAGAGTAAGGAGCTTCATGGGCGCTACTTCCGGGCCCTACATGGGCCCGATGTAGATTTACTAGCGTCCGTAGCCTGGCTACGTTTTGGTGACCTCTTTGGGGAAACCGAAGGTTTTGTCTGTGCAATTATGGACGAAGTTATGATGACGAACAATTACCGGAGATTCATTGTAAAGGACGGCACGGTTGACATCTGTCGGGAGAATCAATCCGACATATTATCTCCGGGTGTTCTCGTCTAGCTAACGAAGAGTACTTGCATAGACACAACCTTGTAGCCAGGATTATCCATCAGCAACTTGCTCTGAAATACAGCCTTGTGGAATCGGAAGTGCCGTACTACAGGTATGTGCCCGACCCAGTTCTCGAAAATGGAAATATCACATTGTACTGGGATCGATCCATCATCACTGACAGGACTACTGTTGCCAATAAGCCTGATATAGTGGTGGTGGATCGAGGAGAGCGGCGCACAATGATTGTTGACATAACGGTCCCACACGACGGGAACCTCGTGAAAGCCGAGAAAGATAAACAAATCAAGTATCTTGACTTGGCTCGCGAGGTTGTCGACATGTGGGATGTGGACTCAGCAATCATTGTGCCGATAGTCATATCAGCCAATGGCTTAATTGCCAAGAGCCTCGACCAACACCTAAGGAGGCTCTCGTTGGGCAGCTGGATTAAGGGCTTGATTCAGAAAGCGGTACTCTTGGACACGGCTCGCATTGTTAGGAGGTTCCTTTCTCTGGAGCCCTGACCGCCGGTAGCTTGGACCCTGTTCCCGATACCGGTGGGGATACTATTTTTTATATTTTTAAATGTTTTTATATAATTTTATTCTAATATTTAAAAATATAATTTATATGTAAATAATGAAATAAAGGAAATAATAATAGAATAAATATGTCAAGGACGAATGTAAAAAATAAAAATTTAAGATTAAAATAAACATGGTAATTTGGGAGCAGAAGGAATTATTGCCAAACTTCCTTGTCTTCAACGTAGTCTTTAATTTTATAATATGATTTCTTGATAAGGACACGTTTGATGTGGGTTTTGAACTTCCCATCGCTAAGTTCTGTCACCGACTTTGGCAACTTGTTATAAAAGCGGACACTGTTTATAAGAAATTATTATTATTATTATTAATCATTTATTTCAGGAAATTATTCCATATTAAACATCAGTACATAGAAATTATACATAAAAATTATTCATTAAAATATTACACATTAAAACCCACACATTAAAAATTTAACAATTACACATTAAAAATAAAATAAAATTAAATAAATGTACAATTAATAAAGTTACAAGATTAAAATTCATTTGATTACATTAAATTACAATTATAAAACAATGTTCACTTAATAAATGGTGACGAACTGGCATGCAGGTGCATCCACCTCTCCAACATCACCGAGTCCCACCGTTCGGACAATACGCTCAGGATACTGTTAGTGCTGCATCGTAAGCGACTTAGTAGCGAGGCGCTCCGCTTCCTTATGATAGCATAAAAGTCATCAGTTTGCGCCTGCGCGAACATCGTAGAAGCGCTGCAAAACCGTGGCAGCCCCAGCAGCACCCTAAACGCATTGTTGTACTGTACACGCATGGCACTGTATGCTCGCTGCACATAGTTGGCCCATAGGCTGCACGTATAAAAAGACTGACAATAGGCTTTAAATAAGGTCACCTTTACTTGTCGAGTACAGCGTGCAAACCTACGTGCCAACATGTTACTGCGAACCGACAGCGCCCTACGTTCCCGCTCGATATCCTCATTGTCAGACAAGTTATCTGTGACCCAGTGGCCCAGGTACTTAAAATGGCTAACCCTATTCAGACTAGCACCGCAAAGAGTGATAAGAGGTATAAAAGAGTAACATTTGGTACCAGCCTTGAAAATCATGTACTCACTTTTCTTAGGATTGTACCTGAGCCCATGAGTCCCAGCATATGTCTCACAAATGCGCAGGAGTTTTCGCAACCCCCCAACCGACGGGCTCAGCAGCACCATGTCATCCGCGTAGCTGATGTTATTAATAGGCACTCCGCCTATTGAGCAACCCGCATTAGCACTGCTGAGCTCGCCGATCAGCTGGTTCATGTACAGGTTGAACAAGCGGGGCGATGTTAACCCCCCCTGCCTCACACCGCAATCCAACCCGTACACGTCGGAATATACTCCCGCCCATTTTACACTGTTCCGCTGGTGACTGTACCAATACCTAAATATCGACACTATCTCACCCGGCACCTGTGCCTCACTGTGCAGCTTGTGCCACAGCATGTCATAATTTACTAAGTCGAACGCTTTCGAGAGGTCTAGGTAACAAGCGTACACAGGAGTATTTCTAGCAGTGTAGTACTGTACAGTCTGCTTGAGACAGAGGATAGCACTCTCAGTCGACAAACCAGGCGTGAAGCCAAACTGAGCGTCGTGTATATGAAGATGCTTTTCCAGCTGTCTGTCAAGCAACCTGTCCAGCACCTTGGCTATGACAGTAGCGAGCGAAATAGGCCTATAGTTCGATACATCCGACACATCACCCGTTTTGTTTTTAACGATAGGAACTACCACCGTGTACATGAGATCATCAGGTAAGTAGTTATGGCTGATGCACAGATTAAACAGTATTGCCAGTACCCTCGGTAGATGTACACCAGCGTGCTTCAAGTGCTCGATGCTAAGGTCATCATGACCTGGTGACTTTCCTCTCACCATCTTCTTAATAATGACAGCTATATCCTTAGCTGTAAACCTGATACCAACATCTCCATGCAGACACTCAGCATCAAGCACCTGCACCGCCGGCCCGAGCGGCGACTCCACTTTGAAATGGCGTTGGAAGAGGCTAGCAATGTCACATGGTTCATGAGCGTCACCTACGCTCACCGAAAGGCTCGACCCTGGGTTTAATTTATTTGTTGACTTCCAAAATTTATTGAATTTCTTATCAGTGTGATGTTTTGCAATAATGTCAATTCTGATCTGATCCTCATTGTTTTGACAGTATTTTAATTTCGATTTAAATAATTTTCTAGACATACACATTTTATTATAAACATAACCGGATTTAGGTTTACCCTGTAATAGCCACATCTGAAAACAAAGTCGAGCCTCCCTGTGGGCATCACTCACATGTTTGTTCCAGCCAGGTACATATGTATTGTACTTGCGTTTAGGTACACTACAACTTAGTTCCGCGCCCCTAGATAATATACTAACGATATCAAGGTACATTCTGTTCAATAACAACTTATGGTCCTGATCATTACACAATGTATCTGCACAATTAACAAATTCCGATGGAAAATCTAGCTTTCTAAGATTTGAATTACAATAATCAAAATATTTTTCTATCTGAGTTTGATCCCTTTCCCCCCACTTCACCCGACTACAAACTTTACTAAGATTAACACGTTTAGGCAAAATAACATTAAAATTACATTGAACTGATACAGGATAATGATCTGACCAGTAAGTATCATATATGACGGACACATTAAGTACAGATGATCGTGCGGCGCTTGTTATTAAACAGTGGTCCAGCCACGACTGAGTACCGCTTACCTGGCACACGAACGTATGTGAGTCACTCGGCAACAACTCCATATCTACACACGACCACAATTGTTCCGCACAGAAATCTAATAATTCATTTGCAAATAAACCGCCGGGGTGTGAGTTGAAGTCACCAAGCAAAAATACAGATTCCACATTATTACTTTCAATTATTGCACATATTTCACCAAGACACTCGGAAAACAATGGCAGGTTTTCACTTTTGTTTGTAGGCAAATGACTTGCTTGTTTTAGTTAATCTAAATTTGGGTATCACAATTTCATGTCGACTACGTGTATTTGGGTAGTTCTTCGAAATTTGATTCTTCGACTGATTCATATGGCCAAAATTTAATTTCACTTTCAGCTTTGTAATACATGTTCATATGAAAATAGGTATACCAAATAACATATATTTGAATGAGGGACTCGTTTTTGTAAAGTGGTTTTCAAGGTATCGATTTTCAAATATTTTGTGCCCAGATGAATCAGAATTTGTTACAGATTAATCAGAAACAGAAATAAAAATTAAAAACTTTATGCAGATGGGCTCTGTATTAAGAAAATGTACATGTTTTAACAACAACAATAATATCTTCTATATAATCTTCACCAATGGCGTGAGACTCTTTTGTCCGTTTATCATATTGAGGCCTTTTAAACACGAAAATATCCTCATCGTCAGAATCTGAGTGATCGCTTTTCTGATGAAGGGTCGATAGTACATCTCTAGTGAATTTTGGAGTTTTAAGTTTTTCATCGATTGACGAAGTCTCCATCCAAAAGTTGTCATCATCGGGAAGGTCGAGGTCTTGTTGGGCTGTATCCGTATCTTTTCCAGTCTGAATTTCGGCACTCCGAAATTCAGCATTTCCCGTGTCCTTTTTTAGAATAATTCCACACTAATAATCGCAAACTTGAAAAATACCAGTGCATTTTCGCCATTTTGAATTATTGAAAGGGTTATAGCTAAGTAAATATAACAAATAAGACTAGAACTGCTGACTTGTACACATTCAAAAATTTGACAAGGAGAATTACGCAACAAAAGCGCTCCTTTCGTGCTGGAGAGGCGAAAAACTAATTTATTTTAAAATTCATATGGGGTTTTGACTATATGAATCAGGCACAGATTAATCAGGATTTTGCCTACAATCATGCATAACTCATTATACATACAGACTTCAGTATTGCCATGTTTCTACACGAATCTATAACCCAAGAGCATCACACGAAACTCAGATTGAAGTTTTAAAACAATAAAATAAATTTTATAAAGTAGGCAGTGTAATCAGAATGCCACCTGAACCAAGCACAGATGAATCAGATGTTTACCTTCGTAACACCGGGATCTAAGCCAACCAGCCGCACGTCCACCTTCTAGGTCGTCCGTTGCACGACCTGCTCCCCCCCGCGCGGTAAGCCAGGCTCTCATTATTATTACCCGACTAAGTACGGTCAAGCGCAGCTTACGCCACATTAATCAGTATTATACGCCGGACACTTCTTATTTACATATTTTTAAACACACTAACGTAGTTATAACTAATCCTCATTTTTTTGTAAGAGGGCAATTCATTTCCTTTCGATATAATTATAATTTATATTGATTTATCAAAGGGAAAATACGACATCGACCATTTTGTTCTAGAAAATGGCAAACGGACGCGTTATATGAATCAGAAGAACAAACTTCAAATATTTTTATTCTGTACCTAGACAGCAATTATTTGAAAAATATAATTTGTCCCAGTTAAGGACATAGATAAACTGTACAAAAAAAAAAATTACATGTCGTTTTGTTAGTTGGTTATAGAAAATATACCCATAGAAATCGAAAATTTTGTCTCTGAAGAACTACCCATTTATATTATGGAAATCGCTTCTTATTTTGAAAACTCCTAAGTTTTTGCGAACGTACATAATACTTTCTAAGATATAAAGAGAAGGCAAAGTCAGTATCTCAATTTCTTTAAATTTGTCTCTAAGGGACTCGCGAGGACCCATTTTATAGATCGCGCGGATTGCCCTCTTTTGTAAAATGAAAATCGAATCTACGTCAGCTGCCGATCCCCACAGCAGGACGCCATAAGACGAGACGAGTACGTCGCTATTGTACAACCTGTACGCTAGGGCTATTTATAACTTTACGCGAGAGCGCAAATCTTGGGAGTCGCTCCGTCTTCACAGGGTTCTGAACCTGGGAAGACGACACATACAACAACGATGAAGTATGTGTGACTGTGAACTGTGCATGCATCCCTACCATTTTCGTAGAGTTCATGCACTCGACGAAAACGAATGCGAAAGCGAATGCGCCGCGCCGCGCCGGCCACAATTGCTTTTTTTCAGTGATTGATAGATAATCGTTACCAGGAAGTGTAAGTACCGACTCGTACCTTTGTAAATAGCGAACAGTGAAAAAGTAGGTTAGTTATTAAAACAATTTTAAACAAGTTGATTACAATTTTTTAATAGGCCTTATATAGTTAATTTTTATTGTACCATAGCGACGTACTTCCAAACTGGAATAACTGTTATTTCGATTGTTATTATGACTTGAATGCTGGCGGCTGTGAGTATGTCATGCTCACTCAGATGTTTCGCTGATAGCGGCGCGTGTGTTGGATCATTTAGCTCCCTTCAAAATGCCATGCGTCATGTTCGTGAACGGGCGCTGTCAGTTGGGACTGATCCTTTCTTAGTTGCCATGGCTTATTTTTAATTTATTTTAATTTTTGAATTGTTCTTTGTTTTATCTTTTTATTACGGATACTTCTAACGTGCACGTCTTTCTACATTGTTCTCACATGTCTATTTTCAACATGAATGACGTTACCAATATTTTTGTAACAATTTTTTATTTAAAAGAGTGTCCGTGGAGTTTCTTTCCCGTTCTTCTCCATAGGTACCTACTACGCTTTGGAATGGGCAACTAGCTTCATATTTCTGACCTGACCGATTTCTTGACAATTCAAAAGTGCCTGTAAATGGTTTAATTGAAATAAATGCTTTGAGTTTGAGTAAAGGAGTTATCAGCTGTAGCAGGAGGGTTAACGACCGCGCGTCGCTCACGTCTGTCTCGTACAGTCAGTCAATCGCGCTGTAGAGATACTATGGGTTCTAGGTTGCTTTCAAGTTTTGTTTTTCACTATTTTAAATCCGCCAATTTTGAATATTTTTTAAAATTCTTTGTATAAATCTATTGTAGGTACTACTAAGACAAAATCATTTTGCTGCGGAAAAACAACCATTAAAATTTCAGCTTGTATAATTCTTCTGTAGGTACTGTGTGTTTGTCACCTAACTATAAAATTTCATCCAAATCGGTCTAGCCGTTTAGAAGGCTAAACGGCTAGACCGATTTGCATGAAATTTTATGTATATATGTAGGAACGGAACGTTATGACAGGAGGGTGAAACGAGACGTGAAGATGAATGACCGATGTGAAGCATAAACGAGTGACAGAGATGAATGTGCGAGATAGTCAAGGAGTGAAAGAGATAGTGAATGGTTGATTAAGATATGGAATAATTAGAATAAGGTATGAGTGTGGACTAGGAAGCTAAAAAGGACGTAAGACGGTTAGAGTGGACGACGGAAAATAAAATACAGTTAAGAAGCAAGTTTTGTTTGATTTATTTGAATTATATTGAGCCCATCCCACAACTTTTTGGGGGCTCGTCCGGGATAGCTCAATATTTCAAGTTTTCAGACGCAAAACGTAACAAGGAAAATTTTCACCAGACGTCATTTGAAAAAAAAGACGATCGGCTTTGAGCTGGAGCTGATAGAAGACGGTAACAATAGTTTGTAAAGACGAAAGAAATATGGAAAGGTCGCCGTGAAAAGGGAGAAATCGCCGCCAAGCCAACGACAACGAAGACGAACATGGCGCATCCACATCGGCTAGGCAGGGGTTCTACCTTGATCAGGCCATCTTCCATGAGAGCCTTGTCCCAAATTTCAGTGGCCAAGACAAGACCTTTTCAGTAGACAAATGGGCACAAGACATCGACGACAATGCCGAGATTTTTCAGTGGTCACCCCTACAAACCCTGATCGTAGCCAGAAGGGCTTTGGTCGGAACTGCTGCGCTGTGGCTCAGATCTGAAAAACCTTTTAAAAGCTGGGAGGATTTAAAGGCTGGATTACTGAAGGAGTTTCCAGATTCGGTGGACAGCAAAACCATCCACGAGATGATGGCCGCCAGAAAGAAAAAAAAAGACGAAAGGTGTCTAGACTACATGTTAGTCATGAAGGAGATGGGGAAACGCGGCAAGATGCTTGATCATGTCGCCATTAAATACATAATCGACGGCATAATCGACTCGGAAGTCAACAAAATGTTATTGTATGGAGTTACGACGTACTCGGACCTGAAAGATAAAATACAAATCTATGAGACTATCAAAGAGAAGATGAGGACGGGTAACGAGGGTCATAGTCGATTTAAGAAGCCTGAAAATCATGAAAGTGGCGCAGGGATCAAGAGATGTTACAGTTGTGGTGAAAAAGATCATCAATCATCCAGGTGTCCGAATAAAGAAAAAGGCTTAAAATGTTTTAAGTGTAACGAGTTTGGGCACATTTCTACGCAATGCATTCGGTCAGTGAATGAAAAGACTCAAGACCGAGAACGGGAATGGCGAGGCGGAAAACCGAGTTTTCACGAAGATAGACGAACGATGTGTGTAACCGATTTCACTCCGAACATTCGCGAGGCTGCGGTTGGCAAAACTAATGACATTGACAGGAGTGCCAACGTTAGTGACAGAGACAAGATGGCGATGCCAGTGGGAACCGAGGCCAACTTCACTGATGTTTATGTCAAAGAGAAAACGCCGGCACAGATTAGATTTGAAAATGCCTGCAAAACGATTTTTGTGAATAAGTGCGAAGTAAATGCATTAATTGACTCTGGTAGTGAGATAAATTTGGTGTGTACCGAATTTTATGTTCATCTTGGAGCTCCTCAGTCTGTAAATACTGTCACGAATCTTGTGGGATTAGGCGGCAGCATAGTGTCTACGCAAAAATTTACCGCTTCTGTATTGTTAGATGGACACGAATATAACGATATCGCATTTCATGTTTTTCCTAGGCATGCTTTACCGTGTAGTGTTATATTGGGTCAAGAATTTCTCAAAGATGTTTTTACTATTATGTCGAAGGGGTCAATACTGATTGCTCCAAACGTGAACAGTTGGTTATCGAGGCTTGTGTGTGTGGTTAGTCAGGATGAGTTTGTTTTAGGTAATGTTCAAGACAAGCAGGTGGAACAAGGAGTTATTGACTGTGTGAAGAATTATAAACCTATACAGGTAAAGGAAGCGCCAATTGAATTACGTATTGTGCTCAAGGATGACATACCGGTGGCTCAGCGACCAAGACGTATATCATTAGCTGAACAACAGATTGTTGAAAAGCAAGTATCAGAGTGGCTTAAGGATGGGATCATTCGTGTAAGTTTTTCGGAATATTCCTCTCCCTTGGTGTTAGTAAAGAAAAAAGATGGCAGTACTAGAGTATGTGTAGATTATAGACCTATAAACAAAAAGATGATTAAAGATGAATTTCCTCTGCCTATAATTGACGACTTGATTGATAAACTTAAAGGTGCTCGTGTTTTTAGTGTGTTAGATTTAAAAAATGGATTCTTTCATTTGAGAGTCAGTGAAAAAAGTATAAAATACACTGCCTTTGTTACGCACAATGGACAGTATGAGTTTTTAAGGGCTCCATTTGGTTTGTCGGTTTGCCCGAAGTATTTTATGAGATTTGTAACTATCGTGTTTCAGGAACTTATAGCAAAAGGAATATTGGTTATATTCATCGACGATTTATTGATACCTGCTATTGATGAATGTCAGGCATTGCAGCGGTTAAAAGAAGTCTTAACGGTCGCATCGCAATATGGCTTGCAGATGAATTGGAAAAAAGCGCAATTACTATGTCGAAGAATAGAGTACCTAGGACATATTATAGAAGATGGAAAAGTTCAACCTTCTCAGGACAAAACAGACGCTGTTACCAGGTACCCTGAACCCAAGACTTTAAAGCAACTTCATAGTTTTGTGGGATTAACTTCATATTTTAGAAAGTATATTAAAGATTTTGCATTGATAGCTAAACCGTTAACTGATTTATTGAAGAAGGATGTTAATTTTGTATTTGAAGATGTTCAGAGAAGTGCATTTAACATGCTGAAGAATGCTTTAGCTAGTAGCCCAGTGTTAAGGATTTATGATCCTCAATTATTAACTGAATTGCATACCGATGCCTCTGCAATAGCATATAGTGCTATCTTACTTCAGAGAGACCATGCAGGTGAGTTACATCCTGTACATTTCTACAGTAGGAAGACCAGTGATGCTGAGAAGAAGTATAGTAGCTATGAGTTGGAAGCTTTGGCTATTATTGAAGGAGTAAAGAAGTTTAGACATTACTTGTACGGAAAACACTTTAAAATTGTTACAGACTGTCAAGCCTTTCAGAAGACATTGAATAAAAAGGACCTAGCAACTAGAGTAGCCAGATGGGTATTATTGCTTGAAGAATACGATTATGTGATTGAACATCGACCAGGAGGTAAAATGCAACATGTAGACGCTTTGAGCAGAAATCCATTTGTTGGAGCTATTGAGTTAAGCCTACATGATCAAGTCAAGCAAGCACAGATGTTGGATGAAGGTGTAAAGGCTATTATAGAGATTGTAAAACTTCAACCTTATGAAGACTATGTCTACAGCGATGGTTTACTGTACAAAGGACTAGAAAGAAAGTTAGTAATACCAAAAAATTTAGAATTCGAGATACTACGAAGAATACATCAGAAGGGGCATTTTGGAAAAAGAAAAATGATAGAACTGTTAGAAAAAGAATATTACATCAAAAAGATTAACAAGAAGATTGAAGAATTTTTTACTGTCGTGCATACCATGTCTGCTAGCAACCAAAAAAGAAGGAAAACAGGAGGGATTTTTAAATTGCATTGACAAAGAAAGTATTCCTTTACATACTATACATTGTGATCATATTGGACCACTTTCAGAGACGAGAAAGATGTATAATTATATTTTAACTGTTGTCGATGGATTTACAAAGTTTGTGTGGTTGTTTCCAGTGAAGGGGACTACCAGTAGGGAGGCTATAGATAAGTTAAAGATTCATCAGCAAACATTTGGAAATCCTATACGATTGATTTCAGATCGTGGTAGTGCATTTACCAGTAATGACTTTAAGGAGTATTGTGAGCAAGAGAATATTCAACATATAACCATAACCACAGGTGTACCCAGAGGGAATGGTCAAGTGGAGCGCATTCACAGAATAATCATAGCAGTTCTAGCAAAGCTATGTATTGAAGAGCCATCTCAGTGGTACAAGCAGGTCAGCCGGGTGCAAAGAGCACTAAATAGCACATACCAAAGAAGCATTGACACCACTCCCTTTGAACTCATGTTGGGTATAAAGATGAAAACTAAAGAAGATATTGAGATTTACGATTTGCTTCAGCAAGAGCATAGGAGTAATTTCTTGCAGAAGAGAGAAGAGTTAAAGATGAAGGCGAAAGAACAAATAAGAAAAGTTCAAGATGAAAATTGTAAGACGTATAATAGAAGAAGAAAAGAAAGTCTGAAATATGTAGTAGGAGATGTTGTAGCCATCAAACGCACACAGTTTGGTATTGGATTGAAGCTCAAGCCGAAGTATCTAGGACCATACAGGGTAACTAAAGTAAAAAAAAAATGATCGATATGATGTTGAGAAGATGGACCACATGGCAGATGGTTCTCGAATGACTTCTTCCTCCGCAGATAATATGAAGCCTTGGCCAGTGTATGGAAATACTGTCGAGTTAGGTGAGTGTTAGGTTAGGGGACACCTTTGGGGTTTGTTCTTGACCTAATATTGCACTTATGACGGTATATGTTATGTAATATTATTGTTGTGTAAAACCTGAAGTTTAATTTGTTGCTATTTACCCATTGTACTCATGTGTTATGTTGTCAATTTATTGTTGTGAAGTTGTAAGTGTTATCTACCTGGATAATGTAAGTTTTGAGTTGAATAGGAGTTTTAGAATTGTTTACTTTAAGTTAATAGTTTTGTTTTGTGTCATGTAAGATTTTAAGATGTACCTTTAGTTTAGATCTGACTGGGGACAGTCAGATATCAGAATGGCCGAGCTGTAGGAACGGAACGTTATGACAGGAGGGTGAAACGAGACGTGAAGATGAATGACCGATGTGAAGCATAAACGAGTGACAGAGATGAATGTGCGAGATAGTCAAGGAGTGAAAGAGATAGTGAATGGTTGATTAAGATATGGAATAATTAGAATAAGGTATGAGTGTGGACTAGGAAGCTAAAAAGGACGTAAGACGGTTAGAGTGGACGACGGAAAATAAAATACAGTTAAGAAGCAAGTTTTGTTTGATTTATTTGAATTATATTGAGCCCATCCCACATATATTTGAATGGGTACCGGAAAAATTTATACATAAGACCTTTATTGTAATACCTGTGTTCACGAATAAAGAATGATTGATTGTTTGATTGATGGTTTGATAATACAATTGGACCCGGTAGGTGGCGCTGTTTAGACAGGACAACGTCTGTCAGGTCCGCTAGTTAAATTATGAAATGTTTTAAATTTAAATAAATTTATTTCATCATGAACATTAAGCTTTGATCCTGATCGAAGTAATTAAGCAATAAATAAGAATCGAAGAAAATAGGTGATTTTAAGGTTAAGTACCTATGGGCAGTTTGCTTACATTAAATATTTTGCATTTTATTTGGCTTTAGTAAATATGGGTTGGTATTGAGGTTATAGCTTAAGTATTCATTTTCTTTACGAAAAGAAGACTAAAACTAAACTTAATTTTTTTATCTTGAAATAATAATACCTATTAATAAAATAATGTAAACATTTTCGGTCTATCTGTAAGAAATCTATCTAACAATAAAATAAAAGCTGTGTGGCAGGTAATTAACAAAGAAACTGGAAACACAAAACAGCGAGGTCAGAATGAATTGTCTTTAAAAATTGATAATGAAACCATTTCAGATAAGTTAAAAGTTGCTGAGACGCTAGAAAATTTCATTACCAACATCCCAATAGAGGTTACGAAATCTCTCCCCTCATCATCTATACTAGCTGAATCTCTTTTAAAAGAACACTTCAGTAAAGACATTCCGAGTTTTGAATTCAAGCCTATTGTCACAATTAAAAAAGCATTTAAAAGTCTTAACATAAAAACACTAGACTTATGGGGGATTTCCGTTAAGGTTCTTGAAGATATCATTGACACAATTGCCCCTGTCCTAACAGGCATATTTAATCAATGTTTAGATAGCGGTACATTTCCTGATTCAATGAAACATAGTAAAATAGTACCAATTTTCAAATCGGGTAGTAAGAGTGATCCCTCTAATTATAGACCTATATCTCTGCTACCAGCATTGAGTAAAATATATAAAAAAATCATGCTACCTATACCAGATGTTGTCACATTTTAATTCAAATGGAATTTTACATAGTCACCAGTTTGGTTTCACGAAAGGTAGGTCGACGACTGACGCAGGAGTAAAACTCATCAGTCACATTTTGGAATCCTGGGAGAAGTCCCAGGATGCAATTGGCATTTTTTGTGACCTCTCAAAAGCGTTTGACTGCGTTGACCACAATACACTGATCTGTAAATTACACCACTACGGAATTCGTGGACAAGCTGCTGATCTTGTTCTTTCCTATCTATCAAACAGGCAGCAAAAAGTAAATGTTAATGAGGCGACGTCTTCGGGTCTCTAGTTAAAATGTGTGTTCAATACTCGGCCCTTTCTTATTTCTAGTTTATATAAATGACCTTCCTTACATGATGGCTAACTTATCGGCTATAATTCTATTTGCTGACGACACTTCTCTTATTTTTGAAATAGACAGGAAAGATACAGATGTCTTAGATGTCAATGATAGTCTGGCTGTACTTTCAAAATGGTTCGCAGATAATAGTCTTTTACTTAATGCGAACAAAACTAAATGTATTAGGTTCTCATTACCAAATGTACCTCAAGTAGGTCTAAATCTAAAACTTTATGGCAAAAAACTAGATGCAATAACGTATATTCATAGGAATTACTTTAGATTAAAAATTACAATGGGGCGCCTACATTTATTTATTTAAATATTCTTTATTGTACACCACAAAAATACATAATAAAAAATAAATCAAGCACTACAAAATATACAATGGGCGGCCTTATCGCTTTCCGCGATCTCTTCCAGGCAACCTTGGAATGGACAGTGATTTGCCTGGACATAAAATGGGGCGGTCGTTGGTGCAAATAATAAGTTTATTATATACTAGAATAGATACACAGATATATACATATCCTAAATAATATTTACATAAATACATACATACTTACTATATATATAAGCAACAAAAATAAACGACCGGGTACCCAAACAATTTATCTTCGATAAAAAAATACAGGATTCAACTTCACGAGGATCGCCGATGCGAGGGTTTGCGCCCCGCAGAGCTACGTATCTTTACCGACGGATCCAAAACAGGTAGTGGCACTGGTGCTGGAATCTTCTAAGAGGACTTCAACATACACATAGCCACACCATTGGGAGTCCATAACACAGTGTTCCAGGCCGAATGCATGGGTCAGCCATGGTGGCTGAAGCGGCAAGAGATACCTCTTGCCGCTTCAGCCATCATGGCCAGGGGAGTTAAGGACCACTCGATACGTATACTCTCAGACAGTATGGCTGTTCTGCAAGCACTAAACAGTCACACTGTAGACTCTGGGCTAATATACGAGTGCCACCAGCGCCTTAACCAGGTGGGTAGCCTTAATAATATAACCATTCAATAGATCGAGGGACACAGCGGTTCGCGGGGCAATGACGCAAGCCGACGAACTTGCCAGAAGGGGGTCGAGCATGGCACCAGTGGGGCCTGAACCCATTGCGCCACTCCCCTTCGGGTACCTACGCATTCTGGTAAGGAAAAGAACCAGGGATCAACATCACAAACTTTGGTTGGACCATGGTGAATGCAGGCAGGCCAAGGAGGCACTCCCTATAATTGATGGCCGCCTCACGAAACAGGTTCTCCGACTAACGAAACAGCAGCTGCGTACAGTTACAGCAGCTTTAATTGGCCATGGGTCATTTAATAAACACCTCTTTGTCATAAGAGTCACAGACAGTTCGCTGTGCAGAGGCTGCATGGAGGACGACGAGACAGCAGCTCATGTGCTGTTAAACTGCCCGGTGGTCGCCACATACAGGGCCAAGTACTTCGGTAACCCAGGTACCCTACGTGAGATTGTCAGTGACACCAAGGCGTTGCTGGTCTTCTTTGAGGAGCTGGGGTGGATCGAATAATCGATTTTCCCACCCGTACCCAAAATACGCGCTTTTCGTGGAGTTGCGGACAAAAATAAACGAAGACTATAGATAATTACAGTTACGAGAACAAGATCACAACGACAAGTAATGATTCTTTCCTTACTTTACTTTTTTAACGATTGCGCACGTTTTATTTGAACTGGCAATGCATTCCACAAACGAGCGGTCTGGACAGTAAAGGACTTGTCGAGGAAAGTTGTGGAATGCATAGACATTTTAAGCTTCAAGTTATCTGATGACTTTAAAAGTTTCGTGTGGGAGTCGCAAAGAAACTGGAAACGTTTCTTGAGATAGAGAGGGGTGGAAGGGGAAAAAAGAACACTATACAAAAGGGAAAGAATATGAACATTCCGGCGAAGGGGAATTGGTAACCACTTGAGCTTCACACGAAATTCGGAAACATGGTCATATTTGCGCAAACCGAATATGAACCTTATACAAACATTTTGAAGCCGCTCAAGTTTATCGAGTTGGTCTTGGGTAAGATCAAGATAGCAGGCATCAGCATAGTCAAGGATGAGAAGAAGTAGCGATTGTGCAAGAGCAATCTTGGTGGCAGTTGGTAGAAAATTACGTAATCTCCTCAAAGATGCAGCGGATGCAAATAATTTGCGGCTAACTTCCTGTAGCTGGGCAGTCCAAGAAAAGTTTTTATCAATGAAGATCTCCAAGTTTTTAACTTTCTCACTGAAGGGAACAACTGAATTGTCAAAATAAACTTGGGGAAGAGTAGTCCAGTCGATTCTTGAGACCGTCCTAGAACTGCCTACCACCACAACCTTATGGGGTTGACCATAAGTCCATATCTCTTACTCCAGTCGCATATACGGGCCAGATCACGATTAGTCGTTGAGATAGCCTCGGATAGACTTCCAAGAGGAGCTCGCGAGTATATTTGTAACTCATCTGCATAAAGGTGGTAGAAAGAAATTAGTTCGTCGGAGATCGAGTTTATAGAAACTGCGAAAAGTAAAGGAGATAGAAAGCCACCCTTTTTTTTTTTTTTGGCTCGGAAATTATAAAATAACTTCTCCCGCTCTGAGTGGAGCGGGAGGGCGTGTCAGACTCTTACTGACTAAAACCCACCCGTGTTCCTTCGGTTACCATGTTGCCGGGGGGCCACGATATCTCTATCGGCCCATATTCGCAGCCCCGGCAGGCATTGGCCCTAGCGAACCCCGTCAATTCTGCTGACATCTCTTTGAGGCGCGCGTGGAACACAACGCGCCGTCGACCCGGGCTTGGTCCTTATCGGACGGCGAGCTACCCATTGCTCACCGTCCGCAAGCCCGCGCCTACGGTGGCCGGAAATCTGCCGATGATTCCCGACGCCCAGGGCGTCTCCTCCTGCTGCGGTTAGGGGCGCGAGGGCGCGAAATTTGCCGCTCCCTCATGCGCTCCGCCTCCTCCTTCGCGAGCATTACTGCTTCACAGAAGGCGGTGACGGCCTCCCATTTCCTCTCGCTCCGTAGCATGGCCTGAATCAGGGCCGGACGCGAGAGATCACCGCCGCCGATCACCTCCACGAGGAAACGGCGATGCCCTGCCCAAGCCGGGTAGACCTCCACCGTATTATGCTCCACCGTGTCCTCCGGGCGATCCACACAGTGACGACACCCGGGCGTTTCCTCCCGCTTTATCCTGAACAGGTACCTCCCGAAGCAGCCGTGTCCGGTGAGGACCTGGGTCAGGCGAAAGGTGAGGACGCTGTGGCGCCTCTCTAGCCACTCCTCAAAGAGGGGTCTTATCGCCGCAATTGTGGCGTGCTCAGCGCTGGGTTGCGACAATCGCACTCTCCATTCCGCCATGAGATCCCACCGGAGCTCTGTCCGCTGTGCCGCAAATTCTTGCGGCATCGGAGTTAAGCCCCGGCGTTTCGCCTCTCCCAAATGTGCGCGAGGACCTTTGCCTCCAGATCCCATGGCGGTACTCCGGCAAGGAGGCTCGCCGCCTCGCAGGAGACCGTGCGGTATCCTCGGGCCGTCCGGATGGCCGTGACCCTTTGGGACGCGTTCAGTCGGCGGGCTGGCTGCCGCCTCAGTGACGTGTGCGTGACAGTGCCATCCACACCGGTGCCCCGTAAAGGGCCATGGACCGCACGACCCCCGCGTAGAGCCTCCGGCAGGAGGCGTTTGGACCTCCCAGATTGGGCAGGAGCCGCTTCAAGGCAGCCCCGACCCGGTCCAGTCTGGGAGCCAAACGTCGGAAATGCTCCACGAAGTTCCACCGGCTGTCGAGGACGAGTCCCAGATACTTCATCGTCGACTCGACGCCGATGTGAACCCCTCCCGCCATTACCTGGGAACCCGACGGTGGCGCACTGCGAGGACCATAGAAACCCATGGCCTCGGACTTGTGCAGGGCCACCTCGAGTCCCAACTGCCGGATTCTGTCGACGATTGTCGCAACCCCGCGTGTCGCTAAGTCAGCCACCGCCTGGTACGACCTCCCCTGCGCCAGGACCAGCGTGTCGTCAGCGTAACAAACGACGCTGACGCTGGTAGGGAGGTCGGCGCGCAGCACCCAGTCGTATCCGATGTCCCACAGATGCGGCCCCAGGACCGATCCCTGTGGGACACCGCACGACATCTCTCGCCGGTTCCACTCTCCTTGGTGACCGGGGTAGATGACAGCCCTGTCCATCAAATAGGCCTAGACGACACGACAGAGGTGGGTCGGCATCCGGTGATACCGAAGTGCTTCCCTGATGCAACTCCAGGGCAGGGTGTTGAAGGCATTGGCGATGTCTAGAGACACCGCCAAGACGACCACACCCCGGGCCACAGCATCCCCCGTCGTAGGGCCCGTACGCGCATGATGGCGTCCACCGTAGAGCGCCCCCTGCGGAAACCGAATTGGCCCTACGCCAGATCCGGCCCCACCCGCACCAGCTGCCCGACGAGGCGGTCTGCAATGACTCTTTCAAAGAGCTTGCCCACCTCGTCGAGCAGCACAATGGGCCGATAGGCGGACGGAGAGTCCGCTGGGGGCCCCAGCTTCCTGATGAGGACCAGTTTCCCACTCTTCCAGCGAAGTGGGAACTGGCCCCTCTCCATGCATGCGCTTAGGAGCCCCTTTAGTCGAGGCCCGAGAGTCCCCATGGCCAGGACCCAGGCTTTTCCGGGTATGCCGTCGGGTCATGGAGCGGGGTCTTCGCACTCATCCTGCGTACCGCCACTCTCATCTCTACCTCGGTCACTTCCGGAGCATCGTCGTCGTCGTCGGCGGTGTGGTCCGCATCGGGCACCGCAATGGGCGGATCCATGGGCCGGGGCGTATTTTCCCCTCTTGAAAGGAACAGAGCGCTCACTACGTCCTCCACAAGCTGGGGCCGGAGACTCTGCGTCAGCGGGGGAGCCCATGGGCGTAGTTTCTCCCGCACCATCTTATATGGGCGTCCCCACGGGTCTCTGTTCAGAGTCTCCAGCAACTCCTCGCGGGCCAGTGCCCTGGCCCGCAGGATCTCCGCTTGGAGGGCGGTCTTCGCCGCTCTGTACCCCTCGTACAGCTCCGCCTGAATGGCTTCCGTATTCGGAGGATGGATACGGAGCCTGCGGTGCCTGGTCCCGTCGCGCAGCAACGCACGCCCTGCGTAGAGCTTCCAGCTCTTGCGACCACCAGTACACCTGGCGCGAAGTGCGTCCAGGGTGGACCCGGGGCATTGCCACGTCACATATATTGGACATGGCCTCCCGGAACCACTCCGCCTCGTTGTTAATGTCGGCAGGCCTGTCCGGTAATGACACCCAGGCCTGCACGATCGAGGCTTCCAAGAGGAGCTCCCAGTCCAGCCGCTTTAGCGCCCACCGCGGACCACTCGGGGCCTGTCGGACCGGCGCGCTCGAGGTCTGGGTGGAGACGTCAAACCGGATGTACCGGTGATCGGAATAGGTGTCCACCCCCTCTATGACGCGCCAGTCGATTACACGCGACGACAGAGCGGGGCTGGCGAACGAAATGTCCACCACTGATTCACCCCGCATCCGCACACACGTGGGGACAGAACCCCGGTCCTCCACCATCCTGCCCCGTGTGTCCGTAAAGCGGGAACCCCAAGCCAGATTTTTGGCATTGACGTCCCCGAGGACGAATACGGGGATGGAACCGAACCCGACGACGACGACTCTCAACTCCACAAGGGAGTTGTGGAACTCGGCAAGAGTTCGGTTCGGGGAGAAGTATACCCCTACCACGACAATCTCCCCGAACCGTGCTGCCACGCAACCCCGTCCTCTCTTGACAGACTCGAGGGACGGTAATGAGGGTCACTGAGCCGCTCAGGTCCTCCACCCAGTCATCCCTGGGCGGGACAAAGTACGGCTCAGCGAACACGGCGATGTTAATCGACCACTGCGCCATGCTCTGGAGCAACAAATCCTGAGCGGCGGCGCGGGCGCAGTGGTTGATGTTCGCCTGGAGGAGGCGTAATGGGGCCGTTACTGACACTCCATTTCGACCCCCTCCCTAGCCCCCTGTGAGGGCACCGCCGCGGCGGCAATGGCGGCGACGACGACAGTGGAGGCGGCAGCGGCGGCGGCAGTAGTAGCGGCGGCCGCGGCGATGACGGAGGTAGCGGAGGGCTTGCCCCTGCCTCTGGCCTTGGCGGGTGGAGCGCAGGCCTTGCTCCCAGCCCGGTGATCGGCCGGCTTGACAGCCGCCGCACATAAGACGCAGTGCGGCGCGGCGTTGCACGAGCCGGCCTTGTGACCGGGGCTGACCACAGCGGAAGCAGTGGTCGCTGCAGTCTACCTCCGAGGTGCACTTCACTCCCACGTGGTCGCCCACCCGGCAGCGGAAGCACCTCAGAGGTCTGGGCTCCAGCAGTTTCACCTGCGCAGGAGAGAGGGCGCTGCCGTGCGTCAATATAGATCAGCTGCGTAAAAAATTGTTTAAGTGAATAATTTGTGACGAATAGCCAACTAAGTAATAGTATTAACGGACCTCCAGAGGTTCGAGTTGAAAAACAAAAGTTTAGTGTGTGAAAACTCAAGAAATCCAAAAATTACACCAAATAACGACAACATTTCAAACCAGTACAAAACCAAATCTAATCTGGAATTAACGAGTGATTACATACTCCGATCGTTGATCGTCAGGAAAACCTGTGGTAACTACTAACACCACAAAAAGGTACGATAGAGACCCATTTTATTGTGTTCTTACAACATAAAAACAACATTCTTAAATTGAAAAAGTGCAAATCATAATACAACATTTCTGGGAAAAGCGCCATCTATCGCCTAGATTAAAAACCATCTACTGCGACAGTGACAGTCCACATACGGTTCACTGAACATCGATTGATAGCTAAAAAAGTGACCCCAGATCCAACAGAGGGCGCAACTAGTATCTATCATCTAAAATGTCACAACACTTGTGCGCAGGTTGTCAACAAGATCTGCCTAAAAATAAAAACTTAACTTGCACATTGTGCAAAGGCAGGTACGATTTAGAATGTGCCAATATCCCGACCGACCGTTTTAAAGACATGACTGCATCAAAGGGCCCTATTACTTGGAAGTGTCAAGCATGTTTATGTAAAATGCCAAAAAAAGGGAACATAGAAACCCCAATTCGTTCACGAGTACGCGATCCCCAATCAATAACGTCTTCACCGGAAGTAAATAACGTCACGATTAGACAAAAAAAAACAGCATTATGAATGACACTACAAGCTCTGTAGACCTCAGTCTGTTGGGCGATACAATTAACACACAGGACGAATTAAAAACATCTCAATCCAATACACAAACCGAACTTACGCTGAAAAATTTAAGTGAAATTATAATGTTACGCCTACAAGAAAACAATAAATCAATTATAACAGAATTACAAAATACAATCCAGATTGAGATAAACAAAGCCATTTCAAAACTAAGAGAAGACGTTGAACGTGAAACAAAAGCCTTATTGAAGTATAACGAACAGAGAATAATAGACATTCAAGAAACAAATACTGCACTAACCCTTCAACTGTCATTAACGAGACACAATAGAATTTTAATTGTTATCCGCTGTCATTAACGAGACACAATAGAATTTTAATTGTTATCCGCCTTAATAAGGCGTCGTAACAGATGATGAGATTAAAACCTAAGAATCGAAAACGAGAAACTAAAAACTGAAATAGAAGATCTAAAAATAAAAACAAAAATTGATCAGACAAACATAAATTATTGCAAAGAAAGTCATTCGAAAAAAATTGTTTTGTATGGTCTTGATGAATACTATAAGGAACCGTCAACAATCTACACATGAGGCTAATTAATTTATTTCGCGAGATTATGAATGTCGACTTAATGGACTACATAGAAGACACTCACAGAATAGGCAGATATAGCACAAAAAATCGCCCGCTTGTGATTGAACTATTAAGTAAGAGGATAACTACATATGTCAAAGACAACAGACACCTCTTTCAAGGCACCGGATTATTTTTATCTGAATTTCTGGAAAATAACGTGCGAAGAGTAAGGAAACTAATGCGCGAAGAAATGCTGAAAGCAAGAAGTAAGGGATTGCATGCAATAATTCGTAATAATCAATTGATGATAGAAGGAAAACTCATTACAATAGAAGACGAGACACCCAACAACCGATTAAGCATAAATAAAAACGAAGACAAAGAAGACCAAATAAATTCTCAAGACATTAACAACTATTTTCAAAGCTACAATAATACAGAATACAATAACAAACCATTTCGAAAACAAAGACCAACAATTTAAAATATTATTTCAGAATATTCAAAGCCTCTATAATAAACAACACATACTGGAAGCCTTCATAGAACAAACACCTAAGCACACAGCTATATGCCTATCAGAATCATGGTTATCGCAAGATAAACTGGACACAATACAATTCAGCGGCTACAAATTTACATCTTACTGCCGGAAAAGCCGTACAGGCGGCGGAGTTTGCATCCTTTTACAAGAACACATTGAGCACGTAGAAAGAAGTGATATCACAGAATTTTCAATTGATTATGTTATAGAAGTATGTGCAACAGAATTGGTAACAGAAAAACTGTTATTAATAACTATTTATTGGAATAGAAGAGAGGAAGATATCTTTTATAAACAATTAAAACAAATTTTAACCTATATAAATAAAAAATATTTTAAACTTAATATAATTATAGGAGGAGACTTTAATATAAATATCTTGGAAAATAATTTGAAAACAAACCAATTTTTAGATCTCATGCTAGAATATAAGTTCAATCAAATCATCAACACGAATAACTCAAACATCATCAACATGCCTAGACTTAATTTTTACAAATTTCAATAGCAATTTGCATACAACAGTAGAGGAGTTAGGTTTCTCAGATCATAGCGGTACTATCATACACATGGCACTACCTCAACAAACTAAGCAAATTAACTGGGCTGTTCAAAAAAGGTTAAACAATAACAAAAACATTAAACTATTTAAATCTAAATTAAATGAATTAAATTGGAACGAAATAATAAAAACAAACAAAAACATAAATGAAAACTATGAAGCTTTTCATAACACATTAACCAACATACTAAATCAATGTATACCCAAAATTAAAATAAAGTTAAAAACGAATTATAAGAAGTATTGGCTAACTCCAGGCATCAAACTCTCATGTAAGAATAAAAGGCTCGAAAAGATACTTACACTTAAAACTAATAATCCATTAATTAAACAGAACTATAAAAAATATGAAAAAAACACTAAAGAAAACAGTTATAACAGCAAAGAAATTACAGTATAATAAAATAAAAAAAACCTAATAACAAAGTTAGGATTTTTTTTTTTTTTTATTTAATTAAATAATGCATATTTACAATATTAAGCCTTATAGTAAAATGGTAGGTATATAATAATGGTTCGACCTGAACTAGGATAAACCTGTATCTCAGGTGTCATAAGTGCAAAATTACATTAAAATTTTCTAAAATTGATGGTAGACATAAATAGTGAGTAACTTAACAGACTAATGATAGGACAGTACTTAATTAAAAATAATATTTAACTTAAAACAACCAGTAACTTTTCTGTGTCATCATAAGACAAATTTTGTAACCAAGTTGAAATAACATTTTTGCATTGTATCGTTTTTAATGCAGACATAGACAAAATTGCGTTTACTTTATTATACAAAAATGGGCCTAAGAATATAAAAAATATATACATAAACGAATGCCTTAATCTATAATTATCCATACAGATGTCTTTACGTCTTTTATCAGTGACAACTCTATCGTACGGCAATTTAGAGTGCTGTTTTATTAAAGTATTCATAATGAATAACTGCCGCACTGTCAGAACATTGCAAGATTTATATAAAACTTGGGTCGGGAACAGGATAGGCCGGAATGTGGATACTTTCAGAACAGCTCTTTGCGCGCGCTCCAGTGGTAGTAAAATTGTTTTAGCCGCTCCTCCCCATGAAGTAATACAATATGTAATTATCGATTGACACAAAGCATAATATACCTGTTTTATCACCTTAGCGTCAGCAAAAGGCCTAATTTTCTTGAATATGAACATCAACTTACGGACTCTACTGCATAATAGTTCAACGTGATTTTTAAATGTAAGAGTAGCGTCAATAATTACTCCAAGATATTTTATAGTTTTCGTATTAAGGATAGTTGGGCAATTGCATTTAGAGTTTGCAACTGTGTTACATACATGCGCATGAATATCTGGAATGATCATAGATGTCTTTGAGTTGCGTAAAGAAAAGCGTATGTATTTAGTTTTGTCAGCATTTAATGTCAGTAAGTTATGTTGTAACCATCTATTAACTATATTGAAACCTTGCTGTGCACATAACCAAACTTCATGTACTGTATTTGCGGAGAATAGGAGTACGGTATCATCAGCATAAGATATAATTTTCCCCGAATTTAGATTGAGACTGCAGAGGTCATTTATATAAATAAGAAATAAGGTTGGTCCTAATATACTTCCTTGCGGGACTCCAAAAGAAGTATTTTTTAGTTCTGAGCTAGTAAAATTACCAATCTTCACACATTGACAGCGGTTGTCTAAATAGTCTGCAAAAATCTTAAGCTGCTTACCTCGTATACCAATTTTCTCGAGCTTGTTCAATAAGATAGGAACAGACACGGTATCAAAAGCTTTTGCTAGGTCAAGAAAAATACCAATAGAATGATTACCTTTGTCTAGTTCTTGAGATATATAATCGGTCATATCTTGCACAGCATCAGTTGTGGATAATTTTGGTCTAAAACCAAATTGATTATCCGAAAGGATGGCTTTAGACTCTAAGTACTTCATTAACCTATTGTTAATTATTTTTTCTAGTATTTTAGATGTAGATGAAAGTATTGAAATGGGTCGGTAATTTGAAGGTACTTTTTTGTCACCTGCTTTATGCACTGGGACGACTAAAGCTTTTTTCAGATAGTCGGGAAAAATGCCTTCAGAAAGGCAAATTTGAAAAATATGAGTTAACGGCGGAACAAAAATGTGTCTGAAATTCCTTAACACAGTATTTGAGATACCGTCCCATCCAACCGCACAGACTTTTTTCAGCCCCAAAATAACCCTTTCGACTTCGTCTTTGTCTGTTTCCAGTAAAACAAATGAGGTTAGTTGACGATATTGCGATGACACAATGGCCCTGTTTCCGTGTATGCTGTAATTTTTGTTATAGTTACATTTAATTTGCTCAGCAAGATTTTGACCCACATTAATAAAGTAACTATTAACATGATTTGCTGATGTATGTGGCGAGGCGAGCGTTTGTAATAACTGTGACGATGATTCATGCTGTTTTGATACAAAAGCGAAATTTTTTATATGGCGCCACATTTTTTTGCTGTCGTTTCCTGATTCTTCAATTAAGTTTCTATTATACGTATTTTTCAACTTTTTTAGTAGATTGTTACAGAAATTTCTATATCTTTTATATGATGTTTGTAAAATGGTATTATCTGGAGAGGATTTTGCATGCATGTGAAGTTTATCCTTGTGCTGAATGCACTTTATTAGCCCGGGTGTGATCCATGGTTTTAGGTTATTGTTTTTCTTAGTTAGTTTTATGTGCGAAGTATTATTTACAATAGCACATTGCACTTTATTAATAAAGTATGGCAGCGAAACGTTCACATCATCAGTTTTGTAAACTGGGTCAAAGTCAATATGATGTAATGCGTCTTCAAGTTTTTTCATATTTATTTTAGTAATGGTATTTGTGCACTTAGATCTAGGGGTTTTTACTTTTAAACTAAGCAGGACTGCTCCATGATCGGAAACTGAAGGATTTGTTACTAGGGTAATGGATGCAAGGTTAGTTTTAAGCAAGGTGTGGTCTAAACAGGACCCACTCAAATGTGTTGGAAGCAAATGGGCCGGAAGCAGTCCCTTGCATGCGCACATGTTAAGGTAGTCTTTAGCAACTCTATCACTGTCTTCTGGGTTAATATCTATGTTCATATCGCCTGTTAGTACTACATTTTTGTATAGAGATAGTTTTTGGAGTGCTCCGTCCAACGACGCTACAAAATTATCAGTATGCTTAAAAGCACAAGGCCTATAAATACATAGGATAGCAGTTTCTAAGCCCACTTTTATCAATAATCTGCTACAATCTTGTATGGGAGGTTCTTCTACCGATACGTTCAAACTTTGTTTGGCATAAACAACTACACCGTCATTTTGATTATGAACGGTCTTACTACTAAACATTTGGTAACCTGACAGAGAAGGAAGGTTCTGTTGACATTTAGATAGCCAACATTCAGTCAATACAATAATGTCACACTCAGTATCCAGACGTTTCAACAGAATGAACAGGTTGTCCATGTTTTTATTTATACTACGAATATTTTGCGTAAGAATAGTAAGTGATTTAGAGGGATCAGGGAGATATGCTTTACATTTTTCAATCTCGCATGATTTTGCCACTGATAAGGAGACCACATCAATATCATTAAGTAACTTATCCATAATTTTATTTACTTTAAACTCCTAGTATAAAAAAGACTTATCGATTAATGCAAAATAAAAGATTAAGGGCGGCGCTCTTAGGCGCCTTCATTATAATCTATAGAGTTAATGTACCTGCTTTCAGCAATTTTCCTTGCCGGGCATTCCAGCTCACCTGTTTTGTGGTCGCTGGGTTTTTTGAAGCGCAAACATGTTGCACACTGTGATGGTTTATCGCTCGTAGTACAATCATTAGACTGGTGACCTTGTTGTCCACAATGTCCACACGTATGGGTAGTCTCCCGACATGTCCTTGCAGCATGCCCGTACTGATGGCATTTAAAGCACCTCGTCACAAGTGTGAAATCCCTAACTGGGCAGGATGTCCAATTTATAAATACTCGATTCTGGTTAATAAGGGCTTTCCTTATGTTGGCAGGTACTTCTAAAATAAAATTGCAAGTAGGTCCATCTTTTTTCCCCGACTTATGACTTAATTTCAAAGAGGCCAGGAAAGAGTCACGAGGCAGATTAGGTAGCTTGTCGGCTAGGTTTTGTTCATAAATGCAGTCATATACTTCTTGGTCAGTTAGGGCTGAGGGTACTCCTATCACTATAATTCTTGGTCTTCTCTTTTGTGGCTCTTCCACTTTCAGGCCGGAACTACTAAGCTGCGACGAGTTTCGTAGTTTTTCTATGTCATCCTTGGTTTCGGTGCTGATGATAACTCCTCCGTTTTTGGTTTTACGCATTCCTCTAACGTGCAGTTTCATTTGTTCTGGGCATATTATTTTTTGGACCAGAGATTTAGTGTCGTCACTAGTTTTAAGCTTATCATCAGGATAAATTGCGATAGTGCTGAGATTACTGGGGCGCAAGTAGTTATTATTGTTCGTCTTTACCATATCAGCAAAGGAAACATTTTCCATCTTTGTTGGCCGGGCGCAATTTTCTTTAATGCTGTCTTCGATTGTTTTACGGAAGTTATCAAGGCAAGCCGTGAGGTCTCGTTCTTCTCTCAGTGCTTGTAGTGAGTTTTGCACTTCTCTGGCCTTATGTTTCAAGTCCTGGTAAAATACTGCCATCTGGGATACGCCATTTCCTACCTTACGTGATAGGGAATTAATCCTCAGTTTTTGCTCGGAGTTCAGTTTTCCATCCTGAGCAATGGAACAAACTTCATTCAGGCATTTTTCTATTGAAATCATCCAGTTGCTAATTTCACTGGTGTCCAAAGTCTCAATTTTTTCTTCAGCCGCGTGTTGGTGGTCCTGTCTTGGTTGTTGGGGCGATGTAGGAACCGGAGTCGGTACCGGGGTTGTTGTTGGTGGAGGGCTGCGTCGAATCATCGTGCTCCGATTAAAGGGGCTGCCTTCCATCTGTCACTTTGTATGCAGTTAGTCCATTACTTTAAACTTATCACTGTAATGTTTATTGGTATAGCATGCTAATAAGTTAAAACTAGGTCACTGTTTATTCAAACGTTAATTTATTGTATTTATATTTTGCATTGATGAGCACGTCTGCAAGCGTCGGATGCACAATCAACTTAAAACTATGTGGAGTATTAGGTATAAATGAAAGAACAAATAAGAAAATAAAAAGGGATAAAAATAACATTAAATTACAAATAAATAATATAAATGTCACTGAACCTAACCAAATAGCTAACTTTTTTAATAGCTTCTTTGCGTCCATCGGCGAAGGTAACAACAAACCACTTGGCAATGAGCTGCGAGGCCCCCCAGTGCTCTGCCCCACAGAAAATACCATGTTTCTCAGCCCTGTAGACCCCGGTGAAATAAACTCATTATTAAAAAATCTAAAAAGTAAAAAAAGTCATGGAATTGACGAGTTACCACCAATGTTAATACGACAATGTGCAAACGAACTTACTTTACCTTTCTACTTGCTAGTAAATCAATCTTTCGAAGACGCCGCTTTCCCGGACTACCTAAAGAAAGCATTAATAAAACCAATCCACAAAAAAAAAACTCGAAAACGGATCCAAGTAATTACCGACCAATAGCTCTTTTACCAACCGCCTCAAAAGTTTTTGAGAAAGCAATGTGCAATCGAGTCTACTCCTTCTGCGAAAAAAAAAATATAACATATTTAACGAATGCCAAAACGGCTTTCGCAGAAACAGATCCACTATTCTAGCAATTTATAAATACATACAGGAAGCTTTAAATATAATAAATGACAAAAAATACGCCGTGGGATTACTATTAGATATGACTAAAGCTTACGATAAAGTGCAATATGACATACTATTAAATAAATTACAGGGTATAGGGATCCGCGGTAAAACTCATGAATGGTTTAAATCCTATTTAACAAATAGAGAACACCAGGTCAAAATTGAATTTTATAATGAAAATACCAAAGAGATACAAAATATTCGGTCTGACAGTAAAGCAATTAACGCCTCTATTCCCCAAGGAACTGTAATTGGATGCCTGCTTTTTCTTATTTACGTAAACGACCTTCCAAAAACCATAGAAGGGCCGTGTGTGTTGTTTGCTGACGACATTTCGCTTCTAACTTCATGCCGGAACAATGTAGGCTTGAGCGAGGACCTAACCACTATACTAAATAAATCAATTTTCCTTCCACCCCCGACAAAAAAACCCCACTAGACATAAATTTCACTTACAACGGAAAAACAATAGAAGTCGTTCATGAATTTACTTTACTTGGCCTGGATATAGACACAAACATTAATTGGAAATCACACGTCAAAAAGATAAAATCAAAACTATCCAAATTTGCATACGCCCTTCGTGAAGTCAAAAAAACCACTAACCTTAAAATTGCACTTGTTACATATTATGCCTACGCACATGCATGGCTCAGCTACGGCGTAATGTTGTGGGGAAACAGCACAGACGCACCGACACTTTTCACATTACAAAAAAGATTAATAAGAATCCTTGTAAATATAGAAGATACCGACAGTTGTAAACCTCATTTCCAAGAAAATAAAACACTTACCCTCCCTTGCCTATACATTTTAGAAATATGCAAATTCGTTCGAAATTATCAGCACTTTTACACGACAAGAGAAAACATACAGTCTAAATATACTTTACGCCATAAAAATAGGTTAAACTTACCAGGTTCTAAGTTAAAAATGCACTCAACAAGTACACTAGTCATGTCAATTAAAATATATAATAAATTACCAGATATATAAAAAAAGAACAAAAATTGAATACATTTATAAACAAATTAAAACTATTCCTATTATCTAAATGCTATTATGATATCAATGATTATTTAAATGACAAATTTTAATTTACAAGTTTTATAAAATAATTATAATAAATAGGTACTAAATAAGTAATAAAATGAAAAGCCCTCTTCCTCTCTCCTACTTTTGCTGTGCCCGACAGGGCCCACAATGATCATATTATTTTGTTAAACCTACCACCTAAGTTCACATGTGGAAGCAATAAATATATTGAATATTGAGTATTGAGTATTGAGACCCAACCCACCAGAAGCCTTCGGCTCTCCCCGGCAATCAGTTTGGCCGCCGACACGGGGCAGCTCACCGTAACGGCTCGCATCCCCGTGGAGTCAGGGTGGATGGTGCCTGCCCTCACCTGCTCGGCAGAGCACCCCCCAGTCCTGGCGACCGCGGCCACCACCTTTTCTGCCGTCACGCAGTCGTCCAGGCCCCGGATGCGCAATTCAGCACATTTGGTGGGCCTGGACACTCTGGCCTCGTCCGCATTAAGGGTCGCCCTAAGCCTATCGGCCAGAGTCTGGTGAACGTCTTTCGGCTGAAATGATGATGATGATGAAATATATTGTCAATGCATGAAGCTGTGGTTGCTGTTATTCTAGTCGCTTCATCAAATATAAATTTTAAATTGAACGATTTAAACAATGATATAAGCTTATATTTATCGCGTGAGTTAACTAATAGATCAATATTTAGGTCACCACAAACAAAAACCAATTTATTATCTTTATAAAGTTTACTTAGTATTTCTTCCATAATTATTAAAAATTATGACAGGTTTGAGGCTGATGGTCTATAAACACATAAGAAAGTATGGCCTTCAACCTCTGCACATGCTACCTTACATAAGCGATCAACAGAGCAAGCAGTGGTATCCTTCCTTTCCTTATGTCTGAAACTACTATTACATAATATCAAGGTAACACCCCCTATTGAGGACCTGTTGTACGTACTGGCAACTGAAAAATTATTTACATTTAACAGCATCCTATCTGGTCTTAACCAGGTTTCACAAAAGCATAAGATATCCATATGATATTTATCTATTAACAATTCCACGTCTAGGATTTTGCCAGAGAAGCGATTAATATTTAGGTGATACAGTAAAATATTCTTATCATGCTTCTCTTCACACAGCATTTTTAGAAATACTAGATAATTCGTCACTTAGCCTAGTCTCAGTTAAATTATCAATAACTGCGTGTATATTGTAAGCTAACTGTACAATTCCCGAAAAGATTCCGAGGAGCCTGCAGGGTATTTATGGCTTGGCCAATGAAAATACCAAGCTCAGAACGAGATAAACTTTAATTTCAATAAAAAATTAATAAAAACCGGCCAAGTGCGTGTCGGACCACGCACAATGAAGGGTTACGTAGTTGGGATGAATTTATCCCAAGAACAAACTTAACTTTGTAGTTGAAAAACATGTTCTCCCATACATTTTGTATGGGAGAACATGTTTTTGCAACCGCAAATGTAAGTTGGTCGATTATTACTCGTTAACTTGTAAAGCCTACTTAGCTGTGATAGTTTTCCTTTTCATACCCAAAACCAACCATCAAGCTTGCAGCGGGGACACACTTGACTCTAACAAAAATTTGCACTTTAAAGCTTAATATTTCGAAAACGGATCCCTAAATCCAAAAATGGTTTTTGCAAACTTGCAATATTTTTAAACGACCTTTTTATCGACATCCCACATTATGGGATTATTGAGAGAAAAAAAAACATCCTCTCTTTACGTCTAGGGGAGGTAGCTGAAAAAAAAAATATTTTTCATGATTTTATTTTACCACTTTGTTGGCGTGATTAATATGACCTATGCCAAATTACAGCTTTCTAGTACTAAGCGTCTCTGAGCTAAGCCGCGGACAGACAGACAGACAGACGGACAGACAGACAGACAGACGGACATGACGAAACTATAAGGGTTTCCTATTTTCTACGGAACCCTAAAAATCGAGAGTAACGAAAAATATTTTTTCTAAAAGTTGACAGAATGACATTTGACACTTAACATTCCGCCTACCATGGACAGTGTCCATAAAATAACACACAGAGTTACTTAACAACCAACCACCATGATAAAAATAGCTACTACCAACAACAATAAAATAATAAATAAATCTAACTTAAATATTTCAATGTTAACAACACTCCATAACATTGCTGCTGGTAGCCTTTGAATATATTGAGCAAAACAAATCTTCATAACTTAAATCTAGACGGCAACAGGTAAAATAATAAGCTTGGACACTGGTCTCTTGATAACAGAATCTCTAATTTTAAAGAAACAACGCGCGTTAATTTGTCCACACCAATATGCTTGTCAGTAATCATACCATACAACCATCTTGCCGGTGGCAGATCATCCTCCTTAACCAGCACTATATCTCCAACTTTAGGTTCCGGAGTTATTTGTGACCATTTATTAGATATTCGTGTGACCATCTTCGCCAAAAATCTTGCACAAGCCGTTGAGTGAAATGCCATCTTTTGAGAGTACTCATATTCGCATTCTCATAATTAGTATCCGGTACTAGCACTAAAGGCTCACCCACAAGAAAATGCCCCGGGGTAAGTGGGTACGGATCTTCTGCATTGGAACTTGAGTTATCGGCCGTGAGTTAAGACATGCCTCTATTTGGCACAAAAGAGTCGTCATTTCTTCAAACGTGAGTGAACTGTTGCGGATTACTCTTTTAAAGTGATGTTTAGTGGACTTCACTCCAGCTTCCCAAAGTCCACCAAAGTTTGGTGAGTTGGGTGGAATGAAGTGCCAGTTGGTGCCGTTTGTCGCTAACCAGCTAGCTATGTCACTAGCTACCATTTACCCTTCTCGAGGTAATAAATTCCTAAGCTCCCTATTCGCTCCAACAAAGTAAGTGCCATTATCACTCCACAAATCTGCGCAATGCCCTCTGCGTGCAACAAAACGCTTAAATGCACCTAAAAATACCTCTGAGGTCAGATCACTCACTACCTTGAGATGAATTGCACGAGTGGCCATGCATATGAATAAGCAAATGTAGCCCTTGGTCGAGTGATAACCACGTCCCTTTGTGGTTCTGACCGCAGTAGGTCCTGCGTAATCAACGCCACTCTGATGAAAAGAGCGACAAGCAGTGACACGAGCTGATGGCATTTGGCCCATCAACTGTTGATTCGTTTGAGCCGAATAACGCACACAAACGCATTACGAACATGCTGTCTAATAAGACTTCACAATCCAATACCGAGTTCTTATATAGCTCGTTCATGGGCATCTGCAACAATCAGATTTGTTAGGTGTAATTTATAAGGAATCAGTATTGGATGCTTCATTTCTTCCACAACATTAGCCTTCTGCAATCGTCCACCAACTCTAAGGATGCCGTCGCCATCAAGAAATGGATTGAGCGAAGTAAGTCTACTACCTTTTTATACTTTACCTAATCCTTGTAAACTCTCTATTTCTTTCAGGAACCCGTCCCTTTGACACAACCAGATACAGATACAGGTAAGTAATTAATCATTTGTTTCAGTAGATGTTAGCCAACGTGTAGTTTGAGATTTAGGCGGCTAAGCTCGGCCGCTTGTGCTGTTAGAAAGATAAGACAGTTAACAGATGTAGAAACCGCGCGTTTGGTATATTTTAGCTACTTTTACAGCATTATGTCATATATGGCATTTTACTGTGGGGTCGGGCTGCTGACATTGAATAAATCTTTATTTTACAAAAGAGAGCTGCCATAGCCATTTATAATCTATGTCGTCGCGAATCTCTCAGGGAACTATTTAAAAGGATTAATATTATGACGGTACCTTGCCAATTCATATATGAAAATATTATCTATGTAAGGAAAAATCTACATCTTTTAAAAAAAATAAGTGATAGACATAATTTTAATACTAGAAATAAAGATAAAAAATAGATCAACCATTTTTCAGATTATCTAAAGTACATACGTCTTTTATACTGGGGTACTGGTACTGTGTTAAATGTTACAACAAAATACCTTGTGATATATTACAATTAACTGAAAGAAAATTTTAAACTCATATTAAAAGTACTCTTTGTAAACAAGCATATTACAAATAAGATGATTATATCCTAGATAAGAATGCTTGGAAGCATGCTGGTCTAGCTCCATAGGACAATTTAGAGTCTAGACAAAATCAAACTGGTTGCTAATTTAATTGTGTAATTAAATAGTATAACATTTATTTTACATTCTGTGATTACTTGAACTCACACACTGACTTATTAGTATTAGGTACTTGTTTTTTTTTAGGAATATCGTATAGGTACCTACTTTTACAATGCTTGTAAATATGTGAACACCATGTATCCATTACTTACATAATTATTTTTTCTGTCATTGCTTCATTTTTAATCATTTTTACCTATTGTGGTATAGTAATCTTATTCCAGATGCATCGTCTTCACATATAATTATATAATTAATGTATACAAAATATTGTAAAACATTTTAAAAGAGTAACGGTGGAGTTTCTTGCCCATTCTTCTCCATACGAAAACTACCTTTTGGAAGGGGCGACTAGAATCAATTCTATTTTTTGTAAATTTTGACGTTCAAAAGTGCCTTTTTGTGCCTAATTGAAATAAATTATTTGACTTTGACTTTAGGGTTTGCTCTTTTTGTCATATTAAGAAATCTTCTACAATATGAAATCACTCTTATTAGTCTTTTTAAACTGGAAAACCTTAAAATTATATCAATGCCTTCAGGCGTTATGTGACATAAAACATTACTTTTATTTTCCTCTAAATCTGTTTGCTTAAACCTTCCTCTAAAAGTACTTGTTCTCCCTTCTACCTTTACCAAGGCAGTGGCCAATAACACTTGGCTGGTTATTGAGAAACAAGATACTATGTTGTTTGGTGTCTCGCTCTGTGAAGTTGATGGCGGAGATTGATCCGTTCCATCTCCTTTTTGATCACTTTTAGGGACTGATTTCGGGTGCAGAAGAGAGTGGTGTCTCTTTTTGCAAACACGACAATTGGTTGAATTACGACATGAAATTACCGAATGATTTGGACCAAGACAATTGAAGCACAACCTATTGGTTTGGACAAAGTTACGACGTGATTCAACATCTTCTTTTGCAAACTTCTTACAATTAATCAATTTATGACCTTCAGAACAAAGCTCACATGTTGAGTTTGAAGTGACATGCGAGTCTATTAACTGACTTATTAATGACTTTACTATCTAAAAACTCAAGAGACCTGAATCGCTGCTCTAAGAAATCTTTAAAATCACTTAATTTAGGAAGTTCAGCATTAGCCTTACAGATTTGAACTTCCCATAGTTTCCTAGATTCGGTATCAAGTTTTAAACTAACAATGTAAATTACAATAATATCCCAAGAAGAAATGTCAAAACTTAAATTTTTGAGGACGTTTAGACATTCATTTGTTGTATCAAGTAATTCTTTAACGGCACTGGAAGATTCTGACTGTATGTTCTTTTGATTCATGAAACGTTTTAAAATACAATTAGCGAGATGCAGCTAATTATTGTAACGATGTTGTAACTGATCCCAACAGACGTTGTAATTAATGGCTGTGATAGGAATATGCCGCAAAAGTTGCTCGGCCTCACCTGTTAAATAGCCCTTGAGATAGTGCAACCGTTGAACGTCGTCAAATGCTTTGTTGCTATGTATTAATGATATGAATAAATCGCGAAAACTTTCCATTCGGTGTATTTGCCACTAAAATTAGGAATAGAAATCTTAGGTAACCTAACACTAAAGGATTGACCGACGTTTTACACAATAACCTTAGAACTAGACAATGCAACCGTATTAGAATCGATCTTAAACTTAAGCAAGCAATCCTTTAATTCCGTTTTATAATCCGTGTACAGTTCCTCAGTAACTCCAGTTGTGTAATAAGTAGACTTCAATCATTCCTTGTTACCAAATTCCGAAATGATGACTCTATGTGTATCACGATACAAAGTCCAATAATTTTCCAATGTTTCAAGCCGAGTTTCCAAATAGGATTGCGTTATTCCTTCCTTTGGAGATTTTTTTAAATTAACTCTAGCTTTTTGTATCTTCTTGCATAGTAAAATACGTTTCCATTTTAACTAGCTTCTTAATTTATTAATGAATAGTTTAAAATATCTTTAGTATCAATAATTAGTTAGAATTTCCAACTAACTAGTATGCCCAATTTTTCAAAGTATATTTCTTCTTGTATTGAACGTTTTATATTGCGTAGTAGTAAGTCAATATGTATAACGTACTCACAGTTTTTTCACTTCAATACTTCACTGAATTTGGATCCAACCAAATTTGTACTCGAACCGCAGTCCGATTCGCTTCGTATTGAAACAGCTTCATCATCAGATCAGCTTTGCATTGGATATGTCGCTGTGTGGCTCAACCAATATATCGTCCGGCTCGTAAGGACCATGTACAGTAAGCGTTCAAAAGTGCATAGGCACGTTAAGAGTCGTATTGCTGTGAACACGCGGTATAGCTCGTACATTTGTATGTGTAAGCAACACGATACACACACCACAGATAACGCAGTTTTGCACTACACGAAACAACAATATATTTCCATCGCTTTAAACATGCTAGCACACACGCATTATGCGCGTGACCTTGACCAGTTTATGGCATTGCTAAAATTCACTAGTAACTTAACAAGTGCAGATAGCAGAAAGCGTTAAGCGTTGGTATGGAATTCAAACTGCCTCAGGTTCTAATTTCGTAAAGCACAGTGCGGTTTTTTGCAAACCTTATTATTTTTGTTTTCGATAATAATATTTTTTTAAATATTGCTGCTTTTTTATGTTGTTATTGCAAAAAACGGTTTAGAATAAAAAATGCGTGATATATGATAACAAAATTAAAAAATATATTTATTCGTTATATTTATTTTACATAAGTTAACAAACTGCTACAATTATTTATCATTACTTCAGCGGAATAAGATGTGAAATAGATGTCAAGAAACTTAGAAGCAGTTTGTATTATTTTGACATATTTAAATTATGAAATGTTTTTAATTTTAAATGGATTTTTTCACCATAAATATTAAGCTTTGATCATGGTCGAAGTAATTAAGTAATAAATAAGAATATTAGACTACTTAAAATGTAAAAAAACTACTTACAGAATAGGTGCTTTTAAGGTTAAATATGGGCAGTTTGTTTATATTTTATTTGTATTAATTATTTTACATTTTATTTGACTAGTAAATATTGGTTGGTATTGAGGTTATAGCTTAAGTATTCATTTTCTTTACGAAAAGAAGATTGAAACTAAACCTGAAATTTTAATCCTAAAATAATACTGTGACTAAAATAATCTTAAACATTTTCGGTTTATCTGCAAGAAATACAACAAACACCATATTGAAACGTGCTTAATAATTCGTTACCACAAATTCATGCAATAACGAATCTGTTGTTTATTAAGTTGGTATGATAAATATTTTAAGGTTAAAATATAAAAGTGTCCCACTTGAAGTCTTAATATTATCGTGCGAAACTTAAATGTTCAGGTTTACGCCTTTCTGTCAAAAACGGTTTTCTAGCTGGTCTTCAGTGATGCAAGGCTTCAGAGTGCACGGCGAACGGTTCATAATGACGTGTTTAATAATTCAGCAAAATATCTCGTTGGTATGAAACCATTTGTTTCATATTCATTCACCATTTGACGTCGCTGCATCTCGATAATAAGCCTATTCCTCATATCTCTTAACCCTCATAGTATTTCTCTAGAACAAAGAATAACATTGTATTTATTACACATAATACCTAATTATTTATCATTCACTAATCGAATGATACGTCATAATGAATTTAAAACTTTAAAGGCATCTTCTATCTCAACAATACCTCTGTTCTATCAACAATACCTTTGATTAAGATTTGTTTAGTAAAAAATTAAATATTTAAATATAACACTCACACTTAGTCCGGTTTCATTGGAAATTTGTGTTTGACTGCATTTTGAAAATAATAACCACAACACCGCTAATAGCTAAATACTCGTCACCGACAATAATCACGAACCAACAAAGTTCTAAGTGAATACTCGTAACGAATTGCATTTGTCTACCCCACAGAAATCGAAATAATTATTGATAATGATAATGATAATAATGATAAATTTATTTCCATAAAAATACAGATGGGAAGGTGTTCATTGTATACATTTGGTTGTACATTAAAATCTGTACTCAAGTATGCCTCCCTGCCTCTTAAACTAGGTAAACCTGTATCTTAAGAGACAGTGATCAGCCACGAGGGTCTTAAACATAGTTAATGACAAAAATAGATGTGTCGATTCATCCCTTTTGAACTAAATCTTAGTATTTCATGGAAACAGAAAACAAAACTAATAAAAACTAATAATAATAATAAATTAATAAAAATAAAAACAAAACTAGCTTAATTAATAATAGTGATAAAATGATAAGGTTGATGAGCGATGCGCAGTTTTTATATTATTTATTGTATATTTCTATAGGTTGTGTCTGCGTGAGTATGTTGTATGTGTGTAAGTGTTTATGAATATATGAATGTGTTGTGAGGGTTATGTTTGTTGAGTGAATGTATTTATGTTATGTAAGTGTGAGCGTATTGCGTGTAAGGTATAAATGAACATTAGGCGATGAAGGAGAGTAAGGACTCTGTAAAAGCATAGTCCTTCTGTAGAAGCCACTCCGTTACTTTTGATTTTACCATTTGTGTATTTAGGTCTAAGATACCCAGCACTTGGTGAATTTTTTGATATAAGTGAGTGCTTAGGATGTAGTATTGGTGCTTAGCAAAACTGGTTGTATGCTGAATGCGTGGGAGACGAAGTGTTCGTTTATTGCGATCATAGAGTGGTAGGCAGGCATGTTTCCTTAGGACCGATCGTAGCACAAAGAGCTGCCGGACCGTTAGAACCATACAGTCGGAGTAGATATCCGTTGTTGGGTATCTGTAGGGCTTACTCGACATTACTTTGAGAATCGCTCTTTGCGCTCTCTCTACTCTAAGAAAGTTTGTTTTCCATGCACCACCCCAAGCAGTAATACAATACCCAAGAACCGATTGACACAGAGCGTAGTAGACCATCTTAATCATATCCGCATTAGCTGACTCCCTGAGTGACTTGAAGATGTGTATGAGTCGTAGAGTTCTGGTGGTGAAGGCATCAATCTGCCTGTCCCATTTTAGCCCATCATCTATTAGTACACCCAAATATTTCACACTATTGGTTCTGATAAGTGTGGGACAGTCGCAGGGTCCGGCTGAGTTCAAGCAAGAGTGAGCTGTTATAGAGAAGTCTTGAGGCGGTGTAGTGCTACGACGGATTGCGAATGAAATGTAATTAGTTTTTTGCAAGTTGAGAGTGAGCAAATTTGAGTTAAGCCATTGCATTACTTCAGACAGAGCTGCCTCCGCTTTTGTTTTAACAACATCCCATGTGGACCCACTGACTAAAATCGCTGTGTCATCCGCATAGGCATATATCTTGCATTTTGGTAGTTGCAACTTACACAGTTCATTGACGTAAATCTGAAACAGCGTGGGGCCCAATTTGCTCCCTTGTGGAACGCCATAAGTGATAGTTGTCTCATCGCTAATGTACTTGTCAATTTTAACACATTGAGAGCGATTATTTAAGTAGTCAGTGAAAATTTGAAGAGGTTTACCACGTACGCCTATTGACTCTAACTTAAGGATAAGTTTGGGAACAGAAACTGTGTCAAATGCCTTGGAAAGGTCTAAAAAGATACCCAAGCATTTGGTTTTATTATCAAGATCCATTGCCACTTGTTGTGTGAAGTCAAGTATTGCATCCTCAGTCGACACCCCCGAGCGGAAGCCATACTGATTCGGAGCAATAATGTGATGTTTATTAAGAAAGCTCTTAAGACCATTATTGAGAATCCTTTCAAGGATTTTCGAGAGAGCAGGCAGAACTGCTATCGGTCTGTAATTGTTGACACAGTTCCTGTCCCCGCTCTTGTAAATGGGATGTACCACAGCCCTTTTGAGAGCATCCGGAAAGGTACCTGTGTCTAAACACCGATTGCAGAGATATGTAATGACCGGGACCAGGATGTGACGGCAGCTTTTCAATAAGAGGGATGATATCCCATCCCAACCGACGGCGCAGTCACTGCGTAGTTGAAGGATAAGTGACTCTACTTCAGCTTCGTCCACATCTAGTAGAGCAAGTGAGTTGACTGGGGGAGTATGCGTGAAATGTAAAGAGGTGGAAGGATTGTAGGAGATTGCTGGAGCAGGGTTCCGAGAAGTAATATTTTCCGCCAGATTTTTTCCCACGTTACAAAAAACTGAGAAACCTTATTTAAGGCGGCTTTTGGATTATCGTGAATTTTTAGGAGTTCAGAGGCGGAGGAATGTATTTTCTGTGTGTTGGTTATTTTTTTAATTGTTTTCCACAGCTTTTTAGGGTTATTCCTGCCTTTTTCAAGCTCATTTGTTTCATAAGATGTTCTTAACTTTCTAAGTAATTCATTACAGAAGTTTCGGTAGCGAGTGTAGGTTATTTTAAGAACTTCATTGTGAGGGTCCTTGTTTGAATTCATGTGCATTTTGTCACGATTTTGAATGCATCTCAGGAGACCAGGAGTCATCCATGGTTTAATGGTTATTTTACGCCTAGGAACATTGACTTGCTTTGAGTGTTTTGAGATAGCTGATTTTATTATGTTTACAAATTCATTCATGGCTGCGTTTACATCTTCGAGGTGGTATATTACAGAAAAGTCCGTCTCTTCCAGCTCTGAAATGATTGCTTCGTAGTCAAGACAAGTGGTAACATGACTTACTTTACGTACTGGATTGGCGTGAGTAACAGATAGTAGGATAGGTTTGTGATCTGTAATATGCGAGTCCAACACAAGTGTGGTAGAGGGAAGGTTAGACTTCACAAGTATGTGATCAATACAGTGTTCGAGGCGAGTGGGGAAAAGGTGAGTTGGTAAGAGACCGTGAGAGGCATTAAGTGTAAGGTAATCAAAACTCCGGTCGTTCATGTTGTCCGGCCTTATATCGATATTTATATCACCAATAAGGGCAATATTAGGGCAAGCCGAGATTGCTCCGTATACACCATTCAGGCTAGATGTAAAACTTTCGAAATTGTGTTTTGAGTTAAGAGATGGATATCGATAGATAATAACCACCGTAAGCTTCTGATTTATCTGACATATTAGGCAGTTTCCTCCTTCGAAGTCCGGTTCCCACACGGTGCTTTGTAGACCTAATCTAGTGTAAATTATGACGCCGTCGTTTTGATTAGAGTTGGTTACTGTTGTGTGAGACTTAAAGCCATCTAAAACCGGTATATGGCTGACTTTACTAAGCCAAAATTCGGTCAGGATCACTGCATCAAAGTCAATATTTATTGAATTTAGCAGCACCTGAAGCTGATTGAAGTTTTTGTTGACACTTCGAATGTTAAGCAATACGTTGACGTTACTATCAGCTGGGTTGATATACTTATGGCAGTCATCAGGACTACACGAGAAGGAGTTCCCTAGGCTTATGTTATCAAGTTCATTATTAATGTTATGAATTGTATTAGCCATCGATAAATAGAAGTATGACTACTAAACGTGGGGACAAATACGAGTGGCTTAGAGTGCGTATTGTAATATATTTGGGGTCTGTGAGGATGACCCAACGCCATTTTAGGTAAGTAGGATGAACTGCGTGTGTGAGAACCATAATGTTAGTGTATATTGCGGTTTGTGTTTGTTGGATTTTTACATAATTATGTATGGGGTGTGAGAGTAGTGTACAAAGGTAGGGATGGTAGCAGAGTGATGGGATAAAATATTTTGTGCTTGAGAGTATAGGCATATGCATGTATAGTTTGAATGAGATTTTGTGTAGTTTGAAAAGTATATAATATTAAATATTGTGTAAAAGATAATTTAAAAACTCTAATAAAATATAAATAAAAAAAGAAAACAGAAAACAAATTAGGAACGTTCAGTGATAGTCAAACATTAAGATTTTGAATCTCTGGGAGACTGAGACATTTTTCAGATCTAACAAGAATCTGTTTGTCACCTTCTATCTTGCGCAGAAATATATTGCCATTGGAGATCCAGCAGAACTTAAAAGTATTTCTCTTAGCAAACTCTCTGGCTTGGTAGAAGAGCTTTTTGGTACTACCTGGTAAATGCTCAGAGATGTATACAGGGTGGCGTTCACCAAGCATGGCTATGACTGCGGTGTTCAACTTGTCTTCTCTTCCCCTTCCTTTGTTGTACGTGCGCACAGCCGACAGGAGCGTCTGCTTGGTTTGCACAGATGTGAATTCAGCTATTATTGGACGTGGAGAGCTGGATGTGGTAGCTTTCCCTGGCAGACGATAAATATCACGCAGCTCTTTAACACCTATGCTTACACCAACCGTTGTACCTATGTTACACATAGTTTTTATTAGACTGCTGCTAGATTCAGTATTTACTTGCGGTATGTTTCGCAATTCTATGCCAGAGGATCTCGATTTATGGTGAAGATCTAGTATTTTCTGTTCAAGATTTTCGATGTATATTTGCTGCTCGCGTCGTTCTTTCCTCAATGTGGCAACCTCCGTCTTCATATCTTCGAATTGCTTATTGAAGAATTCAATTGATTGAACGATCCCAGCATTTGACTTGTAGATTTCTGAATTGGACGCCTGAATTTTATTGTTTTGTGATTTAATATCACTTATGTCCGATGATAGCTTAGTTATTAGGGTTGTTTGGTCCGCTAGCAGCTCCGCGATCCTCCCGTCTTGCTCCTTCTTCCACTTCGCAAGTATAACTTGAAGTTCATGTGAGCCCACTCCACCCGATCCGCCTGGCGGCGAGTTATCATTGCGAGGACGTTTGTTCCTGTTGGTGTTCACATATTCGAACTCGGAGGCCATGGAGATATCAGGTTCCGATTGGGTTATATTGCCAGTCAGTGTTCTAGGAGTACTCGGAGGGATGCGCTGAACACCTGCCATTTTGGTTAGTAGATAGGAGAATTTTATAGTTTGTTAATTATCCTCCCAGAGGCAATGTAAAGTCGGTAGGAAACACTGCGCCGTCTTCGATAGATAATCTTTGGTGCGAGCGCTCGCATGCGTCACTGAGCGCGGGCGCACGCCAATATGCTACTTGTGCGCGCTGTGTAACGGCGAGAGTAGCTTGCGCTGTGCGTAAAAAAGTCTTGTCATGCACTCACCGGTTGAACAGCCGTGATTTAAAATTTTTAAACAGTTAACACCACAGTCGATCTTATAAATACTTTTTGATAATTATTAATATGAACAACACTTGCTAATGGGATGTTTTAACACTCGGGATGGTTATTATTGTAAAATAAGTCCAGATTTAGTTTTAATTTGTATTTAACCAAAGAGCAAATTAGACACATATGCTAACCGTTTGACCGCTCGGGCAAAGATCTTATAAATTATATATTATCTATTATAATATATCTTATATATTATAAATTATTATTATTATTTGTTGGTATACATTTTTGTATCTCGACCTGTGTCGGTTTTTAGGATAACACGGGCCAAAGCCAAGTGCTACCCCTGAAAGAACTACTTAAACTAAGTGATAATTGATGATAATAAATGGCGTGGTTTTTTTTTTTTTTTTTTCTGTATTAATAAGAATTGACGTTCTTAGTAATTGATTACAATCTAGCCTAATAGACTAATAAGCAATTTAATTCTAACTTAATATTTTACGAGATAGATTATGTTATATCTAAGAATAGTGTCAATTTGCACTCTTACACAAGGTCAATTTCGTAGCACTTTCTTAGGGTCTGATAATTGGTAAAACACTTTGTTCTTGTGTTATATGTATAGCACAGCATTGTTACTATTTATTCATTCACTATTTACACACTACACTAACTCAAATGGTTTAGTTCTCTTTAACCTACGCACTATGTCCGTGTTGTCTAGCAGCTGTATTGCCTCGACATTCACATGTCGGTGGAGTCTGTGTTCGTGGGCTTCAGCAAATTTTTGGATGATGGTGGTGACGAGTTCCATTTTAAGGTCACGATGGAGGTCGTCATTTCTAATATACCATGGTGCATTTACAACATCCCTGAGTACTTTGTTTTGGAATTTTTGAATTATTTTGACGTTACTTTGTTTAGTACAGTCAGCGTCAAATAGTTAGTGACACTCAGGGTATTCAAATAAACAGACGCAACCAAAAAGTCAATAATATCGGTACAAACAAAGTTTCCTTATTGTTGTCAACAATGTATTTGCTCAAAAGGTCGAGACGTTTAAAATGTCATATAGATCGGTTCAGTCAAACCGCCATAAATATGGTTACAGTCATCCCACCAATGGTATCCAAGCATTATAAGTGTTCAAAAATATGGAACAAATTAGAAAAATAAACTAGCATGTAAGGGTGGCCGCACATGTCAGGTACCTGATCCGATTCTCCAATTCAGAAACCCGATCAGACGAGTGCCGCATACAGGCGATTGATTGTATTCGGTTTCTACGCTCTCCAGTCGTGTGCCAGAGCTTGCGGCGATTGTATCGAAGAACGCTTATGAAATTAAAAATATTTTAAAAAAGAATGGAGATGACTAATTTCTATTAGCAATTCTTTTGTCAAAAGAATGAAAGAAAAGAAAGCGATGCTCTTGGGTATATGCAGAGATTGTACAAAGTCAATTCTATCGTTTAAGTCGTCATGACTCAGCATCAGCACCACGTTCTTCCGCACCGCACGATGGCTAACTGGACTTCCGGAGACAAAACCGTACGAGCGAACTAAATGTGTGCACCGCTACATAGAAATTGCGTCATAGACGTCATGCTTAAAATGAAAAGGACAGCAGAAGTTTCTATCCATTTGATTTTGTGAAATGTTGACGTGAGAAATAATATTTAATATATATAAAGCCGTAAAGTTTATTTTTCTAATGTGTTCCATATTTTTGAATACTTATAATGCTTGGATACCATTGGCGGGATGACTGTAACCATATTTATGGCGGGTTGACTGAACCGATCTATATGACGTTTTAAACGTCTCGACCTTTTGAGCGACTATATTGTTGACAACAATAAGGAAACTTTGTTTGTACCGATATTATTGACTTTTTGGTTGCGTCTATTTATTTGAATACCCTGAGTGTCACTAACTATTTGACGCTGACTGTACAGCCCCAAAGTTGGATGCCATACGTCCAAATTGGCATAAGAATATGCTTGTATATTATAAGTTTATTATGTATTGATAGGCAAGATTTTCTTCCGAGTAACCAATACATACTTTTATAACGTATGTTTAGTTCCTGTCTTTTCTTTTTGACATGAGATTTCCAACGCAGTTTCGCGTCAAGAGTTATGCCAAGGTATTTGGCTGTATTAGCATAAGGCACTTGCATGCCATTTATATAGATTGGGTGGTAATCGCAGTGTTTATTAGTGAAATCAATATGAATTGATTTTGATTCATTCAGTTTGATCTTCCACTTTTGTGTCCAGTCATAAACTTTGTTCACAGCTAGTTGAACTTTTTCGACTGCTTCTTTGTGGCTTGATCCGGTAGCCATAATAGCAGTGTCATCTGCAAAGGTCGCAATGGTGTTGTTTTCCAGCTCAGGGATATCGCAAGTGTATAGCAGGTACAGGATTGGGCCTAACACACTTCCTTGTGGTACCCCGGCTTTTATAGTTTTTAGCTCGGAATATGCGTCCTCTTGCCTTATTCTAAACATTCTGTTACTTATATATGATTCTAGAATGTCTGCAAATTCTGGAGGTAGCATGCGTCTGAGTTTAAATACCAGACCCTCATGCCAAACTTTATCAAAAGCTTGCGCAACATCTAGGAATACGGTGGCGCAGACTTGCTTGTTTTCGAGTGTTTTTTCAATAATGTCAGTTATTCTGTGTACCTGGTTTATTGTAGAGTGTTTTTCCCTGAAGCCAAATTGATGGTTTGGTATTAGGTCTTTTTCTTCTATTATTGGTTTCAACCGTTTTAATAACAGTTTTTCAAATAGCTTCGATAATACGGGCAACAGGGAAATGGGTCTATATGATGATGCTTCATGGGGTGGTTTCCCAGGCTTCGCAATCATAATGACTTCAGCAACCTTCCATGGCTCAGGTACATATTTTAGCATAAATGCAGCATTTATAAGTCTGGTCAGCTTTACTATGGCTTTACGCGGGAGGTGTTTTAAAATTTCTCCTGTTATGAGGTCGTAACCCGGGGATTTCTTTGAGCTAATGTTGGTTTGAATTTCTCTCAGAACTTCTTTAGGAGTCACAAGTCGAATTCTTTGACTTTGTGATAACTTTTCACTCTCAAGTATGTCTATGGAGCTCTCATTGGGTTGAAAAGTGTCTTCTAAGTATTGGGCAAACCTAAGCGCTTTTTGTTCATTGCTTATTGCCCATTTTCCGTCGCTGTTTCTAAAGGGCGGTATTTGCATAATCGGCCTTTTTAGTTTTCTTGTCGCTTTCCAAAGAGAGAAATCCGTGGATTGGTCGTTGGTTAGCTGCACAAGGTTAGCATTCAGACATTCATCCTCAAATTGTAGAATTGTCCTTTTTAATCGTTTAGTTAGATTATTTAGTTTTATCCCGGGGGCACCTCGTTTGCTGCCACCGCTTTCTTTGCTTTCTTTTCTCAGATAGTAAATTCACAATTTCTTTGGGATAGATATGTCCCTTATATTTACGTTTTAACTGTGGCGTATTGTTCCATGCACATTGTTGGATATTAACAACATATTTGTTTACTTCCGAGTTCAGCTGATCCTGATTTTGCAAAGGAGTTTTTAGGTCGATAATATTATTTAGATCAAGGGCAAAACTGTCCCAATCTGTAGACTTATTAACCAGGGTTAAATGGCTTTCTCTTAGTAGGATTTTTTGACTAAGTCTTAGGATAATCGGGGAGGTCGGTCGTTGGAAGTCAAGCAGCACGGTCGTGTCGGGAGCTAGCTCCGTCCCAAATTTTTTTTACGATTCCTTTTGTCCCTTGCACATGTGCGGGTCGCTTGTGATTCGCGAAATCGAATAGTAATTCTTTGTTTTGATATTGCTGTGACTTTAACAGCCGCCAAATAATTACATTAAATTAGTGCTAAAGTGAAGTGCCTTCCTGACGTCAGGCGAGCATCATACAATATAATCTGGTGAGACCTTTCCAATCTTTCAGGGCGTTACTTCCGTCTGCAAAATCGTTATTTTATTGATGAGTGGAGGTCATTATAAATCCATACATCTTATATGCTGTATTTACAATTTGTTCGACTAACTTTTAACTATAATACGTGCGTGATTATGTGCAGTGCAGTGTTCCATTTGGAGTAATTTTTTTTTTTTGCGAGTGCTCGTTCTTTGGTAGACAAGTGAATCAAGGGTCGCAGGTAGATGTTGACCAGCAAATTCCTTTTAGATTTTATTGCTCTTGACTCTGACATTGGATTTTGAACCCTATAACTTCGAAGCCAAGTGTAATTTTTGTGTTTATTTTGGTGATAAAGTTATATTTTTGTGAAGCTGTTTTTGTTAAGTTAAATATTTGTGAAGTTGAAGACGGCTGAAGACCGAGATAAGATTAAGAAGGCTCCTAGCGAGATTTACAAGAAACATGAACCTGATAGAAGCCACCAGACGAAGACAAGGGAAACAGCAACGTGTAACACAGCATAGCAATGACATAGAAATTTAGAAAAGGGTTGAGTAAGCAGTTAACTCCGCCAAAAGATGCACCGCTGGACATGAATTAAACTGGCGACGACGTCATCGTTTACAGATGCCCATCCATAGATATCACCCATTGTGTGTCCACGGTTCCAAAATTGTCTAAGTTCAAGGGAATTTTTTGTGAGTCATTGCAGCCCCTTTTGCAGATGTGCGTCCGCACCGACCCGTAAGCCGAGTAACAATTGGTATAATCTGACGGTGAAAGTGTACAGATTGTGCAAAATACGACATGCTTTGTTTTTTTATAATTTACAATTTTATTTATGACTTACTCAAACTGTCTACAGGGCGATTGGTAATTACGTAGGTACATTCCCTGAAAAGGCGATATCAAATCGAGTTTTTATGCCGTTAAAGTTTTATGGATACTTTCCGCCTTATAAAAAACTGTTAATATAAGAAATCTACTCAACTCTGGACTCAAATGTTATACCTTTCTGATATCCTGTTCGAAATACGACCGAACGAGGGTATTAATATTTATTTCCATTGAAAAAACGCACCACCTCTGCGGGTTTTTTACGGTCTTTTTCTTTTTCATTCTCAAAAAAAGAGTCATAACAAAAATCTGATTCTGCAATGTTATTTATTGATGAGTGTAGGTAAGCTTTACTATAGCGACCGAGCGCTGCAAGCAGGAATAGTCCTTACAGTGTTCAGGATATGCGCGCCCGCGATAGTACGATCAGAAAAACAAGTAACTATAACTCACAACCATATTATTTGCAATCGCGTCAACCTGAGGTGAACAGACCACGTCGAAGCTGAACATAAACAACGAGAAGCCGGCCGATCGCGCCCTGGACATTGCTGCGGACAACTCATCAGAACGAAAAAGAATAGAATCGAGATAGCAGTTGCTGCCAAAAGATTCACCAGTGAAGCTGGACTTGAACCATTCTAGCGGAGAGAATTATCATGAGAGACTTGATTAACCACACTAGGAATACCCAAAACAAAAGAAAATTCATGAAAAAAACGGAAAAACCGGAACCAAACGCATCAAGAAACACAGGATGTGTTATCTCGCACATGTTCACAGTCGCCGCAAACTACATCCGTACATAGGTACATGCAGTACAAGACCAAATCCAAGAAAGCCGGCCTACCTATTTAGACATGAAATGATATCCTAAAACAGGATATGACTTACTTCGACAAGGAAATCACTTTTGGATGGACATGGCTGAAGACCAAGATAAGATTAAGAAGACTGCTAGCGAGATTTACAAGAAACCTGAAACGGAACCAGCTTAGCGGTGCCATCGTAAAAAGATGCCCATCCATAGATAAATATCACCCGTCTCTCCACTATTCCATTGCTTACTCAAGGATGCATATCCGGTAGGCTCGCAAATCCCTCCTTATCCTAAGGGCACGTCTTCCCTACCATTACCGCGCCCCCCGGTCTACTCCTTGATATGCAATGGCCTCTGTAGCCCCATGAAACATGAGGCTCCAGGGGCTAGTGCAAATCTCGGCGTTCATTCGATTTATCGAGTCTGGTTAAACCACGCTGGGGTCGGTGCATTTCATTCATTCATTCATTCAAGTCTTAGGATAATCGGGGAGTGGTCCGAATTCATGTGAAAACCTTCCTCCAAATTAAAGTAATTAGTGGATCTATTTTTGCATATGAAAAAGTCTATAAGATCCGGTATTTTCTGATGGTCAGTTGGCCAGTATGTTGGTTTCCCTGTGCTCTTAACGTCACAATGGTTATCTTTTACTGCATTTAGGAGCTGCCTGCCCTTTGTTGTAGTAAGTCTTGATCCCCAGTGCGTATGCTTGGCATTGAAATCACCGCCTAGAATGAATCTCTGGCCTAGAAGTTCAAAGAGTTGTAAATATCGCTCTTTTCTTATCATGTGCCGTGGAGGACAGTATATGGCTGCTATCGAAACGTGACAAAATTTGGTTTTAACAGATACTGCCACTGCTTGAATGTCTGGTTCTTCAAATTTACTTTGTTCGTAATGATTGATATTTTCTTTGATTATAACCGCACTACCTCCTCTGGCGGAGTTGTCAGGGTGGAGCGAATTATATATCTTGTACCCTCTAAATTTGATGAAAGATTGGTTAGTGAAGTGCGTTTCGGAGATCAAACACACGTCTATATTTTCTGTCTCTAGGACTGCCTGCAACTCATTCTGATGTTTGAAGCCCATTGGAGTTCCAAGCCATTATTTTTAGTGTGTCACTCGTTTTGACAATTAAAAACAGCTGTTTTGGTACTGGATTCTAGCTTCTCTAATCTTTTGTCAAATGTAGTAATACACTGCAAGATCTGATTTATCTTATCCTCCAGATTAGAAGGTTGAGTACCTTGTTTCGCAATTTGTGCATAGGAAGTACTTGCTTGAACAGGTTTTACAGATGTCTGAAAACTTTCTTTCTGTGCCTGCTTGTCAGGATTTCTTATGGAAGGATACTGTTGGGCAGTTGGCACAACAAGTTTCTTTTTGATGTTTTTATTTTTCATAATTTGCATCTCCTTGGCTACTTCACACCCTCTGTAGTTGGCTGGGTGGGGTAAGCCGCAGTGGACGCATTTTGGTTTCTCTTGAGGAGATTTAGTACAGTTCGCTGTAAGATGCTTGCCAGTGCATTTTACACACCTTGGCTCTTTTCTACAGTATTTATGTGTATGGCCATATGCCTGGCATCTCTTACATTGAGGAATGAGTTTCGGATTTTTAAGAGGGTGTATTTCAATTTTACACCCTAAAATGTGCTTGATGCCATAGAAATGGCGTGGTGATAATATGTTTTGGCTTTGTGTTGCAGTGGTGAATGATGTCTGCGTGTGTGATATTTGTGCGTCATTGTCGTTCTGCAGGAATTTTCGGACAATTCTGCAAGTGTTCAGGATAGCAGCTTTCTGTAGGGTTTCGTAGGTGGAGGGAGCTACGTCTAGTGATTTTAAAGATTGATGTAGTTGTTTGGGAATGACACCGGTGGTTGAAAGTACTACAAGAATAATGGTAACGCTGCCTAGTCGCCACATTCGGCTTATTTCTATTTTTAAATCTGTATATTTTGACAACTTTTCTGCTATAGTGTTTTGTAGGTTGTGTGTGTTTGGAACTGCTATGTCAATAATTTGCGCGGTTTTATTAATTTTATCTATGTACTAAAATTATGTCTGGTCTATTGTAATGTGTAGTTCTGTCTGTGAGGATGGCTCGATCAAAGTATAGCTTGTGTGTTGTATTTTCAAGAACTGTTTCTGGAGTATATTTGTAATAAGGTACTGGAGGTGTAGTAACTAATTTATATTTAATGGCAAGTTTTTGATGAATTATGTTTGCTATTTGGTCGTGCCTGTGTTTATAGTCAGTCTGTACTATTGCTTTACATGCTCCAGTAATGTGTTGAATAGTTTCAGAAGAACTATGACATCTGTAGACGATGTCAATGTCTGTTAAAAGAGGGACTCGTATAATGTGCTTTTGGTAGTTTCGGGTTTCTATAACTTGGTCTTGAATTGCTGTCATGAACCCTTCAGTCTCAGGGAATAAATCTTATTATTAATTATTTTTATTTATTGTATTTGTACGAATTTCCAGGCAAAACATGTTGAAACTTTATTTTTTTTTAACATACCAACTGTAAACCTACACATGTTTTTGACAAATAAAAAATTATCTTATCTTATCTTAGTTTTTTTGGTCTACCTGCTAAACTTTAATATGTATGTGAACAAGACGAATGAAACAAAAAATTAATAATTATCGAACTAGTCATTACTATGAGTTGCAGACAAAGTGAGTGTGTGTGTGTAATGTGCGTGTCTACAGTATTGTAACAACCTAAAGAAGAAGGTCGTAAGTCAAACCGAAGCATCAGTCTATTGCTTTGTGAGATTGCTTATGGACTTTTGGTCGGTACCAATTCCCGAAAAGATTCCGAGGAGCCTGCAAGGTATTTATGGCTTGGCCAATGAAAATACCAAGCTCAAAACGAGATAAACTTTAATTTCAATAAACAATGAATAAAAATCGAGAGTAATACTGACAGAATGACATTTGACACTTAACACCATAGAGGAAAGTAATATATTGCTTAACACTAACAAAGTAGCCAAGTTTAGTAGGGTGTCGACACCATTAACTATGTCCCTTTTAATGATGCTCAGACTGTTTCCAATTAAAAGAACTACTTACAGTAGTCTGCTCATTCATTTGTGTGTTTTTTTATTTTATGAACAAGCTCATTAAATTGCAGGTTATGGTAACAACAGTTAACTATGACATGTTTAGATTGGTTATTTAACAAGGATCAAAAACCTGCTCCTAATCTATCAGAATATACCAAAACATTACTTTGAGTGGGATTGATAGTTTCTATAGTATGAGTTAGAATGGGTGAAGTGACAGGAACAACATGCTGTGACATGAGAGGTGGCGGAGTGGGAGCACAACTACAGGTGAGATTGTCAGTGACTCGTACCTCTCTGCATTGTACTTCACCAAATCCACCAACTCACAGGCCTCCTGCAAGCGCTCGCTTAACATTTGTTAACTAGACTCATACTAACAAGATATTTCCTTAAGTGTATTTTCCCTGCTCAGTAATTCCTTTTGAAGGTTTTGTATTTCATACATTTGTCTACTAGTTTCCATCTCAATATTACAGACATTTAATTTGCTTTTTAAGATGATACGTTATTTCCTAAGATTAATATAAACTTATAAATTCTTTGTGACTTCAAGAGTTTCTTGTACTTTTTTATATTTTTACTAATTTTAATATACTTCTTGAGATTCGGTTGTCAGACGTTGAACAGCACGGACGCTCCCAATTGTGCTGCGCCAAACTTTTTTATTATACTTTTAGTGAAATGTGCACACCAGATGTCGCAAAGGAGATTGCCACGGAGCAGGTCCCTTTTGTGGTATCGCGTGCCTGATTTTAATAATAACCTAAAAATATTATTCATTTTTTTGTGTACAGGGTATTTTTTATACAATTTCTTTCACCCTGGGAATAAAGTTAATTAACTAGTTAAACATTACGTCGACATCCGTTTGATTGGTATACAAAAAAAAAGTTGCCAGGTATCAAAGAATTAAATAACTAATGCCATCTTTTAATCAATTGATTAATCGATATCAAAATAAAACGATTATGAAACAATAAAAAACAATTCTTTTCAATAAATTATGAACGTTTTATTTATTTATATGTTATTTTGTGTTTGTCGGCTTTAAGTTCGTTTTTTATTAAAGACTGGAGGCGTGCGATAGAACTAACCTGATCAGAGTTGTAAACCAACTCGGCCTTGATGTTCTTGACTGAAAAATCTTAGAGATAGCACTTCTAGCACTGATCTAATATGATATTATAAACACACACATACTTTACTATAATTTACATAATGTCACATCACTGTGCCTGTATGTAATGAAAACAGACTTAGTTCTCTTGGAAACATCACCTATAAACCAATTCTCCCATAAAAGGCTTAAAGGATAGCACATTGTCTCGACAAAATATTGGATTCCAATTTTTTTCGGAGAGCTTTCTCCCACAGTTTTCTTCTTATAACTTCTTTGGCAAATACATGGGGCCCATATTTTTGCAGTAAACAGCTGTGCAACTGGGCTCAATAATTAATTATGCGTAAAAGAAGTCGCTTGTTTACGTAAAATGTATGGCTAGCTGTCTTCGATCAATATTATTGATCGAAGCTAGCTGTCAAATTATAAGACGCTGGAATCAGCGCCATCTGAAGTGAGCAAGTGGCAGTTTTTATCCCCATTAGATCTCAACATTCGACCGACAACTTCAACGCTACTGTGTTAGCCTTTTGTTTTACGACGATGAGGTAGAACGACAGTATCCGTGTCCTTTTTATACGTATTATTGCACCATAATCTGAAATGAACAACAATAGGTGTTCACCAAAAAATATGAGTTTAAGTAAAGTATTCTTGATGACGAAAACTATTGGATAAATAAACACTGCTCATAGTCGATGCGAGTAAAACCGATGGAACGATGACAATAATAGGTTGTATAAATTCATAATAGGCCTACATTGATAAATGTTCACAAAAGCAATAGACACAAAAGTAATAGCAAACCCCTAACAAAGTAGTTTTTAACGATTAATCTATAACGATTTATTAATCGATTATTAAAAAAAAATATCTGGCAACATTTACTTGCGCATGTCACAGAACTCGCTGACTTCTGTGGTTCGTTACGTGCGTGATTGCTTTGTTTATATCTACGTTGAGTTTTGAATTCCGTCATCTTTTACTTAGTTAATATTTACGATACGTGCTTTTTCTGCTACTACCGAGTTGAGCTAATAAGTTCCTCAAGTGCATTACGTTTTGTGAGATATTTGACTCTTATTAGTGCTGTTTTTTGTGAGATATTTGACTCTTAGTGCTATCCTTGGTGAGATATTGGACTCCCGAACCGTTATTGTCAGAGCCATGTCTACCCCAGTTAGAAGTCGGACACAGCGTCCGCGTTCCCGACGCTGTATTAACTGTTCGATTTTATGATCACCTAATTTACGCCGGTATACAGTTGAGGAGTTGAACGAGCAAATGACAGCTCTTTTACGAACCTGGACAATGCCTACACCTGTAAGTCTTGTTATTTATCGTGAGCTTAAACAGTTATTGGGGACTTTAATAATTTAACTGCATTTTGTAAATTCAAAATGACATTTGATTAGAGTGAACAAAACACTTTATGTCCTTTTTAAGAGTTTCGGTCAGTGGGTCGTCTTAGGGGCGGATTTTGCCTGCCTACAATACTTAAACGTTAAATGTCAGTGAAACAGTTTTAAATACAGAAGAGTTATGATTTTATAATCTTTTTCAGGTAGCGTTGGATGATATCCTGTGTATTGAATGTTATTTGCTGATGCAAGAACGTATCTTATCAAATATAACTGGATCCCACGAGGACATGTCACCTGCATATGGCCACTTGAATATTTGTTATGGATGTGGTATCTCTATTGCAAGTCGGAGAACCCATCGAGTTGAGTTAGACTGCCCACAACGGAGCATGATTTTAAGATGGACTCTTAACACACCTGGTCAGTATTTTTTGTAATAACAACATAACATCACGCTTGAACTTCTTCTGGGTACAAAGTCTCGGTTTGGCGTATATTCTAACATTCACTAATACCAACTGTATTTAATTTTAGGCTACACACTTAGAAAGAGTGTGCATTCCTTGCTGGTTAGCAGCAACTCGGGAAACACGACGATTGGCGGTTCAAGATACAAACAGACCTGACAGTGTCATGGATGCAGCTTCATCTTCTTTAGAAGATACTGGGATACCTGAACCACCTCCAATGCCAGCTCCAACACACCAATCACAACAAGCACCACGACAACAATGTAAAGTTAATTCACAAAAGTATAAACGAGTTGCCGCAGCTTCTCGTCACTGCATGTTTGTAGGATGTGAAAATGGGGAGCACATAAGAACTAATAGTACTTATAATATTGAAGTAAGCAATGATATTTTGGAAGAGGATTTGCCCTTAATATTGGGTCAAATTAATTATTTAATTAGGGCTAGAATTAAGTCCCGCCATGTGAGCAATAAAACTTATTACTCTTATTTATTGATTAGTAAAGATGAAAATCGGGCTAATACTTTAGATAGTATCATTGCTTATTATTGTAACTGTCTAGTGGGTAACCGTACAGTAGGGCGTTGTGCTCATACTATGACAGTATTATGGTATCTGAGCTGGGGCCGCTTCAACGATGTAAGTGCTCCAGCTCAATTCTTGGATGATATATTTTATGAAGAATAAATGGTTTATTCAAGTTTTGATTTGTTTTATTTCCTTTGGTACTTAGACATATCAATATCCTTAATTATGAAAGTCCAGTGCTGAAGCTATTAACTAATTATGCATTTTTATGATATCTAAACGGCGATTCTACACCATCTATGAGTACCTTAGTATCTACTTTTTATTGTGCTGCTATTATATATTATGTACATAAAGTAAGAGACATATTCCCATCCCCATAATATAGTAAATAGGTAGTAGAAGTAGGTACTCAATCTAAATAGAATAAGGAGGAAATGTCAATGTCAATTTCTAATTATAACCTAGATTTTTACAACAGAAAAACAATGATATCTCTTGAACCAGGGTGAATAAATGAAAAATAGTTTCTGATTAAGAAACTACTATGTTTTAACTATTATTTAAAATAAAAATCTTCAGGGCACAACCATTTTCCACTGGGACCCAACTTTCCTAACAAATCGGGCAATCTCCTTTGAGTTTCCAGCCGGGCCTCGAAATCGAAGTGTTTTTTTTTTTTGCCGTGTTGTAACTTTATGTCGCCAAAATACAGTAAAACAATACAAAAGTGGGTGGACTAAGTGTTCCTGATCTCAAGCGAGTGTTCTAGTTTTTTATATTTCTATGGTTCTAGTGCTTAAGTACGAGGGAATAACTGCCGCAAGACCTAGTTGCAAGCTTATCTGGTGAGATCTTTCCATACCTTTCAGAGATCTGCTGAAGAGGTCCGCCTAGTCATGAGTGGATCTCATTCTTACATCTTATAAGCTGTATTTACATAATTTGTGTAGTGCAGTGTTCCAAAATGGTTTTTTTTTGCGAGTGCGCATTCTTTTATTAGATATTTGGAGTGAGTCGAGGGTCGTTGACCAACAAAGCATTGGATTTTGAGTCCTATAACTTCAAAGCCAAGTGTAGTTTTGTGTTTAGTTGGGTGGTAAGTGCCGTAAGTGGTAGTTATTTTTGTGAAGAAGTGTTTAAGTTTACATATTTAAATATTTATGAAGTCGAAGACGGCTGAAGACTGAGATAAAATTAAGAAGACTGCTAGCGAGATTTACAAGAAACCTAAAACAGATAGTAGCCAGACAAAGACAATGGAAACAGCAATGTGTTACACAGCACAGCAGTGACATAGAAAAGAGTCGAGAAAGCAGTCAACCCCGCCGAAAGATTCACCGGTGAAGCTGGACATAAAGCAATCTGGCGGCGACGTTGTTAAAAGATGCCCATCCATAGATAAATATCACCCGTCTCTCCACTAGTCCATTGCCTACTCAAGGATGCATATCCGGTATGGCTCGCAAACTTTTCTTTATCCTGAGGGCACGTCTTATCCCTACCATTACCGTTCCACCCGGTCTACTCCCTGATATACAATGGCCTCTGTAGTACTATGCAACATGAGGCTTCAGGGGCTAGTGCAAATCTTGGGGTTCATTCGATTTATCGAGTCTGGTTAAACCACGCTGGGATCGGTGCATTTCATTCATTCATTAATTCATAATTTTAATATACCTACTTCTTAATTTTATTATGACTAGTTAGAATTGGACATCTAGTTAAGGTATCGTCCCCAGTCAGGTCTATGGCAACGATGGGCCATTAGAGGTGCCTTAGTATATGACAACTATCTGTCATGGTCGGGTTATACTCTCTCACTTCAATCCTGGTTTATTTTACTCAAAACCCATCAGGTTAGGGGCCCAGGATACGTGGGAAACAACAGAGTGTTAATTAGTTTGGCCAAAAATCCCCAAAATCTTAAAACGAAAAATGCCGGGCGACCATGTTTTGCCGACATCGTCGACTTCAACAGGAACGAGTTCCGGCATATCAGTAAATTTTGAAAAGCTCAGTCGAATATCTAATTATAAAAATTCTCAATGCGAATGTACTTGATTCACAAAGACTTGTGGGACTGCATCGAAGAAGATAAGCAAGGCGTCCCCAAGGTCACCGATGAGCGATCAAACAAAAGAAGGCGCTAGCAAACATTTTGTTTGATGGTGCAGCTATCGTCGTTTTCACAATTACGGAATGCATTGAATGGATATGAAGCTTGGAAAAATTTCAAATCTGCTTATGAAGATAGGGGATATTGCAGAAGACTTTGTCTCTTACGTACATTCATTACGTTCATCTTACGAATGACGCAACTTTGTCTAAACAACTTTTTTGGACACATAGCAAATTTTTGTTCTCGGAGCGCGTGTTAATGCCGACGTGCGGCTCGTTTCGCAGTTTGCTCTGAACCGCTCTGAACTGAGGAAGCGGGGCGGGGTATCGCGGGCCGCGTAAACGCTACGCATACGGAGCTACCTCCACTTTGATATTTCCATGACGGTGTTGACGAATTCCGATGCTAAAATTTTATTTATTTACTAAAATTAAAATTTTCTTTATTTACTAGCTGACCCAGCAAACTTCGTTCCGCCTAACAGTCAATGAATGTGTATTTTTAGGATTTAGGGGCATGAGGAACAGGGTGTAAAGTTCACTCATCCACCATAGAAAAGGGAGGATCCTCCGACCAGACGGGTGTTGTGTCTGGTGGGCAACTGCCCATCGGTTTGAAGTTGAATTCTTGTATGTATGTCGATCGCTCGGTAAACTCTAACTGCGCGATGCAGGATTTGTGTGACGTCATGTCTATGATGCGTAGTTCGTATGTGGCGGTGTAACCGCTACATCACTCCCATCCGGAGACCGGAGGTCGATAGTGGGCTGAATCTTGCGATGCTTCACACAGTGCCAGCTGTGGTTCCAGTGAGTCGGAAGCGGAACCGGGTGCCACATAGTTCGCGGTGAGTCGGAACTGTCTGTGGTAAATGTGGTGATCGCGGTGATTCCCCAGTGAGTCGGGGTGATGAGGCTGATAGCTTTGATTCCCCAGTGAGTCGGGGTGATGAGGCTGATAGCGTTGATTCCCCAGTGAGTCGGGGTGATGAGGCTGAGGGTGATGACCAAGAATGCGCGTTCGCTGCATGCTGGTGGTCAGGATACCCGTTGAAGCCGTGGGTGCTGGCTGTGTGATTCGTCTCACGAAAGCTTGCGGGAGTGATGATGATGATGACGTCACGCCGAAGTAATTGCACGAAGGCTTCATTGACGTTCATACTCGAGGTCACCAATTTAGGGGCATGAGGAACAGGGTGTAAAGTTCACTCATCCACCATAGAAAAGGGAGGATCCTCCGACCAGACGGGTGTTGTGTCTGGCGGGCAACTACCCATCGGTTTGAAGTTGAAATCCTACCCTACCTACCCTACCTACCCTACCTACCCTACCTACCCAACCTACCCTACCTACCCTACCTACCCTACCTACCCTACCTACCCTACCTACCCTGCCTACCCTGCCTACCCTACCTACCCTACCTACCCTACCTACCCTACCGATCCACACAAAATGTATCAGAACGTGAATTTTCCCTGGACTACGACAAACATTTCAAAACCAAAATCAGCTAAAGGCTTGTGCAGACCAGCGCGATACGCGACGCGACACAAAGGCACCGCCCGTCGCGCGACGAGCGGTGCCTTTGTGTCGCGTCGCGTGTCGCGCTGGTCTGCACAAGCCTTAAATCGGCCCAGCCGTTCACGAGTTTTAGCGAGACTAACGAACAGCAATAGATTTTTATATACAATGTGTCCGAGGGATAAGTGACCGCCCGGCGTTTTTTGAATATTTGTACATAATTATTAATAATTACATTTATATTTGTGACTTAGCGGCTTTAGTTTTTTTTTATGATTTTTGTAAAGACGCGTGACGTGCTGCAGTTTTTTTACGATATTTCCTAAGTTTGTTCATCTTTTTCCATTATTTTTTTTTACTGACTAGCCGACATCATAGTATATCAATTAAAATCATTAAACATAACTAAAAAAAACAAAATTAAAATTCGAAGAAAAAAAAAACTCTTCTTTTCAGTTTTTTCAAAATAAATCTAAAAAATGCCAAAGCCGTTAAGTCACAAATATAAATGTAATTATTAATAATTTTGTCCAAATATTCAAAAAACGCCGGGCGGTCACTCATCCCTGGGACACATTGTATATAGATTGATTATTAATTTTACGAAGAAATTATTATTTACTTTTCTAAAAACATATTTATAATATGGATAAACGTAAATCAGAGAGCAGTGGTGGCCCAGTGGTAACGGCCGCGACTTACGAGTTGTACGTCGTAGGTTCGCACCCAGACAGGCGCTTTACTTTGTGTAAATTATTTCATCACCACTGCTCTCAAAACGGTGAAGGAAAACATCGAGGAAACCGGCAGGTCCTAGAACCGAAAATTCGAAGACATGTGACATCTACCAATCCGCACTGGGCTGGCGTGGTGGATTACGGCCCACTCCCTCTCACAGAGAGGAGGCCTGTGTCCCAGCAGTGGGAACATTATAGGCTGATGATGATGATGAAACGTAAATCGTAAATTAAAATCTATTTAATACTCCGGGTAGTCGACTTTTTTGCCGGCAAACGTAGGGTCGTATTTTTTTTCACAGACGGTGATGATTTTGATATACGTAATTTTATTATATAAAACTATTGACTTTGAGGATGTTTGGATTAAAGCGCTGTATATAAAGCCTGTAAATGTAAAAAAGTTACGACATAGTATAAAGAGAGGTAGTAAGCTATCTTCATGCTCGGGCCACACTAACGGGAAACGCCCTTAATTATCACGATGATGGACCTTAACCCGTCGGAATAAAGTCTATCATCGCGATAATTAACGGCGTTTCCCGTTGGTGTGGCCCCACCCCAGCATCATAGAAACGCACCGTGCGCGGCTTGTATGTGTGCGCGGCTTGTATCTATGCGTTGCCGCACGCACACTTAACAAAATCTCGCCCGTTTCTCAGTGCGCCAGTCGGGGCTAACGCCGCACAAGGTTTGCGCGTCGCGGCTTTTCGGCACTGCTAAATGTATGAAAAATTAGTGATAATCGCAGGAAAAATTATTGCTGTGCGTTTGGGTGTCTAAATAATTCATCGATTCCAGAGTTGTCTCTGTTCAGATTACCTACTGAACAGAAAAGTAACCAAGTCACTTATTCTAGCATAATTATATTTTTTACTTGATGATGAGATACCTACTTATTTTTTGTTGTATTAGTTATCTATCAGACAGACGAAGTAGGCAGGCCTACTTTCCCACTAAAATGTATTAGGTACCTACTTTTGATCTGTCAATTGATATGCCGCTAATGCTTTGTTTACGTTTAGTCATGCCGATTTCTCAGTATAGTAAAGTAACTAGGTACTTACAGTTATAAAGTTGTAATTTCAAATATTTGACGAATTGTGAATCAGAACAAGTAAGAGAGTGAAAAATCTAATAAAAATATATGCTGTAAATGTCAAAAAACACTTTCAACGAAAATTGGTTTGAAGGAGATATAGTTAGCAGTTTTTGAGATATAGCACTTTTTCAAAAACCGCAAATATAACTTTGTCATTCATACAAACACTATGAATATCATCGTTTAGGTAAAACCGACCTCACAAACCCTGAACCCAGACAAGACATAAGTAAAAAATAGAACTTCCCGGCCCTTGCCAATTTCTAGGCACTGAATTAAAATTTAGCTAAAAGTGACAACCCTGAGACAGGCAAGTATGGTAGGCAATTATATCGCGGATAGGGCCGCAGATAGCCTACTAGAACTCTTTATACTATGGTTACGATACTCGAGCAATTTTTATGATTTGTCGTGATTTTTCGACAACATTGTAAATCCACTTCCCGGGCATCATACTTGTTTTTTTTTGTTGTCATTATATTTTTTTTGCAAAATGTTACTAGCAATACCTGCATAAACTGAGAAGACCAGGGTGGCCTCATTTTGTTTTGTCCACCACTGATTGGAGCCTGTCCTGACTGGACCCCGACTATATGGCCCCCTGACTCGAAGGCTGGATCCGCCCTTGAAATCAATTGAACTTCACAAGATTGAAATGACCCCTCTTGTAGTCACTTCCCATAACACGACTCTGCCTACGAGCCGCCTCCTCTAGCGAGGGTGTCACGTAGTTTACCCTCGCCTTGGTACTATAATAATCAATTGAGACTAAAATATAAAATTGCAACATTTACGATATTTCGCCATTTCTGGTTTCAGCTGGGTCGTGTGGAAGAGCTGCTGACCATGTTGGCGTCGCGGCTGGGCGCGGACCCACTGGCGGAGGGCTCGGCGAGCGGGGCTGCGGCCGCGCTGCCCGCGCCCGGGTCCGCGCCCACGCCCGGACCCGCGCCCGAAATCGACACGCCGCGCGACGCCGCCGGCACCTCCCGCAAGCGACGCTCCAAGGTGACGAGTGACACTGTATCTGCAGCTACCGGTACTCGTCGTTCCCGTCGCTAACACTCGCGTGTCCGGCAGGCGCGGAGCAAGGGCGCCGCGCCAACGCCACCTGCCACGACGCCGAGCGAGGCCCCCGCCGTCCCCGCGGGCCCCACCAGCCCGGGCGCCAGTGCGTCGCAGCGGCGCCGGGACTTCGTGTAGCGCGCGGCGGCGCCCGACGCGCGGCCGCACTGACGCGACGGGGCGCCGGGGGCCCGGGGCCCGCCTCCTCACTGTATATATCTAGTTATGATAATGTAGATATTATGTAACCACACACGAAACTAGTACGCTGCGTTACGCTTTCGGACACCGTGATACGGAACTCTACTCTGCTGTGATTTTGAGAATGAGTTGGCCCCAGGCGGGCACTTAGCACCGCGGTATGTCGTCTTAACTCACTGGCAATCTCCTCACCGACCAAAATTGTACATTGATACCGCCTCTTGGACATTTAAAGGCTACCGCAAACAGGCGCGACACGACACCGGTAAAATAATTGTTCTACCGTGAAGTTTTCTTAGTCGCGACGTGCCTGTTTGCGACAGCTTTAACTGCAGACACGTGACTATACATAAATAAAATACAGATTTCCGAGAAAACCTATGCGCTTCGGCCATCATCGCTTATCTTCGGAAACGAACGCACGCATGAGATCTATTACTTTAAATTATCAATACTTATTTGTATATTATATGTAGGCACGTTCTCGAAAACGGCTCTAACTTTTTCGATGAAAGTTGCAATATATGATCTAGCTAGGACTCATATCTAGGGAAATTCATTTTCACTATTTTCACCCGAGCAGAGCTCGGTCGCCCAGGTACTAGAGCTGATACAACCATGGAATTACTTTCTTATTTCGTTTTATCATGGTTACATTGAGAATAAGAAATCGACGCAATCCCATAAAAAAGGGCCGTCGGGGGTCCCTGTCGGGAATGAAGTTCCTTACGCGATACTCGTACGTAAACATACACTCGTAATGGACAGAGACAGAGAGAGAAAGAGAGTCGCATGGCATATCTAAGGCTAAGCGTATGTTGAGACGCAGGTGACGCAGCATAGCACAGTACAGGCAGGCAGGTAGGGCAGGCGAGGCAAACATAGGCCGCGAGAGCATGCAGCGACGCAGCTACACAGACACTTTCACGTCCTAGCTAGTACAAACAGTAGATATAAGCATATAACATCTTTTTTTTAATAGTCTGGTTGATTAGTATCTTACAAACAACATTCACAGCGAACTAATTCAATTAAATATTCTGTCATTGCAACTTTATTATGAATTAGAAGTAAAGTGTCAGCCTGCACGCGTCGCGCAAAAATCTGTACCGGCACTACAACGAGACGCAGAGCAGGACAGACACATGTCTGCGTCGCACTTGCCTGCGCCGCAGTGTACGCAGCTCTCAGGCTAAGCTTATGCTAAGACGCAGATGACGTAGGTCCACGCAGCGCAGGGCAGAGCAGATTTTGTAATGCATGAGGCTAAGCGTATGCTGAGACGCCGGTCAGCATAGTACAGATTCTGCAGGGTAGGGCAGGCGAGGCAGACATAGGCCGCGAGCGCATGCTACGACGCAGCTAGTGACACACTTGCGTTCTATCCTACCTAGTACAAACAATAGACGTGGGAGTTGACGAGCAAAATTAGTTCAGAGTTAAATTAACGAATTATTGCTATGTCAAAGCGTAAAAAAAGTTTTTGGCAAAGTGATTATCTGAAAAATTATATTTTAATGTGTTTTTAGGGTTTCGTAGTCAACAAGGAACCCTTATAGTTTCTCCATGTCCTTCCGTCTGTCTGTCTGTCTACGACAGACACGGCTGTCCGCGGCTTAGCTCAGAAACTGTTAGTACTAGAAAGCTATAATTTGGCATGGGTATACCTACATATTAATCACGCCGATAAAGTGGTAAAATAAAATTAACATTTTTTTAGGGCATTTTTTTGGAAAGGTCTGTCAAAAATATTGGTAGTTTGTGAAAAATTTTAAACGACTTCCAAAAGGAGGAGGTTTTCAATTCGACCGCATGTTATTAACTTTGCTTAGGTACTGTTTGAGTTAGCTTAATATGTATTTTTCCCTACACTGAAATTCCTCCCCACATACTTCAACTCAATGAGACGAAATTCAAATCTTGTATAAAACGCACACTATGCAGGCAGGCATATTATAAGTTGGGGGATTACATCGCTGATAAAAATGCTTGGCTCCATGCTGGTCTTGCTCCACAACCACAACTAATTGATTAACATTTGCAAATACCTACTGTTGGAGCTGCTGAAGATTATAAGACCATCTTTGCATTGTATAAACTCAACCTCCTTTGTATTATACAATATGTCCGGTTTCAGACTGTACAAACTTAACGGCTTGTGCAGACCAGCGCGACACGCGACGCGACACAAAGGGTGCCTTTGTGTCGCGTCGCGTTGGTCTGCACAAGCCTTAAAGGGGTCAAGGGGTGGTAGTTTGCTCTATTCTATCAATAAAATTATTCTGCATGTAGGGTTGGAACTCATCCCCCCCTGAATGGCAGCCATTATTGTGTTTTGATCGCCTTTTATGGAGCGTGCATACTAAAAGTACAGTAACTTTAAAATTTAAAGCCCAATTTTCATTAAAAAAATACTTTTAGCAACGAAAAAGTATTAACAATGGGTTAAATAACTCAAATAATAACAATGAATGCTGCATCATATTGAAATAAATGCTAAAAGATCAATTTTACGTTAAAAATAACATCGTTTTTTTTGTTAATCAAGGTTATTACAAAATTCACCCCGGGGAACTACCTTTTTTATCTACTCGTCTAACAGATGTTTAGTTCACCTAAATAATGATACCAAAAAATGTTCTATGACTAATGGTTTAAGAGATATTGTTGTTGGAACAACAGGTGTAGTGTCAATAACTAGAAGAAATCACAGACATTACTCGTATAAAGAGAAGCAGACTAAACATTAATCCATAGTTATATTTATATCTATGGACATGATTCTCTATCCTTTTTTTGCTAAGCGACAAGTCGTAAATTGTATCTCGTTCTGTCACCTGTTGTCACACTGACTCAAACATAGACAAAATTTGACGCGTAGCTTGTTTAGGCCGCGCCGCCATATTGATAAGCAACATTATCTGCATCGCGTTCTATGTTTCAACCGCATTATTTAGTCAGGGACGGATTTGGCAACAAAGACGAAACTTTTTGTAAAATATTTACCATTGAATTTTATCAAACAGAGACTCAGTTTACACTACGATTTTTTAAATCTTTTTGGTGACATTGTTCCAGAATACTGCAAAGTGCAGATTGTCAGTGTACACACACATGCTATTAGTAATAAATTATAAAATGAATTATGTTACCCTGTATCTGTGTGATGGATAACATGAACATAGGCATAGGTAAGTATACATAAATAGGCTACTCACATAACTTTGAAATTTCATTCGGCAGGTAATAATTGGTTGATTGACTTTATTGTTAAAAGTAATCTACACTTCTTTTACCCAGAGAATATAGATTTTCACGGATTTTCAGTAAGTACCTATAATGGTTGTTTCAATATCGTTAGAAAATACCGGCAACCCGCCCTAGTCCGGCTCTGTATTGACTACATTTCCTATGTGTGCGTAATGGCTACGCAATTTTTAGCGAATGTTTGGTCTGCTACTCTTTATACGTCTGTGGAAGAAATGGACTGATAAAAAAAAACTAGTTAAGTTTTATTTGATGAATACTTCTTTTGTTTTTGCGTCATCCCCCGAAATGTGTATTTTGTCCCTTTCTCACTTCAATAATACGCAGAAAACCTTTATTGTACCTGCTACCCCATGGAATGCGGCGCTCATTCATATCGCACGCACGGAAGGGCTGCGTTCAAGCAACAATGGTGCCGATTCCCTTGTTCACAAACTAAACAAAATTTAAGTTCAGTGCATCTTTTTCTTTCTATTTCATTAAGAAAAGGACAGAAGATAAATTTTAGTTTAGTCCTGTCAAATTAATCAGCGCCTGTCACTACTCTATACAAGTTTAGACGTGATTAAAACCTTGCCTACTAAAATTACGTCAATTTACGTCAAGCGCTGATTAATTTGACAGGACTAAACTAAAATTTATCTTCTGTCCTTTTCTTAGTGAAATAGAAAGAAAAAGATGCACTGAACTTAAATTAAGTTAAGTTTGTGAACAAGGGAATCGGCACCAATATCTATTAAACTAATTGTCACAGAATCAATTTTTTTAGCTCCCTTCAAAATGGTTGAGCTGAATGGTGCTAATCCATACGTCATGTTCGTGAACGGGCGCCGTCAGTTGGGACTGGTCATCTCTTAGCTGCCAAGGCTTCGTGCCAAGGCTTATTTTTAATTTATTTTAATTTTGAATTATTATTTGTTTTATCTTTTAAGCTTTTGCATCGCTATTTTATCGCGGGCTTTGAGCGCGGCGACCGAATCAAGAAATTGCGTAACGAAAAAAACCTAACACCCCCCACTCCGCCTACCATGTAATGACGGATGATGACATAAAACAAAAACTACGTTCCCATGACAACGTGATGTTGTCACGGGAATGTAATTTTTGTTTTATATCACGGATTACTTTTATATCATCATCCCAAGTGTAGCGTTGACAAATAGGAAGTATGGAGGTTACAAATGCTATGCAATAGCTTTATCGCGGCAGTCCCCGAGTGCCACACGTTTTTTATTACGGACGCTTCTAACGTGCACGTCTTTTTACATTGTTCTCACATGTATAATTTCAACATGAATGATGTAACCAATTTTTTGTAACAATTTTTTATATAATAAAAAAGTGTCCGTGGAGTTTCTTGCCCGTTCTTCTCCATAGGTGCCTACTAAGCTTTGGAATGGGCAACTAGCTTCATATTTCTGACTGACCGATTCCTTCACAATTCAAAAGTGCCTGTAAATGGTTTAATTGAAATAAATGCTTTGAGTTGAGTTTCCCCACTTAGTCTAAATGGATGATGTAATGATGTTATAATGAGTTCTTGTCACCGTTATTTACATAGCAGGTATTGGTATTCGAATTTGAGTGGGGTAGCTACCAACCCTAACTAATACGCCTCCAGACACTATGAGTAATAATGACATTGTGATTATTGGAATAATGATATGATTTTAATATTTTCATAGTTTTACGTCAATATTGGAAAGAATGACATTAAACGTGGCGATGCATGAATTGTTTATAATACAAACGTAATACCTAAATCATTTGCAATTTGGTCATATTTTCACTATATTATGTTGTTATTCGGATTTAGGCAGTGTTTATCTAGGCTCCTACGTCTTTTTTTTTCCAAAAAACTTTTCTAAAATGAAGTTTAAACGAATTTAATGTCGCACATTTTTACAGTGTAAATGACATGTCTTCATATTTTTTTTCTGTATTATAAACAACAATATTCATAATATTGTTTCTACAGAAGCATAGCTTATATTATCAAATTACAAATTATAGAAAAAAAATTGAAAAACATTAAGTTTTCATTCATAATTTTTGGTATTACGGAACACTTCTAAATTTATCATAAATTTTCGAAAGCTAGTTAGTAGTGCTATAGCGTCAAGCAATAATTTATTGTCAATGTACGCGTGGTAGTATTGCTGTAGGTGTATATCGCCCCGACAGGCACTCACACTAGCGCAACGTGCTTGGAATTTAATTTTGCAAACATCTTGATTTGTAGTTGCGAGCCGTGTTCGCAGGCCTCTTAATGTCTTTATTATTGATAGTGTCTGGACCCCAAGAAAATGAAAAAAAAAGAGGTGTCTGGTTTTGAATTTTCGTTTTTGCCATCGACATCCGAAATTAAAGTTATTTTTCACTTTGTAGTGTTTTTTTTTCGGAAGTCGGTTTTTTTCTTTGTAAAAGATTTTTATAAGTAGTAAAGTACATTGTTAGACACGTGCCTTAAAAAAACAAGACTGCAGCAACATTACCACAAACTTAAATTAACATCCTTGAATTGATCAAGGTTGCAGAAGTGTGGTAACAAACCTACCTTGTCATATTTGACGTGGTAATTCAAAATCAAAGAAAAATCAAGTTTGCAGCAAACTCACTAGCTATCTGAAGATAGAAGATATTGCATTATCTATCCCTTTCGGAACAGACAGGGTTTTCTTTAACAGAAATTTTAATGGTTGTTTTCCCGCGGCAGAACGATTTGACCTTAGTAGTACTATTGAAACATAGAGTTAAGCTTAAAAAAATCAAATGTTTTTGTTCTCAAATAGGTACCTAATGAATAAAAAAAGCATTAACTCGAAAGCGTGAGAAACAATAGTAATCTACTAGACATAACGTAGGTACTACTCGAACCGCATGCGCGGCTGCGCGCTTCCGACAAAGCGAAGAACGGCTCGTAAATGTTCAGACCAAAATAAGCTGTTTATCTAGTCCGCACGCACGCGGCGGCGGCGAGCCTCTCCCCACGCAACCCCGTCCCGCGCCGGCTCTCTCAGTTGACCCGCGATCGTCATTTATGACGCGTAATGCGATATCGTGAATTGCAAAAATTTATCGACACTACACTATTTGGAGTACCGTGGCGCTATGGTACAACTTGTACGCTAGGGCTAATTATAACTTTACGCGGAGCCGCAAATCTTGGAGTCGCTCCAACTTCGCGGGGTTCTAAACCCCCATGTTTCACAGGCCCAGATGATCATAGCGGCGACACAGCGGCTACTCGATCATGGCCATTTCAAGACACCAGCGCATGCACAAGGCAGAGGTCGATCGGCCGTTCATTGGCCAGAGTTCGACGAGATCATCGAGTACTTCGAACGGGATCCTCGTCGAAGTACACATATGGCTGCGGCAAAGTTTGATGTTCGTTACTATATTTGCAACCGAACAGGGGGCCTACCACCAGCTCAAAAGCAGTATAATTTTAATATTACTTCTGTGGGAGAAAGAGATGGAACTATACGTCCTGTAGAGGTTCATCTCTTTCCCACACTGAAGACAATACTGCTTTATGAGCAGGTGGTAGGCCTCCAGCTCAGCACGTTTGCCTGCGTGCATTTCCTTAAATGCATGTACCGCAACTATTACCTTTCATCCCCCGACTCTATTCGCCTCACTCTCTAACGCGCAGTCGACAGACTGGCCGCATGGTTTACAAAGTGGCGGATAGAAGTAAATCCAGATAAAAGCCAAGCGGTTCTCTTTTCGAAACTGCGTAAAAGGCTCAGATACGCCCTCCCCCGACCGATCACCATGTTCGGCAAGCCAATCCCTTGGGAGAAGCGAGCCAAATATCTCGGTGTCGTTCTAGATCATCATTTGACCTTCGCAGAGCACATAAAGATGGTTTGTTCGCGAGCCGCTTTCGCTCTCGGTAGACTCTTTTTCCTGATGAATGCACGTAGCAAATTGTCACTTAGGTGCAAATTGCGCGTTTACACGGCGTGCATTCGACCGATCATGACCTATGCGGGTGCCGTCTTTGCTCATGCAAAACCCCGTCATATCCACAGGCTGCAAACACTCCAGAATAGATTCCTTCGTAGGGCGACAGGTTCCCCCTGGTTCGTTAGGAACGAGGCTCTCCACCTGGACCTAAAGATTCCCACAATCCACCAATTTCTAAAACGCCTTTCCAAGCGTTTCTTTGAGTCCGCGGCCAAACATCGCAACCCTCTGGTTGTCGAGGCCGCCAGTTATGTCCTTGTCCCGAGTAGAATAAGTCACGTTCGCCGCCCAAGGCATATCCTAGTAGACCCCGATGACCCCGTAACCCTCCTCCAGGAGAGCAATAGGGAAACAAGCACAGTGTACAAACACAGACGCCTCCCGTCATTCCGACCTCGCCGCCGAGGTCCTTTGCGATCCCGACCGCCGCGCCCCCGAGTAAATGATACTCCCCCCCCGACCCTTGCTCGAAAACGAGGTGCCAGCAGTTGTTGCAGCTGTGCACGTAGCTTTAAATTCCCCGTTTAATAATAATAATGATCAAAACCCTTTGATCCAGCCCGTCTCATCTTTTGATGTCCTCCCCCCGGATAACGCCCTAAGCCGAGGCTCGAACCCCGCAGGGGGTGCCCTTAGCGTGCGTTCACCCTAAGCTTTTTAGCTTAGTTTATATGTGCCCTGGCTGGAGGCTTTGAGTGTAGTAGCTTGAGGCAGCCACAGGATTGACCGGTTAAACAGCCAAGGTTTCTCAAAACCAGCTGTGAGATGCCATACCCAAAAAAATATTACCTTTCAGTACGTATTCGGATACCAACCGCGTAAGTCAAACCAAACCAAATCAAACCATCTTAGTGCTAATTTAGCTTAGATTTGCTATTTAATGTAATATATATAACCAGTAGGTATATCCTTACATATTATAAAACAAAGTCCCCCGCCGCGTCTGTCTGTCTGAACGCGATAAACTCAAAAACTACCGAACGGATTTTCAAATGGTTTTTAACCAATGGACGGAGTGATTCATGCGGAAGGTTTTAATCTATAATTAATTATGGTTTTGTGTAAATTGGCTGAAATATGACGATTATTGTTGAAGAAGTCGGAAAAAATCATGCCGACTGGGAGCTTTACTGGCGTGCGCTGCGTTAACCGGAAAAGATACGTCAAATTTATGTTCTACGGTATTGTTCATCTTAAAAAGTTCAACAAAAAAGTTCCCGATGGCATATGTCTATCTTCGAAGGATGACCCACAATAACCATTTTTATCTTTCAGAATTTCAATATAACCTTTAAACCATGTTACTTTGTATCATTAAACCAGTCTAATATAATACCAAATCAACCAAATATCAACCAACTCAGAAAGTGTTAAACCAAGCAGGCACTACTTTCTACATTCAACGTACTACGTCTGCGTCTGGGAAGACGACACACTCAACAACTGTGAAGTGTTTGTGAACTGTGCATCCCTATCATTTTCGTAGAGTTCGATGCGCCGCGCCAGCCACAACTGCTTTTTGTCAGCGGTTGATAGAAAATCGTAAATAGGTTACTTAGTTAAAAATAATTTTAAATAAGTAATTTTTTTTTATACGTCATATTTACTTCATTATTTTTTATTGTAAGTACCATAGCGACGTACTCCAAATTGGAATAACTGCAATGTCGAACCATTTTATTTATTTAATACAGAAAATAATTTTATGTAAGATAAACTGGTTTTTCAGTTTTGTGTTCAGTAAGTTGTAGGTAAAAACGGTTTTTATGGCGGTCCTAAGCCCGTAAAAGTATGAAGGGAAAATTGGAATAACGATTGAGTTTTTTGTTTTTCACAATTCAAAATCTGCCATTTTTGAATGCTTTTTTATTTATTTTTATAAATCTATTGTACTAACAAGACAAAATCATTTCGCTGCGGAAAAACAAGTAGGTATTCATTCAGCGTGTAGATTGTTTAAAAATAGAATAATTGCTACTTTTTATCTTCATTTAATCTCAAAGTTTTCACACAGCACAGTCGCAGAGCCTTCTTTGTTTAATTATCTCATCTCGAGGAAGATTTTTTTTTAACCACACATTTTCTTACATGCATATCTTGATATATATACAGGGCGTCCCAAAGTTATGGGACATGAAGGGAAAGTACCTTAAATATCGTAGATAGGGTATTTTGCTGAAAGAAGACTTTATGTTATTTTTAAAAGTTAGTAATTCTGCATTCAAAGATTTTCTAAAAATTACTTGCCTCGTCTGGGAATCGAACCGACTTAAATGTAAAAAAAAAACACCCCTACTTTTATAATGCCAATCGAAAGAATGACCAAAAACTAATAACTCTTCATAAGTAACATAGTATTTTAAAAGAAACGAACAACGTAAAATGTTTGAGTCAAATATCAAGAGAGTTATTGATTGCCGACGACGACGTTCGAAAAGTAGTGAATGTTTTCCTACTTGGATTGGTACGAATGGACCGATTAGATGCCGGCCAGATCCCCGGACCTTACACCATTAGATTTCTTCTTTTGGGGATACGTGAAAGATATGCTATACAAAAAGCGATACGAGAACGTGGGCGAGTTACAAACAGAATTGTGCCATATCATATCGAGTATTCACCATAAAATGATAAGAAAATCAACAGGCAGCGGACTCATTAAAAGATTGGCGATTTGCGTAAGACAAGAGGGATCACATTTTGAGCATTTAATTAATTAATTTACAAAAAAATACCCACTTAATTGACTACGGCAGTTTCATGTATGTTTTTAATTTGATTAAAATGATTAATTTCACGCTGTTCCTTTCTTTTAAAATACTATGTTACTTAAGAAGAGTTATTATTTTTTGGCCATTCTTTCGATTGGCATCATAAAAGTAGGGGTATTTTTTTTTTTACATTTAAGTCGGTTCGATTCCCAGACGAGGCAAGTAATTTTTAGAAAATCTTTGAATGCAGAATTACTAACTTTTAAAAATAACATAAAGTCTTCTTTCAGCAAAATACCCTATCTACGATATTTAAGGTACCTACTTTCCCTTCATGTCCCATAACTTTGGGACGCCCTGTATAGTATGCATTTAGAAGAAAATCTGTGGTTAAAAAAAATATGAATCAATTAATGAATTAATGATATTATTTGCAAGAATAAAGGTAGCTAGCAATAACATAAAAATACTACTTAATAATAATTTCGTAATTTAAATTTAGATTACGATGCAATTAATAAATTTAAATACAATTCTATTCATTTAAAATAATAATTTAAATTAAAAATAGCGAAAGATAATAATGATGTCATGTCAATAAAAAATAGCAAGAATAAAGAAAATGTTTCGATATTAAGTATAAAATAAAAGTAATGCCAATGTCATAATAATTATAATAAATAAGTTTTACATTTTACATCATTGAATATTGATGCAATAAAAACATCTCTCACACAACACGCACTAAATGCTAAACTGCTGTAGCACGTCTAAATTCTTCGGCTAAGTGGTTATATATTTTTACCGCCATGGTAGGTACCTGTAACAATTTTAACCGACTTTTTGTTGCATACTTTTAGTCTATTACACGGGACTACTAGTGGATTTTTCATCTTTTTCAAAAAGCGAGTACCTACTTAGTTGTTTCTTACAAATTTGCAGGTTTCAAATACATATAAAGACGGGAGGGTAAGCAGCTTTTGCTTAATAAATACAGGTTTACAAGAATCTGTCCACTTAAGATTGAAAATTGACCATACACACATTTTTTGGGGCTATGAATGTGCCCTCTGGGCATCTGTTGAATTCCCCCATACAGTTATTCCATACCTTAAAACAGAACAAACATGGTTATAGTATACCAATAAGGCTATTTGAATGTCTATTAAATTTTTGATCCTTCTAAGTGCAAATACGAATTTGTTTATTTTCTTACATACATTGTCTACTTACTTGAGCTTTCCAATTGCAATGTTTGTCCATAACTACTCCTAAAAATTTGATATTAAGTATTAGCTTCTTCTATGTCATTATTATTGTATTTTAAATTTCATTTCATTTCATTTTGTTGTGTTTATTATAATTATGGCAATGGCAATGATGTCGTACGACTCCTACGCCATGATAAAATTTCACTTTGTAGTTTTTTTTGGAAGTCTGTAGTTTTTTTTTTTTTGTAATAGGTACATTTTTATTTTTCTCTTTTTATTTATGGTACCTACCCCACACAAATTCGAATACCCCTACCTGCTATTTATATATCAGTGACAGGAACTTATTATAACGTCATCCACTTATACTAAGTGGGAAAATTACGTATTATTGAAGTAAACTCAAAAACTACCCATTCAAAACTAATAAAATGTAGGTATATGGGACCACCGCCTAAAATTCCTCTACCAAATGAAAAAAGATTTGTTTTAAATCGATCCACAATTCACGAAAAATATCGATGAACATACATTTAAACAAAAACAAAGTCGAATATAGAACCTCCTCCTTTTAGGAAGTCGGTTAAAAATGTGACCGGCTCACACGACCGCTAGAAACGCGTGCACTAAGGCCACTGGGTAGTAGGGGTGGGTCGTTACGTGATTTTTGTGAAACGTAACGTAACTAGTGACTTCGAGGACGTCACCGGTTTTGAAAACTAGTGATTTTAGTAACTAGTTATTTTTCAAATTCTATTCGGAGATTCAACACGGTGATTCTATCGAAGTGTTACAGTTAAGGCTTGTTCAGACCTGCAATTTGCAGGTCAGGTTGAATCATTAATAGATCAATCATAATCATCAATTAGTAAAAACTTTGCCATGAGAAATTTGTTAATTGTTCTAATAGAACAAATCTAACTGGGGATCCACCTTAAGGTGAATCCGCAGCTATAGCCCGCGGAAATAAAATTTTCTTAGGGTTTTGCAATTTGCTGGTCAATGTCAGGTTGTCTCTTGATCAAAATATGATTCGTGACCGTAACAAATATGTATTTACATAATTATAATCATTAGAATTATTATAAATCTCTAAGAGTTAAGTAGGTTTGTTCACAGATGTAGATAGACCTAGATAACGCAAGTATCACGATTTGTATGAAAACCAAGCGTGCCATTTTTTGACTACCTACTATGACGTCACAAGCACTAGGAAACGTTTCTTTTATTGTTTCTCCTCGCATTTGCACAGTTTTTACAATTTATAACAGCGTAATTAACCATTTTCAAATTTTTTACTGACTTCCGACAAGCGTGGCACCGATGCAGACTGAGCGCGAAAGTGGCAGCTTACGATTATTGTACGTAAGCTGGGCACGAAAATGGCACGCAAAGTAGTTGCTCTTGCGTTATCTAGGTAGGTATATCTACGAGTATATCTGTGGGTTTGTTCTATTGAATGACTTTTTCATGAAATCATGACATTTGAGAACAAATCTAACTTAGAGAGATTAGTACGAGATCCGTTACCGTTATCCGTCCGGATAAGAAATATACAGGGTGATTGGAAGATGGGTGCAAAGCTTTAAGGTGAAGATAGTATAGACAATTTAGAACCATTTAAGCCATGGTTGTCTTAGACGAAGTCTTACCAAATTTTTTAATTTTTAATAAGGTTTAAAAGACGTATTGTACAATTTTTTTATTTTTTCTGAGCTTTAAATGTCTGTAAAAAAAATGTCTAATGACACAGAAGCCTAAAACATGTTTTGCTTGATTGCTTACACATTACTTTAATTAAATAAATAAAAAATGAATTCATTTATCATTCAATTTGGCCATCATTATGCAGTTTACATTAAATTTTGAGAATTTCCGAAAAAAAACTTAAAAATTTGGTTAAAAATATTTGGTAAGACTTCGTCTAAGACAACCATGGCTTAAATGGTTCTAAATTGTCTGTACTATCTTCGCCTTAAAGCTTTGCACCCATCTTCCAATCACCCTGTATATACCCTCATCTGTTATTTACCTAATGATAATAAAGAATATATGCTGGATAATGTATACATTGATACATCGCAAATAGGTTGCTTCGCGAAATCACGTGCCAATGATATTAAACAATAAAATGTTTAATTTAATTTTTTTGATCAACTTCCCCGATTTGATAATTATGAAAGTGGAGCATCAGCTGAGAGAATATGAATAATGAATTGAAAAAATAATGGTTCCCTACTTTGCGCAACTATGGAGTTGCCAGGTATAAACAGGTAAGTAAGCGATTAATATACCCTCATAAGTTATTTAATCGAATTACATATCAAATGAAAGCTTATTTTATTCCCTATCGAACCATATTAGGTTGCCTTATCAAAAAGTTTATTGAATCCATGGTTGCCTAGATTTAAGATAGGTACCTACCTATTAAATTTTCTGCGCGAGCTTTGAAAGTGACAGAGAAGCGTTGCGCGCGCATTTCCATTTGACAGACAAAGATGCAGCGAGTTCTTTTTAAAGATTTCCCCGATAGTGTAAATATTAACAACGATATCAATTTTTTTTTCACTCACATTCATTTATCAGCAACAATACATAATTATGAATAATAAGTTTTTCCGTTCAGAATGTACTACGTCTTTCAAAAGGAGATTTATCCGATCGTGTAGGCGCGGATTAAATACTGGTAAAAATCAAATAAAATATCACATAATGAGAAATATTTGTGTACTAAGTAATACATTTTATCAATAGCAATATACAGGGTCGCGGGGACATCGACGCGAAAACTGTTACCATGGATTCAGTACATGATTCTGAACCCCAAGGTGCTGAAAATTTTCGTCGGTTGTAAAAAAACTGCCGTTCCATAGATTTGGCCGCGTAGGTATTGATTGCACTTTTCTATTTATTTATTTGTTAACATAGGTAAGTAAATACAGAAATACAGATCTTATGTTTGGTGAACAGAGCGCTATGTTATGCCAGGAGGCGTACAAATATGGTGTGCAAATCTAACTGAAGATTACAAAATAAAATTTCCTAAAAAAAATATTTGAACAACATGCATAATTATGTTATTAAACTAGAAAATAAATTGAAACAATTACATATTACCAAATACTCCAATATGTCAGACTTAAATGAGGAATTATTGAAATGTAAAAAAAAAAATATATCTGAAACAGCGATTTATTTTTAAGGCTCCGTGCACGAAAAAAACCCTTTTTAGGGTTCCGTACTTCAAAAGGAAAAAAACGGAACCCTTATAGGATCACTCGTGTGTCTGTCTGTCTGTCACAGCCAATTTGCTCCGAATCTAATGGACCGATTAAGTTGAAATTAGGTACACATATTTATGTATTTTTGTGACTCAAACACGGACGTGTAACGTAAATAAATACATTTTGATTATAGGGATCACTTTTGGGGGGCAAACAAGAAAATTTTAAAAAATAGTTTTGTTAACAGTATCGTGTGGCATATCAAATGAAAGGGCCTGTTGCGATGATCTTAAAAATATTTTTTATATAATTTTAAAATAAATACTTTTAAAGATATTTAACAAATTCGATGAAAATTTACCATTCTCCGAAACTTCTGGACCAAAAATATTGAAAAAAATACATAATATGGCTCTTTATCCATAGATTACAGGAAAACCTATAATAAATCTATGGTCTTAAAATAACACGGTAAATCTCTCAATATTGTGCATACAAACTTACATTTGCAGTTGGAATGTATCGCAGAACATGTGTTTCAACTACAATGCTAATTTTGTATTTGGGATAAATTCATCCCAACTACGGAACCCTTCATTGTGCGTAGTCCGACACGCACTTGGCCGGTTTTTTTGTCAATAACTTATCTAAATGTAAGAAAGCTTGAAATAATTGACACATTAAGTCTATGTAAGTATAAAACTGCAGTTTTCGTGGTGCTAAACCATTCGTGTCAGTCATAGCACCTGTTAATAGTTGCATCACTTTTACGCTCTCGAAAATATGGTTTATTTCGCGTTATGGCTGTTGCTTATTATATTTTTTATGTCACCGAGTTTTGTACTTACCCATATTTGCAAAATAAATATCTTATCTTATCTTTGATTTACTTAATAAAGATATAACGTAATTTTAAATTTTATTTTTTTATTTCAAGGATAGCTGGAGACTAATATGTCATTTTTAAATTTCTTGAAATAGTTTGCAAAATAATAGGAAAAAAGACATTATTGAAAGGGTTTAAAAAAAATATTGGTTTATTTTGTATGAAAGTTGAAAAAAGTGGTTCCCTATGTACAAGAAGACCATATAGGTAATGATGTTGATGATATTTTTTAATTTTCGAAATCAAAAGTAGTTTCTTCTAACGAAACGACCAAACGTCAGTCTCGCGTCAATTTCTGAAAAACTTGTAGCGAATTTTAGTGATTTTCCACGAATCCTTAATTTACTTGAAAACTCCCTTTCCGCTATGTACAAGACAAAGAATTCGAATTTTCAAATCACAATTAATTTTGTTTAAATTCTGTTTCTCTTTCTCACAACTAATGAACAAAATTGATAAAAATCTGTCGATTTCGTGCACGGCCCCTTAATAACCGACGAAAATTTCAACGCAGAGGTAGGCGTTGAGAATCATGTACCTAACCGTTCTAAACGGTTACTTTTTATAGCAAGTAGAATGATGACCAACATTATTCATAGAATCCAAGCTTATTAACCTAACTTCACCATGCACGAAGATTTTTTCTCGCCGAAATAATAACTTTAAAAAACAATTCCTAAAGGATTTATTATTTAAATCAATAGTAGAATCCTTTAATCCACATAAAAAAACACTTTTTCATTTTCGAGTACACTATATTTTTAATCAACACCGATATTTTTTAATACACAATACTCGAGAGCATGTTTGTTTACAACAGAATGTGATTTACTACAAACCAGCGCAGCATTCCAAACACTTTTCTGTCTGTCAAATGGAAATGCGCGCGCAACGCTTCTCTGTCACTATCAAAACTCGCGCAGAATATTTAATATCTTAAATCTAGGCAACCATGGATTCAACAAACTTTTTGCTAAGGCAACCTAATATGGTTGGATAGGGAATAAAATAAGCTTTCATTTGATATGTAATTCGATTAGATAACTTATGAGGGTATATTAATATCGCTTACTTACCTGTTTATTTATTTATTTAAATTTTTCACACACAAAAAGGTACAAAGGCGAACTTAATGCCTTAGGCATTCTCTACCAGTCAACCAAGGGTGGTGAAGAGATTAGATTAGGCAGGTGCTCTGTTTGAGAGGAACAAAGAAAAAAATATTAAAAATATATCATTAGAAATAAAATGTAGGAACAACAGTACATAAATAGGTTATAACTTATAATATACATAGATACATACTTAATATAATTTATACCTATATTATATATATACATATTCAAGGGAGAGGAGTGTTGAGATGACTCTACTCTATTTATTTAAAAAAAAACTGCAATTTCCGCATAAATGCATACCGACTGGTGGCCGTCCTGATCGTGGTTTATACCTGGCAACTCCATAGTTGAGCAGAGGGAAAGTAGGGAACCTTTATTTTTTCAATTCATTGGGATATATTCTCTCAGCTGATGCTAGACTTTCATAAATAACAAATCGGGGAAGTTGATCAAAAAAATTAAATTAAACATTTTATTGTTTAACATCAATGGCACGTGATTTAGCTAGGCAACCTATTTGCGATGTATCAAAGTATACATTAGCTAGCATATATTCTTTATTATCATTAAATAACAGATGAGGGTATACCTATATTTCTTATACTGGATCTTAGACTATAGACGTATAACATGTCTCTAAGCTCGTTTACTTCGTTCCAAAAACTCAAATTTTGAGTACCTACTTAACTTGACGAGGCACCTGGGGGCCTACCACCAGCTCAAAAGCAGTATTATTTTAATATTACTTCAGTGGGAGAAAGAGATGAAGCTAAACGTCCTGTAGAGCTTCATCTCTTTCCCACACTGAAGTAATATTAAAATAATATTGCCTTATGAGCTGGTGGTAGGCCCCCTGATCATCAGTCAATTGTGACCAGACTATCCTAACCCAACAGAGACAAAACTTCGTCTTCTTCTTCTTCGTCGTTCCTTCAATGGAGGATCGCGACCATATACGACGCGTCTCCCAAGCTATGCGGTCTTCTGCAGTGTGGACCGCTTGGTAAATGCTGCTACCAACAGCCTTCTTGATCGCGTTTGACCACCTCGCCGGTGCTCTGCCTTGAGCGCGTTGTCTTTCCAGCCGGCCTAGTAACATAAGCATTTTCAGACCATGCTTAGGTGAACGCATTATAGGTATGTCCGAAAAAGACGAGGGCACGCTCCTGGCATATTGTAGATAGCCGCTTGGTGATGTTGAGTTCCTCCAGTATGGATTAATTTGTTCTCATGGCGGTCCATGGTATACGAAGTAGCCTCCGCCAATACCACATCTCGAAAGCATCGATCTTACTGCTTTTGTTACTTTTAATGCACCACGTTTCAGCGCCTTATAAAAAAATGAAAAAAAACTAGAGCACGGGTCAGTTGTATTTTGGTATTCTGTCGGATGCCAACGTTCCTCCAAATTTTCCCGAGACTGAGCATTGCACTTTTGGCCATACCATAACGATGGCGAATTGCTTCAAGGCAGCTCTCCTCATGATATGCTCTTCGTAGAGGTTGAATAACTTTGGTGACACAATACAGCTTTGATGCACGCCCCGTTCCGCATGGAGACTTAGATTTTTGTTTTCCCGTTTCACAAAGCTGGTGCCGTCAAGGGTACAAATTGTTAATCAGAAAAGTGAGATGTGGGAGGATGCCCATTTCAATGAGAACATCAAACACTGTCTTCCACTGTACGCAGTCAAACGCCTTAGCGTAATCTATGAAGCACAAGACCAGTGGCTTGTAAAATTCACGACATTTCTCGATGAGAATGCGGACATTCAAAATTTGCTCTCGCATTTCCTTGCCGGCAACAAAACCAGCCTGTTCTCAAGTTATCTGGTGGTCTACATACGCTGATAATCTCGTGTTAATTATGCACAAAAGGATGTTTCACCTCAGCACCTCAAACAAGCAGGTTTTTCTATGTATAGACAGTGAGCAAAATTCGATTTTGCTGCGAGCGTGAGACAATGTAACTTTAAAAAAAATTTTTTTTTTGTTCTGTCACTTTCACTTCGATACGAAAAGAGCGAGAGATAGAAACAAGTCGATTCGAAGTTCGATTTTTAAATTCTATAGCTAGTAGACCCAAAAAAAACAACAATAAAACTTTCGGATACACGTAAAACCGTAAAATTGCAAATCATTTGTTATTATTTAAATGCTGTTTTATTATATTTTTTGGAACGAAGTTCTTTAACGCGGCTTGCAGTAGGAGTGCACTGGCAGAAATCGTCACGCGAAAGGGCGCTTGCGACTGTCTTCTTCTAATTCAAAGAGAATGAAAGAGAGAGAGATAGATAGTGTGAATTTGGAAAAATAGAGATTCCAACATGTTTCGTTGTAAATGTTTCGCCAGTGCAAACACACAGTAACCAGGCGCGGCCGCAGCCCAAGAATTTGGGGGGGGTCACCATGGGTGCGGAGGAATATTTTTAGGGAGTGAAAGAAAGTGTTATTGGGTTTTTCCATCAAGAATGATATGTACATATATCTCCAGCTCCACATTACTTATGCTATTCAGGGATACAGCTTTTACATGCGGGGGGGGGGGGGGGGGGGTAGTTGCGGGCAAATGGGGTTGAAAACTGTCAAAGTGGCGCTAGCATAGCTTTAACCAAAATAGAACACTTTTTAAAAGAATATTTCTTCAATTCAGCTTTTAACTCACTTATCCGCCATGTCGATTACATGTTTTTAGGGTTCCGTAGTAAACAAGGAACCCTTATAAGTAGTTTCCTCATGTCTGTCTGTCCGCGGTCTAGCTCCAAGACTATTAGTACTAGAAAGTTGTAATTTGGCATGGATATACATATTAATCATGCCAACAAAGTGCAAAAATTTTAGGGTAAACGTACACGTAAAGTGGGGATGCTTTTTTTTTTCTATCCCTTGGTGTGGGGTATCGTTGAAAAGGTCTTTTAAAAACATTGGGAGTGTGTTTAAACTATTTTTGAATTCAGAGATCCGTTTGCGAAATATTAGGCTTTAAAGTGCAAAATTTTGTTAGAGTCAAGTGTCCTCCCCCCCTGCCAGCTAAATGGTTGGTTTTAGATATGTGAAAAAATTCACGGCAGTAGCTTATATAACGAATTTAAAAGGAAAACTATCACAGCTGAGTAGGCTTTACAAGTTAACGAGTAATAATCGACCAACTTAGATTTGCGGTTGTAAAAACATGTTCTCCCATACATTCCGTATGAAAGATTTTTTTTTTCAACTACAATGTTATGTTTGTTCTTGGGATAAATTCATCCCAACTACGGAACCCTACATTGTGCGTGGTCCGACATGCACTTGGCCGGTTTTTTCACAACAGTTCTTTCAATATTATACAAAAAACGTAGTCAACAAGGGAAGCCAAAACAACACAAACTTGACAGGTGACCCCTATACTAGCGCCATATATCTAAAGTTTTCACCGGCCAACCCCATTAGTCGCAGTCGTAGCACTTTTTGATAGATAGTAGGTATTACAACAGTAGATTATGAGAAGAGCGAGCAAAGCTAGCTTGACAATTTAAACAACCAATCTTGGATAGGTTAGGTTTTGTTAGATATTTTCAATTCTAAGAACTCTTTTGAACCGAATGCAGGATGCAAGAGCGAGCGGAGCGAGCTCGAACATTTTGCACACACTCTGATAGGTTAGATTTTCTTTTGATAATTCCAAAAGAACAGGAATTAGTTGCTTTGTCGACTTATGAAGAAAGCTCAAGAATTAAGAGAATGTTGAAGGCAAGAGCGAGCGAAGCGAGTCTGAACATTTTAGCACTCCACCCTGAAAAGCTTCTGTTTTCTTTTGACCATTATACAGAAATAGAACTTACTGTTTTAGTGGTGTGAGGAACAGGGTGTAAAGTTCACTCATCCACCATAGAAAAGGGAGGATCCTCCGACCAGACGGGTGTTGTGTCTGGCGGGCAACTGCCAATCGGTTTGAAGTTGAAATCTGGTAAATATTATGTTGATTGCTCGGTAAACTCTAATTGCGCGATGCAGGATTTTGTGTGACATCATGTTTATGATGCGTAGTTCGTATGTGGCGGTGTAACCGCTACACTGTTATGAAGAAAAGCTTACAGTAAGTAGTTTAGGTTTTGGAATCTGGCCTTAACCTTAGGCTTTCAAACCTACGTACGAGCAGGTGCCCAAATTTCCGAGTTTGCGTCGATCGCTCGCTCTGGCATGCCAAGATACCCTATTTTTATAATTGAACGATTTTTGTTAGGAGAAAATCTTATGGGTTCGCGTCACCGACATGCTATTGTTAACAGCACAGCACCATTAATATTACGTGTTGCGCTTGTTGTTGCTCGGGAGTGCCGATAGTGTGAAAACCACCCTGCCTATTTTCTTAATGTTTTTGGATAATATGCCCATCTTAACTGCAGGTACTTGAGGCACAGTAACCAGTGGCTGTAGGTACAGTTTTAAAAGTTAGTAATACAAGTAAATCATTCAGGCTCCCGACAGCGTGAAAGATTTTGGGGGGGGTCATGACCCCCAGGACCCCCCCCCCCTCGGACCGCGCCTGACAGTAACACTGGTTCATTGGTTGACCAAAGACAATATTGCGTAATTATTGTTGCAACATTGGCAAATGACAACAAGAACGCCTTTGACCGAGTTGACCATACGATACTAATGCAAAAATTGAGCATGTATGGCATAAGAGGTAAAGCGCTGGATCTCATATTTTCATACCTGCATAATAGAAAACAAATAGTAGAAATAACACAAATATGACAGAAAACGCGAAATGAGATTAAACATAAGTCAAACCCGAAAACGGTCAAATTTGGAGTTCCACAAGGTAGTGTCCTAGGCCCGTTACTGTTCTTGATATAATATCAATGATCTTCCTAAACATATCAACCAACAAATGGTACTATTTGCAGATGATAGCACAGTTATAATAAAAAGTGACAAAGAAAATGATTACGAGCACGTAATCAACCAAACATTAAATACGATAATACAATGGCTAACCGAAAATAATCTTAAAATAAATATGGACAAAACGAAAATTATACACTTTCACCAGAGAACTCAACTGACAAATATAAACGTTAGTTACCAAGGCGAAATAGTACATCCTGTGACAGAATCAAAGTTTCTAGGAATTAATATTGACAATAAACTAACATGGAAAACATATTTAGAATATGTCTGCAAAAAAATTAATAAATCGTCATTTGCTCTATACAAACTCTCAAAAATTGTTAATAAAGAAGCCGTGTTAGCTGCTTATCACGGACTAGTTGCACCTGTCCTAAGATATGGTACTTATTATATCTTGGGGCAACTCAGTCGATAAGGAATCTGTATTTAAAGCTCAAAAGAAATGCATTAGAGCAATGTGTAATGTAGACAACACTACCAGCTGTCAACCATACTTTAAAAGCATGAAAATTCTGAAACTGCCTTCGTTATATATATATGAACTAAATGTTTCTGTTAAATTAAATCCTAATTATTATAAAACTGCTTCTAAAAGCTACTATAGACAACTACGTGACAAAAAAAGATTAGAAATTAATATACCTTATGGGAAAACAGCACTAATCAATAAAAGTATTCTCTGTATGGCATCATTGATTTACAACAAGTTGCCTGATGATGTCAAAAAGTTACCTGTTCATAAATTCAAGTCGAAGCTGCACAAATTCCCGGTAAATAAATGTTATTATAATGTCAAGGAGTACTTACAGAATAAAAATATAGATAGTTACATAAATTAAGAGTAATTTATTGACATTTAATAATAATAAGACAATATAAATAGTGTGACATGCTATAATAATTTAATTTGACATCTGTATAATTTTATTTTAATTTGAATCAATATTTTTATTTAATTTATCTGATTGTTAAGTCTATGACATGTATTTTAATTCATCTGACATTTTTATTTTTAAACCTTTGACGTGTGTAATATTCTGTTTTTTTTTTAAATTATATTTTTATTTTTTTGAGTATAATAATTTTGTAATGTTATTTTAATAATTATTTAATTAGATTATTAATAATGTAAATATTTGCACACCATAATACTTAGGTAATGATACAGAGTACTTTATATTTATTTGTAACATCTTTTTATACCTACCTGTACTTATTAATTATTTGATTTGAAAAAAAAAAACATAACAAAATGCCGATTGCCGAATAACAACAAATAGTAAGCTGTGTATGTGGTTTCGTCATTTCATTACGAAAAAAATAGTTTTCAGACATTTTGCGGGTCACATGTGGTCTGAGCATATTTTCAAAAAGGTCTAAAAAATTAACCGACCTGTTTCATAGCAAACTGGTTATTCTTTTTTTTAAATCCTATGTGGGTTACTAAAACCCTGTTTTCAGACATTTTAAATAACATTAATTTATAATTCCAAAAAATAACGTTTCGGGATCGCCCGGCAAACGCGCGGTGCTTGTTACGCTCTTATTCCTTACGACCATCTCAATAAATAGCATTTTTCAATTGTTATTTCAGTTACTTCTTGTCCAATTTATTTAAAAAAATCCTTCAATATCAGTTCGATGGTTTCGGGTAAGCTCTTTGCAAATCGTACGTAAATACCTACGCCGCAATACGAATTTTTATCATTTCTGATTATGAAAAAGTTGTCTGATTAGTAACTTGATACACAAAATTTGTCTGATAGGTATAATTTATGAAAATAGAGGTTTTGGATTAGCGCCAAAACCGGTTAACCGATTTTGGTCGTAAAATTATGAGGTAAAAATTAAAAACGTACATTCACACATCGCACATCGTTCGTACATTAATAAAATAAAAATATAATGTCCTAACTTAACTAAAACTATTAACAAACTAAAATATGGCGTCGAATATAAATGTAAATTAATATTTAAAAGATAACTTCTATATATGATTGCCATACCTACCCCTCATTTGGTTTGTAACGTTATCTAGAGGCAGTTTTTTTCTAAAGAAAATACATCTGCTAATATACCTACCTACACCTTTTAGGTATATATAAATTTTCATGTCATGTGTTGTAAGGCAACTAAACGACATGCCAGCCGGCAGGTGGTGGAGCAAACGAGACCTACTGCAGTTGATTCTGTAAAAAACTCACCGTAAAAACGTAGGCGAAGTGAGCTGTCGTTCCACCCAAAAAAAACTCAAAACTCAAAGCATTTATTTCAAATAAACCAATTACAGGCATTTTTGAGGGTCGGTCAGTCAGAAAGATGAAGCTAGCTGCCCATTCCAAAGCGTAGTAGGTACCTATGGAGAAGCACGGGCAAGAAATTCCAAAATATGGTTACAAAATATTGGTTACATCATTCATGTTGAAGTTATACATGTGAGAACGATGCAGAACGTTAAAATGAAATTAAAATAAGCCGTGGCAGCTAAGAGATGACCAGTCCCTACTGACAGCGCCCGTTCACGAACATGACGCATGGATTAGCACCATTCAGCTCAACCATTTTGCCTTTTTTGCCCATTAATTACCTGATGCTAAGTATCCCTCCTTTTAGTCAAGTATCTCCGGTTTCCTCTACTTGTGTCAAACAAATGTTGTTACAATATGTTGTATTGTAACAACCTGTATTAGCCGTTGATAAATTTTTCAATTTCTGTTTAATTCCGCTGAGATTTCACTAACTTAAGGTATTTTTAGAGAGTTACGAATGAGGTACTAAATATCCATTCAGTTTTATATCTAACTTCTCAGTAGATACTCTTGGCTACACACCCGCCAAGCTGACGTCAGAATGGCGGGTGTATGAAAAATAACTTGCGATCCCACGAGGTAGGTACAAATGGTACACAAGTAGTACAATGGGGAAGGCAACTTTCAAAATGGCACTGTCGTAGCTAGTTCCCAAAACTAGCTTTTATACAAGGCGTGAGGTGGTTTTATTTTATTTTTGCGAAAATGAAGCTTTGTGTTCCTAAATACTTCGAAATTGGAGTCCAACATTTCCCGGAAGACTAGGAAATTAAAAGATTGTTCCTTAAAGCTACTCGTAGTTTTATTTTAAATTACTTATACAGAATTCGAGGTTATGTCGGAAACATTTTGAAGAAAGTGATTACAAAGAAATAGGTATATAAAGTTTTAAATTTTGAAACGTTCCTTAAAAAACCAAACTCATGAATGAACACAAACTTGCATGAATGAAAGAAATGTCAACTTTACGTCAATTTTATTAGATATGTAGGGACTATGCTCTGTGGCTAGGTCCCTAGTAGGGACCTAGCCACAGAGCATGTAACTTTAGACCTAGCTATGATAACGCCATCTACGATTAGCTTTGCCCAACCTTCCCTTACAATGTTTTTAGATAAATTATATTTCAACCATTTCTGAAAACCACACCCGCGAACCTGACATTCACCGTTAAACGCGTTTTGTGATTTGTGGTGCAAGCGGGCATATGAGTTAGGTACCTAGTACACCCGAGAGATTGCACACTGCTGACACTGCACATTTTTGGAGAGTCACTTCTACCCTCTCTCTGTCTTCCATGCTTCGACACCGATCGATTGAGAGATGTAGGTAGGTACTATAATGTCGCATAAATAAGCAGTCGGCTATGTTCCGTAGCTAGCAGTGTCCTCTTTCTATCCGGGCGCCCGGTTCTGTTTTAGTAAACTCGTACGTACACAAAAAAAAATTATAACACGACCGGCGAAATTCCACCGACGGCGTAATAGCCGATACACGTCATGTTGTTGGCACGCTTACAACAGGAACCTATTTCTCTCCGGGCGACTTACTGCGCCGAGATCGCGTCCAGTGAGACAATGTCGTCCCCTGGTTTGAAGTACCACCTGCACCACACGTCTCCGAACTGTGAACACTATGACGTCACTGCTCTTGCTTCGCACTCATACGACAGCAGATGCCGGTGGTGGTGGAGTAGATTGCCAGCGTTTCTATAATTCCTCGACGGGCTAAACAAACGAATTTGTAAAGAATTGTATTATTACTTAATTAAGTGATACAAACTATTCTAGTACCTACATAATTCGCATTTTAAGCAATATTTTCCAGTTCATTTTCACTATATCTAACAGATAACACTTGGAAGACCAACTATTTTTGTATGATTGCTATATCTTCTCTACACTAGCAAAAGAGCACTGTTCTGCAGTAATGCTTTCTTCATTGTTTGAACATTTAGTATAACTCGTTCCTCATTGTACACTCTATTAGATATGATTCGTTTAGTGAGCAACACGGCGACATGCCATTTATCATAATATTGTTGCATAACAGAGCTCCTCTTGTATAAGTTTGTATTGCAACGACTAACTTTTATACGCTACAAGTTTTCATGTACTTAGGTGTAAGGCGTCGAGCACGCAACGCTCATCTCTTTACGCAATGGACTCGCGCATACCTACATATCTAATCGAAATGGCGCACGAGTAATGTTGTCGGGCCCCACCTACTCTTAGGACGTGCACCGACTCGACCGTCCGAAGCGCCTGTTGTATAGTTATTGGTTGTTAACGTTTTTAAAGTTTATCCAAGATATTGTATATGTACCTAAGCGTAGTGTACTCGGAAGCGCCAGTGGCAGTAGTCCAGGAGAGGGGGACGGGGGCGGAGCAATGAAACAACACAGTCGCTTTAATCCTAACTTTAATAATATATACAAAAGGAAATATATGACCAGCGCTAGCCTTGGGCGGCGAGTGCTCGCCGAGCTCGCTAGCCTCGGGCGGCGCGTGCTCGCCGGGCTCACTCGCCCGCTCGCTCGCTACTGCCGCAGCGCGCGGCTGTACGCGTGCCTGTCGCGTCGACTATAGTGCCTTGAGAGCACGACAGCCGGGTGCACACCCGCGGAGAGATCTGAAGCTCTTTCATCTGTCTCTAGCATATTATTTGTGAAGAAATTATGACAGTTTCGGATATTCCAGCTATTTGTATTGTTTTAACAGAATACAATATTAATACTGTAATAAAGTGGTTTTATTTATGCCTCCTGAAATACTATAGTCCCTTATCATTGTACGTAAGTGTCACAACGGACACTGTGCGTACAGTCTAATCACGGTAATGACACTTTAAGCGATTGGATAACAACGTTAAAGATTGAATACACTGTGAGGCGGCGTCATAAAACTTCCAGTAACTTTATAGCGTGGAAAGACGATGAAAATAATATATTATATTTGTGAACAAAATGACTTTTGATGATGTTATAAATGCTGATTACGGAAACACTGCTATAGTGGCATATATTTTAAGGGCCAAGTGAATTAGTACAGGAAGATGGTAAAAAAAAACATCGTGGACGCACCCGGACGTCACGTAGTGATGCAGCGCACGCGTCACTAGACGCACACTGTTCTACTGCACTATGAGTTATTTCTATCTTGTGCCGAATTCATAATCGCCAAAGATGACAATACAAAGTAACGTGGAGCAGCATCGCACGCAGCACGCGGCGCTCGTGGCCCGCGCGGCGTGAGCGGCCCGCGCGGCGCGAGTGGCCCGCCCGGCGCGTGGCCCGCCCGGCGCGTGTGGCCCGCCCGGCGCTACAGGCGCGTGTGGCCCGGCGCTACTGGCGCTTGTCAGCCAGCGCCGAGTGGTGCGACAGCGCCGAGTGCGCCGACGAGCAGATGTCCTGCAACACACCCACAGTCACGAGAGAACGCGTAGGTACATTCGAGCCTTTTATGTCTTTGTCAGTTTTCAAATTGTTTCCTTTATTGAGTCAGGACACATAATACCTTTTGAAGCGACGCGGCGCCGGTACTTAGCAGATTCCATCGTCTGCCTAGCCTTTTCCCAACTATGTTGAGGTCGGCTTCCAGTCTAACCGGATGCAGCTGCAGTCTTTTACATGGAGTGACTGCAGTTACTGAGTAATACGATACCCTTTGGTGCGACTGGTTGTCAGAATTTCGATGTACGTATGAACTGAGGGACCAAACTGGGAATCGCAAAAAAGAAATCCTAGGATTTAGTAGTAATCTTAAAACAATTGTAAAACGAATCTGGGAATTCGTAAATAAATATATTCAAAACTACAGACCTTCTCACAAACCATCAGCCAGATCTCAGAAAGTATCCTAAAAATGAAGGTTTTATGATTACAGACAAAGAATTTTTAAAGATTTTTACTAATTAACAGACCACAATGCATTGAAAGAGGAAAAATATATAACGACTAAACTGGGGTCCCTCAGTCCACAGAACAAAGATAAATATTTTAGTGAATATTACCGATTCAATAAATAAAACCGTTCTTTTTCTACATAACGTTTTAGTAAAAGTCTTAATACGTTTGTAAAAAAGAAATGGAGCAGAAATATCGACGCAATCGGAAGATAGCGATTATTAAAACGGGTCCCTCAATCCTCACCTCCACTGACTTATGTGCGTGCGCTAACTGCTTAACGAAAGGAATATCGGAAAGTCTAGTTAGTGCACTTAACTTTTAGTAAAAAGTTTCTAGTAAATAATAGAAAACTAAAATTGTGTATTGCTTTCCTCTTAGCTGAAATAATATTATTTTAGTAATCCTATAAACATTATACAGTAGTGTTCACCACACAATGAAACAAAATGTAGACAGTACTATATACTTTATTTAATATGGCATAGGACGGAATGAAAACAAGGTTGTATTCACAGATTTAGAGTAGGCTAGATACCGCATGTTCAATAAATAGTATGAAAACCGAGCGTGTCATCTTTTTTATACCAACGATGACGTCACCCCAGCAATTTAGTGATGTGCTCGACGTAAACGTGTGTGTTGTTTAATATAGTAATTTGTTTGACGTAAAATTACGACTTTAATGGATTTTAAAATCGATTCGATGACAGAGGAATGAGAATACAAAAGTAATAAGTTTAAATTATTACTTTTGTATGCTTACTGAAAATAATGTATGGAAACATTTGAAGTGTTTGAATTATTCTAAAAAAATAAACATCATATTTCCAGTTTTTTTTTTAAATTAATGTAAATAACACACAACAACATAATTTTATTGACCCTGAAACAGGACAAGCTTATTTGTCTATTCGTAGAAGTGATTTTCAAATTCTTAGTCAAATAATGTAATCGAACATGGTGCCGATTCTCTTGTTACAAATGCCTCTAAACTAGACTAAAAATCACCAAAATTTAGTTTATTCCTGTCATACGACGATTTCCCATTCTGAAATAGACTAAAGTGACACAACTTAACTATTTTTAGTTTGACAGCACTAAGATGGTACCGAGATATTAATTTAGTGAAAATGGCAACTTTGATAATCTGGATTTGACGTATTTCACGTAAAATTTAGATTTTCTAACTAAATCTGACTATTTTTAATCGCGACTAAAAACGTGTGGAATAGAATTGGTTGTCATGAACTTTAAATTCTGACCAACACCACTTCAAAACAGTACTGAATCTCTTTTTTTCTTTTGCTTATATCTCGAAAACGGTGTGTCCAATCGCAAAAATAATGAAAATTTCGACACCCTTTAAAGAACCCTTAAACCCCTAACACTGTACATGTAGGTAATAATTTTTCTTATTTTCCATACAAAAAGTGAAAAATTCCATATAAAACACGTCGAAGTCAAAGTCAAATAATTTATTTCAATTAGGCACAAAAAGGCACTTTTGAACGTCAAAAGTGCCTTTTGTGCCGAGGCTGCCCCTGCGCACCTCCGGCTCTAAAAAGATTCACGTGGTTAGGTATCACGTGTGGAGTCGCGATTGTCAAATTCAATTTAGATGTGTCAAAAATATTTTTAAATTTAGAGAATTTATTTTGCAGAATAGCTGAGAATCTCACTCATAGTCAAAAGTAAAGAATTTAAGTGATAGTTTAATTCTAATTTATTGTCAATTATTTAATTTAATTTAATTTTAATTTTATTTTCAATCATTTAAATAATTTAATTTTAATTTATTTTCAATAATTTATTTACTTTCAGTCATTACTAACATAGTTTTAAGTGAATGTAAAAGGTACTAACAAAATATGGACAAAATTGTCTGAATTAAATGAATTTTATTTTATTTTTAATTCGGTGTACAAGAGAATCGGCACCAATACATGTCATCATCTTAGAAAACTTATTCACTTACTTCTCCAATAGTTATCATACTAAGAACAAGAATTGTCGGATATGCTGTTTCACATAATCGTCTGCACTTTTTGACTATTACAAAATCATTATTTTTAAAATGTATAGAGCAAATTGTACTATATTTTGAAGGAAACCACTTTATTTTACCCGTCGCTTCAATCCATTTTTCTTTACAAACGGGATCACACGGAAAACTGAAACATGAAGTTCAAATTCAAAATACTTACTTTTATTCCAAAGTCTCGATCCCGTGGGAATATCGGGATAAAAAGTCCTATGTGTTATTATCTAACTATCTGTGTACCAAATTTCATCCAAATCCGTTCAGCCGTTTGAGCGTGAAGAAGAGACAAACATACACACACACTCACAAACTTTCGAATTTATAATATTAGTAGGATATTATAGTGTGAAGTCCAAAATGCAATTCTCATAACTTTGTCAAAATCCATTTTCGATAAATCAAATCGATTTAAAAGTAACAAGTAGTACATCACTAGTATCATCATTCGACAGAAAAATTACAAAAGCCTCTGTACCACGAAACTTACACTGTTTCTGTCGTTTACATTGTGTCACTGTTACATTGCGTATACACAAAGCGCTCAATGATGGTCCTTCAAAGCAATGCGAAATGAATAGAATCTAATATCTAATTTATCTTAACTTGTCTTTTTTATCTTAGTAGTGTTACTTGAATATCACAATAAATGATTTAAAAAATTAATAACAGCTATTTGAACAACAAAATTACTTACCGATGGTAGGTATAAAAGTTTTTACAGTTTATAACGGCACAATTTGGCATTGTTATGTCCTCGACGACACAACTCGCCACTGGCGCGAGCGAACATAAACTAAAGTAGTAGCGCGTCAAGTTTGTGCATTGCACAAACTTCGGGCACGCTTGGTCGGTCGACTTGTGGTATCTAGCTTACTCTAAATATGTGGTTGTATTGTTAAATTAATATTATAATATACATGGCGTATGTGTATTGAATGAAAAAGCAGATTAAAAAACTAGCAAATCACTGATTATATTACTTTTATTTCCCTACTGCCCCAGAAGGAGGGGTAATGTTTTTTGAGAGTATGTATATATGTCTATTTCTGTGGCACGCTCTGTAGACTAAGCAGCTTGATGGATTTTAACATATGAGGTGTCGTTAGATGTATCTTAATTGTAGGAGTGATAGGCTTTATTTCTATTATTTGTAGGTATATTGCTTATGCAAATAAAAAAAAATAAGGGGAAGGTTTAAAAAAAAACAACCGTATTGGTAACAAATAAGTCAGTAAATGAGTTAATACAATAGCTGGATTACTAAAATAATATTATTTCAGCTAAGAGGAAAGCAATACACAATTTCAGTTTTCTATTATTTACCTACTAGAATTTTTTTACTAAAAGTTAAGTGCACAAGACTTTTTACTAAAACGTAATGTAGAAAAAGAACGGTTTTATTTATTGAATTCGATAATATTCATTAAAACATTTATCTTTATTATGTGGACTGAGGGACCCCAGTTTAGTCGTTATATATTTTTTTCTCTTTAATGCTTTGTGGTCTGTTATTTAGTAAATATCTTTACAAATTATTTCTCTGTAATCACAAAACCTTAATTTTTAAGATACTTTCTGAGATCTGGCTGATAGTCTGTGAGAACTGAGGGACCACACTTTAAGGTCTGTAGTTTTTAATATATTTATTTACAAATTCCCAGATTCGTTTTACAATTGTTCTAAGACTACTACTAAATCCTAGGATTTTTTTTGCGATTCCCAGTTTGGTCCCTTAGTTCACACGCACATGAATTCCGGGCTTCTGACTACCCGTAACGACTGTCGAAGATCTACCAATAACAGTCGGGACCAACTGTTTAACGTGTTTTCCGAGGCACGGAGGGTCTTGATATGTATTGGATGGTCACCCATCCACGAACCGACCGTGACAAACGTAGCTTAACCTTCGATCGGCCCGAGCGGCTGTTATTATTTAACCACTATTGCATAGAAAACTATGCAGGGTGGATTTTCGAGATGGGGCAATAAGGGCAGATACCTTAACCGTAAGTAGCTACAAGGCCTACAAGTAAACGGTCTTAGGAGACTGTCCTTAACGTTTTGAGAAATATTGATCAGCATTCACAGATTCTTTTAAAGTTAAACAGTCAGTAAAAAATGGGTAATTTTCATAAAAAACTTTTTTTGGTGCCAACCGATTCTTCTTCATTTAAAGATTAATGGTCTTTATTGTAACAGACTATCTATAGTCCGCGCAATCCACGAAGACGCGCCCCACTCCGCTCCGTGCCGTACTGGAGTTCAGCTTACAGTACAGTAATCGCGGAGTGGGGCGCGTCGTTGTGGATTGTACGGACTGTAACCATCATAAAAAAAAACAACCGACTTCCAAAAAAAAAACACTACAAAGTGAAAAATAACTTTAATTTCGGAACTTTCGGAAGTCGGTGTCTTGGGTTTTGTGTTTTCGTTTTTTGCCACCGACTTCCGAAATTATAGTTATTTTTCACTTTGTGGTGTTTTTTTTTGGAAGTCGGTTGTTTTTTTTTTGTAAAAATTTTTATTTTTCACTTTTTAGTTGTGGTACCTACCCCGCACACATTCGAATACCACTACCTGCTACCAGTGACAGGAACTTATCATATCATCTACATACTAAGTGGGAAAAAAAAAAAAAAAAAAACACCATACCTCCTCCTTTTTGGAAGTCGGTTAAAAAGGAGAACCTTAATGCCTCGTCTCAAAAATCCATCCTGTATTTAATTACTTGATAACAAAGATCAAAATAACATACACCTTTGTCCAATGTCGATTTGACATCGACTTAAAACCTTTATATAGGCCTGGGGGCCTACCACCAGCTCAAAAGCAGTATTATTTTAATATTACTTCAGTGGGAGAAAGGAGCTATATGTCCTGTAGAGCTTCATCTCTTTCCCACACTGAAGTAATATTAAAATAATACTGCTTTATGAGCTGGTGGTAGACCCCCTGACCATTTAATGAAATGAAAAAAAAAAACAGTGGCACTCCGGGAGTGCCAACAGAAGTGAAAGCTTGAACAATTTTACTGTGCAGGAAATAGCTTTAATGAGGTAACTGTAACAGTGTCGCGAGTTCAACTGTTTGTTCCCATCTCAAAAATGCCCAACGCGCCTAAAGAAGTTTCCACTTCAAAAAATATACCGTCAGACTGTCAATGTAAATTTTTTATTCGGTCTGGTATGTAAAGAAAATGGCTGAATGTCATTCTGCGGTATTGACATTACAACGTAATAATGCAGGGTCGGTAAAACAGATTCTATCGTGAAATGAACAGACAAAAATAGCCCTTAGGGTGAGGAAAATATTTAGTATGCGAGTGCACCTGGTAGGAGAACTGCGGGAACTGCTCCTCCTGGATGCGCGCGAGGCTGGCGTCGTTCTCGGGCGGCGTGAGCTCCACGGACTCGCCCGTGAACTCCGAGTCGAAGTAGCGCGTGTCAGTCTCCGACTCCACCTGTGGCTTGAAGGGCGGCGGGATCTTCTTGGCCACCAGGTCGGCCCAGTTCACGGACGCGAAGAACGGGTGGTTCATGATCTCGTGCGCGTCGTCCGGCCCCGCGCCCAGGCGGTTGGCCGGCTCCTTGGTGAGCAGGCCGGCCAGCAGCGCGCGGCACGACGCCGACAGCGCGCGCGGGAACCGCACCTGCGAACACACTCTGTAGCTCGCACGCGCGCGCACACACGCACGCGCGCTCGCACACGGGCACTCACCTCCTCGCTGAGGATGAGCGAGAACAGCACGTCGTGGTCGCGGTTGTAGAAGGGCAGGCGGCCGCACGCCATCTCGTACATGACGACGCCGGTGCCCCACCAGTCCACGGCCGGCCCGTAGTCCGTGTCTTCCAGCACCTCGGGCGCCAGGTACTCGGGCGTGCCGCAGAACGTCTTGGTGGTACGGCCGTACGTGATGTTGACCTGCGACAGGCGCGAGTCAGTACTGAGTGCGGGGGGGATGGACACGTGCCCGCTGGCTACCTACCTTGCACAGGCCGAAGTCTGCGATCTTGATGTGGCCGTCCTTGTCCAGCAGCAGGTTTTCGAGCTTGAGGTCACGGTAGATGATGCCCTCGGCGTGCAGGTATCCGAGCGCGGACACGATCTCTGCGCCGTAAAAGCGCGTGCGCTCCTCGCTGAAAGAGCGCTCGCGCGACAAGTGGAAGAATAGCTCGCCGCCGTTGGCGTACTCCATCACGAAGCACACGCGGTCAGCCGTCTGGAACGAGTAGCGCAGCGCCTGCGCAGAACAACACTCAGCCCTCGTACACGGCCGAATTTATTTTGCACTGGATTTTCAATTCTGTTGAGCCAAGCATTGAAAATCCAACAGTGTATCCCTAACTTTCAATTCTCGGCGTTATACAGTGCATTAAAATCACAGACATTTATAAAGAGTAGCAGACCAAACATTAATCCATAGTTATATTTATACACCGTGAAATTTGAATCACAGTTTTGCTAGAACAAACGTTGTTCAGACCATGGTCTACTACCATTCTAAAGCATCAAATATGTTATTAAAACAAACTTAAACTAGACATTCTCAAATAAGTCTTATGTAACTCAAACGTGTTCAAACATTTACCGTAACATCAAATTACTCATCGCGGTAGTTATATGGCATTCAAAAGAGTTACGAGGAGTCCACGTGGACTACTACAAGGATGTCCGGCCAATGCGGGCCTAAATGCCGAAATGCAAATAAATCATTAGCCAATGACATGCAATCGCGCGAAGTATCGTCCCGCCCATTTCTTTTGTTGACAGCCCCCCGCCACCCGGGCGGTAGCCAGTCTACCGAAATCTCTCGAGCGGGCTACACGTATGCATCCGATGTATTTACGTCACAGGCACGTATCGCGCGTTTTTTTGTGAAAATGAGTTCTAAGTGTTGTAACTATTTTAATGTGGAGTGGTGTTGGATATGGTGCATTTTGCGTGCAATTTTGTACCTACATTCTGAACTGTGATGTAAGAAAGTAACTAAGTAGGCGTACCTACTTTACTTACCAATACTAATAATTAAGAATGAAGTGAAACTGAAGTCAAAGTTTTCTTGGTGCACAGCTAACTGTTATTACGTTGTGATTTCAAGTAGGTTCTTAAATTCTTATTAGGTTCGTGTTAAAATGCTTACTTTGATCCATTAACAGTGTTAAAAGTTAATTTGGAAGGAAATTTGAGCAAATTGAAATTGTCATAATTACGTAACTTTAAAACTCACTTTTTTGTTTGTAAAGATATTTCTTTAGTTTTGGTCTTAAATGAAAGGTCTAAACTTAAAAACCATTTTGTCACCTTTAGTTCATGAAAATCGGCCCACAGAACAAAAAGATACGGTCATTTTTATGTATGGAAATTTTATTTAGTTACCTAATAATAATTTGTAAATGTTTGTTTTAATAACGCCTCACTTTTAGTTAACTCATAATTATACTCATAAAATTTTCATACCGCGGGCTTAATATGAAAATACCTTGATACGCGAGCGCCGTAGTGTCTGTGTTGTAGGGAGTAACGATAATCTCGACATTTTAAACTTTGTCTTTTTTGTGTTTTTTCAAAAACCAATTATGTTTTCTTTTTTATTCGATGCTGTAGAATGGTAGTAGACCATGGTCTGAACAACGTTTGTTCTAGCAAAACTGTTATTCAAATTTCACGGTGTATATAAGGACATGATTCTCTATCCTTTTTTTGCTAAGCCACAAGTCGTAAATTGTATCTCGTTCTGTCACCTGTTGACACACTGACTCACACATAGACAAAATTTTACGCGTAGCTTGTCTAGGCCGCGCCGCCATATTGATAAGCAATATCATCTGCATCGCGTTCTATGTTTCAACCGCATTATTTAGTCAGGGACGGATTTGGGAACAAAGACGAAATTTTTTGTAAAATATTTACCATTGAATTATCAAACAGAGCCTCAGTTTACGATTTTTTAAATCTTTTTGGTGACATTTTTCCAGAATACTGCAAAGTGCAGATTGTCAGTGTACACACACATGCTTTTGTAATAAATTATAAAATGAATTATATTACTCTGTATCTGTGTGATGGATAACATGAACATAGGCATAGGTAAGTATACCTACATAAATAAGCTACTTAAAATGTAAAAATGTAAAGATCAATACATCTAGTAGGTATGTAAATATCTACTTAACTCTGTTTCTATACATTTGTGGATTAGGCCACTCTTCCGCTGAGCGACTCAATTGATTGATTGACTTTATTGTTAAGTAATCTACACTTCGTATACCCAAAGAATATCGATTTTCGCGGATTTTCAGTAAGTACCTATAATGGTTGTTTCAATATCGTTAAATAATACCGGCAACCCGCCCTAGTTCGGCTCTGTATTGACTACATTCCCTATGTGTGTGTAATGGCTACGCAATTTTTTGCGAATGTTTGGTCTGCTACTCTTTATACGTCTGTGATTAAAATCCAGTGCGCGATGAAAAATCGCCGTAGGAAAATATCACCCGTGGGCACCTACGAGGGCTTTCTTTTCATTCTTTTTCGTGTTTTTTTTTTTTTAGAGGCATTTGTGACAAGAGAATCGACACCAATGGTGCCGATTCTCTTGTCACAAATGCCTAACTAGACTAAAAATCACCAAAATTTAGTTTAATCCTGTCAAACGACGATTTCCCATTCTGAAATAGACTAAAGTGACACAACTTAACTATATTTTAGTTTGACAGCACTAAGATGGCAACGACATATTAGTTTAGTGAAAATAACATTTTTGCTATTCTGAATTTGACGTTTTTCACCTAAAATTTAGATTTTCTAACTAAATCTGACTATTTTTAATCGCGACTAAAAACGTGTGGAATAAAATTGGTTGTCATGAACTATAAATGCACACCAACACCTCGACTTCAAATGCAAAAACAGTACTGAATATTTTTTTTTTCTTTTGCTTATATCTCGAAAACGGTGTGTCCAATCGCAAAAATAATGAAAATTTCGACCCCCTTTTTAAAACCCTTAAACCCCTAACACTCTACATGTAGGTAATAATTTTTCTTATTTTCCATACAAAAAGTAAAAAATTCCATACAAAACACGACGAGGCTGCCCCCCCTGCGCGCCTCCGGCTCTAAAAAGATCACGTGGTTAGGTATCACGTGTGGAGTCGCGATTGTCAAATTCGATTTAGATGTGTCAAAATTATTTTTAAATTTAGAGAATTTATTTTGCAGAATAGCTTTAAGATTCTCATAGTCAAAAGTAAGGAATTTTAGTGATAGTTTAGTTAGTTTAGTTCGGTGTACAAGAGAATCGGCACCAGTGACTTTTCTTTAGCAACGGAATAGTCCCCAGTGATGTTTATTACTACCCTATTTTACCGTATTTTTGCGTTTCGTTCTCAAAAAAATATATGAAGCAGTGTTTCGAACGAATCTTTCTTCAATAACAAAACGCAAATAGTCTCGTTTTTATGACATAAATTTTGATTTATGGCTGGTGCGCGTAAAAGTTAAATTGTATTGCGTATAATTTATAGCCATTGTTTAAATAGAGTGCTATAATTATTGTACCTACTATGTATTTTGATGGCGTCCTCTAAGTACTGTATAGTTATTGTTTTTACTTCGGGAGTTTATAGGTATGCTACGGTATATTTGCGAAGGTTTGTTGCTACATACGAGTAGGTAACCACAATACATAATAGAACTTACTTTTACAACCACTGGTAGACTCTGTGAAGTTTTGGGCGACAGGTCTTAGCCGACTTCCTCGCATAAATATTGCACCATCTCCTTGCTTATTTTATAATTCTGCAGGAACTTACTTTCCGGGAGATCAAAGGCTCCCCGCCTGCCTCCCGGGTGCCTTGTTATACTCCACTAGGCTATTACAAGGTAACTACGAGGGTTACACACAAGTGTCGAGGCGGCCTTGCACATTTCACAAGCTGCTTTACACCGTTCTGTTAACTTCATAAACTTCATCCTGCTGTTTCAATCTTTGTGATGTTTAGCAATCCGATATAAATTCGCTTGTGCAAAGGGCGCGTGCATCCGTTAAAAGGCGCACCGAAAGAGCCCGGTTTAAGACGAACAATGGTTCATCATATGCCTAGAGAGAGATTCACTAGATTGTAATTTGATATTTTTAATTCATTATTTTTGGTATGTCCCGAGTGTCCTGACCCTGAGACAATTTTCACTGTGCTGTTAGGACGGCTAAGTTCAGCAGCATAAGTTGTCAGATTCGTCAATTTACTGATGTAGATAATACCGCGAGGCTCGTCTTAGTTACCTACTTTCATAGTATCGTGTCTTACGGTGTTTTACTTTGGGGACGAGTTGCAGATAGACTCTATTTTTATTCTGCAGAAAAGAGCCATCAGAGCCATATAAAATCTCCGCAAGCGCGAACTGTTCATGGATATTAACATCATGACGGTACCTTGTCAATATTTTATATGAAAACATCGTGTACACACGACTACACATCAAGCTATATACATTTCCAGTATAAGCTGACCTCGCATTATACGTAAATCCTACACAATGCGAGATCAACATAAACTGGAAATGTTTAGCTTGATGTATAGCCGTGTGTACGTTAGGAAAAAAATACTTTTTGAAGTAAAAACTTCTTAGGCGCGTTGAGCATTTTTGAGATGGGAAAAAGCAATTGAACTCACGACACCTCATTTTTGTAAACGCGATTGTGCTCTTTATTTATATTATTTTACGGATCAATGTTCTATGCAAGTATTTTTACTTAAGGTTTTGGAAGTTTTTTTTTATTGTTCAAGTTTTCACTTCTGTCGGCACTCCCGGAGTGCCACTGTTTTTTAGGGTTCCGTACCTAAAAAGGTAAAAAACGGAACCCTTATAAGATCACTCTCTTGTCCGTCTGTCTGTCCGTGTGTCACCACCGATTTTCTCAGGAACGGGTGGACCTAGCCAGTTGAAATTTATACCAGATACTGAGGTCTATAGTCCCCATAAGGTGTATAAAAATCAAGGTCCTGAGTCAACACGATAAAAAGATATGGGCAAATTTTCAACTTTTTTTATTTTTCGGAATTTTCCCTTTACTTGTGCTGTAAGACCTTGCTTTTAACCAAAATTGACAATTCTAGGTCAACTGGAAGTACTTTATAGGTTTTGGGTCGAAAACCTATATGGTAGTTCCCGTTGAACTAGAATCACGAATTTTGGCAAAAAGCAAGGTAAAGGGAAAATTCCTAAAAATAAAAAAGTTGAAAATTAGGGTAAATTTTGGTACTTAAAATTTTCGTGAAAATCTAAATTTGCCCATATATTTTTAGCAATAAAAATGATACCAATTGTATTATGGCGGTATAATGGGTAGATACGGAACCCTCGGTGCGCGAGTCCGACTCGCTCTTGTCCGGTTTTTTTTTAGTAAAAAGAGGTGAAAGACATAATTATAGTACTTACTAGAAACAGGAACCTAATTATGTTCAACCAGGTTTCTAACTAGCTCAGTAGGCTCATCTTTCATGGGGGGTACTTACTGTTTAAAATGTTACAGTAAAATACCTCCCCACATACTTCAAACTGAATGAGACGAAATTCAAATCTTGTATAAAACGAACACTATGCAGGCAGGTATATTATAAGTTGGGGGATTACATCGTTGATAAAATGCTTGGCTCAATGCTGGTCCTGCTCCACAACCACAACTTATTGATTAACATTTGAAAATACTGTTGGAGCTGCTGAAAATTGTAAGACTATTTTTGGATTGTATAAACTCAATTTCCTTTGTCCTTACATATTATAAAACAAAGTCCCCCGTCGCGTCTGTCTGTCTGAACGCGATAAACTCGAAAACTACCGAACGGATTTTCAAACGGTTTTCACCAATGGACGGAGTGATTCATGCGGAAGGTTTTAGTGTATAATTCATCAAGGTTTTGTGTAAATTGGCTGAAATTCGACGATTATTGTTGAAGAAGTCGGAAAAAATCATGCCGACTGGGAGCTTTACTGGCGTGCGCTGCGTGAATCGAAAAAGATACATCAAATTTATGTACTACGGTATTGTTCATCTTAAAAAGTTCAACAAAAAAGTCCCCGATGGCATATGTCTATCTTTTAAGAATGAACCACAATAACCATTTTTATCTTTCAGAATTTGATAAAAATTTAATTGTTATTTCCGAAGCTTTTTTGACCGGTATAGTATTAATCCTTAATTAAGTATGAGCTTTTTTATTTTATCCTATCTTATATTACCTTTAATTTATTTATTTAAACGGACTGACACTTCGTTTATTATTATTCTAGCGTATGGCACTCGTGGGTTGCAGCTGAAAATCAGCGTCAGTTGGTACACTTTGTGTTGCCATCTGACATTATGCTGAGCTGAGGCCCTTTTGGCATTATAATCATTGTTTTCTGTTTTTATAGTTTTAAGGTGTATTTTTCTGTTTTAATGCCAATAAACGCAATTTTCTTTCTTTCTTTATCCATGTTATTAAAATTGGGCATTTAATTAAAATTAAAATATGGCTTGACATCATATCATTTAAATTAAAAGTTTAAAAGATATCACAGTTTCAAAATTAGACGGAGTAACGCCGCCGGCGCACAAAGCGTAATTTTCATAATCTAGCGGGCCATAATCTAATTTAACAACTTATTCCCAGAAGATAACTAGTTGTACATTTTTTAAGTAGTTGAACCACACTTCCTAGAAACAAAATTTATTTTACAAAGGATCACACCAAACAATAGCAAAAAGGGTCGGAACTACCTGTTACCTGCTCGTTCGCGATCGGGTTTACCGAGGGACCGCGCCATTCGTCTGAGTTCACTCGATGAATACGCTCGTGTTTCAGTTGCTAGTAGTTGTTGTGTGTTGTTATTGTATTTTTGTGGGTTTTGAGGTAAGTTACAAGTGATTTTTACTTTTAATTGTTATTTAATTTAACTACAAGCACCAATTGAATATAACATGTTTACTTTTTACTATAATAATATTCTCAATCACTTTGTACTTGAGTTTTAGTATATTATATCGCATTATACAGTTCTTTGATTGTATTTTTCTGAAAGTATAACTCGTTAGCTCTATTACATATGTCAGTTTGTTTGCGAATGATTGCGACACTCATAGAAGTTTTTCTTACTTTTAGGATGACTTCGCAAATTTCACATCGAAAATGTTTTGATGTTTGGTTTGCTAACGCAAAACAAAACAGAACTGATGCTTTGCTACATCTTATATTGCAAGAGCTGGGTGATCCTTGCTTTTCGGAAGACATTTTGAAGAGTTTGAAAGTCACAATTCGAAGTGTTTGCCAAAAAATAGAACAAAAATGGTCGAAATCGGGAAGACATCGGGAACGATTTTTGAAGACAAATTCCTCGTGGTTGGAAGAAAGTATATCACTGCCCGATATAGTGACAAACACTGACGTCGACTTTTCACTTCCTACAACAAGTAATCGGGCTGGAAGACCAAAAAAAGATTTTGCTAGCAGCAGCAATAGAACAAAAAGGCGGCGCATCCAACAAATGCTCGATACATCAAGTCGGGAAGAAATATCGATGGCATCTGAAACCCAACTACGAAAGGAAGGAAAAAGGGATTCAGCAGCTATTGTTAAAGAGCTATGTCTCTTTTCACCTAGAAGAGGTACTTCTATAAAAAAAGCACGAAAATCCATTGAAAGCCGCAACAAGGGTGGACTGTCAGTAGATCAAGCTCTTGCATTAATGGTTGATGCGAATCTAACGACTCATCAATATAGTGTGATACGCCAGCAAGCGAAGAACGTTAATAGTAATCTGTACCCACCGTATTATAAAGTGAAAGAGGCGAAACAGCTATGCTACCCTGACGACATAAATGTAACCGAAACGCACGCTGAAATTAAACTGCAGTCTGTAATAGATCATACAGTAAAAAGATTGTGCAAAGCTCAAGAAGAGGTCCTAAGTACAGTAACTGATTTAAAAACTTTGAGTTTAATTGTGAAATGGGGTTGTGATGGAGCAGAGCAAACTCGGTATAAACAGAAATTTTCAGAAGAACAATGTAGTGATGAAAGCTTATTTAGCATATCAATGGTGCCTATTCAAATGTACTCGGAAAATGACCAAAGCATTAAACAAATCGTTTGGCAAAATGTTTCCCCATCTTCTACAAAATATTGTCGGCCCATCAAATTTGTATTTGCCAAGGAAACAGTAGATCTTATCAAAAGTGAAGTTGATAAAATAAAAGAGCAAGCAAGATTACTGGCACCCACTAAAATCATAGTAAATGACACAGAAGTCTTAGTGAAGCCAACAATGATTTTGTGCATGATCGATGGCAAAATTTGTAATGCCATAACTGCATGTACATCCACGCAGAGTTGTTATTTGTGTGGCGCTAAGCCCAGTGAAATGAACGATGAAAGGCTTATCGTGGAAAAAGCGGTAAATAGCAACTTTATTTCTTTGGGCCTTTCACCTCTGCACGCTTTGATAATATTTTTTGAATGCATATTACATATATCTTATCGTTTAGATATAAAATCTTGGCAGGCTCGAGGGGTTCAGAATAAAGCCAAAGTAGCAGAAAAGAAGAAGCTTGTACAGGAGAAGTTCAGAAGTGAACTAGGTTTATTGGTGGATATGCCTAAACAGCAAACAGGAAATACCAATGACGGAAATACGGCCCGCAAGTTTTTCCGGAACTCTGAAAAGTCCGCCGAAATTACGGGAGTTTCTGTTGAGCTGATTAAACGCTTCCACATAATTTTAGAGTGTATCAACAGTGGATTTCCAGTCAACATGGAAAACTTTGAAGAATATACAAAAGTAACGAGAAAATTATATTTTAAAGAATATCCATGGTACTCGATGCCTGCAAGTGTACACAAAATACTTTTTCATGGAAAAGACATTATAGCTTCTTGTATCCTTCCAATTGGTCAGCTTTCCGAAGAAGCACAGGAAGCTAGAAATAAGGACAACAGAAAATTCAGAGAATTATTCACAAGAAAGACGTCTAGAGTGGACACAAACACAGATTTAATTCATCGACTGTTGATAACGTCAGACCCGTATATAGCAAGCTTACGTGCTCCTCCAAAAACTAAGCGTGGCAAAATAACTCCTGAAGTGAGCCAGCTTTTACAAATAAGACCACCAGAAATTGAAATTAATAATATCCAGTCTGAAGAAAGTGATGTCGATCATTATGATAGCGATTCTGATTGAGGCTTTGTATATTATGTCTATGTTATATATTTTTTTGCATAATAAAGACTATGTATTTTTCTTTTAGTTTGTGTTTTCTGCTTATTTGTTTTTATACCTGTATAATTGAAATATTATTGTAAGATTTTGAATGTGAATATTGTTATATGTACCTACTTTATGTTGAAATATATGTCTTAAACCTTGATAGTGTCTTTAATTTACTATTATCGTATTTTAGTGTATATTTTATTCATATTGCTAGGCCTAAATAAAATTGGCCAGCTAGATTGTGAAAATTACGCACTGTGCGGCGCAGCGGTAGCAGCGCAGCGGTTCTTCGGTTATTAGGTATGAAATCTCGGTAGTACGTTCCCGTGGGATATTTTCCGACATCCACGCGGGCGAAGCCGCAGGCAAAAGCTAGTATTATATAATTGCATAGCACAGGTGTGAGTACTATTACTATAGAGCTACTATTTACCGGGTAATGTCTTTAATTGATTTGAATGTGCCCTGGCGGCTGAGAGGATGTCATGTTCACTCAGATGCCTCGCTGATGGTGGCGCGTGTGGTGGATCATTTGGCTCCCTTCAAAAATGGTCGAGCTGAATGGTGCTGATCCATGGGTCGTGTTCGTGAACGGGCGCCGTCAAATGGGACTTGTCATCTCTTAGCTGCCATGGCTTATTTTTAGGGTTCCCTACGTTCGAATGAAAATTCGGAACCCTTATAAGATCACTCGTGTGTCTGGCTGGCTGTCCGTCTGTCACGGCCAACTTGCTCCGAATCTACTGTACCAATTTAGTTCAAATTTGGTACACATATATGAATTTGTGATTGGGTCACAAATTGCGTGTAACAAAAATAAATTAATTTTGACTATGGGGGTCACTTTTCGGGAGCAAATTCAAAAATTTAATAAAAAACGTGTGCGGTCAGGGGCCCCGTCAGAACGAAGTTCCTTCTCACGCATGATTTAAAACACAATTGAACATTTTCGCAGCCTCCATCTCAATTAAAAAAAATATTTACATTTTGACCAAATTCACACTCTCTCTCTCTCTCATGCAGTGTACACGGGCCGATGTGTAATTTTTTTTTGTGTGTAATCACTTTACTCTTTTGTGTTGCTTTTTTTATTTCTGTTGGCGTTCTCTCTCTCTTTCTTTCTCTTCGAATTATAAGAAAACAGTCGCAAGTATTAACGCTTTTTCGCGAGACGATTTCTGTCAGTCCGCAAGCCACGATAAAGAACCTCGTACAAAAAAAAAGTTTTGCAAATTGTACCTACCGTGTGGCATCCTAACTTATTATAATATATTATAAATGCAAAAGTGAGTTTGTTTTTTTTTACGCTTTCACGCTAAAACGGTAGAACAGATTTGTATTTGGCGCATGGATAGACCCGTGACCTGGGTTTGGATATAGGATACTTTTTATCCCATTTCCTACGGGATCGAGACTTTCTTGGTCTTGAATAAAGAATTGATTTTATTTAAGACCAAGATATACTTATTTCAAATTAATAATAAGTTTACATAGAATGGTAATAGTTTATTTACTTTTAAAGATATTTAAGAAAATAGATGAAAATCGACTATTTTATATACACTTCATTCAGAAACTATTGAGCCCAAAATTTTGAAAATGTACAGAAATAATTCTATATTTATAGATTACAGGCAAACCTATAAGAAGTTTATGGTCTTAAAATAACATGGTAAAGCTCCCAATATTGTGCGTACAAACTTTCATTTGCAGTTAGAATGTATGGGAGAGCATGTTTTTCAACTACAATGTTAAGTTTGTCCTTGGGATAAATTCATGCCAACCAAACCCTTCATTATACGGTCTTGGGTTTTTTTAACCGACTTCCAAAAAGGAGGAGGTTATATGTTCGTAGCGTATGTTTATTTTTTATTTTTATGTACCTATATCCGCCGATTTCTCCGTCATTTGTGGACCATTTTTGAAAATTATTTTCTTGTTTGAAAGGGTATCTGGGTGCTCTGAAATTGGTCTCATATAAATTTTATTAACTTTGCTTGGGTGGTTTTTGAGTTAGCTACAACGTATTTTATTCTCATTTAGTAATGTAGATGATATGATAAGTTCCTGTCACTGGTAGCAGGTAGTGGTATTCGAATGTGTGTGGGGTAGGTACCACAACAAAAAAGTGAAAAATAAAAACTTTTTACAAAAAAAAAAAACAACCGACTTCCAAAAACAACACTACAAAGTGAAAAATAACTTTAATTTCGGAAGTCGGTGGCAAAAAACTAAAATGCAAAACCAAAGACACCGACTTCCGAAATTGTTGTAATTGTTGTTGTTGTGAATTGTTGTTGTTATTGTTGTCGTTGTTGTTGTTTATTTTTTTTTGGTAACATCTTTCCGCTCGCTTTCCTAAAATCTGTGATTTCGTAAAAAGGGACGGAAGTGTGTAACAGGAAGCCGGGGAAAAGCGCGCGCTATTTGATTTGAGCGGTGAGCGCGCGCGGTGCTAGAGTTGGACGTCAGATGGTACCAACAACGGAGAATTCGTCAATATACACATTAACACGGGGAATATTATACCTTCCTGGCTCGTTATGAGTTCGCCTAACTAGTTATACCATTCAATAAGCAAATAAAACTGACCTAATCTCGCAGTGATGTGATGTTTTTATTTAGATAATTTTCACTCGCATAACCTTAAAACTTTATCACAATATATCGAATTCACACACTCATTTACCAAAAAAACACTTGATTACGATAACGCAATATGTGTAGGCCACACACAAACACGATAACTCAACTCATTCCACTTGAAACAATAACTAAACCATAAAAACTTTTTTTAGACAACGAAAAATTATTCGCTGCCGACGCGCTCTAGCCGGTCGTAAATACTGGTAAAAAATGGCGGAGTGGTACCGTTGGCCGTCAGATGAACGAAATGGACGATGACGATAAAATAAAATAAAGATTTATTGAACAAAAATGGTTGAACGATCAAACATAAACCACACCATGCGCAATTGCGTATACAATATTAGCGTTATACAATTATATGTATAACCTTTAGTGTTATCGATATCATCTGCAGTCTTTGTATGAACTCTGGTATCCAAAGAAAGATTTAACTTCATTAATTTAAATCATCAACTTTATTTAACGATAGACGACGATGGACGAAAAATACCTTCAAATTATACCTGCATCTTTTTTTTCAGGATATTATGTTAATGTTGCTTATTACCAAGGTGAGATGTCAGATGTTACACATCATAATGAGACTACTGTAAGGCCGCTCGTTTTTTGTTTCTACATATTTTATTTGCAGTGGGTACTGATGTATGGACAACTAGCTTCATATTTCTGACCGACCGCTCCTTGACAATTCAACAGTGCCTGTAAATGGTTTAATTTAAGGGTCCGTGCACGAAAAAACATTCTTTTGTCAATTACTTGACTAATTGTGAGAAAGGTTGAAATATTTGAAGTCTGTCTGACTATAAAAGTAGTTTTCGTGGTTTGCTTTGTTGGTTGCTAGGCAACGTAAAAGGGTCGAAGTTGGAAATATATAGATATTACATTGGTTCGTTTTTAATTAATTATATTTTTTACAACTTTGAATAAAAGAGCCATTTTCAATAGGGTTCGTCCTAAGGCTGAAAGGAAACTATAAAATAAAATTGACTCAATGAATTGATTTTCTCGCAAGCTACAATGTTTTCGGGTTTCAAACATTGATTGACGGATGCCGATTGATATTTTTTTTATCGTTACTGCTGCATTCAATAAATTTTTGAAAAGTACTGTATAAATCTCCATTAAATTATCTATACAATGGTGCCGATTCTCTTGTACACCGAACTAAACTATCACTAAAATTACTTACTTTTGATTATGACAATCTCAAAGCTATTCTGCAAAATAAATTCTCTAAATTTAGAAATAATTTTGACACATCTAAATCGAATTTGACAAACGCAACTCCACCCACACGTGAATTTATTAGAGCCGGAGGTGCGCAGGGGGGGGGCATCCTCGACGTGTTTTATATGGAATTTTTCACTTTTTGTATGGAAAATAAGAAAAAATATTACCTACGTGTTGAGTGTTAAGGGATTTATAAAGAGGGTCCAAATTTTCATTATTTTTGCGATTGGACACACCGTTTTCGAGACACAAGCAAAAGAAAAAAAAAATACGGTACTGTTTTTGCACTTGAAGTCGAGGTGTGTTGGTGTGAATAGTTCATGACAACCAATTTTATTCCACACGTTTTTAGTCGCGATTAGAAATAGTCAGATTTAGTTAGAAAATCTAAATTTTAGGTGAAAAACGTCAAATTCAGAATAGCAAAATTGCCATTTTCACTAAACTAATATCTCAGTACCATCTTAGTGCTGTCAAACTAAAATCTTTATCTTTATTGCAATCCATAATGTACGCATACAGGTGGTAGGGAAAAATAAATTGAAGCAATTATGGACCCTGTCGGGCACAGCAATATAGTTAAGTTGTGTCAGTTTAGTCTATTTCAGAATGGGAAATCGTCGTTTGACAGGATTAAACTAAATTTTGGTGATTTTTAGTTTAGAGGCATTTGTCACAAGATAATCGGCACCAATGGTATATAAATTAAGTAGGTTCGGTGTACTAGCAGGAGTGTAACAATAAAAACAGTTGCAGAGAGGAGACAAAACAAATTTTTCGATCGCAGAGCGCTCTCTAATGCTTCGCATTATGAGTCGTGCAATTTGATTTTATATCAAGGATAGCTGAATACTAATGTCTGATTTTTAAATTTCTTGCTAATTAATAGAAAAAAATACATTAGTGACTCGGTAAAAAAAAAAAGATTTTTTCTAACATTTAGTTTCTGCTATATTTTGTATGGAAGTTAAAAAAGTGGTTAAGCCACATGCAAGTAGACCATTAATGATGTTGATGATATTTTTTTATCTTTATCTTTATTGCAATCCATAATGTACAGATACAGGTGGTAGGGAAAAATAAATTGAAACAATTATGGACCCTGTCGGGCACAGCAAAATTTTAAATAAGTAGGAGAGAGGAAGCTTATTACTAAATATTTAAATTATGTCCTATCCGTCTTTTATATATATATTTTTTTGCAGTATTATTTATTATATTTATTTATGTATTACTCATTAATTTATTCTCTGAATATAATATGTGTAGGTCAATCTATTTATAAATTTTTGTATTAGATTAGGTATATATTATTAATGATTATTTAATTATTAGCTTGAATATTTTATATTGTTATTAGTGCACTTGATATAGTTATATATTTAAATAAATAATTATAATCTTCATTTATTTTAAACTCACTTATTATTTTGATTATCTGGTAATCAATTATATCTTTTTGTCATTGAAATTATCCGTTAGATATTCGTCTATTGTGTAATAACTTTTATTAATTAGGAATTGTTTTAATTTATTTAAAAATATATTGGTTTTGTTTTCTTGTTTTATGATTTCCGGTAATTTATTGTATATTTTTATTGACATCGCATATGGACTAGAAGAGTGCAGTTTAAGGCGGGAGGTAGGCAAATTTAATCTGTTTTTATGGCGCAAAGAATATTTTGTTTGTATGTCTTTCCGTGTGTTGTAAGATTCTGGGTATTTGCGTACTAATTTGCATAATTCCAAAATATAAATACCAATTAAGGTGGGAATTTTGTGTTTCTGGAAGTAAGGTTTACAATTATCTGTTTGTTCTAAGTTTATAATTATTTGTATCAGTTTTTCATTTAGGGTGAATAGGGAGGGAGCGTCTGTGCTATTTCCCCAAAGTATGATGCCATAGCTGAACCAAGCATGGGCATACGCGTAGTATGTGACTATTGCGGTTTGTAAGTTGGTAGTTTTTTTAATTTCGCGTAAGGCGTATGAAAATTCTGAAATTTTTTAAATAACCTTCTGTATGTGTGCCTTCCAGTTTATATGTGTGTCTATCGTCAAACCTAGGAGAGTGAAATCATTAACTGTTTCTAAGTTATGTTGATTAAATGTGAAGTTTATATTTATTCGGTTTTCTGTCGAGCATGAAAAGTTATTAATTTAGTTTTGGTGAAGTTAATTTCGAGATTATGCTCATTCATCCAATGCATTGTTTTATTGAGAATAGTAGAAAGTTTTTCATTTAAATTAGCGTTTGTTTGGCATGAGGTGAGGAGTGAAATATCATCCGCGAATAGTACACATGGCCCATCTATGGTTTTGGGTAGTTCATTTATATAAATGAGGAATAGGAGGCCGCCTATAACACTTCCCTGGGGGATTGAAGCATGTATTTGTCTGGCATCGGATCTTGTATTTCTTTTGTTTTTTTGTTGTAGTGTTCAATCTCAACCAGTTGCTCTCTACCCTTCAGATATGATGCGAACCAGTCATGGGCTTTCCCGCGTATTCCTATTCCATGCAGCTTATTTAATAATATTTTAAATTGCACTTTGTCGTAGGCCTTAGTCATGTCAAGTAATATTCCAATTTCGTATTGTTTGTACTTGTAAACCGCTAGCGTTGTAGATCTATTTTTGCGAAATCCGTTTTGGCAATCATCAAATAATTAATTGATTCAGGCGTGACCTTGCGGAAATCCATTATAAAATACAATAGACGTGGATATATTTAGTAACTTGTTCCGCTTAGCTATTTCTAAAGAGCCATAAAAAAACTCCTGAAAGAAATCGACACGTGTTTCACCTCTCAACGAGGCATCCTCAGGATGACGATGGACTTGTTGCGAACTCGAACAAAACGAATACAGGCGTCCCAAAATTATGGGACATGAAGGGAAAGTACCTTAAATATCGCAGATAGGGTATTTTGCTGAAAGAAGACTTTATGTTATTTTTAAAAGTTAGTAATTCTGCATTCAAAGATTTTCTAAAAATTACTTGCCTCGTCTGGGAATCGAACCGACTTAAATGTAAAAAAAAAACACCACTACTTTTATGATGCCAATCGAAAGAATGGCCAAAAAATAATAACTCTTCTTAAGTAACATAGTATTTTAAAAGAAAGGAACAACGTAAAATGTTTGAGTCAAATTTCAAGAAAGTTATTGATTGCCGACGACGACGTTCGAAAAGTAGTGAATGTTTTCCTACTTGGATTGGTACGAATGGACCGATTAGATGGCCGGCCAGATCCCCGGACCTTACACCATTAGATTTCTTCTTTTGGGGATACGTGAAAGATATGCTATACAAAAAAAGCGATACGAGAACGTGAGCGAGTTACAAACAGAATTGTGCCATATCATATCGAGTATTCACCATAAAATGATAAGAAAATCAACAGGCAGCCGACTCATTAAAAGATTGGCGATTTGCGTAAGACAAGAGGGATCACATTTTGAGCATTTAATTAATTAATTTACAAAAAAATACCCACTTAATTGACTACGGCAGTTTCATGTATGTTTTTAATTTGATTAAAATAATTAATTTCACGTTGTTCCTTTCTTTTTAACCGACTTCCAAAAAGGAGGAGGTTACTATGTTCGACGCGTATGTTTGTTTTTTTTTTTTTTTTTATGTAACCAACCACCGATTTCTCCGTCATTTGTGGACCGATTTTGAAAATTATTTTTTGTTTGAAAGGGTAGGCTCCCAAATTGGTCCCATATAAATTTTATTAACATTGCTTGGGTAGTTTTTGAGTTCGCTACAAAATACGTATTTTTTTTCCCACTTAGCATGTAGATGATATGATAAGTTCTTGACACTGGTAGCAGGTAGTGGTATTCGAATGTGTGTGTGTGGGTAGGTACCACAACTAAAAAGTGAAAAATAAAAACTTTTTACAAAAAAAAAACAACCGACTTCCAAAAAAAACACTACAAAGTGAAAAATAACTTTAATTTCGGAAGTCGGTGGCAAAAAACGAAAACACAAAACCCAAGACACCGACTTCCGAAATTAAAGTTATTTTTCACTTTGTAGTGTTTTTTTTGGAAGTCGGTTGTTTTTTTTTTGTAAAAAGTTTTTAAAATACTATGTTACTTAAGAAGAGTTATTATTTTTTGGCCATTCTTTCGATTGGCATCATAAAAGTAGGGGTGTTTTTTTTTACATTTAAGTCGGTTCGATTCCCAGACGAGGCAAGTAATTTTTAGAAAATCTTTGAATGCAGAATTACTAACTTTTAAAAATAACATAAAGTCTTCTTTCAGCAAAATACCCTATCTACGATATTTAAGGTACTTTCCCTTCATGTCCCATAATTTTGGGACGCCCTGTATACGCGTTCGCACATTGCTTTTTCAAACACTTTAGATGCTGTGGGTAGAAGGGAAATTGGTCTATAATTATTCGGGTCTGCTTTATCATTTTTTTTATGAAGAGGTTTTATTAGAGCTTTTTTTAGTTGATTGGGGAATATGCTTTCTTCGAACGATTGATTAATTAGTTTATAAAATGGTAAGGTAAGTTCGTCAGCACATTGCCTGAAAAGGGTTGGTGGGAGTTCGTCAATGCCGTGACTTTTTTGTTTTTTAGGTTTTTTAAGATCTTGTTCACTTCGTAACCATCGACTGGGCTAAGATACATGGTATTTTCAGTGGGGTTAATTACTGATGTTTCTCGCGGTTTGGACCCGGGTGTTTGGGTGGTATTTTCCCCAATGGATGCGAAGAAGTTATTGAATACGTTAGCTACTTGTTGAGGTTCACTTACCAGGTTCGTAGTTTGTAATGTTATATTTTGTTTATCGTTTTTGCTTTTCTTGTTTGTTCGTTCTTAACTATATTCCACATGGTTTTAACTTTATTTGTTGATTTATTCATTTTATTTATGTAATGTAATTTTTTTGCCGTTGTTACTGAATTTTTTAGAATTTTTTCATAATTTTTATAGTATTTTGTCAGTATTGAATTTTTTGTTTTTAGGGATATAATTTTTAATAGTCTTTTATTTTTACAGGATTGTTTTATACCGATGGTAAGCCAATAATTATTATGTTTTGTATTTAATTTAATTCTATGTTTAGGGATACATTCTTCTAAGATATCTGTCAGTGTGTCATGGAATGACTGATAGTTCTCATCTAGATTTTTCTCCGGCAGTATGATATTATTCCAGTTTAGTGTATTAAGCTTAGATTTGAATTTTTGTATGTTACTTTTATTAAATAGTCTTTTATTCGTAAACCAAATGGATTGTTCACTTTGTTGTTTTAGTACCATATGTATGAATGTGACACTGGTCTGAAAAACCTAATTCTTCTACGGTTGTATACATATTATTGTCGCTAAAGTTTGTGAATAACAAATCTAAAGATGTTGACGTGGTTTGTGAGATTCGCGTAGGTTCCTTTATATGTTGTATAAATTTATACTCTAACATAACATTGATCAATTGGTTTGTTTTTACGCTATTTTCTAAAATATTAATGTTAAAATCTCCTCCTATTATGACGTTAGTTTTTTTATATTTGTTATTTATACAATGCATTACTTGTTTTAATTGACTAAAAAAAGTTTCTTCCTCTCTTTTATTCCAGTACAAGGTAATTATTAATAGATTTTGCTTTGGAAGCTTACATGCACATATTTCTATACAATATTCAATAGTCATATCTCTAATGTCACAACATTCTATACATTCTATATGATCTTCTATTATAATGCAGACACCGCCACCGCTTCGGGAGCGACGACAATATGATGCTGCAGCTTTATATCCGTTAATTTGCAGATTTTCCAATTTATCTTTGTTTAACCAGGTCTCGCACATGCATATTGCTTTGTAGGTGGGTTTATCGTTGATGAAAGCCTTCTAGGTGTTGCTTATTATAAATGTTTTGAACCATAATTTTAAATTGTTGGTCTGAGGTTTCGAAATGTACGATTTTCGTTATCTTTATTTATGTAGTATTGAGTTTGGTTCTGTTTTGTTTCGTTATGTACATGTTTATTGTTATTAAATGTGTTGATTTGCTCCTTCTGTACCTCTGTTTTTTTACCTTCTATGAACAATTGATCGTTTCGTATTATTGCATACATCCCCTTTTTCCTAGCTTTTAGCATTTCTTCACGCATTTCCGTTCTTTCTAATCTTGCATTTTCATCTAAGAATTCGGACAGGAACAGTCTTGTTCCTTGAAGACAGTGTCTATTTTCTATCATGTATTTTGCCATTCTTTTGCTAATGAGTTCAATTACTATAGGCCGGTTTGTATTGTGGTTTCTGCCCAGTCTATATGTTTCTTCAATATACCCCGTAAGATCGATATTTAGTTTTTCATAACAAAGGTCAATTAATCTGCATTGCTGATCATAATCTGGCTCCTTATAATATTCAGGGAAACCGTATAATACGATTTTCTTGCAGTTGTTCTCAGTGCATATCAAGTGTGTTGTTGGTTTTAGTGTTATCGAGTCTTTAATCTCTTTCTTCAGTTTCTCATTTTCTATAGTTAAGTTTTCTATTTTCTTGTTTATCGTTTCTATATCTTCTCGTCTTTGCTCGTTTTCCTTTAAAAGCCCGTCAGTTTTTCTTTCAATATCTTCTCTAACTTTGGTAATCGCCTTGTTAATTTCAATTTGAATCGTGTTTTGAATCTCCGCTATTATAGATTTGTTGTTTTCTCGTAAACGAATAATTATCATTGCACTTATATTCTTTAATGTTAAATCCCCTTGGATTATTGTATTTAAGGCTGTTTCTTTATCTTCTGAGTACTGCGTATCGCCGAATAAACTCAATTCTTGCGAGAAAGATGTGTCGAGGTTGGAATTGGTTGCTCTTTTTCTATGAGTGACATTATTTTATTCGGAAGGTGAATCTATTAGTTGTATTTCGTTATTTGTAGGTGTGCGTATAGGGGTGTTTATATTCCCAATTTTTGGTTTTTTACAATTGCAAGCTTGACAATTCCAGGATTTATTTTGCGCTAGTGTCATAGTTTTGTTAAAGCATGAGACTGTAATATTTGCACATTGTAAATCGTATTGTTTGTTACATTTTTTACACGTCAGTTTTTCTTTATTTGGTAATTGTTGCAAACATCCTGCGCACAGTGCCTCCATCTAGCAATTTTAAAGTAACTTTTGCTAGTAGCGCCCTCTATTGTCCTATAGCGTAACTAGCTTGAAAGTCGAATCCTATCGTCAGCTAATGTTCGGTTACCTTTGGTTTATTGATTTTGTTAGTGTCTATGCGCGTCGAACACAGATGGAGTTATTATGAGTTCGGATAGAATGATATTGCACTTTTTGGATAAATCTTTGGGTGAGGATCATAAGCAATGAATAATTGTGTCACTGGATGATAATGTATGATCGTACCTTTTATGATTTAGTGTGTCTTTGTAGTTGTCCTTGTCACCAAACTATAGTGTAGTATGTTTGATCCAGTTGTTTTTATATATCACAAATTCAAAATGTTTGAGCGTTACACTGCACAATACTTGTTTATTTGAAGTAATCTTGATGGAAACTTATGAACTTTATCTTTAATCACTAAAAGTCTTCACATACTACAGTTATATTTCGTTTACTTCACTGAATATTAGCGTTATCTATTTTTAAGAGAATTAAATAAACGCAGCTGATGTTTACTTTGCACCGTGGCGCCCTCTCTCTATTCATAATTAATTTTCAAAACAGTTTCTTCTAACAAAATGATCAAACGTCAGACTCGCTTAATTTTTCAAAAGTGGTTAAGCCACATGCAAGTAGACCATTAATGATGTTGATGATATTTTTTTAATTTTCAAAACAGTTTCTTCTAACAAAATGATCAAACGTCAGACTAGCTTAATTTTTCCGAAAACTTGTTGCGAATATTATCTAGTGATTTTCTATGAATACTTAATTTATTTGAAAAATCTCTTTCGAAAAGTCGAGTTCAACAACTCGACTTTTCGAAAGCAAATATTTTGGTATTCTTTTTCCCTATCTCACAACAAATGATCAAAATCAGTCAATTTCGTACACGGCCCCTTAGAGGCTGACCACAGCTAAAGCGCGGTCACCGTCGGATTGCATACAAAAGAAAGAGAAGCGCAATGACACAACGCTGGTAATTGATTGCAAAATATGAAGCAATTATCTATTTACTACAAAAAAAAACCGGCCAAGTGTGTGTCGGACTACGAACAATGAAGGGTTCCGTAGTTGGGATGAATTTATCTCAAATACAACTTAACATTGTAGTTGAAATACATACATACATACATTCCAACTGCAAATGTAAGTTTGTACGCACAATATTTAGATTTACCATGTTATTTTAAACCCATAGACTTCTTATAGGTTTTCCAGTAGGGCTAACATGACAAGCGTGAAAACGCTCTTTTTCTCGTTTTATCGTAATTTTTCTACGATTCTGACGTCATTCTAATCCCTAACATGACCGTAAACGACGAGTAAACTCGAAAAAGGCACTTTGACACTTCTTTATCGCGCGACGAGAGACCGGTGTTGCAAATTATTAAAAACAAATTATTTTTATGATAGCAACATCGGCTTGAAGTTCTGTTTCATTCATTCAATTTTATGCATGGAATTATGTATTTTATTGAATAAACGTCTCTCTCTCTTAATTATTCTCTCTTTTAATTATTTATGATTAGTTTTTTGTGTAATAGACTTTTTGATTAAAATTAAATGAAAGTTTGATATTACCATACAGCCATAATCCCTAGATAGCCGATTTCCGGCCACCGTAGGCGCGGACTTGCGGACGGTGAGCAATGGGTAGCTCGCCGTCCGACAAGGACCAGGCCCGGGTCGACGGAGCGTTGTGTTCCACGCGCACCTCAAAGAGATGTCAGCAGAATTGACGGGGTCCGCTAGGGCCACGGAGTATAGAAAGAAGCGGAGATGCCGCAAGCCAAAATCTCCTAAGAATGAAGCGTCGCCTAAATGCGGGTGTTCGGGGGACGAGGTACGGCGATGGCCACACCCCACGATGGAAACCGCGCCCATTTTTTTAAATCCATCTAGCGGTGAAAGGAATTATTACAGTGAACATGAACTAACAAATTTTCATTTTAGGTCTTCTACTGGCCACTATGGCGTAACAAAGCATGACACTTTGTTCCAGAACGTTCTATTTGCGTTAGTATGGTGGGAACACATTATCTATACCCAACTGGGCGAAGCCCAAAAGATGGGTGACATGAGTTAACATTTTTATAGTCATTTAGTATACAGGGTGGCAGGGACATCGACGCGAAAATTATTGTCATGGATTCAGTACATGATTCTGAACTCCCCTACGTAAAAATTTCTCGTCAGTTATTTTTAAAAATATCTGCTGTTCCATACATTTTGACCGCGGAGGTTTTGCACTTTTCTATGAAACAGCAGATTTAAAAAAAAATAAACGACGAAAAATTTCAACGCAGGGCGTTTTAGAATCATGTACCTACTGAATCCATGGTAACAGTATTCGCGTCGACGTCCCTGCCACCCTGTAGGTAGTAACATAAAAAAATAAAATCATCAATATTTATTGGACATTGCTTATTATTGGCCATTAAACAACACAGTTTTATTTAAATGCTGCCTTTTAGACAAAACAATGTGTTCGAGCTTACTGTAATAATTAAGTCTCGTATTACAATAGTTGTGGCTCATAGCTTTGGTTAACAACGTGACATGGTTGAAAATTAGATAACAAATTCGATAAAATAGGGTCTTGCTAGCATGATGCACACATTTTTATTTAACAGTTAGGACCGGAAACTTACCGACAGATGGCGCATTTTCTCAAATTCTTCTTATTTCATGTATCAAGGAACGTATTTATCTATGAATTAACTTATAGCGAGCAAAATAAAACTTAAGCAAGTAATTTGAGTCGCAAAATATGCATTGATAATGATGAAAATACGAAATCGGTAAAAATTGGTTAGAATGCATCTCCTCGACAACAGATGTCTCTAGCTACAATCTGACGATCAAACGAGAAAATGTGTTTTAAAATGAAAATATACATTTTAGGGACTTACACATGAAATGTTATGCAATCAATATGTTTCAGTTTTGATCCTGAATAATTTTTGCATCCAACAACAGCGCACTTCATTATTAAAACAATTTAACTATTAAAAAACGATTAGAATACAACGCACCCGAACGCGATGAAGATTCACTCGCAACTAAGGTTTGCGGCCCCGCCCACTATGACGTCAGGACCTAATTGAAGGCGCAAGGCCTACTTGCCTTGCGGCATCTCCGCTTCTTTCTATACTCCGTGGCTAGGGCCAATGCCTGCCGGGGGTTCGAAGAAAACCGATAGGGAAATCGTGGCCCCCGGCAACAGGGCAACCGAAGGAACACGGGTGGGTTTTAGTCAGTAAGAGTCTGACACGCCCTCCCGCTCCGCCCAGAGCGGGAGAAGTTATTTGATAATATCCAACCCAAAAAAAAAGGTATCACGTGTGGAGTCGCGATTGTCAAATTCGATATAGATGTGTCAAAATTATTTTTAAATTTAGAGAATGTATTTTGCAGAATAGCTTTGAGATTCTCATAGTCAAAAGTAAGGAATTTTAGTAGGACTTTAGTTCGGTGTACAAAAGAATCGGCACCAATATGTTGCTTGTAGAATAATTTGACAAAAAACCATGATGGGATGTGTATTAATATGGTTTTTAATCGTTAAATTTCTTTTCAATAATTCTTAACATAACTTTACAGTTTTAGAGGTATCTTTGTGATTTTTTCTATAGTATAAAATTCGTTGTATTATGTTTTCAACACACTATCTATTTAGCATATATTCAGAAGAATATCTTTTTTTTTTGTTAATTGCAGTGGATCTTGTACTTTTAGGCATTATAAACTTACGCTTAGCTTCTGAAGTCCCCATAAATAAATGCTTTAAGTTTGAGTTTGTGTGAGATGACAGTTGAAGTTATATCCAATTGAATAATAATGTAGGAGCCGCTAACCGCAAAATTCATGTTATTACTTCATCTCACACAATGATTTATTATTTGTATAAAATATAGGAAAATCGTCTACGGTTACACAATTTGTACATTTACATGTAAGCACCATGTATCCATCATTAATGAATTTATCTGTCATTGCTTCATTTTTAGGTTTCCGTATCCGAAGGGTGCCAAACGGAACCCAATTACTAAGCCTCCGCTGTCCATCCGTCAGCAGGCTGTATCTCATGGTAATAGGAAGACGGTTGTTTTTACAGATTGTGTATTTGTATTGCTGCTATAAAAACCAATAAAAAATAAAATTATCGCCATTGAGAAAATCCGAAATATCCCTAGACGGTGTTGATGTATGTATAATTATTCTGTACGTATGTGTGTATGTCACTGAACTCCTCTTAAAGAGCTGGACCGATTTTGATGAAATTTTTGGCGCGTTAAGTACGTCCCTGGAGGGTTTAGATTCACAATTGGACCCGGTAGGTGGCAAAGGCGAAACCGCAAGAAGCTATTATAAAGGGTGACTGGTAATTAGTGACCGATACTTAAGCTCGTGCCTTTGATCATCATTATGAACAACTTTTATTAAGGGAGCAAATCCGAAATCGCAAAAAAAATCTGCTGTTCCGTACATTTTGACAAGTTATGCGAACATAAATGTAGGGAACAACAGATTTATTTTCGTATATAGGGTTATTGGTTATGCGTCGGCAATCCGTTAAGGGGATGTAGGAGAGGTCATTTGCAACCAAATTACTCAAGTAATTTAACATTTTACATTTTAAAATGTATGAAATAAAAATGTACAAATTGTAGCCAATGACCTTGATGTACAGGGTTAATGGTCGGCAAAACATTAAGGGGATGTAGGAGAGGTAATTTACAACCAAATGACGCCTTTTGACTCCAATGCAAATGTCAATTTTTTTTGAGTCATTTGACATTTTATATTTTTATTTCATACAGTGTGAGTCTTTATAATGTGCACATATCGAAATGAGGGAATCTATGCTTAATTTTATCAACGGAAAAAAGATTAAATTAATGGTACGTAATATTCAGAAATTTACGTCTTATTCAGAAATTTTACGATTATTGTAAAAATTGATTTTTGCTTAAGGGCGCGTTTGCAAATCGGACAAAATTATGCTGTTTTTCGGTACATTTTGTGACAAAACTAAACCGAATCAAATATAACTAATAACTACCACATATAGATTGGTTCTTCATCTTCAAAGATAAGTAATTTTTTTGTTCAAAATAATAGTTTTTTGTATTGTAAAAACGATCTTCCGTTGGCATTTTCCACAAAATTAACGAAATCGGTTTGAGTTTCGGTACATTTTTTGTTCTATTATCAACCAAATTTAGGATTTCTAAAAATACTGTAAGTAGGCACACATATTCAATTCTAAAGATAAGCAAAAAAATGGATCAAAATGTCACAAATTGTCGTAAAAAAAAAATGAAAACCGAAACTAACTTTTTCACATATTTTGCTATTACGGATGAATCTTAACTGAAAGGAATTAAGGGTTATTTTATTTTTGGTTCCTGTTTTGATTTATTGTATACATTCGGAAAGAAATCTCAGTCTGCGCTCGGCCGTTGTCGCGAGTGGACCCTGTATTGCCTTTTTGCAGCGGCTCGTGTGGAAAAGATCGCTGTACAAATACAAAATATTCGATAATCCAAATTTGATACTTGATACGGTAAGATAATTTTATGATTTCAGATTTTGATTCAAATATTTTATTTCGGTAAAAGTAGGTAAGGTTTATACATAAATGCCTATTCGTCTAGGACTTTATGAAATTACCTGAAGGTGTACTTTGATGACTGCTACTGGAACTCCTCGAGGAACAGAACTAGGTGTGCCGAGTTTGGGCTCGTTTTGTTAGTTATGATGAGACCTTACCTCTGGACCTGATGGAGTGACCTGAAGGTGTACTTCGGTGACTGCTAGTGGAACTCCCCGACGATTAGAACTAGGTGTGCCGAGTTTGGGTTCTTTTTGTTAGTCATGATGAGACCTTACCTCCGGACCTGATGGAGTGACCTGAAAGTGTACTTCGGTGACTGCTACTGGATCTCCTAGACTACTAGAACTAGGTGTGCCGAGTTTGGGCTCGTTTTGTTAGTTATGATGAGACCTTACCTCCGGACCTGATGAAGTGATCTGAAGGTGTACTTCGGTCACTACTAATACTAATGGATCTCCCCGACGATTAGAACTAGGTGTGCCGAGTTTGGGTTCTTTTTGTTAGTCATGATGAGACCTTACCTCCGGACCTGATGGAGTGACCTGAAAGTGTACTTCGGTGACTGCTACTGGATCTCCTAGACTACTAGAACTAGGTGTGCCGAGTTTGGGCTCGTTTTGTTAGTTATGATGAGACTTTACCTCCGGACCTGATGGGAGTGACCTGAAGGTGTACTTTGGTGACTGCTAGTGGAACTCCCCGACGAGTAGAACTAGGTGTGCTGAGTTTGGGCTCGTTTTGTTACTTATGATGAGACCTTACCTCCGGACCTGATGAAGTGACCTGAAAGTGTACTTCGGTGACTGCTACTGGATCTCTTAGACTACTCTAAAACTAGGTGTGCCGAGTTTGGGCTCGTTTTGTTAGTTATGATGAGACCTTACCTCCGGACTCGATGGAAGGACCTGAAGGTGTACTTCGGTGACTGCTAATGGAACTCCCCGACGATTAGAACTAGGTGTGCCGAGTTTGGGTTCTTTTTGTTAGTAATGATGAGACCTTACCTCCGGACCTGATGAAGTGACCTGAAAGTGTACTTCGGTGACTGCTACTGGATCTCCTAGACTACTAGAACTAGGTGTGCTGAGTTTGGGCTCATTTTGTTATTTATGATAAGACCTTACCTCCGGACCTGATGAAGTGACCTAAAGGTGTACTTCGGTCACTACTAATGAATCTCCTCGACTACTCGTCTACTCATCGAGGAGTTCCAATAACAGTCACTGAAGTACACCTTCAGGTCACTCCATCAAGTCCGGAGGTAAGGTCTCATCATAACTAACAAAACGAGCCCTTACTCGGCACACCTAGTTCTAATAGTCGAGGAGATCCATTAGTAGTGACCGAAGTACACCTTCAGGTCACTCCATCAGATCCGGAGGTAATGTCTCATCATAACTAACAAAACGAGCCCAAACTCAGCACACTTAGTTCTACACGTCGGGGAGTTCCACTAGCAGTCACCGAAGTACACCTTCAGGTCACTCCATCAGGTCCGGAGGTAAGGTCTCATCATAACTAACAAAACGAGCCCAAACTCGGCCCACCTGGTTCTAATAGTCGAGGAGATCCATTAGTAGTGACCGAAGTACACCTTCAGGTCACTCCATCAGATCCGGAGGTAATGTCTCATCATAACTAACAAAACGAGCCCAAACTCAGCACACCTAGTTCTACTCGTCGGGGAGTTCCACTAGCAGTCACCAAAGTACACCTTCAGGTCACTCCCATCAGGTCCGGAGGTAAAGTCACATAATAACTAACAAAACGAGCCCAAACTCAGCACACCTAGTTCTACTCGTCGAGGAGTTCCACTGGCAGTCACCGAGTACACCTTCAGGTCACTCCATCAGGTCCGGAGGTAAGGTCTCATCATAACTAACAAAACGAGCCCAAACTCGGTACACCTAGTTCTAGTAGTCTAGGAGTTCCACTAGCAGTCACCGAAGTACACCTTCAGGTCACTCCATCAGGTCCGGAGGTAAGGTCTCATCATAACTAACAAAACGAGCCCAAACTCGGCACACCTAGTTCTAGTCGTTGGGGAGTTCCACTAGCAGGCACCGAAGTACACCTTCGGGTCACTCCATCAGGCCCGGAGGTAAGGTCTCATCATAACTAACAAAACGAGCCCAAACTCGGTACACCTAGTTCTAGTAGTCTAGGAGTTCCACTAGCAGTCACCGAAGTACACCTTCAGGTCACTCCATCAGGTCCGGAGGTAAGGTCTCATCATAACTAACAAAACGAGCCCAAACTCGGCACACCTAGTTCTAGTCGTTGGGGTGTTCCACTGGCAGTCACCGAAGTACACCTTCAGGTCACTCCATCAGGTCCGGAGGTAAGGTCTCATCATAACTAACAAAAAGAACACAAATATAATATAAACAGCAATACGGAATGTTTTTTGTAGCTTCTCATGTATTATAATATAAACAAATAAAAAATAAACTTTCAAATATCAAAATTTGTTCACTTGACTACTATTCCCGCAGTTTACCGTGCTTACACTTGTATGTGTGACCTGTGTCAATGTAGTAGCTCGATTCCATACCTATCAATTTTGTAAACGCGTCCTTAAAAAACATATTTATTTTCAATAGAGGGCAGTTTTTTTTTCCACAATTTTCATTTTATGAGGACGCCTAATTACTTCCAATCATTATGTTTCATCGCGATAGATCATTTAGTTTAAAAGTTACATCGTTTTGTTTACACTGGGGTCAAAGAAGCGAACAATTTTTTTTTTATTCCGTTAACCATATATAGTTTTTTTTTTTTTTAAATAAAATGTATGAAACTCAAATTTTAATGGTTGTTTTTCCGCAGCAAAATGATTTTGTCTTGGTAGTACAATAGACTCATAAAAATAATTTTTAAAGATATTCAAAAATGGCCGATTTAGAATTGTGAAAAACAAAACTTGAAAGCAACCTAGAACCCATAGTATCTCTACAGCGCGATCGACTGACTGTACCTACGAGACCGGCGTGACTGACGCGCGGTCCTTGACCCTCCCGCTACAGCTGATAACTCCTTTACCTACAAGTTATTCAAATTTTCCTTTCATACTTTTACGGGCTTAGACGACCCACTGACCAGAACCGCCATAAATACTATTTTACCTACAACTTACTGAACACGAAACTAATAAAACAAGTTTATTTTCTTACATAAAATTATTTTCTGAATTTAATAAATAAAATGGATCGAAATAACAGTTATTCCAATTTGGAGTACGTCGCTATGGTACAATAAAAATTAAGTATTTAAGGCGTATTAAAAAATTGTAATCAACTTATTTACAATGATTTTAATAACTAACCTACTTTTTCACTGTTCGCTATTTACAAAGGTACGAGTCGGTACTTACACTTCCCGGTAACGACTTTCTATCAATCACTGACAAAAAGCAAATGTGGCCGGTGAGGCGCGGCGCATTCGCTTTCGCATTCGTTTTCATGGAGTGCCATATGAACTCTACGAAAATGATAGGGATGCATGCACAGTTCACAGTCACACACACTTCACAGTTGTTGTACTTATGTGTCGTCATCCCAGGTTCAGAACCCCGTGAAGACGGAGCGACTCCCAAGATTTGCGGCTCCGCGTAAAGTTATAACTAGCTCTAGCGTACAGGTTGTACAATTTCGACGTACTCCAAATTGGAATAATTATAACTCAGACTAATAATGTCGATCCATTTTTGCAAATTACGATATCGTATTACGCGTCATACGACGATCGCGGGTCAACTGAGAGAGCCGGCGCAAGCGGCGCGGGGCGGGGTTGCGTGGGGAGAGGCTCGCCGCCGCCGCCGCGGCCGCCGCCACCGCCCGCCCGCGTGCGTTCAGACTAGTTTATGCCGTATCACTACGCGCGACAGTTTATTTTGGTCTGAACATTTACGAACCGCTCTTCGCTTTGTAGGAAGCGCGCTGACACACATGCGGTTCGAGAAGTACCTACGTTATGTCTAGTGATATTATTGTTTCTCACGCTTTCAAGTTTATGCATATTTTTTTGAATTATTTGAAAACAAAAACGTTTTAATTTTTTGAGTTTAACTCTATGATTCAATAGTACTACTAAGGGCAAACCGTTCTGCTGCGGGAAAACAACCATTAAAATTTCAGCTTGTATAACGAAAATGGTTGACATTGGCATAGGGGACATCAGGAATAATTTGGTTGCAAATGACCTCTCCCACATTCCCTTAACGGATTGCTGACGTTTAACCAATAATCCTGTATATGCAGAGTCAAATAAAATTAGCTAGTGAAACTGCAGACGTGATAGGTATCGATATCTAAACACGAAAAATTTTAAATAAAAATATTTGTTTATTTTTTAGGTCAACGCTTTCTGGTAGCAATCCTACCAATACGGGTTGTGATAATCTGTTTTCTTTTGTTTTATCGTGTTTAGATATTGATATCAATCTCGTCTGTGAAGTTAACACTCTACTATAATCTATTATAAACAAATAAAATTGAAGTCTTTTTGTAGTGTCAAAATAACAGCTTTTTATTAACCGCTCAGGCACCGTGGGTGGTCCGCGCATATTATCACTTGCTTCAAAAACGGTGAAGGAAAACATCGTGAGGAAACCGGCATGACTGAGAGAGATATATTTCTCGACGGCATGTGAAGCCAAGTCAGAAGGCCCATGGATGGCTTTAAAGCTCTGACACCAGGTTAGTCTCTAACCACACGAAAAGAAGAAGACCAAATGCATATGAAAGTATACACAGTACTTAAAACAAAAACTATTTATAACATTTTTGTCTGCCTGTCTATATGTTTGTACCGGCTAATCTCAGAAACGGCCGGACTGATTATGACGGGACTTTGCCTGGCAAAAATTCAAAATTCAAAAGTCATTTATTCAAACTAGGCTGAGAATCAGCACTTTTCGAACGTCAAAATTACATAAGACAGTCCCCAAAACGCCCACCCTTCATATAGTTGATGTTATAAGAAGTTACGCTACTTTTTTAGAAAAGAAAAATAATTAGGGTCCACGCGGGCGAAGCCACGGGCGGCAGCTAGTTTGTTGAGTTTATGATTGGTCGTCGGTGTCGTACCGTGAGGAAGGGGTGCTTGGTCTTCTTGAGCACGCGGTTCTCGGTGATGGTGTGCGCCACCTCGTCCTTCTGAATGATGAGGTTCTTCTTGAGGATCTTCATGGCATACAGCTTGCCCGTGCCCTTCTCTCGTGACAGCACCACCTTGCCGAACGTGCCCTTGCCCAGCACCTTCACGAACTCGAACTTCTCCAGCGTCTGCCAACACACACCGTACATACACAATGTACCCACTGCATGCGGCTGATGCAGCGCACGGTAGGTAATAAATACTTCAGATTAGATGTCATAAGTACTTACTCATATTATATACAAATATTATTACAGTCAAAACATTTTATAACGACTTCGCTTAAACGACGTATCGGTTATAACGACGAAATTTTGAGGTCCCAGCATTTCTGTTTATATTTGGTTATAACGACTATCGGCTATAAAAACCGTAATCCGACGACGGTTCCTTCGAAGTCGTTATAAACTGTTTTGACTGTATTTCTATTGCTTTTAAATGTAACTTAATTGATCTCATGAATGCTAGTGCAATAATTAGACTAGTATCTAACAATTAATTTTAGCTAGGTTAGTCTAGAACTATAAAGTTTTTTTAAGTCTATGAATACATTTATTTGTAATAATGAGTATTATCTGAATAAAATAATATTACACTCCCGGACACCTGAATCGAGCCACCCTGCATGTTTTTGTATTTTTGTAAGTATCTTTTTAAATAATGGTAGCACAAAATAAAAAAAAATGGTTTAAAGCCAGTCAGTCACTCACTATCATTTCCGTTTCTCATTGTTCCAAATTTGAAATCAGAATACAAAAAAAAACAGTTTAATGCAATTAAACTGGTTTTTTTTTTGTATTCCGCTAGTCTGTCTGACTGATAAGTCGTCGCGGCGTTTTGCGTTTCTCAGGGCTAAAATTAACGTGGAATTATTGAAGAAAACGATGGTTTACATAGAGAAAACGTTTAATTAGTAATTTGTGTTATCTCCAAGAGCATTTACGACGGCCGTCATGCGGTTCGGCATGGAATTAATTAACACCACTATGACGTGCTGAGGAATGTTTTCCCATGCTTCCAAATGGCAGTGTTCAGCTACTGCAAAGTTTCTGGAGCTGGTTGGCTAGTTCGAACACGCCTGTTCCGCTCAGCCCATAAGTGCTTTATTGGATTCATATCGGGGCTTCTCGCTGGCCATTCCATTACTACCATACTAACGTCATGCAGGTATTCTCGAACAATTGTTGTAGCGGGCGCTCTTGCATACAAATTAAATCCTGGCCCACAGACTCAGCATATGGCATCATATGAGCCTCTAGGTATTGACGAATGTATCAGTCTCTATTTAGTGGTGGCAACCCTGGTCCCTTCACAACCTCAAGGCCAGTTTTTCCTTCGATGGAAATTCTGCCCCAGACTGTTCATGACCCACCGCTATAACTCACCTTCTCTTCAATGCAACATTGCTGAAAACGTTCTGGGATGTCTTTGGTAGACTTCCTACGTCATCATTGCCATACAGCATAATCTTGCCAATGTCATGGCTTCATTGTAGATATGAGCGCCGCGCCGGCGCGCCGTCGTCGCCGTGAGTTCATGTCGATGCGTCGTCGCCGAGTAGAACACGCGGCGCGCCCGCATTAATATTTGGTTGATAGTTCGCCTAGTCGCCTCACCACGTTCACTCTTCGATGCAGATGACCCCATAAGTTTTTTTCTTTCGTCGGTATGAAATTGTTTGGTAAGTTCCATCAACTTCATACTTAGTTAAGTAGTCTGTGATTAGCTGTGAGTCTTGCCAGTAATAGTGGCAGCCGGCAGCCCTGCCCGTTGAGCTAGGAAGGAGTCCGCGACAGAGCACGTACTACGAGCAGTCGTCACAAGTGTGCTGGCCTGTAACACCATCAAGTGACCGCGACAAACAACTGACTCATCCGATAATTACCTCACACAAGTCAAACTTTTTAATGTCACTTGCCATGTCGAGTAAAATTTCTTAGCCTACGTAACAAAAGGAACCTACTGTCCAAAACTCTATTTGTACTTTAAGCAGTTTGGGCTCGCTGGGCGATGATGTGTCAGTCGGGACACTTGCCTTTTATAAATATTGAAGATAGATTAGCCCACCGGCGGCCACCGGTATCGGAAGCATGGTCCAAGCTAACGGCGGTCAGGGCTACACTCGGAAGAACAGCGGCACCACAACATAGAGCTCATAGTTGATACACGCAAGCGTGAGTGCGCTTCTCTCGCTCGCAGTACGTAGACACGTGCCTGTGTGCGTGCGCTTGTATGATCCATCTGTTTTGTGACGGCCCTGTGTTGGTCTAATTCTGAGTAACGCGTGAGCGTGACTAACGCATGCATTTTTCCTGTTCACTAAAATACCAACTTAATTATACAATGATACCTACTTATGTCATGTATTTACAAATTTTGCTTTACGGTTTTTTGTATGATATTGTAGATAAGTAAGTACTAAAAATATCGAATAAATAAATGCGTCTTTCAAACATTGTGTAAGTACCTATTAAATACGATTGTTGAATTGTGTGAAACATGATATGGTTAGCAAGGAGTTGAATACTGAGACTCAGTATGTATCTCCGTCGTGGTCAGCCGTCATCTGTCTGAGATGGCAGCTGATTAGAAATGTAAGTCAGAACAAGACGTGCAGCGCTGGCCAGGATAGGGCAGGATGACGATGAACTACAGGAGTGCCTGACTGCCTGTGGATGTTGTTTATTGCTACAGATTGTGCAATCCACGAAGACGCGCCCCACTCCGCGATTACTGTACTGTAAGCTGTACTTTAGTACGGAGCGGCGCGGAGTGGGGCGCGTCTTCGTGGATTGCACTATCTATAACGGGCGAGGCACCACCATAGAGCCTAGAGGGTTGGTCACCCGCATGTTTGCCAATCGAAACATATGCGTCACGAAAGTACAGGTACAATCATTAATTACCGTCTGTCATCACAATGACAATAAACAGTTAGCTTAGCTATACACTACTCATTAAAAAATGAGGGCCACTAAATATTTGCATTAGAATCTGTCGACACTCTTTGATTGTAATCAATAAAACGTCTTTTACACTTGAATAAGCCTTCGCATCAATCAACCATTATTATTTGAACACCTTGCGTCAATAAACAAGAAGCTAATCTAACATAAGTGGCCCTTATTTAGTTTACAAGGTGGACAGGCCGAACAGGGCCTGGAGGAAAACCACCCAGAACATTGAACTTAGCTGATATTACTGAATGGAAACATTAATTTTTTTTACCTACTAGTAGTGTTCTGCCATAAAAAATAAAGCAGCTTTTCAAATATTTTCCATTTAATTTGAAAACAAGATTAGGTGCCCTATGCCCATAGAATTTTTAAGTTATTGTTGTTCCAGACTTAAAAATGAGATGTTATGTAAGATTTGATCTTTGTGATTAACCCTTCTGATAGGTGTCATAAAAAACAGGATGTTGTCTTTGCATTTGTGTTGAGTCCAAATTCCAAATCCACATAAGCCAATCGGCTTCCCAAAAAATCTTGATTGCAGTTTTACTTATTTTTAAAAACATCTTTGAATTGGGCTTCGGGCAGTTGGATATATTCAATTAATGTTTTATTTTTCAGTCAAATTATAAAAAAATATATTCAGGGTAATTCCACCCAGGGCCTATTAGAACTTCCCACCGTGCAGACTGCAGTAGAGCTCGTTGTGAGTACGCACTATGCGGCGGGGGTCCCGGAAGCTGGTGCCGAGCTGCGCCATGTCGCGGTCGTCGCTCTCGGGGAGCGCGCCAGCGCCGGCGCTGGGCCCGCCCGCGCTCAGCTGCGACGACACGTAGCGGATCGCCGCCACCCACTCCTCGCTGCACATTCAAACAACTATTACTACTACTGTCGCACTTTCCATTCGATACTCATGCAACATTCGACTATGTTTTATTTCACCTAGCCAGCCCCAAACATTACTTAAACCATAAGAAATTAAAAATTAAAGTTATAAAACTAAAACCCAACTACGTCTGTCTGTGATGTCTTGTTTAAGTATACGTTTTCAGTTGTTATTTTTTTTTGTTGTAGTTGCGTTTTAGTTTTTATAACTTTATATTTAAATTATTTTGGGGTTATAATTTACATTTTTTGAAATGTACTAATTAAGTCCTTTCATTTGATACCCAAAATGGCATCATTAAATATATTTTTTAGTTCATGACTGGCGCCCACTAAGAGGCCAAATTCAATTAACGTCACAACCTACAACCAATTCTGAGTTACGCCAAAAGTGCGAATCCGACCAAAGTCACAATTATTACTCAATAACCCTTATATTTTGTGACTATTAAATTTGGTCGGATTCGCAATATTATCACTTTTAGCGTAACTCGGAATGCGGCCTAATGTGTCGCGCCTGTTTGTAAGAGCCTTAAGACGCTTCCAGTGATAAGTACCTCATTTGTCAAATTTTTGCTGTCAACTGCCAGTTTAGAAGTAATGAGGGAACAGATGTACATACATACATAGGTACCAGTCAAAATCATAACCCTCCTTTTTACTTCGCTGTAGTCGGGTAATGATGATAATGGAATGTCGAGGCCGATTTTGATGAAAACTAAGGCTGCCCGTATACGTACGGTTTCCTGCTTGCTTTACATACGATATGTTCAACTAGGCGCACACGTTTGTACATTTTCCAAACGGAAAAAAACCTGACGTTCGACTCGAAAACAAAAGTAAAAATAAAGTGGTGGCACTCCGGGAGTGCCGACAGAAGTGAAAACTTGAACAAGATCGCCTTGGTGGAAGAAAAATACTTGTATAGAACATTGATCCGTAACGTAATATAAATAAAGAGCACAATCGCGTTTACAAAACCTTTAAAGTAAAAATACTTGCATAGAACATTGATCCGTAATGCAATGTAAATAAAGAGCACAATCGCGTTTACAAAACTTTTAAAGTAAAAATACTTGCATAGAACATTGTTCCGTAGTGCAGTGTAAATAAAGAGCACAATCGCGTTTACAAAACTTTTAAAGTAAAAATACTTGCATAGAACATTGTTCCGTAATGCAGTGTAAATAAAGAGCACAATCGCGTTTACAAAAATGAGGTTTTGTCATGGTGTCGCGAAATCAATAGTTTAGTCCCATCTCAAAAATTTCCAACACGCAATAGAAGTTTTCACTTCAAAAATCGAACACCTGCGCTAGTCTCACGGAATTCCGAATCGGGAACCCTGATCAGGAAACCGTACGTATGCGGCCAGCCTAAAACGGTATCATAAGATTTTATTTATTTGCATTTTCCTAGCTAGGGATCGAATCTATTGATATTGGAAATAATTAATTTCACCATCCGATGGTGTCGCTAACAACGATCAAATCCTGGAAGCGATGATATTGGTGAACTAAAAGAAAGTGACGATTTTTATGATCAACAATTTGATCAGTTAATAAGAAGTATATTCTGCCTTTTCCCAACTATGTTCGGGTCGGCTTCTAGTCTAACTGGGTGAAGCTGAATGCCTCCGACCTATCTGACCTCCACAACGCCTTTTTTTCAAAATCAACAGGTTCAATTTCCAACCATGTTTGGGTCGGCTTCTAGTCTAACTGGGTAAATGGAGCGACTATAACCCTGTTCCTGTCCTCTACAACCCTTATAAGCAACACTATTGGCTGGCGTTATAGTGTTTTCTTATTTCAAAATCAACAGGTTCGATTCCCGGCCACAATAATGAGTTTTAAGTTTTTAGTTTTGATTTGTATTAAAATCGGCGCCAAGAGTTTAAGTATTTTTGGCTATTTCTTAAATAGTTTCAGATTTAGCGATCCACACACACTTGGAAAATTCAATAATTTGGAAAAAAAACCTATGAAGTGCATTATGACATCCGTCTACAAACAATCTAAGCACTCCAACTCTAAATACTTTCTCTTCTATTTATAACACTAACGTAGTGAGACGAGCTGTGCCAGAACACATGGGTCACACTCACACCTATTTCCTTTTCAGTTCACAGTATTAGTAAAAGCAAAGACATCTTACACAGCACTCATTCCAAATAAAAACTGCAACTTTTATAAATAAAAGCAGCTCGTCTAAATGAATACTTATTGTTTTTTTAACTAAGTGTGTGATTGCACCACAGCCAATGTAGTCTCATCATAATTTAACATTTATTTTTTACTTTATTTAGTTCAATTTAAAATCTGTTTTATTTTTGTTATTTACTGTTTTCATCTAAAACAAATTGTAATGGTTAATTGAAGACGATAAATTAAAACAGTTGACACAGTAGAATGCATATTTTATACCTTGGTAAAAAATTGGGGCTAACAGAGGCCTTCACCCTGCAGTGGGAAAATACAGCATGGTATTATAGCTTTAGCCCCATTGGCCACTTCCAATATATTCTATGTAATATGCTGAAGCCAAGGTCACACATAAAAATTATTAGTGTTCAATTGAAGAAATGTAATCATCATAATAATTAAAGTTCAGATAGCACCACTATCAGGTGTTTGTAACTGATATACAACAGTGAATGTCAAACTTGTTTGTTAGTTGTTATTGTTCACAATTCTAATTTTACTAAGTGATAGCTAGGTTGCAAATAGGAAAACAAGCAGACTTCACATATTTTCATCTATGACAGCATCCAATAACCACTGAAACAGGAAAACATGAGAATAATAAAAACATCCTCCTCCCAAACATATAGTTTCCTTATGACACAAACAGTGGGCAAACCCGGTGCAGTTACCGTACACTGAAACACCACTGACAACTATTATTGGTTTACTATGCGCATGTAGTACGACAAGCAGCAGCTAGGGTCAGTGGGTCGTCTTAGGGGCGGGCTAGTCCTGCATGGGCCACTGTGGTCTGTGACCTGCAAGGGCTGTGGCTGCAAGGGCACACTCACCGTTCCTTCTCGTTGTCGACGGAGAAGTTGCGCTCGATGACGGTGGTCCACTGCAGGCCGCGGATGGTGAAGGTGTAGGGGCGCGGCTTGTCCACGGCCATGATCTGGCAGTCGCGCACCGTGAACTTGTTGAGCGGGTCGCGGTAGTTGTTCCGCTCTGGCTGCGTCTTGAAGCCCACCAGGTCGCCGTTGTCGAACAGGATGAAGTAGCGGTCGCGCCAGTTGCGGATATGCTCGCCGCGCTTCTGCAGCCAGCCCTCCTTCACGATGGTCCCGGGCGCCGCCTCCGCCATGGTCTCGCGGTCGCAGCCTCGCGCAGCGCTGTTTGATAACAAACTACGGCAACCGCAAGCTCGTGCTCGACACACCACGTTTTGCACTCCCCTTTCGCCGCGCGTGTTTCACCTGGATTGAATCACCACGGGCACACTGCCACCGAACATTTTCTCGTTTGATATTACAATAATGTACAGATTTCAACGTTTTTCTTCTCAAAAAACATGAACGTAAGCGATGTTACTACGTATGTACGTAGCCTCGCGGTATAACAGTGACATTTAACGTCAGCGCTGTCTGACGGAAGATAGAAAGAGACAAACCACCTAAAACTTTAAGGGAAAAAAGAGAGATTCGATACCACTCTATACTCTTTCATACTTGGTTGCGTTATAACCTATTTTGACAAATTAGTACGTTATGTCTGCCACTAGGGGAATAATTAGCGCTGTTTGCACTGTATATTGCGTTTTGGACATTCCTAAATTTTCGCGTGTCAAATTTTTTTTTTAATTGCAATAGGGTGTGTTTTCATAGTGTGCTAATCCTTCTTCTTTGCCCATGGAGTTTTATTTATTCCGTTTATTTGTTTCCAAAAAGGGGTTTCACTTTCCGCAAAAAATGATTATTTAATGCTAGGTTCACATGCACTGACATATCACGAAAAAAATGGTTTCAACCTCATCAAGTGGCCTCGGTCCACCCACTATAACTATCCCACATTGCAGTCCCGCATAGCCGTCGAGAAGGGTGAAGGCCGTGCGATACGGATCATAAGCATAACTGCTTCGCTCATGCAGTATTGGTATGCGAACAAGGAACATACTTACTCTAGGGACTATGCGAACCAAATGAACTATGTAAAGTGGGCTGGAACGTTCTCCGAGTCGTTTGGGTTGGAGTGCGGTGTGAGGCAGGAGGATTGACGTCTCCACGGCTCTTCAACCAATAGATTAATGATCTCGTAGTCGAGCTCAGTAGCATGCGTGTTGGCTGTTGGGTTGGTGGTGTTAGTATTAACAGCATCAACCACGCGGACGTCATGGTACTGCTGGGCCCGACTGAGGGATCTACCAGAGTATGTTGAAGGTCTGCGAGGAGTATGCTGCCTTGCACGGCCTTGTGTACAATGTCCGTAAATGTGAATACATGGTCTTTAAGGCCGCCCGTAAGTGCCCTAATCATGAACTTTGCGTTATGCTCGTGAACGGGTGCTGCTTGTGGTGACTGGTCGTTTTGCTGATCATGGTTTTGTTATTGTTACTAGTAATTAACTGTTCAATTAACTGTTCATTTATTTTACCTCGATGGTCCTAGTTTATCATTTATAACTTCCAATTACAGCTTTATGTAAGCGGGCACGCCATTTATGCCTGGAGGCTTTTATTAAGATATTTAGTTCTGTTTACGTTTAGTTTTTTTTTATTCTGCTTGAGTATAGTTCTCGATGTTTTTGGTTGGTGTATTGGCGTGTGCTAGTTGACATATGGCCAATAATTTATCATTTAAAATTATGTTTTGTGTTGCATATGTCCGTGGCTGGCGTGAATACATTGACATGTCGACTTCTATGTTTTTATTTTTATTGGCTTAATACGTCCCACGCATACGGAATTTATATGAAAAAAATTTACAGCCCCAAATATACATAACTTTTGGAGCAATCGACTCTGGTAGTATGTTGACATCTCCCATTTTAACGTGTCTAACTTGACAAAACCTCATGTCAAATTAACGATTCAAATGTTTTTGTAAACGAACATTGATATTTTGTTGTATCAACCTATACTCAGTAACCAAAATATTATTTGATAGTTGATAGCTCAACTTATACACCTGTAAGTAATTGACAAATTGAAGTGTCAATCTATGGCCAGCTGAGGTCTTTTTGATTAAATTGTGACAAATTGAGATGTCAAGTTATGGCCAACCGAAGTATTTCTGTTTAAATCGTGACAAATTGACATGTCAAGTTATGGCCTACCGAAATTTTTCTGTTTAAAATTTGATTTATTGAGATATCCGGTTACGGCCAACTAAGTTCTAAATCCTAAATGTAATAGGAATAGTTATCACTAAATGTCGGTTACAAAAAACATTAACGTTAAATGAATATGTTTAGTTGCCAACTTATGTACCCAAATTCTATTAAAAAATTGGATGATTTGGGGGAGAAATTTCTGTGGCAACCTATTAAATGGCTGCAATATAATAAAAACAGCGTAGGAAAAATTTATTACAAGAAAACTCTGGATCGCGAACTCCCTTTCAAGACAATAAATTTTAAGAAAAGAGGAAAATCAGTAATCTGGCCTGCAAAACTAAGTACTACACTTTTAATTTTTTTTTTCTGTACTGTAGAAGTTAGAGATTTAAAATAAAAAACGTTTTATAGCAATTTTGATCAGGTTTCTTTGAAACTATAGTAAAGTATACATTAGTAACATTTTTGAATCTAAAACAAGATAAAACAATAAAAATGGCAATTAACATTTACAAGAATGTTTTACATGTTATTTATTTTTTAATAACTGGTATTGCCTCCTCGGGCTCTGCTTACAGCTTCGAGTTGATTTGGCATGCTGAACACGAGGTTTCGGAGCTGATGTTGGGGAATATTCTCCCATTCTTCTATCAGGGCCTGTTTTAGTGCCCTGAGGGTGCTTGGGTGGTCTGCGGCTTCTGACTAACCTCCTTAGCTCATCCCAGGCGTGCTCAATTGGGTTGAGATCAGGACTTCTTGATGGCCAAGCCATCACGCTGATACCAACCTCCTGAATATACTCTTGTACGACCCGAGCCGTGTGTGGCCGGGTATTATCATGCATTAGCATCGATCCACCACCCATATTTACTAAATACGGCCCTGCATACTCATTGAGGATCTCCTGGGCATATCTTTCCCCAGTCAGAGTGCCATTTTCTATGGCCACTAACTCTGTACGACCTTCTGAAGATATGCCAGCCCATACATGTACACTGCCTCCACCGTACTGGACTCTTTCTGAGAAGCAGGCTTGAAGGTATCGCTCACCAGGTCGCCTGTAGACACTTCGCCTTCCATCAGAAGTGTAAAGTGAGAATCGAGACTCATCTGTAAACAAAATTCTTGACCATTCTTCTTGATCCCACTGTATGTGTTCACGGGCGTATCGCAGTCTCGCTACTCGATGCTCTCTCTCTAGTTTGGGGCCACTCGCTGGTCTTCGGGGTTTCAGGTTTGCTTCAGCCAGTCTTTTTCTCACTGTACTGTCACTAATGTAGTCCCTTCGGGTCTGAAGAAGCTGTTGCTGGACTTCAACTACATTTAGGTAGCGATTTCTCAACACAGTGGAAACAATATAACGGTCTTCTCGGGCACTAGTACACCTGGGTCTGCCATTACCAGGTCTCCTCAAATGGTTTTCAGTCTCTTCGTACCTTCGCTTCACCTTCTGGACCGTTCGTAACGTCACACCCACCATTCTTGCAGTACGACGCATACTGATGCCTAGTTCCAGAAAAGTCATGATCCTAGCACATTCTTCAGGTGAAAGAGGCATGATAAATAAGTTTATGTGCTGTTGTCTAACTTAGCTTTTGTAACAAGACTCATCGACCAAGAAAAAAATTGAAAACAAAAAATGAATGGTAAAATTGTAATTCGAAAAGGATTATTTTTGATTTTAAAGTTTTTTTCAGACATTTCTTCAAATAAGTTTACCGACTATAAAGTTTTTATGTACAAAATTAAATTATTTATCGAATCCTTTTTGTTTCGAAAGTATATCTTGTGTACTTAAAAAGTTATTGCAATTTTAAAAGTGTGATACTTAGTTTTGCAGGCCAGTGTAGATCTCTTTAGGTTGAGCCCAATCTCAAAGGAGGCTTTGCCAATCAGTGCAGAGAAAAAAAAGGATTTGATGGACATGATTGACCTGATTGATGATTCGTTCAAGGAGTTTTATATTAATATAAAAACTGTCGGTGATGTCTCATCTACTGATCCAGATTTGGACGAGGAATGAAAGAATGAAGAGGATTCTGAGGTCTAATAAAATTTGAATACCTACTATGTATCTGTCAACTGAATTATTAATCAGTATGTTTCCGTTGTTTGTGGCCTAATAAAACAATTTACTATTTCTTTTTTTTTATTTATTGCATATTACACTACAATACTGATAGGTTAGTGGTGTTTTAATTAAATATTTGTTCAATTAGAACAACATTGCATAATTTGAGTAAGTAGTCCTAACTAACATTATAAATTCAAAAGTAAGTTTGTTACATTTTCACGCTAAAACGGATAAACGGATTTGGATGAAATTTGGCACATAGGTAGACCATGACGTGTTTTAGAATATAGGATACTTTATATCTCGACATTCCTACGGGATCGAGACTTATGGGGGTGAAACCACGGGGTGCTGCTAGTAAAAAAATAACTCTTTAGTTTTATTATATTAATTTATTATCTCCGAAACTATATGACCAATTGACATACTGTAAAGGGCAAATCTTATCTCTATGATATCTTTGTGATCATAAAATAGTTTATTTTGAGAAGGATTAGTATTTTGTTGTTTAAATAATTATCCAAACGTAAGGATGTCGAAAAATACTTTTTTTAAACATAAATGAAATGTAAAAGATAAAATATAAAAGATAGAAATATGGTGTCTTGGACTTTTTTGTAGAAATATATTTGGCAGACCAGGTTGCCATACATTGTTTTCAATTATATACAACTTTTTAGGTAGCGCATGCAAATAATTCTGTTTTAAGAGGTATTTCTTTCCGACATGCTAGACAAAAGTTGTAATAGCTCAGCTAATATGCATGTTATAAACATAAATTATAACCTATAGCACTAAGGAATAATGCAGCTTGCTACCAGTGAATTTTTTTTGAGAATTGGATCGTTAGTTCCGGAGATTACCTTCTACATACGAACTTACAAACAACCAAACAAATTTTACCTTTTTAAAACATAGGATAGATATTCATCATCTGTTTGCTACCCAACATTTTTTTATTGATAAATACGTTATTATTCACTGTGTTTGTCATTAAAATAACATTGTTTACCTACTAGTTTTATTCTATATTTGCCACTCAATCGGTAAATAAGTTGATAACTGTGGTGAACAAATTGACAAGTCGGTGAATAAGTTGATAACTCGTTGGTGAACGACTTGACAAGTCTATTATTATGGAAACTATGGGGAATTTCGTTTGTTTACTGTAATCATTCAAAAGATGGCATAAAATAACCTATAAAACAACTGGAACACATACGTTAAACTAATTTACCGATTTACCAGAAGAGCTCAAAAGTTTAAAATGGCCGCCCTGAAAAGTTGCCATTTTAGACATGTCAACATATTCACGCCAGCCACGGATGTAATGTAAGTTATTTTGTATAGAATCATTTTTCTAACTTGAACAGACAGCTGTGCTGCTGGGGAGTTTGTTGCGCCACTTCTTCTTCCCAGCTAAAGGGTGGGCGTTTTTGTGGGACTGTCTTATGTAATTTTGACGATCGAAAAGTGCGGATTCTCAGCCTAGTTTGAATAAATGACTTTTGAATTTTGAACCTAGTTTTTCTCTAAATAGTATGAGCATAAATAAACTCCACCAAATCACCAATTTAAAAACTAAAAGCTCAGAACAGGTGGCAGCACAGTTGTACGTCTATAAACCGCCATTGTTGTTTAAATTTACTTTTGTGTCGATCACTAATTATACGAAAACTAGATAAATATGTATGAGACTTGGAGTGTAGCACTATTAAAAGACGAGCTAAGGACAGGGGAAGCATCTACCACTGGTAAAAAAGCAGCTTTAGTGGAAACGTCAATAAATTATGAATGTTTTAAATTTTATAGGTTATTTTGTGTTTGTTGACTTAAGTTCGGTTTTTGTTAGACTGGAGGCGTACGATAGAAATAACCTGATCAGAGTTGAAAACCAACTTGGGCATGATCTTCCTGACTGAAAAACCTCAGAGATAGCACTTCTAGCACTGATCTAATATGATAATAATTATAAACACACACAATATACTTTACTATAATTTACACAATATCACATCACAAGTACCTGTATGTAATGAAAACAGACTTAGTTCTCTTGGGAGCATCTCCCTTATAAGGCTTAAAGGATAGCACATCCTCTCGATGAAATATCGGATTCCAATTTTTTTCGGAGAGCTTTCTCTCACAGTTTTCTTCTTAACATCTTTGGCAAATAAATGGGTCCTCGTATTTTTGCAGTAAACAGCAAAAAAAAAATATTGCTAGCTGTCAAATTATAAGACGCTGGAGATCAGCGCCATCTGAAGTGAGCAAGTGGCAGTTTTTATCCCCCTAGGTATGGTTTTGATCCTAATCTCCTCAAATAAAGTCAACTTTTGACCTTATTTCAAACAATCATGTCATTTTTTTAAACCACTAACATGAAATATACAGAATGAAGAAGACAGTAGGTACCCAGGTGGGACCCGGCCAAGCCGGGGAATCCCACACCGCTCCGGCGGTTAGCCCCTATCGTAGTATGGGAGGGGCCTCAAACTGCAATGTTAACTCTCTGATGCCGCGCTTTTCAGTGCGGCCGGCTGCTAATTTAGCACCCACAACACAGGCTGCGATTAACGCGCCCATATTAACCCAACCACGGCTGCGACTAACGCGCCAACATTGACCGCACGAACTATGCCTCCCACGAGCCTCTGGCAACAGAGCATCGTGCGGAACAGCATTACGAACCCAGACGGAGACCAAGATCAGCACAGACAGACAGAGACTGGAAAAGATGACGGACCTGGTAACTCTAACACCCGCCCGCTGATTAAGCGCGAAAAAATCCAGGCCCGGAAGAAGAAAATAGGCGACCGAAAGCGCAAAATCCGCGAAGGCACTAGCCAGCGCGAAGTGCGATCGGACGCCGAAGGGAAGGTGCGCGACCGGCCACAAGTCCGCGAAGGGGAAACCCAGCGCGAAAAAGGGCCGGACGCACGCGACCGGCTGCAAGAGCACTAAGGGGAAACTCAGCGCGCAAAGCGGCCGGATGCGGAACCGCACGTGCGGGGGCAAGCTTGCGAAGGGGCAACTCAGCGCGAAAAGCCTCCGCATATGACAGAGACTACCGGGACCGACAGCCGACCCATAGACACAGACGGACACCACGATCGGCCTCGTCTAAAGCACAGCAGGGGCAAGCGAGGTGGTACCCAACACCCGGCGTTGCCGGCAAAAAATACCGAGCCAGGCACCTCTGAGTCGCAGCCTGGACCGAGCGGTACAAGGCCGGCAAAGAGGGAACACCCTGACGAGACGGCTTCGCTGTGCATGCTCCAGGGGGACGCCAAACGGGTAAGGACCCGCTCCGCTCAAGGGGAGCAGAGGACGTACGCGCGGACCACGAAGGACATCCCGGCGCGGCTGGCCGTAGCAATCTGCCCCCCCCCCCCCCCCCCCCTCCAGAGACCTGATAAAGGAAGAGGCCGAGTACATAAAGACGGACCTTGAGAACCAGGTCATAGATACAGACTCGACAGCGCCACTCCCTGCCTTCCGCGGATACCCACGGGTAGCGGAAGGCACCGTGCAGATGTGGTCTGAGGACGACTATGCCCTGACCTGGCTGACACAGAAAGTACCCCTGATAAGACTTCCAACAACTGACTTGACACTCACGGTTCTTCAAGTCGTGTTTAACTACTATTGTGAACGGACGTACCGATCGCGCGCGCGTGCTCTAGTTTAGAGTATTTTGCAGACGCATCACAACACCGTAGTCGCGGTGTACGTCGATCTATCGGGGCCACCGCGATGACCCAGTTACAAAGTGCGGAAACCGTCATGAAGTGAATATTATAATTGTTTGTGTCACGCTCGCCTTAAAACTAAATAATGGCTGCAAAACAGTCTATTAAAATCAAAACAGATCTGGAAAAGCAGTTGTATGATTATTACATCCAGGAGAAAACGGACAGAGAAAACCTGCAGCAAATAGTACGTCAATTGAACGGCCACATACAAAGCTTGCAGGAACAGGTACAAGATCTTCAAGGACAGTTAGAATGCCTAAAGGCACAAGAAGAGCCCTCAGATAAGCAGGTCAGTGAGACCATAACACCTGCTCAGCCTCCTAAAAGTGACGTTGAGTACTGCACGGATGAGGATGAACTCGCCAAAGAGACCGAGTGGATTAGGGTGAAAAATAGGAAGAAAAGGAAGTTGAACACCTCCCTTACTCCACCACCACTACAACAAGCTACAACTAGCGCTCAGCAGCAGCAACTTAACAACAAAGAGAAGGCAGCCACTAAAAAAATTCTAGCACCACCTCCAATCGTAGTGGACGGTGTTAACCGCTAAAGTACCGTTGTATCCGAGCGGATACAAATCACCCACGCGGCTTACAACTCTATTTGTATTCGCTGTAATGGCTATTATTGTCTGTGAATTTTTGTGTCTATGGTCGGATAGATATTCTCGTCAAATAAATCGACTAAAAGCAAAAATATTAATAGGCAACATTTTAAAAAAATGTTGAAAATCACGTTCCCGCGCGGTAAAATGTCAGTCAAACGTCACTCGCGTTCGCTGTAATAATTCGTTTTTTAATGGTTTTTGTGTGTAAATCGTCGGAAAGTGGTGATATTTTCATTTTGAAGTAAATATTACATCGTTTTAGATATAAATAACATCATGTTATACCTATTTTGACCTAACCAAAAAAGTGTAAACAAACAGATAAGAGAAAGTTCCCGTCACAGTGAAAGTTGTGATATTTTGTGGTTTTTCTGTATGGATCTGATCCGTAAGTGTTTTATTTCTTTTCTATATTACATTTATCATCGTATTAGACAACATTTAGCACAAAATAATACAAAAAAATTTTTTTTTGGGACGGAGAAAGTTACGTAAGCATTAGAAATTCTAGATCATCTAAAATCTAGATTTTTTGAATTTTTTGTTTTGAATGTTTGTCTCTAAAAACGCTTTTGTTAGATAACTTATCTATCCATAATGTACCCTGCAAAATTTCGTGTGAATTGGTTCGGTAGTTTTATCAGAAATCGTTATCACAAAGAACAAAAGAAATAATAACAAAAGCGGGTAATAAAGATAAGTGAACGTTGTTTACAAAGACTGCAACCATTTGAAACGTATTCCTAATCTATTCGAGTAGCAAAAAACATTAACAATACTACTTGAGACGTTGTAAAGAAATCCGAGTGTTTGTTTATTTAAGTGCGGTCGTAAAACTGTCACCGCGCGGACCACCCACGGCGCCTGACAGAATTATCAAACATTCTACGATTTTTTGACGAAATCCCAGTCAGTAGAAACATTTACCGCCAAAATGTTAAGCGGTAATAGTGTCAAAATAAATGCTAAAACTGAAGAGTCCTACAGAGAGATTGCTCGACGCTTAACAGAAAATAATTGTTTATGGCACTCTTACGAGGATAAGCAGACCAGGCCAATAAGAGTAGTGGCGAAAAAATTACATTCCGCCTGCCTACCGGATCGGATTAAAGATGATCTAACGTCGCAAGGATTCCAGATAGAAAATGCAATTAATAAGTTAAGCTGGAGAACAAAAGAACCGCTGAACATGTTTATTCTATCGTTCAAAAATGGCGAAGATGTCAGTAAAATATACGGCATTAAACATATCTTAGGGTGTAAAGTTGAAATAAACCCGCTTAAAACATCAAAAATAATACCGCAGTGTAAGAGATGCCAGGCTTATGGTCATACCCAAAAGTATTGCTCAAAAGAGCCTAGGTGTGTTAAATGTACAGGTAAACACCTCACAGTTGATTGCAACAAACCTGCACAAGAAAAACCTAAGTGTGTCCACTGTGGCTTACCTCACCCAGCCAACTACAGAGGGTGTTTAGTTGCCAAGGAGATGCAAATGATTAAGAACAAAAACTCAAAAAATTATCCATCTGCCGCTAAGGAAATTGTTAGAAACACCGACAAACAGTCAGCAAAACAAAGTGCACAGTCTGCACAGACAGCCGCGATAACTGCACATGCATCTAAAAATGTCTCATACGCAAAAGCGGTAAAACCAAGCACACAACCATCAAGTCTTGAGGACAAGCTCAACCAGATCTTGAAGTGCATATCCTCATTTGACAAGAGACTAGAGAAGTTAGAATCAAGCACTATAAAAATCAATCATGAATAACACACTAAAAATAATGGCGTGGAATTCCAATGGACTGCTGCAACACCAACATGAGTTGCAAGTAGTCCTAGATACAGAAAATATTGATGTGTGTTTGATCTCTGAAACGCACTTCACTAAACAGTCTTTTGTAAAGTTTAGAGGCTATAAGGTTTATCACTCGCTGCACCCTAACAACGCGGCCCGAGGAGGTAGCGCGGTTATTATTAAAGAAAATATCTGCCATTACGAACAGTGTAAATACGAAGAGCCAGACACGCAAGCAGTAGCGATATCAGTCAAAACAAATAAATTTAACGTGACAGTAGCGGCCGTATACTGTCCCCCAAGACACACCATAAGCAAAGAACAATATGTACAATTCTTCAGACTCCTCGGACAGAAATTTATATTAGGCGGTGACTTTAACGCTAAGAACATTCATTGGGGATCGAGATTGACTTCAACTAAGGGAAGACAGCTTCTAAGTGCAGTAAAAGACATGCACTGTGACGTCATAAGTACTGGAAAACCTACGTACTGGCCTACTGACCTCCAGAAATTACCAGACCTTATTGACTTTTTCGTAATCAAAAATATATCAACCAATTATCTGAGTGTAGAAGAGGGGTACCACATGAACTCCGATCACTCTCCGATATTATTAAAATTAAGTCACAAAATATTATTAAGAGAAAACCACTTGACATTAGTTAACAAGTTTACAGATTGGGAAAGTTTTAGCTTAGACCTACAAAATATAATTGACCTAAAAACTTCAATAAAAAGCAAAGATCGGCTCGATTCTGAAGTAAACAACTTTAGCAACAATATCCAACAATGTGCATGGAACAACACACCACAGCTTATAAAAAAATTTAAAGGCAATACCTACCCAAGAGAAATAATAGACTTATTATATGAAAAAAGGACTCAAAGAAAAAGATGGCAGCAAACTAGATTCCCGCAAGATAAAACTCTATTGAATAACCTTACAAAAAGGTTGAAGAGAAAAATACAGACGTTTCAAGATGAGGCTTTTAATACTAACCTACGTCAGTTAACCAGCGACCATACAACGCAATACTCTCTATGGAAAGCGACAAAGTCACTCAAAAGGCCAATTACACCAATACCTCCTATCAGAGATGATAACGGAAAGTGGGCCATAAGCAATGAGCAAAAAACTCTAAGATTTGCACAACACTTAGAAGAAACCTTTCAGCCAAATGACGTGTCTGTAGACAACCTACAGTTTGCCAACATTCTGCAAGACCAAAGAATTAAGCTTGTGACTCCGAAAGAAGTTGCAAAGGAAATTCAAATCATGAGCCTAAAAAAATCCCCAGGGTATGACCTTATTACGGGAGAAATCCTAAAACATCTCCCGCGAAAAGCCATTGTTAAGCTTACTAGGCTCATTAATGCTGCATTCCTGCTAAAACATGTTCCTGAGCCATGGAAAGTTGCTGAAGTGATTATGATTGCAAAGCCCGGTAAACCACCTCACGAAGCATCATCATACAGGCCCATTTCCCTGTTGCCTATACTATCAAAGCTGTTTGAAAAATTGTTTTTAAAACGCCTTAAACCTATCATAAACGAGAAAAACCTGATCCCTGACCATCAGTTTGGTTTCAGAGAAAAACATTCAACAATAGACCAAGTACATAGAATTACCAACATCATTGAAAGAACGCTTGAAGATAAAAAAGTCTGCTCCACCGTATTTTTAGATGTGGCACAAGCTTTTGATAGAGTTTGGCATAAGGGTTTGATATACAAGCTAAGAATATTGCTACCCAATGATTTTGCCGATATCTTGCAATCATACATTACAGATAGAATGTTTCGAGTAAGGCACGAGGATGCCTTTTCCGGATTAAGAATGATTAAAGCTGGCGTGCCTCAAGGTAGTGTGCTGGGTCCAGTCCTCTACCTGTTGTACACGTATGATATACCAGAGTTGGAAAATAATACTATTGCAACCTTTGCGGACGACACTGCCATTATGGCTACAGGATCATGCCATACGGAAGCAATCAAAAAGGTACAAATCGCTGTAAATGAAGTTCATGACTGGGCTCAAAAATGGAGAATCAAATTGAATGAATCGAAGTCACTTCACATTGATTTCACTAACAAGAATTGTGATTACCACCCAATCTTCATAAATGGCCAACAAGTACCATATGCAAATACAGCCAAATACCTTGGCATAACGCTTGACGTAAAACTGCGCTGGAAAGCGCACGTCAAAAAGAAAAGACAGGAGCTAGACATGCGTTTTAAAAACATGTATTGGTTGATTGGACGGGGTTCTTGCCTATCGATACACAACAAAATTTTAATATATACGCATTTTCTCATGCCGATATGGACGTATGGCATCCAACTGTGGGGCTGTACTTAACCGACCAACATCAAAATTATACAAACATTCCAGAATAAGGTACTCAGGAGTATTGTTAATGCGCCCTGGTATATAAGAAATGACGACCTCCATCGTGACTTAAAAATGGAACCCGTCACCATAATAATCCAAAAATTTGCTGAGACCCATGAACACCGACTCCACCGACATGTGAACATCGAGGCAATTCAGCTGCTAGACCAAACAAATATAGTGCGAAGACTAAAACGAACAAAACCTTTTGAGTTAGTGTAGTGTAAAAAGTGTAGAAATAATAGTGCCAATGACACACATACAACACATGAACAAAGTGTTTATATTAAAATATCAGACTCTAAGAAAGTGGAACGAACTTGTGTAAAGTACAATCAACACTATTCTAATTTATTTTTAAATAAGCATTACGTAAAAATTAAGTTAGATTAAAATTGCTTATTAGTCTTATAGGCTAGATTGTAACTAATTATTAAGAACCAGGTTCTTTTTAATAAAGGATAAAAAAAAAAAAACGGTTCTGAGACAATCTGTCGTGCCCACCCGTGTCCGAGTCTCGCTATTTGTCCCTCGTTACAGAGGTGACATAGCCAGACTCCAAAGTATTCTGACTCGTCAGAATACTTGGTATGACATCGGCAGGTGGACACTGTACAGGGTGACTACCGTCGGTAGCGTCAACTACGGGACTTATTTGACCCTGGGTGTGCCACCGGAGGAAGCCGTAAAGGTCCGGGCTCGGGAGCGACGTAAATCATACCTACTCGAGTCAATATACGTTCGCTTCTGGCCCACGACCCAACCCTCTGACGTCCAGACTGACAGCACAGATACGAAAACGACACAACCGACGATGACACAGACTGACGACACGGATATAGACCAACTGGAGGAGGTTATGGCCCGAGCGGCTATGGCTGACGACATTGATACCATACCACCCGAATCACCTGGCTGGAGCGACCGTTTACTCGCTTCGTCGCCGAGTGAAAGACACGACGACAAGTACAGAGAGGAGGTAGTGGAGAGGCTATCCGATGGATCCATCTCCAATTAACCCCTCTCCACCGTCGTCACCGCCCCTCAACATCATCCAGACCAACCTCCCGCCCAGCCAGACAGCCGCGGCTAGTTTGCGCAAGGCGCTGGATAACCTCCAGCGCCTTGCGCAAACTAGCCCCGAACCATTGTACTGATCCAAGAGCCGTGGATCAGGAACAATAGAATATGCGGCCTCGGCAACATCGGAGGTAAGCTAATTCTCAATACACACAGCCCAGACAAACCGAGAACCTGCGTCTACATACCCAAAGAAATTCCCTTTACGCCACTCACTCAATTCTGTTCCAGAGACCTGACAGCTGTTAGGCTCCAAACCGAAGGTAGCGTTCCAGATGTTGTGTTAGCGTCGGTATACATGCCAGGCGAGGACGCAGACTGCCCGCCAAAACAGATGGCCGACCTGGTACAGCACTGCGAGCGCGCCAGTTTGGACCTGATCATTGGCACCGACTCGAACGCCCACCACCCGCTCTGGGGCAGCGCCACACCAAATTCCAGAGGAGAGGTACTATCCACCTATTTATTTTCTACTAACCTTAACATTGTCAACCGCAGCTCAGAACCCACTTGGGTCACAGTCCGTGGACAAACGATCATAGACTTAACACTCGCTGCAGAAAACGCGACAAACCTTATCACAAACTGGAACGTATCGGACGAGCCTTCTTGCTCAGACCACAGAAGGATCTGCTTTACACTAACTAGTTACAAACACTAGGAAACCCGCTCCGAGGTGAAACCCGAGGCGTACCAATGTTCCTGAGTACAAACGCCTCCTGGCCTTCCTATTAGCTAGACATCTAACACAAGTAACCCTAAGGGACCAAGCACAATTGGAATACACCGTGACAAAACTATCAGAATACCTAACCGAAGCATACCACGCATGCTGTAAACTAAGAGCATACATTTCAAATACTTAAAGTGCCTATTAACAAAACTTGCAAACTTAAATATTGGAAAACAAAAAAGCAGGACTTATGTATGGCAAATTTTATTACTTTTAAAACGCATCTAAGCTCTAAGATGCCACACGGACGCAAACGAAGCTTTTGACAATTTCATGGACGATTTTTCTCTTTTATTTAAATTATGTTTCCCGGAAAAAATTATAACCATAAAAACAAATATTAAAACGAAATGGATCTCTCATGGTATAAAAATATGTAGTAAGAAACAAAGGCAGTTACTTTGGGCACATAGATTGGATCCTAACTCAAAAAATAAAATAGTATTTAAAAACTACACAAAACTTTATAGAAAAATTATAAAACTAACACAAAAAGCACAGAATAATCATTTCATAAATACCGCCCAAAATAAATCTAAAGCTACCTGGCAAATAATAAATACATCTGTGTTTGCCGCAGGAGCCTACAATGTGCGTAAATAGAGATAATTTGACATTTACACACCCGTTAGACATTGCAAACGAATTTAATAATTATTTTATTGACGTAATTGAAAATAATGTTACAACTGACATCACATTGAATAATATTAATTTAAACAATCAGACATTAAATTCATTATTTATGCAACCCGTAACTATTGACGACATAATAAGAATAATTAGCAGCCTAAAAACACAAATACTGTTGGATATGATGGCGTTTCCACAAAAGTAATAAAATTTACCAAAGAAGTAATAGCACCACCATTAGCCCATATAATTAACTTGTGTATTGCTGATGGCATATTCCCAAATAACCTTAAAAAAGTTATAATTAAACCCTTATATAAAAAAGATGACAAGACAGATTTAAAAAATTACAGAACCATTGCAAAAATTCCAATTTTTTCAAAAATATTTGAGAAAGTCATCTATCATTCTTTATTTGCTTATTTCGAAAAGTTTCAATTATTTTGCAAAGAACAAAAGGGCTTTCGTAAGAATTCTACGATCAATATGGCACTATATGATCTATTAGGTAATATCATGTCATCTGTAGAAAAGAGAAATCCTGTCTGTGCAATTTACACTGATATGACCAAGGCTTTTGATTATGTGGACCATAAAATTCTGTTAAAAAATTACACAGTTATGGTGTTAGAGGGAACATCCTACAGCTAATAGAATCGTGCTTAAGTAATAGGCTTCAATGTACAGAAGTTTCTAGAATATGTCCAAAGACTAAATTGGAAACCATTTATGTATCTAAACCAAGGCTCGTAAGATATGGCGTCCCACAAGGTAGCTTACTAGGGCCGCCACTTTTTTAATTTAAATTAACGATCTCCCGAAAGTAACATCCAACAAAATGGTTCTCTTTGCAGATGACAGTACAGCTGTAATAAAGTGTACAAATAAAAATAATTATGAGCATGACATAAATAATTGTTTACGTGACATTGTAAATTGGCTAGATAATAGTAATTTAGTAATAAACTTAAGTAAGACATAAGTTATGCACTTTCATCAACGCTGCGAAAACCCAAATGTTAGTATTACTTACCAAGGCTGTGATATTGAGGAAGCAAATAAAGCTAAGTTCTTAGGTATAGTGATCGACAAGAAACTCACATGGAAACCTCATGTTGAACAAGTATGTAAGAAACTGAGTAAGTCCGCATATGCTCTTTTTCAACTTTCAAAGAAAGTCAACAGTCAGGGTCTTTTAACGGCATAACATGGACTAGTTGCCTCTGTTTTACAGTATGGTGTTATTTTTTGGGGGCAGTCTACTGATAAGGAGCTTGTATTTAGGATGCGAAAGCGATGCATAAGGTCAATGTGCGGTCTTAAGACAACAGATAGCTGTCATCCTTATTTTAAATCTTTAAAAATATTAACATTTCCGTCCTTATATATATTAGAAACGGCTTTATTTGTAAAAAACAATCCAAATCTCTTTCAGAAATTGTCGGCAGTAAGAAAGAATCCAATAGGGACTCAATATGTAAATCAATTGTGTCAAGTAAAATGTAAAACCGCACTAATGCAAAAATTTTTTTTTGGTTTTGCCCCCCCCCCCCCCCCGCATTTATAATAAAGTACGTAGTGTTATAAAAAATATGACTGTTTTCAAATTCAAAAGGGCACTAAATAAAATATGAACAGAAAAAAGTTATTACACAATCGACGAATTTCTTAGTGATGAATCACTGACTGGTTGACATGCTAATAATCCATTTGAGTTTTTTATTTTTATTTTTTGATTACTGCTACCTTTTTGACATTTGACATTTTTTGTATTAATTTGACATTTACTGTAATTTGAACGATTTCACAAACAACATGAAAGTAGAATAAATGCTGTGGAAATGCGTTCCTTGCGAAGCATGTGTGGTCTGACTATGAATGATAGGCTGAGGAATGTTGTGATAAGACAGCGGTGTGATTTAAAAGAAGATGTAGTGACAAAAATTGAAAAGGGTATGCTGAGATGGTTTGGGCATGTTGAGAGGATGAATGGAAGGCGACTAACAAAATGTATTTACGAGGCTAATGTGAAGGGAAAGGCCGGGCGGGGACGCCCTAGGAGGATATACACTGACCTTATTGGTGATGTTCTTCAGAAAGGCCAGGTGCGTAGTACTCGCAACCGGCGTGCGTGTATGACCAGATGTATGAACGTAAACGAGGCAAAAGAAGTATGTAAGGATCGTAGCAGGTGGCGTTCTGTAGTTTCTGCCTACCCCCATGGGAAGAAGGCGTGAGTTTATGTATGTATGTATGAACGATTTGACATTAATTTTATTATGTATTGTAAAAATTTCCTACTTGTTATTTAAATTAAATGTCTTTATTTTTGTGTAAATTAACATGATTTGCATGCCCATGTGACGGTAGAACATGGAGGACTTTCTTAATAAAACATCAATGTAATAATTACCCATGTTTGCAAAGTAATAAATGATTTGATTTGATTTAAGAACGCCACAAAGCAAGAACGAGAGGAACCCTTGGTGGAATGCTGAACTTAGTAAACTCAAAGATGCGCTACGTAAGCAATTTAACAGAGCAAAAAACACGAGACTCCTGAATGACTGGGAGATATACAAAGAGAGCCAATACACATACAAAAAAACAGATCAGAACCGCTAGGCGGACAGCCTGATGGAAATTCTGTGAATCCATTGAAACAAATAATGAGGCGGCAAGGGTAAGGAAGATCCTATCAACCGATCAGGACCGAACTCTTGGCGCGCTGAAAAAACCCGATAATTCATACACACTAACTGACCATGAAACCAGTAAGGTCCTTCTCAAGACTCACTTCCCAGACTGTAAAATCCTGGAGGACAGGACATGGGAGGCTGAACCAGAATGGACCCCAACGGATCAAGACTGGTCAAGAGCCCGCAACATAGTAACAGAAGAGTGGATAAAGTGGGCTATCAACAGCTTCCAGCCATACAAGTCAGCAGGGCTGGATGGCATCTTCCCAGCCCTGCTGCAGTGCGGTAAATTCTCTGACACCATGGTTGGTGGAGATCTATCGAGCTTGCATAGCACTTAGACACACACCTCTCGCATGGCGCGAGGTGAAAGTCATTTACATACCCAAGCCTGGCAAAACTGATTACACACAACTCAAGGCTTATAGACCTATAAGCCTAACATCCTTTTTACTGAAAACTCTCGAGAGACTCTGTGATAGACACATCCGAGATGGACCTCTCCGGGTAAAATCACTGCACAAGCAACAGCATACTCGTACTCCACAGGCAAATCAACAGAATCCGCGCTGCATAGCGTGGTTTCTAAAATTGCACTGGCCGCCTTCATTGACATCGAGGGCACCTTTGACAAGACCATGTTCAACATTATAAACACGGCCCTCGACAGACATAGCATAGACTCGACCCTGAGTGGCTGGATTACCAACATTCTCAAATTGAGAGCTGTACAAGTCACAGTAAATGACACTACGAGGCTCATCGTTGCGAAGGGTTGCCCGCAAGGGGGCGTCCTCTCGCCGCTTCTATGGAACCTGGTAGTAGACAGCCTCATAAAAACACTCAACGACAAAGGTTACTTCACCGTAGGCTACCGCCGATGACTTATCAATAATAATAAGCGGCACCCATGAAAACACTCTTTGCAACCTTATGCGACAAGTCCTAAAAATAGTAGAGGAATGGTGCAACAAGCACCAACTCTTAGTGAACCCTACAAAAACCGAACTGATTCTCTTTACAAAAAAGAGAAAACTGACGACACAACAACTACCACAATTCTTCGGAGCATGCCTAAGCCTATCAACTGAAACCAAATACCTGGGCATATTTTTGGATAAACAGCTGAACTGGGCAAAACATACCAACTACATCACTACAAAAGCCAGCATATCCCTGTGGCAGTGCAAACGACTGCTTGGCAGGAACTGGGGGATTAGCCCCAAGGTCACCTACTGGTCATACACCACAGTCATCCGACCAATTATCACATACTCAGGCTCACTGGTTTGGTGGCCCAGGACAGACCTGAGCACAGCCCAAAGAGATCTCGGAAAACTGCAACGGTTTGCTTGTGTTGCGAGCACTAGCAGTATGAGAACTGCACCCACTGCTGCCCTACAGGCAATGCTTGGGCTGCCACCTCTGCACCTTATCGTGCGGGAGGAGGCGACCCTGGCTGCCTTTAGGCTACATTTATCAGGAACCCTAAGCAAAGACTCCAGAGTTACGCATACTCGCATAAAGGAGGATGCGATCAAACGACAGCCAATGATAGCATCACCCTGCGACAAAGCCCCGAAAACACATCACTTTCAAAGGCACTACAGCATAATACTCACAGAAGAACAGTGTGACTACTCAGGCCCGAAAGAGATGAGAGTATACACCGATGGATCGATGACCGACTCTGGTACCGGGGTCGGAGTCTTCTCACACGACCTCAACATTAATGTATCCAGACCATTGGGCATGTTCAACACCGTCTATTAAGCGGAGTGTGTGGGCATCATACAAGCGGTCCACGCCCTAGAAGCCAGGAGGGTTACGGACACCCACATACGTATACTCTCCGACAGTGCCTCAGTTCTCCAATCCGTACGGAAAAAATATACTACCTCGAAGCTAATACTAGAATGTAATAACGCACTAGAACATACAACGGTATCTAGCCGCAACACGGTGACACTACAATGGATAAAAGGGCACAGCGGATCGCTAGGTAACGACGCAGCTGACGAACTTGCTAGACGAAGATCCGGCACGGCAGCATGTGGACCCGAGCCTATCGTACCCATCCCCTTCAACCAAATACGCAGGTGGCTACAGGAGGTGGACCTCGACACCAGGCTGCAGGCAGTCTAAGGAAGCTATGCAATCCTTGGATAGCAGGCTGACCAGGCGCTTACGCCTGGACAGGAATGGCCTGCGCCTGGTGACGGGGACCATCACGGGGCACTGCTCGCTAAACAAACACTTCCACACAATAGGCATAACGGACAGTCCTCTATGCAGGGCGTGCATGGAGGCTGAGGAAACCGTAGCGCACGAGCTCTTTGAATGCACAGACGTCACCCAGATTAGAACAGAAACCCTCGGGTCACCCAGATCCTACACAGATGTTCTGAACAGACCAGGAGATTTAATTAGCTTCTAGAGGGAGGTGGGCTGGCTGGAATAACCACCAAACGACCGCCATGGCCCACGCACAATGGTCCACTTTACGGACTAAGTGCGGAAACCAAACCCTATAATATAGAACATAGATTACCGTGTTACACCTGCCTCGCCATTGGTCGCGGTGCAACTACAAAATTCACCCAGTGCTTAACCGCGACCTGTCCACGTTGGCGAAGAGGATGATGACGAGGTTATATCCGTGAGTTCCCAATGCAATTTACGATTGAGGAGCGTTTTGGAGGATGCTTTCCGGGAGTACCGCTCCACTCCGCTTGGACTTAGATCATGTTTACCTCGTTTGCCCATGCACAAGAAAAACAAGGCGCTGGTGTGTACTACTCTAGACTCGCTGCTGTCAAACTGTTTTGACGGCAGCAAAGACCTCGCCGATAGCCACTTGATCTTGTACTGTGCAGCTGTAACGGCATATCGTGTAGCTCATATTAAATTTCCCAACAGTGACAGAGCTACACGATCAAAACCAGCTGTACCAGCTTGGCAGTGCAGGATTGAACGTCGTATCGTTGAGGCTAGAGTACTCATCGGCAAGCTAATCTGCTTCAGGGAAGGCAATACTCGCCCTAGAGTGATGCGCTTTGTGAAGCGGGCGTTCTCGGGAACATATTAGTTCTCGAGATTATTTGACCCACGACACAGAGCGTATCGACTTCCTGAAGCAGAAGATCTGTGCATGGGCAAACCGTATTCGACGGTACAGGCGGAGAGTGGAGCGGTACACTCAGAATCACACATTCCAGAGCAATGAAAGGTGGGTTTACAGGGCTTGGGAGCGACCGGATCAAGGTGTGATTGACACGCGCCTGCCAGATGATGACGCCATGTGTTCGTTCTGGCGAAGCATCTGGTCGGTGCCTTTCAATCACACCGAAGGAGATTGGACTAGGGAGATCGAGCGAGCGTGCGAGCAAATACCAGAAATGGGGGCACTTAACATCAGCCCCGAAAATGTAGCTCGCGCAGTCCGTCCGTTGCCTAATTGGAAATCTCCTGGGCCGGACGGGCTGTACAACTTTTGGACAAAGTGGTTCCAAAGGTCGCACGTTCGATTGGCATTCTAGTTCCAGTCAGCCTTAGAGTTAGGGTCGCTGCCCCAGTTCCTAACAACAAGAATAACCCACCTGCTCCATAAATCAGGTAGTACTGCGGAACCCAAAAATTATAGGCCGGTCACTTGTCTGCTGATGGTCTTTAAAGTTTTTACATCCATTTTGAGAGCTAAAATTAACAAACATATAGATACCAACACCACCACGTCTGCCTCTCAAAATGGATGTAGGAACGGGTCCCTAAGGACCTGCTCCTCATCGATATGGCCATTAGCCAACAGGTTCGTCGTTCCCGAAGGGATTTGTCGTCATGTTGGATAGATTATAAGAAGGCCTATGACTTTGTGCCACATACATAGCTCATGAGGGTGCTGGAGTTGTATAAAGTAGATGCAACTCTACGCACTTCCTGATGTCATGTATGGGGCACTGGAGGACAGTTCTTCGCTATCCAGGATGTCGACATATCCAGAGGAATAGAGAGCCGATAAGGACAGAGCGAGGTATATTTCAGGGCGACAGTTTAAGCCCACTTTGGTTCTGCCTAGCCTTGAATCCTCTAAGCACACTGCTGGAGGATTCAGGGCTAGGTTACCGATTGGGGAGAGGTGGTCAAGTTATATCTCACCTCCTTTACATGGATGACTTGAAACTCTTTGCCCACAACAATTTGCAACTGCTGGAACTACTGAAGGTAACGGAAACTTTCAGTAGCGCCATCGGGATAGAATTTGGTGTGGACAAATATGCGGTCATGCATGTCAAGCGCGCGGTGATTGTGGAATCTGTGGAAACCCACCTCTCGGACTCCATACACCTAAGATCCCTCTCCTCAACCGAAACCTATAAGTATTTGGGTATGTCGGAAGCGTTAGGTATCAACGCTACTGACATGAAGCAATCGCTGAAGGAGCGCTTCTTTAGCCGCCTGAATAAAGTATTAAATAGTCCTTTATCAGGCGGAAACAAAGCCTTCAACGGTTGGGTCATGCCAGTTTTGATGTACTCTTTCGGCATTCTCAAATGGACTCAGACGGAACTTGACGCCCTGGATAGGAACCCTCCGCACACTGCTGACCGCTAATCGGATGCATCACCCACGCTCATCGGTGATGAGACTGTATATCCCACGGAAGTGCGGAGGTCGAGGCTTCTTAAATGCTAAGACCCAGCACAACCGTGAGGTATGCAGTCTCAGGGAATACTTCCTAGAAACCGACGTGAGGATGCACCGAGATATGGTCTCAGTGGACAAGTGCCTCACCCCGCTATCCTTGGCTAACAAGAACTGGCGCAAACCTATAGTATTAGATACTAATGACCGCAGGGAGGTATGGCAGAGCAAAGAGCTTCACGGGCGCTTTTACCGGGCCTTACATGTTAGCGTCCGTATCCTGGTTGCGATTCGGTAGCCTCTTTGGGGAAACTGAAGGTGTTTTCTTTGCGATTATGGACGATGTTATGATGACGAACAACTACCGGAAATATATTGTGCAGGACGGCACGGTTGACATCTGTCGGGCATGCCACCATCCCGGAGAATCAATCCGACACATTATTTCTGGCTGTTCTCATCTGGCTAACGGAGACTACTTGCATGGCACAACCTTATAGCCAGGATTATCCACCAGCAACTTGCTCTGAAATACAATTTTGTGGAATCGGAAGTACCGTACTATAGATATGTGCCCGACCCAGTCCTCGAAAATGGCAATATCACATTGTATTGGGATCGATCTGTCATCACTGACAGGACTATTGTTGCCAATAAGCCAGACATAGTGGTGATAGATCGATTAGAGCGTCGCACAATGATTATTGATATAGCGGTCCCGCATGACGAGAACCTCGTGAAAGCTGAAAAGATATACAGATTAAGTATCTTGACCTGGCTCGTGAGGTTGTGGGATGTGGATACAGCAATCATTGTGCCGATAGTCGTGACGGCCAATGGCATAATAGCCAAGAGCCTCGACCAACACCTGAGGAGGCTCTTGTTAGGCAGCTGGATCAGGGGCTTGATCCAGAAAGCGGTTCTCCTGGACACGGCGCGTATTGTTAGGAGGTTCCTCTCTCAGGAGCCCTGACCACCGGTGGCTTGGACCTTGTTCCCGACACCGGTGGGCGACTATTTTTTATATTTTTAAATTTTTTTTTAAGCATTTTTTAAAATGTAAATAGTAAGTTTTAAAATGAAATAAAGGAATTAAAATAATAATAACCCCACCACCGTATCTCTACGTTGACGTCGTAGTAGAGTTTACTTTGCCGGAACAGGACTGGGATGAAGAGCCAGACCAAGAGAGATACGAAAACCCACAGGGCAGTATGTGGCGAGCTGTTGGGCAGTAGCGACCCCACGGATCTTATCTCTCGGGAGAAGTCTTGTTCCTCACCTCTGGCTTGCCTTTATTGGCCGGCTGGAGTGAACACTGACGAGGAACGGAACTCCCACCTCGTTCTTGCCTTAATTGGCCGGCTTGAGTGGAGATTCGCAAGAGCAAACGTGCTCGGAGGAAGGAAGTATTCCAATAAGATGCTGGTAGGGATCTTGACCGTACTTTCGGGATTGTTCTGATAGCTGTGGAATACCTCTCCACTCCTCATAAGCACCTCAGGACGTGTTGCCCCCTTATCGTTACGACTCTATGTGCTAGCGACCGTTTTCGGGGGCCCATTATTGAGTGTGCAAATCACCCCCTGCCATTTTATCCGTGTGCATATAAAACATAGATCAGGCAGGGGCCATAGTCATTCTATAGTTCCAGGTGACCAGTCCCCTTTAGCAACCCAAACCCATAGTCCGATATCTTTGTTTCCATATCTTACAATAGTCCAACACCAACCGGGGGTTGTCCTTGCCTGCACTTGCATAGTGCGAACAGAGATAATCGTCGGTTGGTACCTCATTTCATTAAAAACGTCTAAGGGGCCTCTACTAGTTGGCTATTCGGCCCCTCGTACGCCTTCCAAAGGTCCGGGACCCCTGGGTCCCGAGATATGTCAAAGACTTAAAAATAATAATAAAGTTCATATGTCGGGCACAACAATTACATAAAATATTAGTAGTAACATGATTTAAAATAAATGCAGTAAATAGAAATTAAAAATAATTATCATTAAAAAATCTAATAAAATTACATTATATAATATCACATGTGATATAATTAGGAAGAATCAATATTCATTTCAAATAAATAAGATCACAAATACGAAATTATAAAAATAAAATAAATAATCACATCATATTAACAACAACTCAATTATATCTGCGTCTCAGAATGGATATAAGAATGGGTCCCGCGGTACTAAGGAGCTGCTCTTTATAGACATGACCATCAGCCCAACAGGTTCGTAGATCCCGGAAGGATTTGTCGACTTGTTGGATAGATTATAAGAAGGCCTATGATTCGGTGCCACATACATGGCTCATGAGGGTGCTGGAGTTGTACAAGATAAATGCAACTCTGCGCACCTTCCTGATGTCATGTATGCGGCAATAGAGGACGGTCCTTCTCTATCCAGGATGTCGTCAGATCCGGGGAATCGATGAACCGATCAGGATTGAACGGGGAATATTTCAGGGCGATAGTTTGAGTCCGCTTTGGTTTTGCTTAGCCTTGAATCCTTTAAACACACTGCTGGAGGATTCAGGTCTAGGCTACCGGTTGAGAAGGGGTGGTCAGGTGATATCTCACCTAATTTACATGGATGACTTGAAACTCTTTGCCCCCAACGATTTGCGACTGATGGAGCTACTGAAAGTAACAGAAACGTTTAGTAGCGCCATCAAGATGGAATTTGGTGTGGACAAATGTGTAGTCATGCATGTAAAGCAAGGGAGGATTATGGAATCCATGGGAACCCAACTCTCCAATTCCATACACCTTAGATCCCTCTCCTTAACCGAAACCAATGTTGCCGACATGAAACAATCGTTGAGGGAACGCTTCTTTGGCCGCCTGAATAAAGTGTTAAATAGTCTTTTATCAGGCGGAAACAAGGTGCTTGCCTTTAACGGTTGGGTAATGCCTGTTTTGATGTATTCTTTCGGCATACTCAAATGAACTCAGACAGAACTTGACGCTCTGGATAGGAAGGTCCGTACATTGCTGACGGGGGTCGAGGTTTCCTAAATGCTAAAACCCTCCACAACCGCGAGATTTACAGTCTCAGGGAATATTTCCTTCAAACTGACGTGGGTATGCAACGAGATGTGGTCGCAGTGGACAAGGGCCTCACCCCGCTCTCCTTGGCAAAAGAGAACTGGCGCAAACCTGCAGTACTTGATACTAACGATCGTAAGGAAGTATGGCAGGGCAAAGAGCTACACGGACGCTTTTTCCGGGCCCTCCACGGACCTGATGTAGACTTTTGGCGTCTAGTCCTGGCTGCGTTTCGGCGACCTCTTCGGGGAAACTAAAGGTTTTGTCTGTGCGATTATGGATGAAGTTATCATGACGAATAATTATCTGAAATACATTGTCAAGGACGGTACGGTTGACGTCTGTCGGGCATGCCACCGTCCCGGTGAATCAATATTGTTTGATTCACCGGGATGGTGGCATATTGACATATTGTTTCCGGTTGTTCTCGTCTTGCTAATGGCGAGTACTTGCACAGACACAATCTAGTGGCTAGGATTATTCACCAGCAACTTGCCTTGCAGTACAACCTTGTGGAGTTCGAAGTACCATACTACATGTATGTGCCCGACCCAGTTCTCGAGAATGGTTACGCCACATTGTACTGGGATCGATCTATCATCATTGACAGGACTATTGTAGCCAATAAACCTGATATTATGGTGATAGATCGACGAGAGCGCCGTGCAATGATTGTTGAGATCGCTATCCCTCATGATGAGAATCTTGTGAAAGCTGAGAAAGATAAAAAAATCAAGTATCTTGACTTAGCACACGAGGTTGTCGACTCTGCAATCATTGTACCGATAATCGTTACGGTTAATGGCCTAATAGCGAAGAGCCGCGACCAACACCTCAGGAGGCTCTCATTGCGTTTGAATGGTTATTATCCATTTATGTACCCTTCGAATTTTCTTTTAGGCTGCTTAGGGTACAATTCTCTCGAGGTTAGAAGAAAAAATGACCAAATCATTAATATGTGTAAGATCCTTCAAGGAAAAACCGATGCTCCTGAACTACATTATGAACTGTCCTATCTTGTTGCTCCGATAAACTATAAAGGAGGCATAGATTGTTCGCCGTGCCTCGGAGTCCAACCGTCGCTCGAGCCTAGTCTCCCGTCCCTCGCACACTCTCTGCGCTCAACGCTCTCTTGGACGCTAAGCCTGACTGTGATGTGTTCGCGGATGAATGGAAGAAGATCTTGTCAGTATGTCTGGAGTATTGTGAGATGAGCGTATGACTTTCAAGTAGTTGTATACTTTTGTTTACAGTACCTTAATAATCTTACTAATGTAATTGGCCTTGGCCGTTTTATGATAAATAAATTGCGCGGCTGGGTCAAGGGCTTGATTAAGAAAGCAGTACTCCTAGACACGGTACGCAAAGTGAGGAGGTTCTTCTCTCTAGAGCCCTGACCATCGGCAGCTTGGACCCTGTTAATGATTTTTTATGATTTTTATAAAAATATTTAAAAACGTATTTAATATGTAAAAAAATGAATGAATGAAATAAATTTATTTATGTCCGCTTCTCAAAATGGATGTAGGAACGGGTCCCGCGGTAATAAGGAACTTCTCCTCATCGACATGGCCATAAGCCAACAGGTTCGTCGATCCCGCAAGGATCTATCGGCATGCTGGATAGACTATAAGAAGGCCTATGACTCGGTGCCACATACATGACTCATGAGGGTGCTGGAGTTGTACAAGATAGATGCAACTCTGCGCACTTTCCTGATGTCGTGTATGGGGCAATGGAGGACGGTCCTTTGCTACCCAGGATGTCGACAGATCCAGGGGAATAACGAGCCTGTATGGATTAAACGGGGAATATTTCAGGGCGACAGTTTGTCCACTTTGGTTTTATTTAGCCCTGAATCCTCTAAGCACACTGCTGGAGGATTCAGGTCTGGGCTATAGGTTGAGGAGAGGTGGTCAGGTCATATCTCACGTATAGGACATGGATGACTTGAAACTCTTTGCCCTTAACAAATTGCGACTGATGGAGCTACTGAAGGTAATTGAAACATTCAGTAGCGCCGCGCCATCAGGATGGAATTTGGTGTGGACAAATGTGCAATCTTCCATGTAAAGCGAGGGGAGATTATGGAATCCGAGGGAACCCAACTCTCGGACTCCATACACCTTAGATCCCTCTCCTCAGCCGAAAGCAATAAATATTTGGGTATGTCGGAAGCGTTAGGCATCAACGTTGCTGACATGAAGCAATCGTTGAAGGAGCGCTTCTTTGGCCGCCTGCAGAAGGTATTAGTTAGTCTTCTTTCAGGCGGAAACAAGGTGCGCGCCTTCAACGGTTGGGTCATGCCGGTTTTGATATACTCTTTCGGCATACTCAAATGGACTCAGACCAAACTCGACGCCCTGGACAGGAGGGTCCGGACACTCCTGACCGCAAACCGGATGCATCACCCACGTTCATCGGTGATGAGACTGTACATCCCGCGGAAGTGCGGGGGTCGAGGCTTTTTAAATGCGACAGACCCTCCACAACCGCGACGTGTGCAGACTCAGGGAATACTTTTTTAAAGCCGACGCGGGTATGCACCGTGATGTGCTCGCAGTGAAGAGAACTGGCGCAAACCTGTAGTACTTACTACAGATGACCGCAAGGAGGTATGGCAAAGCAAGGCGCTTCACGGACGCTTCTATCGGGCTCTTCATGAGCCCGGTGTAGATTTCTTAGTATCCGTATCCTGGCTACGTTTCGGTGACCTTTTCGGGGAAACCGAAGGTTTCGTCTGTGCAATTATGGATGAAGTTATCTTGACGAATAACTACCGGAGACATATTATGAAGGATGGTACGGTTGACGTGTGTCGGGCATGCCATCGTCTGGGTGAGTCCATCAGACATATTATCTCTGGTTGTTCGTGTCTAGCTAACGGCGAGTGCTTGCACAGATATAACCAAGTGGCCAGGATTATTCACCAGCAACTTGCTTTGAAATATAAACTTGTGGACTCTGAGGTACCGTATTACAAGTATGTGCCCGACCCAGTTCTCGAAAATGACAATGTCGCGTTGTACTGGGACCGGTCTATCATTACTGATCAGGACTATTGTAGCAAATAAGCCTGATCAATCAATCAATCAATCAATCATTTATTTTGTTAAACATAGGTATGGTTACAGATAGTAATAGTCTAAAATATGCGCACTATGTTTTGCCAATATTTATGGCGTACAAAATTAACACAAATAAGAAGATGGTATGTCAATAAATTAAATTAAAAGAAATAATAATATCAATTTAAAACAATATGTCAATTATGTAAACAGGTCATAGAATTTTAGATAAATAAACACATTCATCTTAGTCAGTAATAAAATCATAAGTGTCTAATAAGCAAGTCGGAATCTTCGTACCTCTGTTTATCAGTAGTAAACTCAGTGATGGAGTAGTAACATCTATCTAAAAGGAATTTAAACAAATACTTTTTAAAGGATCCCAGACACTTTGCTTTTCTAATAGCTTCTGGTATACTATTATATATTTTTGGGGCCATACCTAACACACTTTTGCCGAAAAATGCGGTTTTATGAGAGGTAACATGAATGGTATTCTGATAACGGCGAGAGCGCAGCTTTTCAAATAAATGCAGGTTACAACGAACAAACACTCCCATTTCATAAATGTACATAGATGGTAAAGTGAGCAAACTAAGTTCCTTAAACAATGGCTTACAACTATCAATCGATTGTAATTTCGTAAACGATCGCAAGCATTTCTTCTGAGCTTTAAAAGCAATATCTCTGTCAGTGGAGTTGCCCCAGAAAATGATTCCGTACCTAATGCCAGAAGCCACATAAGCATTATAAGCTATTCGTACTGTAATGCGGTTAACCGTTTTTGATAGTTTGTACAGAGCATACGCAAATTGACTAAGCTTCTTTGACAAAGCGTCGATATGATGCTTCCAAGTCAGATGACTATCTATGTAAAGGCCTAGAAATTTTGTGATGTCACTTTCAGAGATTATTACGTTACCATATTTTATATTTAGTTTCGGTTTATTTGTTCTTTGATAAAATGTCATAATTTTAGTCTTGTTATGATTAATTTTTAGATTATTATTAACTAACCAATTTATTATATTTTTAAGATCGTCATTTATGTCATTTTCAAGTATATTAATGTCATTATTAGAGAATAAAATAGTGCTGTCATCAGCAAATAAGACCATCTGGTGCTTACTGACCTTGGGCATATCATTTATATAAATGTTAAATAATGGAGGGACAAGAATGCTACCTTGGGGAACACCATAAATAGTTTTCCTAGGACGTGACATGTATGTTCTTTCAACTTTCGAGCTCGCACATAGCCTATCAAGCGCTGTGATGTGAGTGCGATTAGAGAGATAAGATTGTAATAGGTTTAATGCAGTTCCTCTAATCCCGTAGCGCTCTAATTTGTTTAGCAGTATGCCATGATCTACATGGTAATATAGTAGTGATAGATCGATTAGCGCGCCGCGCAATGATAGTCGATGTTACCATTCCACATGACGAGAACCTCGTGAAAGCTAAGAAAGAGAAACGAATAAAATATCTCGACTTAGCACACGAGGTTGTTGACATGTGGAATGTGAGCTCAGCTATCATTGTGCCGATTGTCGTTGTGGTCGTAACGGCTAATGGCCTGATGACCGAAAGCCTCGACCAACATCCCTCGAGGTTCTCGTTAGGCGGTTGGATCAAGCGCCTGATTCAGAAGGCAGTAAGTACTCCTCGATACGGCTCGCAATGTGAGGAGGTTCCTGTCTCTGCAGCCCTAACCACTGGCAGCTTGAATCCTGCTTCCGACACTGGCGGACTTCTATTCTTTTATATTTTTAAATGTTTTTTATACCTTTTTTGAATTTGAGCTATTTAAACATGTAATGATTTATGAAAGAAAATAAAAAAAACGAAATAAATAAATAATTAGGAATTATTCAAAGTTCAATTCATTTGAAATTAATAATGTCACAGATTAAATTAATAGGTATAAAAAGTGTAATATAATATTAAAAAATTCAATTCACTAGGGTACAATGGATATTGTCACAGATTAATGTCAAAAAGTCAAATAAAATTCTAACGAAAATTCAATTAATTCAAAAAAATAATGTCACAGATTAAAATAGAATTATAAATTCAAATAAAAGTTAAATAAAGTATAATAAAATCAATGTCTAAAACTGAGTAAATGGAGTAGAAGTCATCCCATTTTGATGTCATCATTAAAAAATTCGTTTAGTGAATTTATCCACCAGTAATTTTCTAAGCCGTTTAAATAAATGTTTTTCATTTTGTTCCATTTTTATTTCGTTTGGTATCCTTATCCTTACATAATAATATTATTATAGGGGCTTGATCCAGAGAGCAGTACTCCTGGACACGGCGCGTATTGTTAGGAGGTTCCTCTCTCAGGAGCCCTGACCACCGGTGGCTTGGACCCTGTTCCCGACACCGGTGGGCGACTATTTTTTATATTTTTAAATGTTTTTTTAAATTTTTTTACAAGAATATTTAAATATGTAAATGGTATGTTTTGAAATGAAATAAAGGTATTATTATAAAACAAAGTCCCCCGCCGCGTTTGTCTGTCTGAACGCGATAAACTCAAAAACTACCGAACGGATTTTCAAACAGTTTTCACCAATGGACGGAGTGATTCATGCGGAAGGTTTAAATGTATAATTCGTTACGGTTTTGTGTAAATTGGCTGAAATATGACGATTATTGCAAAAAAATCTGCGATGGCATATGTCTATCTTCTAAGGATGACCTACAATAACCATTTATATCTTTCAGAATTTGATAAAAATTTTAATGTTATTTCCGAACCTTTTTTGACCGGTATAGTATTAATCCTTATCCAAAAAAATATATTATTTAAATTGGGTATTTTAATCATATCATTTAAATGAATAGTTTAAAAGATATCACAGTTTCAAAATTACGCGTGTTATTAGGTATGAAATCTCGGTAACTACGTTCCCGTGGGATATTTTCCGACATCCACGCGAAGCCGCGGGCAAAAGCTAGTTTTATTATATATTTTAATTAATTTTACGTGAGGACTTATGCTGCGTGATTTTAGCTTAGATTGTGGTATTACGAGCGTATTTTCAAACCGTGAACGTGGTGCATATCGGCGAGGTTGTTCTGTAACTTTAAGGTAAAAGTGTGGATATTGTCTAACGAATTTACAGATTTCTAGAATATAAATTGATGTCAAAGTTAGAATGTCTAGTTTCCTAAAATGCGGTCTACAACTTACGTCATTGTCAATATAGACCAATACACTAATATTTTTTTCTGTAGGATAAACAAGACGTTGCTATCTACACTATTTCCTATGCATAAGCATAGTAAGTGGATAGGGCAGTTTTTAAATCTGTGTTTTTTTGAGCTCACGTAATGCATATATAAAACTAGATAGTTTTTATTTAATTTTTGGTATGTGCGCTTTCCAGGTCATGTGGATATCTAAGTCTAGACCCAACAAGACTTCTGGTTGACTGATTGATGATTTTGGTTATGATTAATCAAAGTTTTTTTAAGTTCTTTTAGAAGTATTGTTTTGTTAAAACAATAAAAATACTGAGGATTACAGTTTTTTGATGTCAAAAGTCGGAAACCGTAAATGGTCAGAATTGGCAGAGTCCAACAGGCACTGTTGTTGAGTTTTGGTTGCATGTTAACACACGAGGACGTGTGCTAGCAGGATGGCCGTGTCGGAAATATGTTACTCAGTAGTTGACTAATCGGGACGCCAGCGCCGCTTAGCCGCGCTCGACACAGTCTACATACAACATCGGCTGGAGCTGAGCAGAGTTCAAACTCAAAGCATTTAAAACTGCACGGACACTCTTTTGAATCATAATATTGTTACAAAATATTGGTCGCATCATTCATGTTGACATTATACATGTGAGAACAATGTAGAAGGACGTGCACGTTAAAAGCGTCCGTAATAAAAATATAAATAAGTAATTCAAATGTTAAATAAATTAACATAAGCCGTGGCAGCTAAGAGATGACCCGTCCATGCTGACGGCGCCCGTTCATGAACATGACGCATGGATCAGCACCATTTAAGCTTAACCATTTTGAAGGGAACTTAACGACCCAACACACACGCCACCACCAGCGAGACATTTGAGTGAGCATGACTATAGATGTAAGGCCGGTTTAAAACCAATTAAACCAATCCGTTTAAAACCAAAAAACCTGTTTAAAACCGAAATAAACCATTTTTTTTTTCGATTTGAAGCGGTTGGTGTTTATGACTATATTTTTCTTAAATTATAACTACATTTTCTTGATTTTACCTAGGTAGGGATATAACGGAGTGCCTATAAATTGTGTAAAGATTTTTAAATGTGTGATATACTGATTTTGATATTCTTAGCAGATTTAGTTCTAGTTAGTCTGTCTGTCCTATCAAGTCTCTGTAAATAAACATTTTTTAAATTATTTTCAAACGATATAAATAATCAATTTGATTCGGTTTAAAACCAAACTCACACTCTCGCACTCTCGTTGACGTCGTCATAGTCCAGGGTCGATAATTTTTAAAACCAAAAAAAATCATAATAGGATGAAACCCATTAGAGAAGGAGGGAAATATGATAAAAATGAAAGGAAAAATAATTTACGGGCGATCTGATGTTGGGAAGGGGATGGGGGTGAGTTTTTAAGGGTAAAAAACGGTTTTTCTCGATTTCCGGCAAAACTAAAAGTCCTATCGAAAAAAGTCAAATGGAAAAGTTGTAGATAATAAAAAGATCTAAAACTTTTGTATTTACACTTTTTTCACATAACCTCAAAATTTATGTGAAAAATTCAAAAAACCAAGTTTTTGGTTTTTTATTTTTATCTTTTACAAAAAATTTTTCTTTTTAACGAAATTTTGTGAAAACTTACCTTTTTATGTCCCAAATACGCTGTAATTTATTTAATTAAAAATATTTATTTTTTCACCTTATTTTGAATTAATATTGAAAAAACACCCTAATTTTCAATCGAAAATTCACCCGTCAAAATATCAGCTTTTTTCAAAAAGTTGGTGTGGTTTCTGTTCGTTGAAATCTCTACTTTCCGATGGTGAAAAAAAAAATATATGTTACTATGGTAAATCTTCTCAGAAAATGCAAAAATTAAAAAAAAACTTGAATTCGAAAATTTTTTTTTAATTATTATAAATAATTTTGAGCTATTTATTAAAATTTAGACTTTAATTACTCGAAAAACGTTAGATTACATGTGACGTTGATAACAAAAAAAATGCAAATAAAAATATACTACTATAATTAACAAACAAATAAGTTAATTAAATTAATATTTAATAAGACATCTACAATATTTGGAGAAAGTTGTCTAATTTTCTTTAAATTATATGCGTAGATGCTTATTTATAACTATTTTGAGATAAATTATATATATACCTGAGTAGATATACCTGAGTGACCTACGAAAAATTGTAGCCCATCAAAAGGTATTTCGTGGAGAAGTGGGGAAGGGGCTAGGCGGGTCTGGGTCTTATTACATACATACCTACTATTATATACTATATATTTCGTAGCAGCTGTTACAACCGCTAGCCTAACCAGTATTCGAAATACAGTACAGTCGTGCACGTGTATTTTTATAAACGATGTTGTACATCGTTTATAAAAATACACGTGCACGCTGAGTTTCTTGAAGATAATTGTGACAAGTTTACTTAAAAAAACAATAAAACTTTTCGAATCTGCATAGGAAGGTAAATACTATCTCTATTTTTATCTGTATCAATCAACTCAACCATAAAAATCGTAATATTTTCTTTAAAAAATAGTATGCTTAACTTAACATAACCTAAAGATTGAAATTAAATGATATTTTAGTACAAGATAAAAAAATAATTATCTCCTTAATTTTGCACAAACAAATTTAGTTAATCCCATGAAAAAAAATATATTTCAAAATCTATAAAAAATATATTTAAAATCTATAAAAAATATATAAAATATATATCGTAAATATATTTCTAATAAAACAAACTTTTGGCCGATTTTCATATATATTTTATACTTTTTTATAGATTTATAATATATTATTTATACATTTTGACATTGATTTCTTTAATATTTTTTTTTTTTTCATGGGAGTTTATTCACGATTAAATAGTGAAGACATTATTAATTCGATTTTGTCTTTTCAGATTATCAGTATGGATGAATCTGTTTGTATCATTTGCAATAAGGCAGATGATAAGCAAGTGTATGCAATAAAAAAAGCAGCTTTGAATCGTTTAGTGGTATCCAGCAAAAAAAGAATTTTGAATTTTTGCATTTTCTGAGAAGATTTACCATAGTAACATATATTTTTTTTTTTACCATCGGAAAGTAGAGATTCCAACGAACAGAAACCACACCAACTTTTTGAAAAAAGCTGATATTTTGACGGGTGAATTTTCGATTGAAAATTAGGGTGTTTTTTCGATATTAATTCAAAATAAGGTGAAAAAATAAATATTTTTAATTAAATAAATTACAGCGTATTTGGGACATAAAAAGGTAAGTTTTCACAAAATTTCGTAAAAAAAAAAAATTTTTGTAAAAGATAAAAATAAAAAACCAAAAACTTGGTTTTTTGAATTTTTCACATAAATTTTGAGGTTATGTGAAAAAAGTGTAAATACAAAAGTTTTAGATCTTTTTATTATCTACAACTTTTCCATTTGACTTTTTTCGATAGGACTTTTAGTTTTGCCGGAAATCGAGAAAAACCGTTTTTTACCCTTAAAAACTCACCCCCATCCCCTTCCCAACCTCAGATCGCCCGTAAATTATTTTTCCTTTCATTTTTATCATATTTCCCTCCTTTTCTAATGGGTCTCATTCTATTATAATTTTTTTTCACTTTTCATTATTTTTAAAGGCTTCTACCCTGGTCTAATAAGCTAAATTATTGGTGACGCATCGTCGCGAACAATATGGAAACAAAGATATTGGACTATAGGTTTGGGTGGCTAAAGTGGACTGGTTACCTGGAACTATCAAATTCAAATTCGTTTATTTTAAAAAGACAACTTATTGGTCCACAGTAGGTGTTTGTAGTATGTACAGTAAGCGTTCAAAAGTTCATAAGCACGTTAAGAGTCGTATTGTTGTGAACACGCGGTATAACTCGTACATTTGTATGTGTAAGCAACACGATACACACACCACAGATAACGCAGTTTTGCACTACACGAAACAATAATATTTCCGTCGCTTTAAACATGCTAGCACACACGCATTATGCGCGTGACCTTGACCAGTTTATGGCATTGCTAAAATTCGATTGTAACTTAACAAGTTCAGATAGCAGAAAGCGTTAAGCGTTGGTATGAAAATCAAACTGCCTCAGGTTCTAATCTTGTAAAACACAGTGCGGTTTTTTGCAAATATTATTATTTTTGTTTTCGATAATAATATTTTTTAAATATTGCTGCTTTTTTATGTTGTTATTGCAATAAAGGGTTTAGAATAAAAATGCGTGATATATGATAACAAAATTAAAAAATATATTTATTCGTTATATTTATTTTACATAAGTTAACAAACTGCAACAATTATTTATCATTATTTAGCTGAATAAGATGTGAAATAGATGTCAAGAAACTTAGAAGCAGTTTGTATTATTTTGACATAAGTATTTAAATTATGAAATGTTTTAAATTTTAAATGGATTTTTTCACCATAAATATTAAGCTTTGATCATGGTCGAAGTAATTAAGTATTAAATAAGAATATTAGACTACTTAAAATGTAAAAAAACTACTTACAGAATTGGTTAAATATGGGCAGTTTTTTATATTTTATTTCTATTAATTATTTTACATTTTATTTGACTTTAGTAAATATTGGTTGGTATTGAGGTTATAGTTTAAGTATTCATTTTCTTTACGAAAAGAAGATTGAAACTAAACCTCAAATTTTAATCCTAAAATAATAATATGACTAAAATAATCCGAAAACCAGAGGAAATCAGTCAATACTCATCTTTATGTAACAATAAATTAAAGAACTTAGATTTTCCTAAAACATTTTCGGTTTATCTGCAAGAAATACGACAAGCACCATATTGAAATTTGAAACGTGCTTAATAATTCGTTACCACAAATTCATGCAATAACGAATGTGTTGTTTATTAAGTTGGTATGGTAAATATTTTAAGGTTAAAATACAGCAGTGTCCCACTTGAAGTCTTAATATTATCGTGCGAAACTTAAATGTTCAGGTTTATTATGCCTTTCTGTCAAAAACGGTTTTCTAGCTGGTCTTCAGTGATGCAAGGCTTCAGAGTGCACGGCGAACGGTTCATAATAACGTGTTTAATAATTCAGCAAAATATCTCGTTGGTATGAAACCATTTGTTTCATATTCATTCACCATTTGACATCGCTGCACCTCGATATAAGCCTATTAATCCTCGATAATAAGCCTCATATCTCTTAACCCTCACACTCACAGAATTTCTCTAGAACAAAGAATAACATTGTATTTATTACACATAACACCTAATTATTTATCATTCACTAATCGAATGATACGTCATAATAAATTTAAAACTTTAAAGGCATCTTCTATCTCAACAATACCTCTGTTCTATCAACAATACCTTTGATTAAGATTTATATTTAGTAAAATATGAAATATTTAAATGATAACACTCACACTTAGTCCGGTTTCATTGTAAATTTGTGTAATAAAATTACATTCACTTTTACTGCATTCACTTTTTATTTGACTGCATTCTGAAAATAATAACCACAACACCGCTAATAGCTAAATACTCGTCACCGACAATAATCACGAACCAACAAAGTTCTAAGTGAATACTCATAACGAATTGCATCTGTCTACCCCACAGAAATCGAAATAATTTACTTAGTTTTCTGTGGTCTACCTGCTAAACTTTAATATTTATGTGAACAAGACGAATGAAACAAAAAACGAATAATTATCGAACTAGTCATTACTATGAGTTGCAGACAAAGTGAGTGTGTGTGTGTGTAATGTGCGTGTCTACAGTATTGTAACAACTTATAGAAGAAGGTCGTAAGTCAAACCGAAGCGTCAGTCTATTGCTTTGTTGATTTGTGAGATTGCTTCAACTGTCATTAACGAGACACAATAGAATTTTAATTGTTATCCGCCTTAATAAGGCTGCTTAACAGGTGATGAGTGGACTTTTGGTCGGTACTGTACATGTAATATAAATTTAAAAACTATTCACATAATAATAACATTGAAAATACAATAAAATCAACAATAAATTAATTAAAATATTATATTCACTAAGATGTCAAATTTCAATAATATAATTAAATTTCATAATTAAATTAAATTAAATATTATAAAATCACATTACAGTCAAAATAAATAAAACACAATAATTATAATTTCCTAACCGGCATTGGAACAGCAACATGCCTGCCACAACCATGCCGGACATAAGGGCAGTCCAGCCTATCGGCGATCATTGCCAGGATGGCATTGGGGCTGGCCCGCACCCGGCGCACCAGGGACGCACACCGCTTGCGCATAGAAGCGTAGAAACAGTCAGTGCGTGCCATCGCGAACATCCCTGACGCGCTACAGAAACGGGGCAGCCCAACACCGCCCGGAACGCGTTGTTGTACTGGACACGGAGGGCACTGTATGCTCTTCCAGTATAGTCAATCCACAGGCTGCTCGTATACAGTGATGTGCAGTACGCTCTAAAAAGCGTGACCTTCACACCAGCAGAACAACGAGAAAACCTGCGGGCTATCCGACATATAGGTACCCGACACAACAATTATATCAGGACTGCAAGTTGCTCACTGTCAGACAACTCTTTGTTTTCCGCTCGACTCTTCGCAAACATGCCTCCGTCCCACCAAGTCAAGTACTCCTTACTCGACGTAGGTCTGTTCGAGTATGTCAATTCGACCGTTACAGGACCACATTTGCTACCCACCAATATTTCATCCTAAGTTCTAGAATATACAACAAGCTTCAAAAAAAATTAACAATAAATAATCTTAACCATTATGAATTAAAAAGAAAATTGTTAGATTTGCTATTAAATCTAAACTATTGCGATACTGAGGAACTCATTTATTCTACGAATTAACGTCTAAAATACCAATTTTTTTTTCTCTCTTAGTATACCACACTCTCTCACTCGCTCACACACATACACACACCCTCACACACCCTCACACATACACAAACACACACCAACAAATCATTTAACCCCATAGCAACACACTCACACACGATTAACCAGTAAACTCACTCAATTAATTTGTTAACATCAGAATTGTTACGCAATTATAAATATTTTGTAAAACGTGTCAATCCCACTAAAGAACACTGTCCTTCAAGATACAGGATTTTCCTAGTTTGAAGGGCAGGGGTCTTACTCATTGTAATAGCCATACCTATCCATTAATTTAAACAACACTGATGTTACCTAGGCTAAGTTTTTGGTAAATAAAATGATTACTTACTTACTTATCATGTTGGCTCGCACCGACAGTGCCCTCCGCTCCCGCTCCATGTCAGCATAGACTTTCAGGTCCTCGGTGAGTAGATGCCCTAGATATTTCACTTGGTCCACTCGGTCTATTGGGATATCGTTTAGAAAAACAGCCGGTAAGTTCATAGGTCTCGACACACCGATGGCCTGAAAAACCATGTATTGGCTTTTCTTCCCATTATAAACTAACCCATGTCCACGCGCGTATTCCGTACACGTACTGAGTAGCCTTCTCAGCCCACAGATTGACGCGCTCAACAGCACCATGTCGTCCGCATAACTAATATTGTTGACACAAACTCCGTCTACATAGCACCCGACATGTTGACTGCTGAGCGAGACGACCAGTTCATCCATGTATAGGTTGAACAACGTAGGCGAGGTCAGACCGCCCTGCCTTACGCCATATTTGTTAATATAAGGGTCCGACATCGTCCCCGCCCATCGGACACTATTGACCTGGTGCTCGTACCAGTAGGTACCGGAGAATACTAATGAGTTCCCACGGTAAGTCCGTACTCTCCAGCTTCTCCCATAGGATGTCGTACGAGACGAGGTCAAAGGCCTTGGATAAATCGAGGAAGCACGCGTATACCGGGGTCTTTCTCTTCGTGTCATATTTCTATGGAAGGACTATGACCCATGCCTGATCAATGTTTAAATGTTCACGGATAAAATGGCAGGGGGTGACTTGCACACTCAATAATGGGCCCCCGAAAACGGTCGCTAGCACAAAGTGTCGTAGCGACAAGGGGGCAACATGTCCTGAGGTGCTTGTGAGGAGTGGAAAGGTATTCCACGGCTATCAGGACAATCCCGGAAGTACGGTCAAGATCCCTACCAGCATAATAAATAAATAAATAAACACGAGCCAATAATCCTCATACAGCAGAAGTACGTTTACGCGTACCGAACTAATATTCACTCAATTCAGTCGTAACTAAAACACCGTCACGCGCTAATGTGCGGGTCTATCAATAACAACAAAATATTAATGCGGCTCAGATAACTGAACAAACATAATTTAGTTTCCATAAATAAACTATTAGGGTATTTCTCATTTTCAGTAAAATTGTCTGTGACAGAGATTTTTTTCTTTAATAACACAGGGCACGTGGACTTGATATATTTATCAAGATAGTACTACCATGTCTGGTGAAGACTACATGAAAATATACTAAATTTATTGATTACATTATTTTAAATATTAAAAAATAATCGTGAAAATGTCTTTTCCGTGGATGTGACTGAAGCAAATTTACAGATATAATAATTTTTTCCCAGTCTTTACCTTGACATTTCTAAAATATAAGGTTATTATCTTAAACTCTAATAAATACTGACCCATATCAGCTTATAACTTACTATCCAATTGATAAAAAAGAGAACAAAAAACCTAATTAAAATGTGTGACTTAAATTTTGGTCAATTCCATGGACGAAGGTCACAATAACTTTTTACTGACAAAAAAAAACTGCGTATCTCCGAATTTATGTGAGCATTGACAAGCCGTCACCTGTCATAACCATAGTGAGATGTCAATTTCTTACTGGCTGCAATACGTTTGTCGTGAAAAAACAATAAGATTACATAATTAAAACCCGTCAAGCATACGTGGTCACTACTGTGGTTGTTTCGCCAAGTAAGTATATAATGTTAAATTTACATTTATTTTGCTGTTTTGTAGGTTTGATGGTCAAATTACGATTGCCGAAATAGGTTGTAAAGACGAGATTTTTTAGGTTAGTTTTCCGTATTTGAACCAAAAAATGTCCTTTCCATGGATGTCACTTCCATTGATTACGTGGATAATTTTCCTCCATGGAAGTGGCTACAGGTCCAGGGATGTGAACTTTAACTTGGATCTTTCCATTTAGTTTGTTTGATTACTGCCATATACATACCTTAAACGCTTTTTCATACAAAAAATACATGTTTTACTTTTTTAGATGGCGAGAAATAAAAGACCAAAGACAGCAGAAGAAATTCGTAAACAAAAGAGAGAATGCGAACGAAAACGAAGAGCTCTTATTAAGGCTAACCCTGACTTGTATGAAGCCAGTTAGAGAAATGATAACCTTTTTTTTTTTGCTTGGGAAATTATTAAATAACTTCTCCCGCTCTGAGCGGAGCGGGAGAGCGTGTCAGACTCTTACTGACCAAAACCCACCCGTGTTCCTTCAGTTGCCCTGTTGCCGGGGGCCACGAACTCCTTTTCGGTTTTCTTCGCAACTTAGGCATCGGCCTTAGTGGACCCCGTCAATTCTGCTGACATCTCTTTGAGGCGCGCGTGGAACACAGCGCGCCGTCGACCCAAGCCTGGTCCTTATCGGACGGCGAGCTACCCATTGCTTAGCGTCCGCAAGCCCGCGCCTACAGTGGCCAGAAATCAGCCTGCGATTCCAGATGCCCAGAGCGTCTTCTCCTGCGACGGTTAGGGGTGTGAAGGCGCGAAATTTGCCTCTTCCTCACACGTTCCGCCTCCTCCTTCGCGAGTATTACCGCTTCGCAGAAGGAGGTGACGGCCTCCCATTTCCTCTCGCTCCATACCATGGCCAGAACCAGGACCAGACGCGAGAGATCACCGCCGCCGATCGCCTCCACGAGGACACGGCGATACTCCGCCCAAGCCAGGCAGACCTCCACCGTATGCTCCACCGTGTCCTCCGGGCGATCCACACAATGGTGACACCCGGGCGTTTCCTCCCGCCTTATCCTGAACAGGAACCTCCCGAAACAGCCATGTCTGGTGAGGACCTGCGTCAGGCAGAAGGTGAGAACGCCGTGGCGCCTCTCTAACCACTTCTGAAAGAGGGGTCTAATCGCCGCAGCGTTATGCAGAAAAACGACGCAAAAATCAGGTAAAACTAGTATCCGAAATGACTGCAAGAGAACGACGTGCTAATCAACGTGAATGGCAAGAACGTAAAGCTAGGAGTAGACAGAATAAAAAACGTAATGAGCGACTACTACAAAGTTTCAGAGAGAATACTCCAGAGTCCATTGCTGACCAAAAAGATAGCGAAGAACAGGAGAATAAGGAACCGGATAGTGAAACCAAAGAACAGGAGAATGTGGTACTTGACAATGAGACGAAAGGACACGAATACGAGGAACTGGATAATGAGACTGCAGAACAGGAGGATAAGGAACTTGATAATCAGACTGAAGAACAAGAACATAACGAGCTTGATAGTGAGACTGAAGAACGGGAGGATAAGGAACTAGACAGTGAGATTGAAGAACTGGAGGATAGAAAACTTGATGATCAGACTGAAGAACAAGAAGATAACGAGCTTGATAGTGAGACTGAAGAACAGGAAGATAAGGAACGTGATAGTAAGCCTGAAAAGAGGAGGATGAGGATCTTTGACAGTGGGAACGATGACAACCTCGAAATATTTTAATTAAGAAATATTTCTAATGTTATAAAAAACTTGAACGTTTTTATCTAGCTTCTGCCCGCGACTTCGTCCGCATGGAATAGTTACTTTGGTGCTCCGCTCTTATTAATCTTAGCGTAATGATGTATAGCCTATAGCCTTCCTCGATAAATGAGCTATCTCACACTGAAAGATTTTTCAAATCGGACCAGTAGTTCCTGAGATTAGCGCGTTCAAGCAAACAAACAAACAAACTCTTCAGCTTTATACAGGGCGTCCCAAAGTTATGGGACATGAAGGGAAAGTACCTTAAATATCGTAGATAGGGTATTTTGCTGAAAGAAGACATTATGTTATTTTTAAAAGTTAGTAATTCTGCATTCAAAGATTTTCTAAAAATTACTTGCCTCGTCTGGGAATCGAACCGACTTAAATGTAAAAAAAAACACCCCTACTTTTATGATGCCAATCGAAAGAATGACCAAAAACTAATAACTCTTCTTAAGTAACATAGTATTTTAAAAGAAACGAACAACGTAAAATGTTTGAGTCAAATTTCAAGAAAGTTATTGATTGCCGACGACGACGTTCGAAAAGTAGTGAATGTTTTCCTACTTGGATTGGTACGAATGGACCAATTAGATGGCCGGCCAGATCCCCGGACCTTACACCATTAGATTTCTTCTTTTGGGGATACGTGAAAGATATGCTATACAAAAAACGATACGAGAACGGGCGAGTTACAAACAGAATTGTGCCATATCATATCGAGTATTCACCATAAAATGATAAGAAAATCAACAGGCAGCGGACTCATTAAAAGATTGGCGATTTGCGTAAGACAAGAGGGGTCACATTTTGAGCATTTAATTAATTAATTTACAAAAAAAATACCCACTTAATTGACTACGGCAGTTTCATGTATGTTTTTAATTTGATTAAAATGATTAATTTCACGCTGTTCCTTTCTTTTAAAATACTATGTTACTTAGGAAGAGTTATTATTTTTTGGCCATTCTTTCGATTGGCATCATAAAAGTAGGGGTGTTTTTTTTTTTACATTTAAGTCGGTTCGATTCCCAGACGAGGCAAGTAATTTTTAGAAAATCTTTGAATGCAGAATTACTAACTTTTAAAAATAACATAATGTCTTCTTTCAGCAAAATACCCTATCTACGATATTTAAGGTACTTTCCCTTCATGTCCCATAACTTTGGGACGCCCTGTATATTAAAAAAATAGTATAATAATAGATTATTAAGATTTTATTGAGACTGAAATTAGAAAGTGCCTTAAGTACAATGTTTTTGATCTGTTTAGCAGTTACTTTTAAAAATAAATATGTTTCATATTTTATTACAAAATATTGTTGATCCATAATCCTAAGATAACATGACATGTGATTTAGGTTAAAGTTAAAAATTCAAAGCAATTAAAGCTGATTTTCAAAACATTTGTTTTATTTAATAAATCCAATGTATTTATACACATCATAATTTCCTTGGATAAAATAAAATTTGTGACTTAAACTTTCATATAAAATATATAGAATGTCACGTCCATGATTTGAAGTCATTTCCATGGTTAAAAAAACTGTATGGAAAATCACTTCCCTGGATTCAGTGTCACTACCATGGACGTTTGAAATTTTATTGGATATTTCTAGTAAAACTAAATAGGTCAAAATCTACTATAAAAAATATGTACCGAGGTTACATATTTTTTATAGTAGATTTTGACCAAAATTATTGATATTTACAGCTATTTCACGTAAAGTTGATCAAAACTTTTTTTTTTGTTTTCATCATCAGAAGTAAAAAATACCCATTAAACTTAACAGTGGTTTGGTGTGACTTAACTAACTACCTACAACAACTACCGGGGTATCCGTCAACGACGAGAAAACCCCAACAACTTCTCCCGGGAGACAGGATCCGTGGGGTCGCTACTGCCCAACAGCTCGCCACATACTGCCCTGCGGGTTTTTGTATCTCTCTTGATCTTGCTCCTCATCCCAGACCTGTTCTGGCAAAGTAAACTCTACCGGCACAGGCCTAGAGTTCGGAGCGCGCAAGCCTCACCACGACGTCAACGTAGAGATACGGCGGTGGGGTTATTATTATTATCAACTAGTTTTTATGCGCCCTTGTGGAGCTGGACCAGCGTTGAGCCAAACATTTTTGTCAGCGATTTAATCCCCCAACTTATAATATGCTTGGCAGCTTAGTGTGCGTTTTAGACAAGATAAAAATTTCGTTTATTTTTGTTGGAGTATGTGGGGAGGTATTTTATTATAACATTTTAAACAGTACCCCATAAAGGATGAGTCTACTTTAGCCAGTCTGAAACCAGTACCCTAATTGCGTAATAGAACACAATCACAATCTGTTTCGATTTGAAACAGATTGCTAATCCATTGCTTCTTAAGTTGGAAAAAAAAATCTGCTCAACAACGTAAATAACGCAATGAATGTTGTTGAACTGTCAAAGTGAAACAAATTAGGCAAAATTGTTTACGAAAATAAGTTAGGTACGCAATTAGGGTACAGGTTGAACTAATTCATCTTTATTTCTAGTACTTTAATTGTCTTTCACCTCTTTTACTGAAAAGATTAAGATTTTTCCTTGCGTAGGGTACATGATGTTTTCATAGATATATTGATATGTGTATATATTGTGTATAACTGTAAACAGTGCAGTTCAGATCAAATTATAATTTACTATCAAATTAATCATTCACACACTGTAGCAAGGTACACGACACGACTATTCAGAATGCACGACAGTTTCTAAACGTCTTCACTGCTTCACCGCCATCCATGAATCTGCTCAGCTCCGGCCGGTCCAAGCGTTATGTTGTAGACTCTGTCGAGCGCGGCTAGGCGGCGCTAGCGTCACGATTAGTCAACTAAGCCGACGACGGACGTTCGCACGGACGTAATAAAATCGCGGCGGCATTTTATCGTGCATTGGATTTTCAATGCTCTGCTCAGTACCGAGAGTTGAAAATCTAACAGAGGGTTTTTTCGACGCGGTGGGATGCACCTGTTGAATTCCCAACGCTTGGCTTAACACCGAGAGTTGAAAATCCAGTGCGCGATAAAATCCCGTCGCGATGTTATAACGTCCGTGCGAAAGTCGGCTAAGTAACGTTATAAATGTATTGGGTACCTACCTGCGGAGGTAGAGGTACCCCAATCACGTATAAAGCTTAGAAATTATCAAATTTCGTGCCTAGATTGTAAACACTCCCATGTAGGTATTGATCTAACTTTCATTATTATATACATCGCCGCCCGTGGCCTATGGCTCATATTTTAGGAGAGGTCAACTGGTAATTTTGCTTTTAAATCCTAGGTATTATATTCCATTCCATAGAGCCACTGGTTCATTAGTAGGTACCTACTTATAATTTTAAGTAAGCTTGGAATATTTTTGCTTTCAATTTGAGTTCCAATGGTTGCATGTCCTGCGAGGTTGATTACGTAAAGCACAAGCTCGGAAGCTGAGCGTGAGCGGTGAGTCGGTGACGCTTGAACTTTGTATCGAGAGGCGCGGGGGCGTGGGCGGTGCGCGCGGCGCTGCGCGGCTGCGCGGGTCGATGGGGCGCACGGCGCGGCGCTCAGTCCAGTAGCATCCAGTCGGCCTCCAGCGCCCAGCAGCGCCCCCGAGCGCACCCGCTCGCGCGATCCGAACCCGCCGCGACTGTCCGAGTGTTGCGATGAAGGTATAGAGGCTCCTCCGTAGCGCGGTAGTGTATGCCTTAGCTGTAAGTAGCGGTGCCAGGCCCGGTACGTGTCACAGCCGGGCTCCGCCGCCCCAGCCTCGCCCGCTCGCTGTCCGCAGCTCCCCGAGGAGCCCCATTACCATGCATCCGTCTCACAATTCACCCGCACGCCTCTACATCGTAATGATTACATCTTCGTCACTTTATTACATATTGTTTCTGTTTGCATTGCATTTATCTATTTATTATATTAATATGTTAGCTATGTATTACATTATTTTCTATCTCTATGACACACCCCATACCTGCAGTTTTACAAACGAGTAGCTACTGTTGAGATGTAGCTATTAATAGATTGGCATTATATAACTAAATAAGAAGAGGCACCTGAGCACTGAGTAGTCTTTGTGACAAAGGCCATTCGATCAATAATATAACTCGCTGACCTCTCAAATTAACAATTTTATTTCCCGACACAGGATATTGTATCTAAATCCTGTAGATATATATTTATATTATGTTTGAATAGGGCTGTATTTCCATAGACTGTAATCTAATTCTCTACATCGGGTGGTCTCTCTTATTTACGACAAAAAATAGGACTGGCCTTGAATTGGGTCACTCGTACTAACTTCACATGATGTGTCAGCAGATTGTATGCAAATCTTTACACAATTCAATTCAATTTGGTTTGAAAGCTTATACGTAAAAACCGCACTAAAAATTTTATTAAATTTTCATTTTAATTAGGTAGCAAGGTATTTGATTTCTCGAAGCTCATTACGTTATATAGGTCAAGCAATATAAGTTGTTATTTATTGGTTTCAGCAACACAAAGCATTACTAAGAAAATCGTATAATGCTAAAACTACCAAAAGGTCTTAAAAAGAAGAAAAAGGGGAAAAAATCGAAACGTAAAGGGGAAGAAGAACTTTTTACAGAAGAAGAGCTAGAAAAGTATAGAAGAGAGCATCAACAGCAAAGCGCTGAAAACGGGGAAGGTACTGCTAAAGAAAATGAAGAGTGGTCTAAATTTAAAGATTTGACTACTGGCATAGACACTGTACTTAAAAAGACACAAGGCGACCTAGACCGCATCAAATCGACTTCCTTTTTCCAACGCATACCTCCAAAGCAGGTTGAACCTGAAAAAAAGGAGGCTCCTCATAGGCCAGTAGTCGAAGTTACAGAAGCAGACTTTCCACAGCTTGTTCAAGCTCAAGCAGAAGAGGCCGATAAAAGCGAATACGGCATAACAGACGACGAATCCGAGGAAGACGACCAAGACGATATCTTCGACACCTCCTATGTGGACGCCGTCGAGCGGGGGGAAGTGAAGCTTGGGTATGTCCCTGACTCACCGGATGAATTCCAAGACGATGATATATTTGACACGTCCCATGTTGATGCATTAATACAAGGTCAAGACGTCAAAACTTCTAAAGGGAAAAAGGCATTAGACATCGGATTAGCAGTTGGTGTTCTTACTGGTAGAATAGATAATGTAACGGTTACCAGTAAGCGCCCCAAAAGAGTAATTCCCGGTGATTTATTGTTGGAAAGCACCGACAGATACGACGAACGACCAATCGAATCGAATGTTGCGAGTGAACCCATTGAAAAGAGTATATTGGACCTTGATACAGATATTCCCATAACGACACCCATAGACTTAAGTGTATCTCTTCACACATCGTTGATTCAGCAAAATAAGAGTTCTGACCATGCAGGAGCACCTACGAAAGATCCCTTTTTCACTGACCACCAGTCAGTAGATGAAGAATTTGATGAATTTACACTACTTGCTGCAAAATCACTTGAGATTAGCGCAGAAGTTACGAAATTAGGAGAAACTGCAATAAAGGCGGAACCTGTTTTACAAGAATCGTGGTCAGCTTTTGAAGCTGATAAAAATGAGTTTGTATTTGCAGAAAGCATTATCGAAGATCAGATTGATGTCGTAAATCCGTATTTAGATCAAGACGATCCATTTGATACAAGTTTCGCGGATGCTGTGATACCCGGCACTAAATTTCAGGCGAAAAAAGAAACAGTAATTCTAGAAGACGACGACGATTTTGATCCACGATCTGAAGAAGTACGCGGAAGATTAAACAATAGGCGTAAATCTTCAGTTCGTATTCATTTAACTGATCCTTCAGGTGTACGAGAATCCATAACCTCTGACGATATAATCGTCAAGGAGGATACTCAAGCGGTCCGTGATTTACTAGGTGGAAGTACCACAGATTTATCTCAATTAGGCGACTCGCCTTTAGACCCAGTGGATGTGAATAATTGTGAGATAGATCCGTTCGACACTACAATTGTTGATAGGATTGTAGCGCCTGGTAAAGTAGAATTGAAACTATTAGAAGAAGAATTAATAACTTCCAATTCTTCTCCAATATACAGAGTACCAAGTGATCCAGATTTTGATCCCAGAGCAGACGAACCTAAGAAAACAGAGCGACGGGCATCACGCCCTGAAAACCTTACTGTTAGCAAGAGTGTTATTTTCAACGTTGAGGCAGACGAATCTCTTGGTTTGGACGCAAAAGTTAAGTCAACTAAACCAGTCACACCTTATTATTCACGAGAACTTTCAATCACTGAAGACGCTTGTGAAGAAGCAGAAGCCGCCGATAGCATAGCAGATACCTTAACTCGCACGCGGTCTGACGAAGACTTGGCTCCGAAAGTTAACTACCAAAATAAGAGAAGACATTCAGAATATTCACAAACGAGTAACATAAAAGTGAATGTGAAAACTAGTGATTTATTGCACAGTGCTCAAACTGAAATAAAGGCTAAAGTACTGACACCGTCAGAGCCACAGCTATCTTCCACTGTAGCTGATCCTTTTGATACGTCGTTCGCGAGCAATATCGCACCTTGCAAAACTGAACTGAAACTGTTAGCTAAAGAGTTTTCTTGTGAGGAATCTGATAACTCAGAAGAAAACAAGCACGACTTACTGGATCCGTCTGACGACATATTTCAAAGGAAAGCATTGACTCCGGAGCCCTCAAACGCTAACCGGTTGCCAGAGGCAGATTTCGATCCATTCGATACATCCTTTGCGGGTGATCTAAATCCAGGCAAAACCGAATTAAAGCTATTGGAATCAGAGTTCTTAAATTAATACACTAAAAAAGCAATCGCAATGGCGTACAATCCATTCCTTAGTATGAATGAGCCAACGGCGCCAGTAACTGAGGATGTTCTCAATCCGTTTATGATGGCAGAAGCGGAACCGGAGGCCTTCACTGGTGATAATCCTTTCGCCACTAGTAATCCTTTTTCGGACTTCGGCGGCGGATATGAACCTCCAGCCGGCGATACTGTGCCCGTAGATATATTTGGTGGTGCAGAACCACCTGGGATTGGGGCGAAACACTATGAAGAGTTTTCTGAAAACAAGTCTTACCCGCTGGATATTTTCACAAGTAGCCCGGTAGATCACGATCGAATAACCAAGCCAACCGAACTTGATTTAGTCTCTACCACGATCGATCACTCATTTTTGAACGAGGAGGAAGCGCAAGGGCCTCAGCTGCCCGCCAGACCTTTGCCACCCGAAACTCAAAATTTGATCTTGAGTGTAACCGGTCAAATGGAATTTACCAGTTCCCACCTCCTGGACCGTATCCCACCAACACGCACTCCGAGCCCAGTTTCGGTGCGTGATATCCACTCGCCCAGCCCCACGCCGGAGCCCGAGCCAGCCGAAGAGCCGCCCAGCGAAAGCTTCGACATCAACCGCAACAAGCCGACGCGGGCGCCACCCGCGCGGCCTCCACCGGCAGGCCGACCGCCGCCGCCGCGCCCGCAGCCGCCGCGTCCACCCACCGCGCCACCCGCGCCGCCTGCCGTCGCGCCGCCCGAACAGCATGCCGACGACATCAATCTGTTCGATGCGCCCGTGCCCGCCCCTATCAAGCCTACTAAGGAGGCTATTATGAGCTTATATTCGGCACCAAAAAAAGAGGAAAAACAAATCGATTTCTTGAGCGACGACATAGTAGATGACATTTCCACTGATACAAGCCATGACAATCCGCAATCCATGGGAGAAGTCCCGACGCAGATTGCGTCGGTGACTGCGCAAAGCGGCTTCCAGCCCGAAGAGCCAAGTGCCGTGTGCGTCCCGGCGGACAGTGTGTTTCCTTTGGCAATGGACTCGATTACAGATACGGTGGCGCCTATGGATTGCTCGGAGCCACAGACAGAGGTTGCCTCTGCGACTTCTAACACCTCTCCATTTGCTGACGTTATGAGAGATGAGTTTCCAGCTCAGCCTGCCGGTCTAGACGTCGAGCTAAATCCGTTTGAGAATACAATCGAACCAGTGGACGCAACAGCTCAGTTTTCTGACACTGTTGTCAATATATTTGACATGAAATCAGATAACGTAGTTATGGGCGGTAGCAATGACGTATTCAATAACATTAAAGAAAATATTTTTGATTCGGCGCCCATGAGCGGAATGGGGGAAACGCAGGCTGATCTGTTCACTTCGGGTCCGACTGAAGCTTTCGATGACGGTTCGCACGTTTCACAACCGTTCGACATGGGAGCAGAAGACGCCTTCGATGCGAGTGGGCCGTCGCCTGCCGCGGATCCTGGCTGCGGCGAGCAGTCCGAAGCTATGATGCATGATCCTTTCCCCAGCAGCCAGGACGCGTTTGACGCATTCTCTGCTAAATTCGATGCTACTGCTGCGAATAACTTGAACTCAGGTAAGATTTTTAAAACACAAGTGAAATCTACGACTCTGTCTTTGAATGCCTAACATGGAATTGTGAATGTGTCTCAGGAGCGTGGGGTGAGGACGGTGGAGCAGAGGCGGCGGCGAGCGGGTTCGAGGCGGAGGCCTTCGACCCGTTCCTGAGCATGGGTGCACCACCGCCGCCCGCCGCCACGCCGCGCCTAGACCACCAGACCTCCAGAGACTCCACCGACGACACCTTCTCTGTCTTCATCAGGTTACCTCACATAATTATTATTGTTAAGTCATCAGCGTTTTTCTGATAAATATATTATACGTCCTACTTTTTTCTTTGGCCAGATGCTATTTGTGGCAGGGCCACTACTTTAGTTCATTTATAAAAAAAATCAAAAGGCTAAATGTGTTTTGAAAATTGTCGATTCTCAATTTTTTTTTGTTGTTAAAATACAAACAAAATGTTGATACAATGACTTTGCTTGAATCACACAAAATAATTACAAGTTGTGGAAATATTGTCACGTAAAACCGTAAAACAAAGTTTTTGTAAGAACAGTATTTTTTAAGTCAACAGTCAACAAAAATTGAGGCAACAACTAAATTGTGCATTAAGTAACTCCTTTATGGACCGATTTACTGTTGACAGACCGAAAGACAGCGAGACGAGCGGCGAGGAGGCGGCCGTGCCGGTGCTAGCGCCGCCGCCGCGGCCGCACGCGCTGCCCGAGTCGCCGCGCCTCAACCCCTTCGACAAGAGCGGCTTCGAGCAGCCGCGCATTGAGCCTCAGTTCGGTATGAATCTCTGTGGGAGCAACCCAACCCCAACCATTCGCTTGCTCGGCCTCGTTTATACTTATAATAGTATGTGGTGTCAGAGCGGGGAGACGAAGATGCGGGTAGCGGCGGCGAGAGCCCGCCCACGCCGCTGTTCGATGACGACGTGTCGCAGCCACTGGAGGACTTCCCTCGCACCAAGTACACGGGGCCTGGCTGGGAGATGCATCTGAGGCAGCCGAACAAAAAGAAAATCACCGGACAGAGGCCAGTACAATACACACGATGCTGCGACATGAATCATGCATATAGTAGCTGTAAGATTTGAAATCAATACATTGTTAGCAGGAATCGTAGGCGTGTTTCGAGTACCTACCTAGTAGTTGTACAAGTGTAAGTGTTCATGAGGCGGGTTGGCGGGTGTGCGCAGGTTCTGGAAGAAAATCTGGGTGCGCGTGGCACTGGCGGGTGACAACCCGGTGGTGCAGCTGTTGAACGCGGCGGGCGACAAGGAGCCCTTCCAGGAGCTACCGTTGCAGGCTTGCTACTCCGTGTCCGACATTGGCGCGCAGCAGTTCGACCAGTTCGGCAAGATCTTCACTGTCAAGCTGCAGTACGTCTTCTATAAGGAGCGCCCTGGTGTCAGGTTTGTTTTTGTTTAACACTTTCCGGGACCCTTGACTATTTGCAAATGTCATGATATGCCACTTCAAAATCCCATACATTTTGTCATACCGTCTACAGCCGTACCACCGGCCGTACGTACGGCGTGTGCACATGCCGTGACACTAAATATCAACATCATTGTACTTGTATGGCTCAGTCTACGCCTGTCGGCGGTGTGAATGTGTTGCAAAAGCACTGCGTATGTGTGTGTTGAAAAATGACTCGAAAAGAGCTTGCCATGACACCTACGAACGAATGAAGTCGCGTGATGTGACACTAGATTATGTGCTTTCTAGGATTTTTATGGGCAAGCAACTGCTGTCGACGGTTTGCCAGATTACACGAAATAAAGTTCACCGCCCTTACCCGTACTGTCACGTAACGATATACCGAGATAACATCGAGAGGCGATCCGACCCGGAACGTGTTAATTGAACTATCTTATAAGGAATATAAGACATTCAAAAAACAAGCTTTGCGAGGAGAGAACATTTAAGGAGTTCCAGCAACATGCTACAATCAGAGATCCTAATGGATTGTTGGTCGCATGGAGCTATTATGTAGCAGTGACATGTGCTTTTCGTCCCGCAGGCCGGGTCAGGTGACGAAGGCAGAGCGCATCACCAACAAGCTGTCGCAGTTCGCGGCATACGCCATCCAGGGCGACTACCAGGGCGTCAAGGAGTTCGGGAGCGACCTGCGCAAGCTCGGCCTGCCCGTCGAGCACGCGCCACAGGTTAGTGCTTACTCATACATTCATATAGTTGTCCGTATTTATGCAAAAAGGAACCACCTAACAAACACGCACTTCTGAGATATCAAAGGATTTATTAAAACATGTGCAGCTCTGTTATATGAAGCAAAATTTTATTTCATTTAAATTTATTGATAAATTACTTATTTAAGTATGTGTATATAAATTTGCTCTGTATAAATACTCTTAAACTTTCTAGATAGTTAAGAAAATGTGTATGTGGTTCCTTTTAACATTTACTAATTGATAGGTTTTCTCATATACAAAAAAGAACCACAACCCAAGGATTTACTGATAAAAATTAAACTATTGTATTTATACTATCGTAATAGATGATAGATAGAGAGTGATAGAATTAGAGAATAAGATGGTAGATTTTTTTTTATAATGTATTGTATGGGGTAATTAAGCGCCACGTTTCACAAGTACCAATAAAAGATGCTAAATATCCGTACTGGTTTTCTAGACAGCTCATTAAAAGACTAAAGGAAAAGAACCGTCTTCGACTTAAAGTTAAAAAGTACAATAATCCTTTAGACATTATTGCTTTAGATTTACTTAAGAAAAGATGTGACCGTATGGCTACGTCTTGTTACAATGCTCACATTGCTGATATAAAGGCTAAAATTACTTCGAACCCAAAATATTTCTGGAGTTACTTAAAAATGAAAAGAGGTGGCAGGAGTAATTACCCCAGCTCCATGACAGATGGTATAAACACCACTGAAGATATAAATGAAATATGTAATTATTTCGCATCCCATTTCGCTAAGGTATATAGTAGTGATGTGAATGGTGTGCATGCAGGCGCAGGTGACATTGATGAATGCATAAGCAATGGCACGTTAGGCCAAATCGCAATATCACAAGATCAGATCCGCAAAGAATTAAAAAAAAAAATTATTTATTTATTTTATTTATTTATTTATAACAATCTTACCTACACTATCATTACAGATCTATGATCCAATGCGACAGATTGGCCTTACTAACTAAATCCTAAATCTACACCTTATACCTAGTTAAAAAATATCTTAATCTAAATAACTTATTACATATAGTGTAACTTTTGCGAATTCACTCAAGTTGCACCACAGTACATCAACCCTCCCGTGAACCTCATTCATCACGCGTATGGCTCTAATAAGAGGAGTTCTCGCCAGTAGGTTGGTCCTGGCCGCAGGCACAGCGAGCAGGGGCGGGCGTTGCCGCCTCCATACGTACCGGTCGGGCACGTACAGCTGTAGGTGTCGCAGCACTCCCGGGTTATGCGCCACGCCACGTAGTAGTTTCACTACATACGCTACGAGCGAAAACTCCCGTCGTACTCTCAGAGTGTTATACCCTACCATACCCAGAACAAATAGTGTAGGGTACATCAATGGATATAATGGATATACCCCATACAGCTGGTAATATAAGTGTCTCGTGAACTTATTTTGGATACGTTCCAACATAACACTATATTTCGCCTCATGAGGAGCCCAAATGAATGCGCTATGTTCGAGGTGACTTCTGACTAATGCGTCATATAGTACCCTTAGTGTCGTGATGTTGGTGAATCCTTGGGACTGCCTGAGTACGAAACCTAGGTTTCTGTATGCCTTCTTACATATCTTATTGATATGCTCACGGAAGGTTAGTTCCTGAGAGAAGACTACCCCTAAGTCTCGTACCTGAGACACTCGTTGCATCGGCACATCCTCAATCTTGTACTGATAACTCAAGGGAGTTCGCGCGCGAGTGAACGACATCACCGAACATTTGGCAACATTAAAATGCAGTTTGTTGTCATTGCTCCATTCGACCACTCTGTCAATGTCTTCCTGTAGGCGTTCACAATCCGAGTGATCCCGAACCTATTAGACCGAATTAGACGTTCACAAAGGGGCCGGCCCTGATAATATACCTGCTTTGTTTTTAAATAGACTGGCGGATGTTCTTTCACTGCCATTAAGTGTTATATTTAATCATTCTGTGCTTCGGGGTACTTTTCCGTCCATTTGGAAGGAAACCAAAATTGTGCCTGTTTTCAAAAACGGGGATCAGTCCGATGTGAGCAATTACAGGCCCATCGCTATACTTTCCATAGTTGCAAAGGTATTTGAAGCCCTCATTTGCCCTATGCTATCTAGACATTTATCACAGCTAATAATAGATAGCCAATATGGATTTATGAAGGGGAAATCGACAGCTACCAATTTGGTGACTTATGTTGAAAGCATTGTTGAAGCGGTTGATGCGCGTGTTCAGGTTGATGCAGTCTACACCGACTTTAGCAAGGCTTTTGACACGGTAGACCATGGCATACTCGTCAGGAAACTTAAAACATATGGCGTATCGGACCCCCTCTTAAGTTGGTTCCAATCATATCTATCTGGACGGATGCTCAGGGTTGTAGTGAATGGCTGCTCTTCAGATTCATACTTGGCAACGTCGGGAATCCCTCAGGGATCTCATTTGGGTCCACATATATTCATTCTTTTTATAAATGATATTCGTAAATGCTTTTCGAACTCGAATATATTCCTATTTGCAGATGATCTCAAAGCCATAAAGATTGTGAAAAATCCCGCGGATTCGGTACTGTTCCAAAGCGACTTAGACCGGCTGACTAAGTGGTGTGAACACAACAAAATGTCTTTGAATGTGAAAAAATGCCATCATATCAAATTCACAAAAAAAAAGAATATCATGCAGTCAGATTATAAGTTGAATGGTGAGCGGCTTGAGGAAGTCGAAACTATACGAGACCTAGGTGTTCAATTCGATAAAAAGCTAAGTTTTGTTGAACATATTGACAAAATTATATTAAAAACGTCAAAGATGCTTCGCTTCGTTATGAGAGAGTGTAAAAATTTCAAAAAACCTAGCGTTAAAACAATTATGTACAACTCGCTAGTTAGAAGCCATCTCGAATACTGCAGTGTAGTCTGGTCACCTGAGTATAAGGTCCACATCAAGCGCATCGAACGGCTGCAAAAACGGTTCTTGTGGCATCTCACCCATAATAGTAATAAATGCAAAAAGCTCAAGTCGTACCAAGAAAGACTTAAGTATTTCAACATAGTGTCGCTGGAGAAACGCAGGAACATGCTAGATTTGGTTTTTCTTAAAAAGTTTGTAACAGGCTCTCTAAACTGTCCCGATTTGCTCAGTAGGGTGTTATTCCATGTGCCCCGTAAACTGCCAAGAAGCTCTAATAGGAGGCTTTTCTGCATGCCGCGATGTCATACCAACTTGAGGCAATACTGCCCACTGTCTAGAATGTATGCTGCACACAAAGAGCACGAAGTGGATGTAGACCTCTTTCACTCATCAATACCTGCTCTAAAAAAAGCCGCACTTGCCATTTAATGGGTTTCTCTAGTCTAAAATCAAATCAAATTATTTTAATTTAATCATATTTAAAAAATTTATGTAACTTAATTTAATTTAATCACTGAATTTATTGTAATCAATTTAGCTTTTAATAATTTATTTTTACTGTTATCTAAACTATGTATTACTTGTTTTAATTAATTAATTGTGTTCTATCTGCGCATAATGTAGTGCATGCTGTGCTTTTCTTTAAGTAATGAGGCGCTTAGACTTAAGTTTGCAATGTACAAATTGTAAAGTAATAGTGTACTCATTGTTGAAGAGCCTAATAATAAATAAATAAATAAAGCTTTAATTCACAAAAAATATAAAATAACCCATAGAGAGCGTTTATTCGACAATCAACATTGTCATCAAATTGGATTTCGAATCTATGTCGTCTTCTATTGCATCATCACAAATGAGACCATTATTGTATTGCTTAAAGGTGAAGAAAACTTCTCCAGAGGTTTCGAGGTTATTCGTTACCTTCTGCTGTAATAAAAAAAAGCTTTAAAATCAAAACAACAAAACCGCATGGTTTTTAAATGAAAATATGTTGTACGGTGGACTGAGGTACCCAATTGATGCAGTACATGCGCCATGTACAGTACCGACCAAAAGTCCATAAGCAATCTCACAAAGCAATAGACTGACGCTTCGGTTTGACTTACGACCTTCTTCTATAAGTTGTTACAGTACTGTAGACACGCATATTACACACACACACTCACTTTGTCTGCAACCAATGACTAGTTCGATAATCATCATTCGTTTTTTGTTTCATTCGTCTTGTTCACATAGTTATTAAAGTTTAGCAGGTAGACCACAGAAAACTAAGTAAATTATTTCGATTTCTGTGGGGTAAATGCAGTTCGTTACGAGTATTCAATTAATAGAACTTTGTTGGTTCGTGGATAATATTGGTGATGAGTATTTAGCGCAGTGTTGTGGTTATTATTTTCAAAAAGCAGGCATAAAATATATTGAAGAGATCAGATCAGATCAGAGAATATTATTGCGCTGCGTAAAAGTGAAGTGAATATCTAATGAAACCGGACTAAGTGTGAGTGTTATCATTTATATATTTCATATTTTACTAAACATAAATCTTAGTAGGTATTGTTGATAGAACAGAGGTATTGTTGAGACAGAAGATGCCTTTAAAGTTTTAAATTCATTATGATGTTTAATTCGAATAGTGAATAATAAATAAGTAATTAGGTATTATGTGTAATAAAAACAATGTTTTTCTTTGTTCTAGAGAAATACTGTGAGGGTTAAGAGATATGAGGAAGGGGCTTATTATCGAGTAGCAGCGACGTCAAATGGTGAATGAATATGAAACAAATGGTTTCATACCAACGAGATATTTTGCTGAATTATTAAAAACACGTCATTATGAACCGTTCGCCGTGCACTCTGAAGGCTTGCATCACTGAAGACCAGCTAGAAAACCGTTTTTGACCTTAAAATATTGACCGTACCAACTTAATAAACAACAGATTCGTTATTGCATGAATTTATGGTAACGAATTTTTTAAGCACTTTTCAATAGGGTATTTGTCGTATTTCTTGCAGATATACCGAAATTGTTTAATAATATTTTAGTAATATTATTATTTTAGGATTAAAATTTGAGGTTTAGTTTCAATCTTCTTTTCGTAAAGAAAATGAATACTTAAGCTATAACCTCAATACCAACCAATATTTACTAAAGCCAAATAAAATTTAAAATAATTAATATGAACTTGACAAACTGTCTATACTTAACCTTAAAATCAACAATTTTGTCAGTAGATTTTTTATACATTTTAAGTAGTAATATTCTTATTTATTGCTTAATTACTTCGACCATGATCAAAGCTTTATATTTATGGTGAAAAAAATCCATTTAAAATTTAAAACATTTCAAAATTTAAAAATGTCAAAATAATACAAATTGCTTCTAAGTTTCTAGACATCTATTTCACATATTATTCAGGTGAAGTAATGATAAATAATTGTAGCAGTTTGTTAACTATACTTAAGTAAAATAAATATAACGAATAAATATGATTTATTTTTTATTATAACATATCACGCATTTTTTATTCTAAACCCTTTATTGCAATAACAACATTAATAAATAGGCAGGAATATTTAAAAATATTATTATTGCAAACAAAAATAATAATATTTGCAAAAACAGCGCTGTGATTTACGAGATTAGAACCTTAGCCATCTTGAATCTATGACCAACGCTTAACGCCTTCTGCTATCTGCACATATCATTTACTTTCGAATTTTAGCAATGCGATACACTGGCCAAGGTCACGCGTATGATGCGTGCTAACAAAAGTGATGGAAATAAAAGTGCGGCGCCCGCGAACCGTGACGATACGACTATACGACAGTGTGTAGTGCAAAACTGCGTTCTCTGTGGTGTGTGTACGGCACTCACACCACAGACGTCCGACTGTTTACACATGCAAATGTACGGACTACACCGCGTGTTCACAGCAATACGACTCTTAGCGTGCTTATGCACTTTTGAGCGGTTACTGTACAAAAATCATGCGTAACAGTGACCTAGCAAAAAATTAAATAAAATAATCTTTTTAATTTCGCGGGCTAGGGCGTAGCAATCCACCTTATTCTGCACAATACAGTGGCCTCGTGAGTTTAAATATCAAACAAATAATTAAATTGCTGTCTCGGCACCGCCGTAAACCACGGATAATTTGCTGATCCACAACAGTACTCTTAAGGCGGGGTAAACCCAAGCGCAGTAGGCATTCAACGCTTACCTCAGCCCCCGCAACGAGTAGCGCTACGTAATAAATTAAGATGCGCGGGTGACGCGCGCGCCAAGCGCACCGCTCACGAGTTCACAAACTCGCGAAGGTAGTAAGTTGGGTCACAGAACAGAACAATGCAGTAGATCAACTTGAATTGATTAATATAAGTTTATTCTATTTTATTTTTCTATTAAGTATTTTTTAAGGTTAGAGATAGATTAGGTAGGTATTGTATAAACTTGAACCTAATGAATAATAATTAAAAATAAGTATAAGTAGGTACATTCTTATAATTTTTTGTGAATAAGTTGGATTTAAAATCTGACTGACTAAAAGAGAAGACGGTAAAATTAAAAACTACGCGCCGCGCGCTATTCGACTTTCCATAAGGATGCGAAATCTTCGTGCTACAGTATACAAAATCAAGTAGTACTTAGGCACATTTACTTTAGGAGAATTATATTACAATGCTTGAATTACGATATCAATATTGTAATTCAAGAAGTCTGAGGTATAAAATGTTATTTTGTATAAAATATAATGTGAAGGCTGGAGACTCAATAAAAAAAATGTATTTATCTAAGTATGACGGAAGAAGGGTACCTATGTCTTTTTCGTTATTATCAGCCATATTTTAACTACGCGTACTGTGGTGGGTAGTGCTGGTTATTGCGCAATAGAAAAACCGTCTGCAGTTCAGATCACATTATAATTTACTATCAAATTAATCACTTATGCAATATGCATAAACTTGAAAGCGTGAGAAACAATAGTATCCACTAGACATAACGTAGGTACTTCTCGAACCACATGTGTGGCGGCGCGCTTTCGACAAAGCGAAGAGCGGTTCGTAAATGTTCAGACCAAAATAAGCTGTCGCGCGTTGTGATACGGCATAAACTAGTATGCACGCACGCACGCGGGTGGCGGCGGCGGCAACCCTCTCCCCACGCAAACCCGCCCCGCTCCGCCGGCGCTGGCTCTCTCAGTTGACCCACGATCATCGTATAATACATAATATGAAATCAAAATTTGCAAAAATGGATCGACATTGCAGTTATTCCAATTTGGAGTACATACTCCAACCCTAAGACCAACTTATATAGAACACTAGCTTCTGCCCGCAACTTCGTCCGCGTTGAATAGTTACTTCGGGCTAACGCTAACTTTAACCCTCGACTCCGTTTACGTAAAAGGTGAAAATATGTTTTTTTTAAATAATACGTTCGTTAAGGAGCTATTTTAGGTCCTACATCACGCTTTTATCAGTAAGAGTGGAACTTTAAAACGTTAGGTAAAAGTACTGGTTCTTATAATCTTATATCATGTAGATTGAAGGTTATTCTAAAAAAACTCAAAACTTTATTTTAAAGTACCTACACTATATTTTTAGTTTTGTTTTCTTCCGGCAGAAGTAGATATTGATGAATTTTAATCAAAAAAGGTTGAACTTACTTAAAAACATAAGCAAATACTCTTTTTAGTTTTAACTGTAAACATATCTGTGTTTGATTTGTTGTGTATAATAATAATATGTACTTAGTTATTTAACCTTTAAATCCCAACACTATAATAAACAATGTTATATTTTATACCAGCTTTTGCCCGCGGCTTCGCCCGCGTGGATGTCGGAAAATATCCCACGGGAACGTACTACCGAGATTTCATACCTAATAACATAGGAAAAGGTCATTGACTCCTACCGCTGCGCCCGCGTTGCTACGCGTAATTTTGAAACTGTATTCATTTAAATGATATGACTTAATAAGCATATTTTAATCTAAATTAAATGCCTAATTTAAATAACATATTTTTTTGGATAAGGATTAAACTATACCGGTCAAAAAAGCTTCGGTTCGGAAATGACCCGGCTTAGCGCGAATAATGCACACTAGTGTGCGCATTGTTCAATTTGGTTGCCGACCGAATAGACCTTTTTAGGGTTCCGTAGTAAACAAGGAACCCTTATAGTTTCGTCATGTCCGTCTGTCTGTCTGTCTGTCCGCGGTCTAGCTCCAAGACTGTTAGTATTAGAAAGTTGTAATTTGGCATGGGTATACATATTAATCATGGCGACAAAGTGGTAAAATAAAATTATGAAAAATATTTTTTTTTAGGGTACCTACCTCCCCTACACGTAAAGTGGGGATGTTTTTTTTTTTTTTCTCTCCCTTGGTGTGGGGTATCGTTGGAAAGGTCTTTCAAAAACATTGTGAGTGTGTTAAAACATTTTTGAATTCAGAGATCCGTTTGCGAAATATTAAGCTTTAAAGTGCAAATTTTTGTTAGAGTCAAGTGTGTGTGTCCCCTGTCAGCTAAATGGTTGGTTTTAGATATGTGAAAAAATTCACAGCAGTAGTTTATATAACGAATTTAAAAGGAAAACTATCACAGCTGAGTAGGCTTTACAAGTTAACGAGTAATAATCGACCAACTTAGATTTGCGGTTGTAAAAACATGTTCTCCCATACATTCCGTATCAAAGATTTTTTTTTTCAACTACAAAGTTAAGTTTGTTCTTGGGATAAATTCATCCCAACTACGGAACCCTACATTGTGCGTGGTCCGACATGCACTTGGCCGGTTTTTCTCATGTTCACTGAGCGAGTTCGCTAGGGTAACGTTACACTTGTTATGTTTTTAATTTTTGAATCTTAGGTTGTAAATTATTTCATAAACTGATAATTAACTACACACTACCGAATTGGGAAACTGTAATGGTAGCGTATGATATGTAATAAATAAAAAAACATTTTTTTTTTAAATAGTGATAGTTCGTTTTTATGAGTTTTGAGAAATTTTATAACTCTCAATACTTCTACTTAGGCCGCCAGATGCAAGTTAACTAGATTAAATAAAAGATCATGAGATGTAATATATATTGGTAAAGAAAAGATACCATTTCATCAAATTAAAGAAGATAGCCAACATATCAGAACCTGGAGTATTTGAATGTTGCGCGATAGAGTTAGCTAACTATAACACTGTCCTAGCTTGTGTGTATGGTTCCCAAGTTAACTAACCTGAATGTATGTATGGATAAAGTACACACTCACTCACTCATCACGAAATATCGAAAACTGCTTGACGTATAAAGATGAAATTTGGCAGGGAGGTAGTTTATAGTTAGTAGACGTCCGCTAAGAACGGATTTTTGGAAATTCGACCTTTAAGGGGGGTGCGAAGAAAACCGATAGGGAAATCGTGGCCCCCGGCAACAGGGCAACCGAAGGAACACGGGTGGGTTTTAGTCATTAAGAGTCTGACACCCCCTCCCGCTCCGTCCAGAGCGGGAGAAGTTATTTGATAATTTCCAACCAAAACAAAAAAAAGGGCCATAAAAAAGGGATTTAATAAACTTGAAATTTGACACGAATACTTATCAATTTATATTATAAAGTTTGACATTTTTAGTTTTTCTAAACGAGAATTGGGGGGTGTCAAAGTTTGTATGGCAGAATTTTAATGAGTGGTCTGATTAACTCGAAACTTAGTATTTATAATTAAAACTGAAAAGAAATGAAAAAAAGGAGTATGTAAGGATCGTAGCAGGTGGCGTTCTGCAGTTTCTGCCTACCCCCATGGGAAGAAGGCGTGAGTTTATGTATGTACAGTAAGCGCACAAAAGTGCATGAGCACGCTAAGAGTCGTATTGCTGTGAACACGCGGTATAGCTCGTACATTTGTATGTGTAACCAACACGATACACACACCACAGATAACGCAGTTTTGCACTACACGAAACAACAATATATTTCCGTCGCTTTAAACATGCTAGCACACACGCACTATGCGCGTGAACTTGACCAGTTAATGGCATTGCTAAAATTCGATAGTAACTTAACAAGTGCAGATAGCAGAAAGCATTAAGCGTTGGTATGGAATTCAAACTGCCTCAGGTTCTAATCTCGTAAAACACAGTGCGGTTTTTTGCAAATATTATTATTTTTGTTTTCGATAATAATATTTTTTAAATATTGCTGCTTTTTTATGTTGTTATTGCAATAAAGGTTTTAGAATAAAAAATGCGTGATATTTGATAACAAAATTAAAAAATATATGTTTATTCGTTATATTTATTTTACATAAGTTAAAAAACTGCTACAATTATTTATCATCACTTCAGCTGAATAAGATGTGAAATAGATGTCAAGAAACTTAGAAGCAGTTTGTATTATTTTGACATATTTAAATTATGAAATATTTTAAATTTTTAATGGATTTTTTCACCATAAATATTAAGCTTTGATCATGGTCGAAGTAATAAATAAGAATATTAGACTACTTAAAATGTAAAAAAACTACTTACAGAATAGGTAATTTTAAGGTTAAATATGGGCAGTTTGTTTATATTTTATTTGTATTAATTATTTTACATTTTATTTGACTTTAGTAAATATTGGTTGGTATTGAGGTTAAAGCTTAAGTAGGTATTCATTTTCTTTACGAAAAGAAGATTGAAACTAAACCTCAAATTTTAATCCTAAAATAATAATATTACTAAAATAATATTAAACAATTTCGGTATATCTGCAAGAAATACGACAAACACCCTATTGAAACGTGCTTAAAAAATTCGTTACCATAAATTCATGCAATAACGAATCTGTTGTTTATTAAGTTGGTACGGTCAATATTTTAAGGTCAAAAACGGTTTTCTAGCTGGTCTTCAGTGATGCAAGCTTTCAGAGTGCACGGCGAACGGTTCATAATGACGTGTTTTTAATCATTCAGCAAAATATCTCGTTGGTATGAAACCATTTGTTTCATATTCATTCACCATTTGACGTCGCTGCACCTCAATAATAAGCCCCTTCCTCATATCTCTTAACCCTCACGGTATTTCTCTAGAACAAAGAAAAACATTGTTTTTATTACACATAATACCTTATTATTTATTATTCACTAATCGAATTAAACCTCACAATGAATTTAAAACTTTAAAGGCATCTTCTGTCTCAACAATACCTCTGTTCTATCAACAATACCCTTGATTAAGATTTATGTTTAGTAAAATATGAAATATATAAATGATAACACTCACACTTAGTCCGGTTTCATTAGATATTCACTTCACTTTTACGCAGCGCAATAATATTCTCTGATCTGATCTGATCTCTTCAATATATTTTATGCCTGCTTTTTGATAATAATAACCACAACACTGCGCTAAATACTCGTCACCAATATTATCCACGAACCAACAAAGTTCTATTAATTAAATACTCGTAACAAACTGCATCTACCCCACAGAAATCGAAATAATTTACTTAGTTTTTTGTGGTCTACCTGCTAAACTTTAATATTTATGTGAACAAGACGAATGAAACTAAAAACGAATAATGATTATTGAACTAGTCATTGGTTGCAGACAAAGTGAGTGTGTGTGTGTAATGTGCGTGTCTACAGTATTGTAACAACTTATAGAAGAAGGTCGTAAGTCAAACCGAAGCGTCAGTCTATTGCTTTGTGAGATTGCTCATGGACTTTTGGTCGGTACTGTATGTATGTAAATGAAAAATTATATCAGGGTTTTTTGAAAATGTACTCATTTTTACAGTGGAGGATTTTACTGTGTGGCTTGATTAACTTGAAAATTGGTATAAATAATCTATAAGTCAAATAATGGAAACGTCACAATAGATTTTTAAAAAATTATTATCACGCTATTTGCAATGGGGAATGAGCAATATTGCATTATGTTCGTATTCTTCTATAGTTTACTGCAAATTGTAAAAGACTAGCCAAAAGGTTAGAATATTGCAGATAGTTACGGATTTAACCTTTTAAAAGATTATCATCACGCTATACCTTTATGGAGCTAAGCAGTCAATCATAACATACAGGGTGGATTTTGAGATGGGGTAATGAGGGCAAACCTTAACCGTTGTCGCTACAAGAAAACGGTCTTCAGAAGACTATCCATAACTTTTGGAAACATTTTGATCTGTTCTCACAGATTTTGAAAAAAAAATAGTTAGCAAGAAAATGGCCAATATTTACAAAAACTTTTTTGATGCCAGTCGATCCTATTTTTTTATTACTAGGATCAGAAAACTATTTCGGGCCAACTGAGGTTTGAGTACGAGTAAAGTCAGAAATTGTAAAAGAACTTCCCATACATTTCGTAGGAAATGAGAGGAGATAAAACACAATACATCTTTGTATGATGAATAATCTTTTTAATGAGGTACTTACTATAATTTAAATGAACACAATATACTATACAACAGTTGAATTATTCCAATACTTCACTGGGCTGATTTATAAGAAACGAATGTAGCGGATAGTTACAGATTCAACCTTTTTTATGATTATCATCCCGCTATACTTTTATGGAGCTAAGCAGTGAATCATCAATTCATCCATACTTAATACTTAATCCATACTTTATTAAAATTATAAAGAAAGTAACTGTGTCTGTCTTTATGTTACCTTTTCACGGCTAAACTACTGAACGGATTTCGGTAAAATTTAGTAAAGAGATAGATGGCATCCTGGAGAAGGACATAGGGTACTTTTTGTCTCAAAAATAATCCTAAACGGAATGAGAGTTTGTATGGCAAATCCAGCATTTCTTAAGTTATGGATATGAAAATTCAAATTTATGCTTTTGTTAAGAAATAAAGAATTACGCATTTCAGCGTTTTTGTAAAATCACCCCCCAAAGAGGGCTGATTTTAAAATTCACATATAATATTGTATTTTTTGTGTCTTCTTTTCAAGAGATTTAAGGAATTGGAAATGTTGTTGAAAGTCCGTATCTTGAATTAATGTTTAGTTTTTATTACATTAAAGTCCGTGTGGTGCCGGACTTAAAGAATAGCACTACCCTATTTCTTCCCATGGGTGTCGTAAAAGGCGACTAAGGTACTTACTAGAGAATGGGCAGCAGCGTTCTCTATGCATTTTTAACACCATACTTCGATCGCCAACCCACCTGCCAAGCGTGGCGATTATGGCATACCCCCCAAAAAATGACAAGCACCAAAACGAAATGGCCCTTAGTGCCCAGCGGCCCACCTGCCCTTGGCTACGGTAGCGGTCAAGGCCACGGTGAGGCAAGGGGTGCGAAGAATCCCCGGAAGAGATCCGGCTACCATAACCACCGGAAACTGGACCTGGCAATATATAACACGCGTACACTCCGGACCGACGAAAAGATCATCGAACTCGAGGAAGAAGTGAGCAGGTTACGATGGGGTATAGTAGAGTTATCTGAAGTCCGAAGAGAGGGGGAGGACTCGATAATCCTCAAGTCCGGGAACTAGCTCTATTTCCGGGAGGGCGACCAGCAGTCCCAAGGTGGCATCGGGTTTATCGTCCATAAGTCCCTTGTGAGCAACGTGGTGAAGATCGAGAGTGTGTCGACCAAGGTGGCGTACCTTATACTCAGAATATCCGCAAGATATTCGCTGAAGGTCGTACAGTCTTACGCCCCGACCTCGTCACACCCCGACGATGAGGTGGAGACCATGTATGAGGATATTTCCAGAGCCATGCATGGCTCTAAAACTCATTTCACCGTTGTCATGGGGGACTTCAATGCGAAACTGGGCAAACGAAGCGATGATGAGCTGCGTGTGGGGCAATTTGGAGTTGGACGTCGGAACCACTGGGGTCACCTACTGGCCAGTTTTATGGAGAAGGAAGGCCTCTTTATGATGAATTCCTTCTTCAGAAAACGTGAGCACAGAAAGTGGACCTAGCAGAGCCCTGATGGTGCTACAAAAAATGAGATTGACTTCATTATGTCGACGAAGAAGTAAATATTTAATGATGTCTCTGTGATCAACGCGGTGAAAACCGGAAGTGATCACCGTTTGGTAAGAGACACATTGAACTTGAATATCAAGCTGGATAGATCTCGACTGATGAAGTCTACGCTCCGCCCAGCACCAATCCAGGTCCAAAACCCCGAGAGCTTTCAGCTCGAACTTCAGAATCGTTTCGAGTGCCTAGGGAGTTCCGTGGACGATTATAACGATGGGTTCGTGGAAACTGTCCATACGGTCGGGTCCAAGATCTTCAAGACCCGCCGCACAAATTGAAACAAGAAGCTCTCTGGTGCTACTTTGCAGCTCATGGAGGAGAGGCGCGAGCTGATCTTGCAGTCTTCAGACGATGCGCTTAAATACCGGCGGCTCAATAGACAGATCTCTAAGTCCTTGAAAAGCGACCTTCGCCTCTATAATACGAACCGTATTAAGGATGCGATAGAGCGGAACAAGGGCTCCTAGATTTTTGCAAGAGATCTGTCTATTGGACAGAGCCAGCTTGCGAAACTAAAGACCGATGATGGCAGAATCGTATCCGCCAAACCTGAACTGTTGAGAGAGATCGAGAGTTTCTATGGACAGTTATACACGTCAACCAGTAACCCCGTTACAAATCTAGCAAACAATCCAAGAGTTAGATTGACCCGACACTATACCGAAGACATCCCGAACGTCAGCTTGTACGAGATTAGGATGGCTCTGAAGCAGCTTAAAAACAACAGGGCGCCGGGTGATGACGGAATTACGGCCGATCTCTTCTTAAGGCCCTCCAGAAGCTTTTCGATTCCGTCATACTCGAGGGTAAAACGCCACAGGCATGGAACAGAGGTGTAGTGGTACTCTTCTTTAAAAAGGGCGACAATGCCCTGCTTAAAAATTATAAGCCCATCACACTTCTGAGCCATGTCTACAAGCTTTTTTCAAGAGTTATCACGAACCGTCTCGCGCGCAGCTTTGACAACTTCCAGCCTCCCGAACAAGCCGGATTCCATAAAGTCTTTAGCACCGTAGACCACATACATACGCTGCGGTAGGTTATACAGAAGACCGAAGAGTATAACCTGCCTCTCTGCTTAGCATTTGTGGACTACGAGAAAGCCTTCGATTCGATCGAGACATGGGCCGTGCTGCAGTCTCTTCAACGATGCCAGATCGACTATCAGTACATCGAGATGCTAAAGTGTCTGTACGAAAACGCCACTATGTCAGTCCGACTCCAGGACCAGACCTCGAAACCTATCCTTCTGCAGCGAGGTGTGAGACAGGGAGACGTTATCTCTCCGAAACTTTTCACCGCTGCACTGGAGAATGTCTTTAAGGTTCTGAATTGGAAAGGGCTAGGCATCAACATCAATGGCGAGTATATCACTAACCTTCGAACGGAAAGATAATTTGAATTTAAAATAACTTTAATAAACCAGCGAACGAAATAAACACGTGCTTCGGAAACAAACAAGTGCGTTGGTACTGAGAGTTTGCCAGGACTGTCCGAGCTCGACTATCCAACGTAGACTGCCGCAAGACTCGGTCTCTCCCTCAGTCATCGCTGCATCCCCTCTACCGACGATCGTGTCCAAGCGGTAGGGCTCGCTTGCGTTTCCGATCACATGATTATTCGTTTTCGAATCAAATTATTAGATGACGCTGTCCACTGTACTGTGGCGCAATCCATCCATGACATATACGTTTATTTATTAGTTACATTATAATAACCATTTATTTTTTAAATTATTCATTATTGTTTTATTTAATTATTATTATTTATTACGTACTTAATATTTCTTATCCCTAAGGTAAGTTATTTATTGAATGCTTCATATTTATTTATTTTTAAAAATTATATATTTTTCGTATTATTTATTTATTTAGGTATTTATTTCAGACAGTTCTAGTCCATAGTTACACGTTTACATTAAAATTATAAAATCATAAAATCACAGATAAAAACCCAAAATACAATAACCTTTGAATTTAAAACATTAATATAAAATTACTTAAAAAATATGAAAATGTCAGAATGGAAAAAACAAATAAAATGAAAAATGTCAAATTTTTAAAAACTAAAAATAGAAATTGTTAGAAAACATATTTTGAATTTTTACCTGCCCCACGCCCGATACACGGGTGCATGTAAAGCCTGCCAGTGCTGCATAAAAGGCCCGTCCAACCTGTTGGCAACAACGGCAAGAAGACTGTTGCCGCTGCCCCGCGCTCTACTCGCCATCGAGGTCGCCCTCTTGCGCATGCTGGCATAAAAACAGTCAATGCGGACGCTCGCGAACATTCCCGATGCGCTGCAGAAGCGAGGCAACCGCAGCAGCGCCCTTAGCGCGTTATTATATTGAACGCGGAGAGCGCTGTAGGATTTCTGCAAATATGACACCCACAGACTACTCGTATAAAAGATGTGCAGTAGGCTCGAAACAAGGTGATCTTCACATCCTTGGAGCTACGAGCAAACCTGCGAGCAATCATATTCGCCCTCACCGACAGCGCCCTCCTTTCTCGCTCAATATCAGCGTCGTCCTTCAGGTCGGACGTCACAATATGGCCCAGGTACTTAAAAGTATGTACCCGCTCCAAGGGCACCCCACATAGCCTTACTGGTGGAACCTCCGCCGGACACTTAGAACCCGCATTAAAAACCATAAGCTCGCTCTTTTTCACGTTATATTTTAGGCCATGTGTATGAGCGTACGTTTCGCAAATGCTTATTAGCTCTCTGAGTCCCCCTATTGACGCGCTCAGCAGCACCATATCATCAGCGTAGCTGATGTTGTTAAAGCAAACATCATCAACATGGCATCCAATATGGCGGCTGCTGAGCTCGCCAACAAGTCCATCAATATACAGATTGAAGAGCGTTGGTGAGCTCAATCCTCCCTGCCTCACCCCGCACTCCAACCTGTATGAGTCCGACAGAGCTCCCGACCATTTAACATTATTGACCTGGTTCCCGTACCAGTGCTGGAATATTTTAACAACTTCTGGCGCAACTTGCCTATCGAGCAACTTTTTCCACAACACTTTATACGAAACCAGGTCAAACGCTCTGGACAGATCGAGGAAGCAGGCGTAAACAGGCGTGCTCCGATCCGTGTAATATCTGACAGCATGCTTTAAACTCAGTATAGCACTATCTGTGGACAGTTTGGGCCTGAACCCAAACTGGTTATCGTGCAAAGTTATTGTATTGTTTAACTGAGCATTAAGCATGCTGTCAAATACCTTCGCGATGACTGTCGCTAATGAGATCGGTCTGTAATTGTTTTTATCTGATATATCACCTGTTTTATTTTTAACAATTGGTACTACGACCGTCCTCATCAGCTCGTCCGGCAAGTACGAATGGCGAAGGCAGAACGTGAACAGCATGGCCAAAACACGTGGCAGGTGGGGACCTGCATGCTGCAGGTGTTCGATGCTGAGTCCGTCATGTCCTGGAGACTTACCTCTGGTCATACACCCTATGGTTTTAGCTATGTCCGCAGCTGAGAACTTAACTCTTGGTTCCAGGACCGTACACTGTGACTCAGCATCGACCACCTCAGATGGTGGAATACTGCTTGGCTTGACACAAAACTGGGATTTAAAAACATTGGCAATATCCCTTTCAGCAGACACGCCATCGACGCTCACAGGCAAACCAGTCCTAAGGTTGTGCTTTTTTGTAGACTTCCAGAAGCCCCGAAAGTCTTTTTTTGCATGCAACTCGGCTAGGATGTCCATCTGTATTTGGTCTTGGTAATTCTGGCACCACCTTAATTTGGATTTGAAGATCTTACGAGTGTCACACATTTCCTCATAAATCACGCCAAACGTTGGTTTGCCACAATCAATCCACTCACTAAATTTAAGCCTAGCGTACGAGTGAGCCTCGCTGACGTGCTTATTCCAACCCACCACGCGCTTCGGCCTCCTACCAACTACTCGCACCTCCCTGCTAACAATGGCAGCCTCCCCTAGAGCGGTTACCACATCCCGATACAGGCAATCAATTATTAGATTGTGGCCCGAATCACCACACACGCGATCACAACAATTGGACAATACGCGAGGGAAGTCAATACTTCGCAATCGCCGATGACATTCTTGCCTATAGGTGTAGATAGCATCTGAGCTTTTTTCACCCCACACAACTAAGTTGTCGTAAGAAATACTCTGCTTCACTTTCGGGCCAATTATATTGAGATCGCATTCGATCAACAATGGGTAGTGATCCGACCACATAACATCATACTTAACGCTAACATTACGAACAGTTTTAAGAGACGATTCTGTACAGAGACAATGATCAAGCCATCGCCTAGCCCCGTTACAGTCACTGACATACGTGTACGTGTTCGACGTCAATCCCAATCTATCTACATCAACGCATGAAAAGTGATTATCACTACAGTAGTTCAACAAGTCCGTAAAAAATAGTCCATGCGGATGTGCGTTAAAGTCACCAAGACAATAAACCGCCTCCACATCACTACTGTCCACGATCGCACTTACCAGTCCTAAACAATGTGAGAATTCCGGCAGGTTACTCACTGCATCCGTGGGCATGTACACACTCATCACAATGAAAGGCCTGTCACTCGTATCAATACGAATGGCACACACTCTCGAGTTATCACTCGGAACGACCGACACATCACTGAACGCACTTTTTCGCCATAGCAGAGCCACCCCTCCATAGGGTCGCCCACGCAGCATGCCAGCAGACGTGTCCACGGCCGACGTCCCCGTGCAGCCGAAGTCACCATGGATGGTGCTCAGGAACGGCAGCTCCTCCGGTAGCAACCAGCACTCCTGAAGCGCTATTATGTCGCATGCTGCGCAAAGTTCACGAACGCCCTCAATAGAACGCTTCACACTTCTACAATTAAAGCTGGCAAATCGGAACACACTATTATTAGTCATTGTTGTTGTTTACAGAAACCGACTTTAAGCGAGTAATCATCCTTACGTCTTTGACTATAATGCACAAAACGTCTGAATATTACATTCTGCGGCCAGATGTTTTCATCCAAAAATGCAGGTACTTTGGATTCAGGTATAAAAAACTTGTACGCATCATAGTCAACCTTTTTCCGTAAAGACAGTTTTTCCAATTGAACTACTTCGCGGGTTTTTAATTCAACGTGCTTTATGATGTCAGCTGTATGTGAATCTTTGTGCACATTCGTGATAAACATCGGTACTTTCTTTTCAGCGGCTTTAAAGCACCCTACTGTGTCTTTAGCAACCCCCGTTTTCCCGGCGTAACAATACTTTTGCTTCGGTTTACGATGAGTTGCAACGATCCATTCATCATTTTCCTTTCTAGGCAAAACATCACCGCAATATGGCATTTGTTTACTACTTGAGTTCATTCGCTGCGACTGTGACGTAACACTCACAGCTGTTTGCACGGGTGACGGCGAGCGAACCCGCGACATAGAACCGGTTCTCGATACTGATAACGGCCGGTCATTCGCAACATATTCACTGCTTTGAACAAGCGGACTTTGTTTATCGGCAATATGAACCGAGAGTTTTGCGACACTTTCTTGATGTCTCGGACTTTGCACTGCATTTTTGGAATCCTCCAGACTTCTGTATAGTGAGTTACCAAGAGAGATGTCTCCGTTGCCGCCCCCTCGTTTCAAATTCACACACTGTTCGCTCTGTGCATGCTCAATCAACGATCCAAACTTGAGGTCATACTGAAGATCCATCTTGAGTTTCTCCAATTGATCTACCGTCACACTTGTTGACTTCAGTTCTCGCACTTCATCTTTGAGTAAGGTGAGATCCTTAAGCAACTTAGTCACATCTAAGTGATCAAATGTGATTGGGGGTAGATTATCAAGGTGCCGCGCAACGAAAATCGGGATCACGTCAGGGTCAGTAGACTTGAACAGGCCAATTATATCGGCTAAGTCACGGTGTTCTTTTCCCTTTTGCTTCCGTTTGATGTTCCTTTTGCTTGTCGGAACAGACTCAAAAAGTAACGATTTTGAATTTTTAATTTCATCGTTACTAAAGGCCGAAGAACATATGCGAATTAAGGTATCGTCATCACTTGTCGACAGCTTATTTTGCACGTAACATAGCAGTTCGTCAATAACAATATTACACTGTGGACACTTTACTGTGGCGGACATTTCGCTCGACGTAAAAACCGATCGTAGCAAAAAGCAAGCGACGCGTATGGCTGCGCGCACGCGACTCCGATCCGCACTGCGCACGCGACTCCGCGATTTAATAGATTTTCAACTTTATTATGAGTAGGCAGGTAGGCGTATCTTTAATAATGAGTATTTGTAGATACAAATGGATAGTTACGAAGTTACATATAATTTATCATTTAAGTATTCACTCATACTATAGTAGGATTTGTTTACAAGGTAGAGCTTCAATTTATTGATAAAGATGTTATATTTATTTAAATTATTTATTATTTCGGGTAACTTATTATAAATGTTGCCGGGGGCCACGATCTTCCTTTCGGTTTTCTTCGTAACCCCGGCAGGCATCGGCCCTAGCGGACCCCGTCAATTCTGCTGACATCTCTTTGAGGCGCGCGTGGAACACAACGCGCCGTCGACCCAGGCCTGGTCCTTATCGGACGGCGAGTTATCCATTGCTCACCATCCGCAAGCCCGCGCCTACGGTGGCCGGAAATCGGCTCGCGATTCCCGCCCAGGGCGTCTCCTCCTGCGGCGGTTAGGGGCATGAGGGCGCGAAATTTGCCTCTCCCTCACGCGTTCCGCCTCCTCCTTCGCGAGCATTACCGCTTCGCAGAAGGACGTGACGGCCTCCCATTTTCTCTCGCTCCATACCATGGCCTGAACCAGGGCCGGACGCGAGAGATCACCGCTGCCGATCGCTTCCACGAGGACACGGTGGTGCTCCGCCCAAGCCGGGCAGACCTCCACCGTATGTCCTCCGAGCGATCCACACAATGGTGACACCCGGGCGTTTCCTCCCGCCTTATCCTGAACAGGAACCTCCCGAAACAGCCGTGTCCGGTGAGGACCTGCGTCAGGTAGAAGGTGAGGACGCCGTGGCGCCTCTCTAGCCTCTCTCGTGCCCAGCGCTGGGTTGCGACAATCGCACTCTCCATGACGCCATAAGATCGCGCAGGAGCTCTGTCCGCTGTGTCGTGACTCCCAAATGTGCCCGAAGACCTTTGGCTCCAGATCCCATGGCGGTAATCCGGCAAGGAGGCTCGCCGCCTCACAGGAGACCGTGCAGTATCCTCGGGCCAGCCGGATGGGTATGACCCTCTGGGACGCTTTCAACCAGCGGGCCGGCCGCAGCCGCAATGAACACGCCCACGCCGGTGCCCCGTAAAGGGCCATGGACCGCACGACCCCCGCGTAGAGCTTCCGGCAGGAGGCGTTTGGACCCCCTAGATTGGGCAGGAGCCGCTTTAAGGCAGCCCCGGCCCGTTCCAGTCTGGGAGCCAAACGTCGTTCCACCAGCTGTCAAGGACGAGTCCCAGACAAGGCCGGATTATCCATTAGGCAGTATAGGCAACTGCCTAGGGGCCCCGCGAACAGAGTTCTTTTTTGAAAATGTTCATCGAGTGAAAACTTTATTTCAAGATTTTTATCCTCAATGACAATTTTAAATTCAATATTTTTAATTTTTATTAAAAATTTCGAGCGATTTTTCGCGTCGCGACGCGATTTCGGAGCCTTAACCGGTTAACGCTGACTGATCAGACGACCGCGACGGTACGGCAAGCAAAAGCAAGCTTTTTTAACGCAGGCTTCAAAAATTCTACATTGTGATTGTGAATGCACAAGTATTAAGTGCGTTATCCACGATCCATCCCAGTTGTACGTCCGCTCAAGGCCGCAATGCTGGACGTAGCGTATACACTATCGTGAGCGCATCCAGCATGCTAACGAATGTAATTGAACGAATTAAATGCACGTGCACGTGTTTTATTTATTTATATGCCACCAGTTTTATCAAAATAAAAAAATGGAAGTTCTCATGTAATATAAATAGAGAATGTGTAAACGAGGATAAAATATAGTAAAAGGTTTTGGATGAAATTTTATTATCATAAACGTGCAGGTTATACTCAAATGAATAATATCATGAAAGACTTGAATGTGATAGATTTGCACTTGAGACATTCCACAGACAAGGGTGGGACTTATATATTTTAATAAATCTTGAAAGTGTCTCGTGATCCATTTTGACGTGCAGTCACCTTGTGACACAAGTTCTAACTGCTGAATCTGCTGTACAACAAGTTTATAAACGATCAAGCACGCACGACCCACGCTTGCTCTGACGTACATTACAGGACACGTTTTATTGAATTCATGGCATACTGTAGAAAATAATGTACCGTAGTTTATATTCTGCCGTCCATTAACTAGAAAGCCGTTAACCCTCATATGGCAAATTTTTACTTTTAATTGAAAGTGATAGTTTTCAAAATTCTCTATCTATCTGTTTAAGAAACTTTTTTACAATATAAATAGCTCCAGAAATATGAAAAAAATTGTAGGCCGTTAAGTAACACAATTTATGATGATTCCATCACTAGAAAGCGTTTAACCCACACTTCTTCTTAAAGAGTTTCTGGACAGAAAGGATTCTTTAGGATAAACAGAAAAGAATATCAAATTGATGTGTCCAACAATCACAGTTTAAAAAAAATAACGATTCCAGCGATTTTAGTTTTTTGCCATTTTCTCGGAAATAACTTTTTGGGCTTAACGGCATTCTTGTAAAAGGACGGCAGTATTGGGGTCTTGTGAATCAAAACTAGCAGTTGAGAGATTGCTAAGAACATTATTATGCGCGATAAAATCCCGCCGCGATATTTTTATGTCCGTGAAAACGTGGGCTAAGAGATTGAATGTATACAATGCAAAGATAGTTTTTGCAATCTTCATCAGCTCCAACAATATTTTCTAATGCTAATCCAGTAGCTTTAAATGTGCAGGTGTCGCAGCTATTTAAGATCGGCTCGCTGACGTACGAGGACGTAAAGCAGTTCAGCTTCTGTGTGGAGGAGTCGCTGTTCCGGCTGTCAGCACACCGCGACCGCGCGCTCACTTACAAGATGGAGGAGGTATGCTCCGACACCGACAGCTCTCTGCCTCTGACTCTAGGCACTACCATTCCACGCGCACCACCATGTCACAAACAATACATTCAATTATTTAAAAAAAACTCTAATGTAAACGAGCCACTCGTTTACAATAGTTTTTTTCTTCTACTCTATCAATGTGTAGGGACGAGAGTCCTGCGGTATATCTCATACATTTGTATTTAAACCGTGAAATTTGAATCACAGTTTTGTTAGAACAAACGTTGTTGAGACCATGGTCTACTACCATTCTACAGCATCCAATAAAAAAAAACATACTTAGTTTATGAAAAAACACAAAAAGACAAAGTTTAAAATGTCAAGATTATCTACTGCTTACTTGGATGCTGTAGAATGGTAGTAGACCATGGTCTGAACAACGTTTGTTCTAGCAAAACTGTGATTCAAATTTCACTTTGTATAATAAGAACCTACGTGAATGTATGTCAGCATAGATATCCCCTGTGTCAGGTTCAAATCACGGCGGTCGACGAGCTGTACGTGGAGCAGGACGCGGAAGGCTCCGTGCTGAAGCAGATCGCGCGTGTGCGCCTGTTCTTCCTAGGTTTCCTCAGCGGTAATGTTACCATTAGCTCGAGTTTGCGAGTCATTCAGCATTGAGCAAACGTTACAGCTAACCGTGTGCGCAGGCATGCCGGACGTGGAGCTTGGGGTGAACGACCTGCGGCGGCAGGGCAAGGAGGTGGTGGGGCGCCACGACATCATCCCCGTGGTCACCGAGGAGTGGATCCGCGTGGAGGAGGCCGAGTTCCACGCCTGCGTGCAGCCCGAGGAGTTTGCCGCCACGCAGATCATCAAGTATGTATGCACATAATGCACAAGCTATAGTGTCAACTACTAGAGCATGTAAACATAACAAATTTTATTTAAACATTAGGTATGTACCTATGTTTTTTTAACCAATTTACAGAAATATTTAAGAGTTACTAAATTGCATTACTTACTAAATTTGCATTAGTTTTCTAAAAAAGTCACGCATACAATCAAAATGGAACTTCCATATAATGCCACGGCCGATGCTCCGGTCGGTGCAGTGTCGGTGTGGGCGCGGTGCTGTCACAGCTGACGGCAGCTGGCGAGCGGCCTGTCGCATATGTATGCGTCACGCTCGCTCATACCTGCTGAGCGTAACTACGCACAGATTGATAGAGAGGCTTTAGCAATCATATATACAATACGCAAATACCATCAGTACGTCTACGGAAGGAAATTTACTATAAGAATAGATCATAAACCCTTGACCTATATATTCGGTAACAAGGTAGGTATTCCGGTTATGTCGGCATCTCGGTTGCAACGATGGGCCGTTCTTTTATCTGGGTACAATTACGATATTGAGTATGTGTGCTGTGAGCTTGTTAGTGTGTACCTAATGAATTTACAATTATAAGTTTATAATGTTGTTCTATATTGCCCTATCCTATTTACAGCTAATTACAATTTATGGGGACGTGGAGCGGTCGTTCGCTTGCTGAGCAGCCGAATCCTGTCTTTTTGGTACATAGTCAATTTCACCTAGTCTAGTATTAGTTAGGAGGGGGTTGTGCTGTCCACATTCGAGGTAGGCGTCACCAGGGATCTCTAGATCCTCGATGTGCATTTCGCGGAGACGTCGTAGCATGTCCGTCGTTTAAGTCTTGTGCACGGAGGTGCCATGGATCCCAATCGAGCATATCCCAGAGTAGTGAGGTTTCTAGGCGTCTTGAAAATTGTCCGTTGGTCTTGAGAGCCATTCGATATTGGCGTACGAATTTTAGTACATTGCTCTTACTGTAACGTGAAAGTAGCGTTGACTACGATAATATGTGGTTTATAACAGTCGGTTAAGGATTTTAGCTCGAGGAATTTACCTTTCAATCCTTGCGCATTGAGGTGCAGTATGCGCAACATATGATATTGATTTTTCGGATTATTTGTTGAGAATCTTTATGATGATTTCGTGTTGTAGCTATAGCTGGTGTACTATTTGTTTCATAGTTGTTTGTAGCTCTTGCTCCAGAGGCTCCATGTTGTTTTCTTTGTTTGTTGTGTGTTCATTTAGTTGCATTGGTAGCCGGTGCTGTTATTGTAATTGTGATTGGGGCGCCTGTTTGGGCAACGGTGGAAATTGTGAAGTGGCGGTTATGTTCACGTACGAGACTAAGTTAAGACTTCAAGTATTAGACTTCTTAATCTGTTTAGGTCTCATAATTTAATTAACTAATTTTTAAACCTACTAGGATCACGGCATCTTCGTCAACTTGTCTTTATAATGTAGGGAACTAGTATTATTGAAACAACTGTACCCGATCGATTACCATTTATTACTACTCATCTTATACAAATGCAATATATTTTATAACATAGATCTTACATACTAAGTACATACATACTACACCTCAACTAGGGTGCGAGAGAAAAAAAATGTAATTACAATTGTATTTTTTTTTACATATATATTTAAGGTTACATGATTACATGGTTACGTTCTAAATGGTTTTGTCTTATTTTTATGGATAACATAAGGTTTATTACTCTTTAAAATCTTAACATTAACACCTAAATCTTCTAAAATAACAAATAGTCCATCCCACTGAGAATCTAATTTAGTAGCCGTTTTATTTTTTACAAGTATTAGTTGTCCATTATTATATGTTACATTATTCACTTGTTTATCAACACTTACGATTTTGCTTACTTATGAGTAAATTTTACGAGCATCTTGGTGTGCTACTTGTAACCTATACTTAAGATCTAAAGGATAACTTTCTGGGTTATATAATGGTTCCATGTGCTGACTTACTCTACAAGGTATTAACTTGTATTTTGTAGAGCTAGTCTACCAAAAACAAGTTCGAAAGGTGTGTATTTCGTTTCCGTATGGATGTATTATTGAAACTGTAACACCAAAATGGTAACCTTTGACTCCATGTTTCTTTTTTACCATCACACTGAATTCGCAAAAAAGTACCGAGATTTTTGTGTGAATTTTCAAGGGCACCGATAGATTGATGGTGATAAGCAGTGGATGTCAATTTGTTTATTCCTAGAAGTTTACATACTTGTTCCATTACTGAAGACTCGAATTCTGTTCCACGATCAGTCGCAATGGCATTTGGTACTCCAAATCTAAGTATAAAATTATTAACTAATGTTTTCGGTACACTTACCGTTTCCTTGTTTTTAAGAGGATACGCCTCTACAAACTTAGTAAATTCGCACTGCAGACTTAAAATGTAACGATTACCATCAATATCCCTTTCTAATGGGCCTACAATGTCGAGTAGCGATGGGTCGTTGAAGGTTTTTCCGTTAACGAAACGTCAACGTTGATTTACGTTCGTCAACTAGTTAAATTTTTCAACGAATTAACGTGCACTAATGCCAACTTACAAAGTAAACCATTAATTCATTCAACGGTTTTTATTCAACGTCGCGACGTTCAACGAGTTGAACTCGTCTCTGAGCGACATCTACTAACCTGATATAATGGTAATTTTGAAACCTTTTGGATTCAATTATGAAACGTTTCATTGATGGTTCTACTTAGTTGACGAAAGTGAACTTCGTTTCTATAACAAACCATGAAACCAGTATGAACCGGTTTCAATAAGGCGGCACGAGCGGCGCGCCAGTCCACCAATATCGTCATTCTTTTTCAAAAATCAACTCTTTCGTTCGTTACTTAGATTTCAATTCAAATTCTATGACATGACCGTCGCTCGCAACGGAAGTTTTTTAATTTGCTCAGTTTGTTACGTTTGCGTTCTCGAATTTAGTTGAATAATAAACTAGTCAAATTCATAAACGTCGTTGACGAATTCAACTAGTTGATTCATAATCAGTTAACGTTAATACGTTGACAGGAGATCAACGGTTGATTTTTCAAAAGCATGTGAACCTGTTGTAGTTATCTCCATGGGCGCCTTGACATATCTACAATGCTTCATTTTCTGACACTTTATGCACTCACAAATTCTTTTACATCTTTATTTAAACCTGGCCAGTAAAATTTTCTCTTAATGTTATTGGTCATGGTACACCTGCATGACCTATAGTGGGTAGTAGATGAAAATCGTGTAAAATATAGGTTTTTTCTTCCTCATCATCGATTCTTTTAACTCCTCATAATACATATATTCGTGGACCCGTCCAAACCTCATTATTTTTTATTTGTTTTAATAAATCTTTGATAAAACTTTCATTTTCTCTTCTTTTTACTGTGCATAGTTCTTTTAGTTCTTTTTTATTTTTATGTTATGTGATGTTATGTTTTTACTAAATTTTCCTAACTTAGTCACAAATTCGTCTCGCGTAAATTGTGCCCCAAAGTTAAGATTAATAAACAACGTTTTTCTACGATGACTGTAAAAAATCCAGACTGATAGGACAGTAATTGTTTATGTCTGTTTTGTCACCCTTTTTGTGGAGAAGAATAATCAACGAATGACAAAATGTGCGTGGCAGAATTCCGGTTCTTAAAATACTATTGAAAAAATTTGTAACATGTGGAACAAGGATAGGCTCTACTATTTTTAGGGCTTCAGTGGTTACACCATCGTCGCCTGGCTCTTACTATATTTCATGCTCCGCAGTGCCTTATGAACTTCCCAGCCTGTGAAAGGTGAAATGTTATTGGAGCATGAATATACAGATGCGTTAGGTTGTACAGTCGGTTCTTCGCTGTACAGATTCATATAAAATTCAGTACAAATGTTAAAAATGTTGTCTCTATCATTTTGTCTCACACCTGCACAATCCTTTAAACACGCAATTGTAGGTCGTCCTTTGCTTGATATTTATCATTACTTCAGCTGAATAAGATGTGAAATAGATGTCAAGAAACTTAAAAGCAATTTGTATTATTTTGACATATTTAAATTTTGAAATGTTTTAAATTTGAAATGGATTATATAACCATAAATATAAAGCTTTGATCATGGTCGAAGTAATTAAGCAATACATAAGAATATTAGACTACTTAAAATGTAAAAAAACTACTTACAGAATAAGTGATTTTAGATTGGATTGGATTTTTGGTGATATGGGCAATTTGTTTACATTAATTATTTTACATTTTATTTGACTTTAGTAAATATTGGTTGGTATTGAGGTTATAGCTTAAGTATTCATTTTCTTTACGAAAAGAAGATTGAAACTAAACCTCAAATTTTAATCCTAAAATAATCCTAAAAAAATCAATCATTTTTCAGATTATCTAAAGTACGTACATCTTTTATGGGGTACTGTGTTAAATGTTACAACAAAATACCTTGTGACATATTGCAATTAAATGAAAGAAAATTTAAAACTCATATCAAAAGTACACTTTGTAAACAAGCATATTACAAATTAGAGGATTATATCCAAGATAAGAGTGCTTGGAAACATGCTGGTCCTGCTCCATAGGACAATTTAGAATCAAGACAAAATCAAACTGCTAATTTAATTGTAAAATTGATTATTTTGTGTTTTATGACATTGATTTTACATTCTGTGATTACTTTCTCACACACTGACTTATTAATTACAAAATTTTAGGAAAATCGTCTATTTTTACAATGTTTGTAAATATGTGAGCACCATGTATCTATCACATATTAAATTATCTGTCGTTGCTTCATTTTTAATTCTTTTTACCTATTGTGGTATAGTAATTTTATTCTAGGTGCATCGTCTTCACATTATAGGTAATATTATTTAACAAATGTACGTGCATATACAAACAATTGTAAAACATTTTAAAAAGAGTAACGGTGGAGTTTCTTGCCCATTCTTCTCCATACGAAAACTACCTTTTGGAAGAGGTGACTAGAATCAATTTTAATATTTTGTAAATTTTGACGTTCAAAAATGCCATACATGGGCCTATTTGAAATAAATTATTTGACTTTGACTTTGACATTTGAGTCAAAAAATAGTTAACATACACCCACACAACAGTCCATTACATAGGAAATCATCCCACTTTACGTGTAGGAAGCGGACCCTAAAAACAAATATATTATCATGTTTTTATTTTACCACTTTGTCGGCCGGCGTGTTTTTTTTTATTTATTTATATATATAATGTATTTATCGCCAAATTACAGCTTTCTAGTACTAAGATTCCCTGAGCTAAGCCGCGGATAGACAGACAGACAGTAAAAATATGTAGGCCAGCTAGAAAAATTTACTAATAGGTTTTATTAAATAGTGAGCAATTTACTGCATTTTAAGAAGCTATTCTGCTCATCACGCCGAAGATCCTCATCAGATCTTCACCAATTTTTTTTGAGACCAACATAGCGTTACTACCTTTCAAATAAAAAAGGAACCATCGAAATCGGATCTCATAAGGCGGAGATATCCAGTAGCCCCCCTTTTTGCCCCATTTTGGAGGAAGTAGCCCTTCAATCTAAAATCCCCGACATTTAAAAATTACAAAAAAAATCGACAAACCTGTACACCAAAATTCGTCCAGATTGGTTGTAAAATACGAACTGTAGACGAGTACGTACAAACTGACACACGAAAGCAAATTTTGCCAGACCTGATCCAGAGACGCTTAGCTCGCTACGCTCGCTCGGTCAATTAGCGATTTATATTATAAAATTCTAAGATACTAATTAATGGGATTGTTATTCTATTAGCATGTCCTTCGAAGTTCGAGTTTTGTTTATCACTTTTGTCCTAACATACAGTAAGTATATAAATTGTGCTCTCGAATTTCCAATCCCAAGCCTAGCCAGTAACCATGCACTATCACACAAAGCATTACCTAATGTATAATAGTGTCGGCATGAGTGCGTGGTTGTGTCGCAGGTTCAAGCCGCCGGACGCGTGCTACATCGAGCTGATGCGGTTCCGCGTGCGGCCGCCCAAGAACCGCGAGTTGCCGCTGCAGCTGAAGGCCGTGTGGTGCGTCACCGGGAACAAGGTGCGTGACCTGCACGCTGCGACACTGCTGTGAGTGCTGTGACTCTTGCGGCTGACCGGAGCTAGTGTGCGCAGGTGGAGCTGCGTGCCGACGTGCTGGTGCCGGGGTTCGCGTCGCGCAAGCTGGGCCAGGTGCCGTGCGAGGACGTCGCCATCCGCTTCCCCATCCCCGACTGCTGGATTTACCTGTTCCGCGTCGAGAAGCACTTCCGATACGGATCCGTGAAGTCCGCCCACAGGTGCACACATACCGTGAACACTCAGGTGAACTGAGCTGTTATTCCGTCCAGACAGACGCTAGGACACCATTGACAGTTCACTTCACCTAAGTTTTCACCGAAAGATGTTTACAGAACAGAACGGCACATCTCTCAGCGCCAAAATAATATTTTGCTGAAACAGAAGGACGCTATAATGCCCCAACTAGCAAAAACTGGTCTTAAAAGTTACCAATGCGCTTTTGCCAAGAATTATTGCATTGGTAAATGAGTCTTGAGATGGTTTTGTAGTAACAAGTCCCGATTTGGGCACAAATTTCAAAACTTCTAGTTCTGATTTGGTTCTGTAAAAGCATTGTTACGTGCTAAATTAGTCTTGATTTTATCTTGTAAGCGCATTAATTTATGCTTCAAATCACAGACTTTGCCAATAAGAGATAAAATTGGAATCGAAAGCATTTATTACGAACCTAAGAATAATCTGAAAAGATTCCTTTAAAAAATTACTTAATGTTATTTACGATTCGGTCAAGAGCAATTAGGAATTTAAAGTGATACGTATGTTGCGTTGTAAGTGAAATATTAATGCGAAGGCAAGTTTTCTGTCATATGTAATGTAATGTGGGTTATCGATAAATTTTGAATGGCCCGCGATATAATCGAGTTTTAAATTAAATTCACTGACTTGACTGAGACTATTGCAAGAATTAAGTAGGTACTATTCCTATGCTTCTATGGGAGCTATTGGTGCCGATTCCCTTGTTCACAAACTAAACTAAATTCTAGTTCAGGGCATCTTTTTCTTTTTGTTTCATTAAGAAAAAGACAGAAGATAAATTTTAGTTTAGTCCTGTCAAATTAATCAGCGCTTGACGTAAATTGATGTAATTTTAGTAGGCAAGTTTTTAATCATGTCTAAACTTGTATGGAGTAGTGACAGGCGCTGATTAATTTGACAGGACTAAACTAAAATTTATCTTCTGTCCTTTTCTTAATGAAATAGAAAGAAAAAGATGCACTGAACTTAAATTTAGTTTAGTTTGTGAAAAAGGGAATCGGCACCATTGCATTTAGACTTGTGTGATATGCTTGCCATACTTGGACGCCATTATATAGGTTCCATTGAAAGTGAAAACCTGACATTTGTACGGGAGGGCACTGTAAGACCGAGTAAGACGTTTCAACGAAACTTTTTACAAAAATAAAAATAGATTACTTCCAAAAAAAAACCCTACAAAGTAAAAAATAACTTCAATTTCGGAAGTCGGTGTCTTTGGTTGTGAATTTTCGTTTTTTTTGCCACCGACTTCGAAATTAAAGTTATTTTTCACTTTTTACTGTTTTTATTGGCAGTAGGTTGTTTTTTTTTTTTTGTAAAAGTTTTTGTTTCTCACTTTTTAGTTGTGGTACCTACCCCACACAAATTCGAATACTACTACCTGTGACAGGAACTTATCATATCATCTACATATTAAGTGGGAAAAAATATGTATTATTAAAGCTAACAAAAACCTACCCAAGCAAAGTTAATAAAATGTATATTCAAAATGTATATCTCTGAAGTATGACCTATCAAACAAAAAAATAATCATCAAAATCATTTCATAATTTTGGCGGAGTAATCGCGTAACAAACATACAAAAAAAAACCTACGTTCGGATTGAGAACCTCCTCCTGTTTGAAGTCGGTTAATAAGGGGGCTGTTGCTGGGATCGGATGAGGTATTCTACCAGAGTAGGTACCTTACATATTTTCCGCTTCGTTATTCATACGTACTTCATTTGAACATGGTGTGGTTGGCGTTTATACAGGGTGGCAGGGAAATCGACGCGAAAACTGTTACCATGGATTCAGTACAGACATGATTATTAAAAAAGTCATTTAATTCTGACTATTTTTGTCATATTTAGTTAGTAACTATTATATTCTCTTAAAACTATGTTAGTAATGACGAGATAATGACGTAATGCTCGAAATAGATAATTGAATGTAAATTAATATAATTTAACTAAATAATTGAAAATGAATTAAAACAAAATTGAAATAAATTATTGAAAATAAATTAAAATTAAATTGAATAAATTAAAATTAAATTACGCTAAAATTAAATAATTCAAACTAAAATAAAAAATCAAAAATTCATCAGGCAACATGCAGCCTGATAGGCCTTCCCACAGCTAGCGATACTGGTCGGTCTGCAATCATCCTTAGGATTCCCTCGAATTCGACGAATTAGTGAGGCTGACTTTTTACGCATTATAGCGTAAAAGCACAGATTACATATACTGCTCGCACCGACAATGATCTCCGCTCTTTCTCAATGTCTGCGTCATCATGCAGGGTTTCGGTCACAACATGCCCTAGATACCTAAACTGAGAGACCCGACTCAAAGATACCCGTTGAGATACACTGGTGGTATATGCTCAGGTTGTTTATTTTACCTCTGATGAGCATATACTCACTCTTTCTATCGTTGTACTACTTTTCACTACGATTGCGAGAAAATAAAATAATCCAATACAATATTAATTTACCTTTATAAAATTCAAATCTGTAAATGCGATTATCGCCATTTTGATGACAGTCGAGGTCGACGCTAAAAACATATAAATTGGGGATTTCGAACATCCAAACTCCACCACAGGGGCAGTAAATACTATATCATTTAATTATTTGACGAGTTCATCCATTGTTCAAGTTAAATAAGTAGTGGTAATTAAGTTTTTAATATCCAAAGTCGAAGTTTCGCGCCAATCGTGCGAGTTTACATTTTAACTTTTCACAAATATCACACATGTAGATACGATTTAAAATGTGACAAATATTATTAAAAATATTATACACAACTAGAAAATGCCCAGATCTTAACGTAATATACGAACACAGGTCCAATAACACGTAATATTCATTACCACTACTCAATTTGTGTTAAAAATCGCCGACCATTTTTTTTTATTGTTATGATGTGCGAAAACAATTATGCCAAACGATTTTTTTTTTTCAATTTTGATCGTCTCGATTAACTAATATGTCGAATGTCAGAAATCGAAGATATTAATAAAATTGTTTTAAGCATTAAATTAGAGAAAAAATCTAAAGATTTCGCGCCAATGCCTTTTTTATTTCTTCTGTAGCCGCAACGCAATGCTCGCATTCTACCGAAGAGATAGCCGCATTTAGTTCCATTTTCAAAAATAAAATGTTATTCTTTTTTTTGTGAACAAGTAATAAGTCGAGTCCATACTCATGATTATTCTACAAAAGAATAAAGACTTTTTCACTCCTCTTGCTCAAAAAGGCCGTCATTGTAGAGTACCAGAGCGGGGAAAAAGTATATTTTTTTTAATTTTTGTATTTCCAACGAAACTTGAAAAACGAAAAAGTCTTTATTCTTTTAAAGAATAATCATGAGTATGGACTCGACTTATTACTTGTTCACAAAAAAAAGAAGAACATTTTATTTTTGAAAATGGAACCAAATGCGGCTATCTCTTCGGTAGAATACGAGCATTGCGTTGCGGCTACAGAAGAAATAAAAAAGGCATTGGCGCGAAATCTTTAGATTTTTTCTCTAATTTAATGCTTAAAACAATTTTATTAATATCTTCGATTTCTGACATTCGACATATTAGTTAATCGAGACGATCAAAATTGAAAAAAAAAAATCGTTTGGCATAATTGTTTTCGCACATCATAACAATAAAAAAAAATGGTCGGCGATTTTTAACACAAATTGAGTAGTGGTAATGAATATTACGTGTTATTGGACCTGTGTTCGTATATTACGTTAAGATCTGGGCATTTTCTAGTTGTGTATAATATTTTTAATAATATTTGTCACATTTTAAATCGTATCTACATGTGTGATATTTGTGAAAAGTTAAAATGTAAACTCGCACGATTGGCGCGAAACTTCGACTTTGGATATCAAAAACTTAATTACCACTACTCATTTAACTTGAACAATGGATGAACTCGTCAAATAATTAAATGATGTAAATATTCACTGCCCCTGTGGTGGAGTTTGGATGTTCAAAATCCCCATTTTTTATGTTTTTAGCCTCGACCTCGACTGTCATCAAAATGGCGATAATCGCATTTACAGATTTGAATTTTATAAAGGTAAATTAATATTGTATTGGATTATTTTATTTTCTCGCAATCGTAGTGAAAAGTAGAGTGTAACACACGGCGCTAAAACCCATTATAACTCGGTTTCTATTTACTCCCTCGCTAAAGCTCGGGAGTAAAACTACCACATTACAATGGGTTATTTTAGCCCCTCGTATAACAATCTACTATTTCATTTTTCAAGGCTCGTTGGAAAAGACAAAAATTAAAAAAAAAAATACTTTTTCCCCTAGAGCAAGAAATGCAACTTTTTCCCCGCTCTGGTACTCTACAATGACGGCCTTTTTGAGCAAGAGGAGTGAAAAATATATTAGTGATTTCGGCGGGAGCTCCGACCTCCCCAAGCTTAGTTCAGAGCCTATTATAATCGACTAGGTCGAAGGCCTTCGATAGATCCAGAAAGCAAGACAACCCGCCCGTCCGTCCATCTACGTCCTATCAACATAGTAAGCGACTGTGTGCATTAGTGTCAAAAAAGCACTTTCAGTTGACAAAGTCTCGAAAAATCCAAATTGGCATCGTGAAAGTTAATCATATATTTGCTGAGCTGAGCATCCAGAAGACCATCGAGGACCTTCGTCAACACAATAGCCAGGGAGATAAGCCTATAATTATTCGTGTCAGTTATATCTCCAGTGACATTTTTTACTATAGGTACAACAATAGTTTCCGTTATCTTACGTGGTCAGTACGAGTGACGGATGCAAAATGTAAACAATATAGCCAGTACTCTAAATAAATGTTTACCTGCTTGCTGAAATACTTCAATGCTGAGTCCGTCACTGCCCGGAGATTTACCGCGTTTCATGTTATTAATAATATTTTTCACATCATTAGCAGAAAACCCAATTGGGTTCTTACAGACAGTAACAAGTTCAACATTTGCAACAGTAGAACTTACGGCAAGCGGAGACTCAACTTTAAAATTATTTTTAAAAAGGTTTGCTACATCTCTAGGTACACCCGTCTACAGTCACTGGCAAACTAACCCTACCGTTCACCCTCTTAGTACCCTTCCAGAAAGCTCGAAAGTTTTTAAATGTAACGTGTGAGGCTAATAAATCCATTTTAAGCTGGTCTTGATGGTTTTGACAGAACTTTAGTCCGGATTTAAATGTTTTCCGTGTAAGATACATGTCGTCATGAACAGGCCCACTTTCAGGTTTATCATGTCCCACATACTGTTGGTATGCCTGCCTAGCCAGAGTATGAGCTTCCCTCACGTGTTTGTTCCACCCCACTACCGTTTTACCCTTTTTTAACTTTCTCACCTTCTTGCTTTGCATAGATGCCTCACATAAAATGTTAAAAATGTCATTGTATAATTTGTCAATAATATATCTATGCTCAAAACTACTACACATACTGTCTGCACAAATACAAAATTCATTGGGGAAGTGAAGGTCTTTAAGTTATTAATTCCCTTATTTCATTAAAATACTTATAAATTACATTTTTAAATATTAGAATATAAAAAAATAGAAACATTTAAAAATATAAAAGATTTTTAAACGTTTCTAGAAGTAGCCCACCGGTATCGGGAACAGGGTCCAAGCTACCGGCGGTCAGGGCTCCAGAGAGAGGAACCTCGTGACAATGCGAGCCGTGTCCAGGAGTACCGCTTTCTAAATCAAGCCCTTGATCCAGCTGCCCAACGAGAGCCTCCTTAGGTGTTGGTCGAGGCTCTTGGCGATTAAGCCATTGGCTGTCACGACTATTGTTATTGTTTGCCAGGCTGATTCCGTGACTAAACAGTGATCTAACCAGCGCTTACAATGGTGATCTCTGTTCTTGATCTTGGTACGGCATTTAAAAATACGTCTACAAGGAAGATAGGATTGACCAAAGCCATTATATGATATTTTTAAGATTCAAAGCATTAAAAGCTGCGGTAGTCAAGAGCATTTTGATAGTTAGGGCAGTTCCCTTATTACATTTTAAGGTTCCGTACCCGAAGGGTACCAAACGGAACCCTATTAATATGCCTCCGCTGTCCGTCCGTCCGTCAACAGGCTGTAATCTCATGACAGTTAAAATTTTCACAGATTATGTGTTTCTATTGCCGCAATAACAAAATAAAATAAAATAAAAATTTACGGCATCATACATTAAATGATGATTTTGAAAAAAAAAATCTTGTTCTGGCATATCATTGTCTAGAACTCATCGTGTAGGGTTTATTTTCTTTATCTTCAATTCTGAAGAAATAGGGGACCGTAAAAGTTGTCAGTTTTAGACCATTTTTGTACGAGCTCTATCGCAATAACTAAACAAGTTAGGAATTTGAAACTGCTGTATATTATGTACCATAAACAGTATACAATATCACCCATCTGCATGTGTTTGGCAATGACCGTATTTTGCTGAATATTCATGAAAAATTATAAAAATAACTTATTTTTCGTGTTATTAATTTTTTTTTTGTTTTGAGTAGCGCCATATCTCTGATCTTATTGGCTCGATTTAGATTCTGTTTATTATTTCTAAAAGACTATAAGTTATTTTATCGGAATAGCTAACATTTTATTAAAATTTGTCAACTATGCAAAAAAAAAATAGTGATGAAAACATTTTTTTTTCTCTATTCATAAGATATTTCATCGGCGGCTTTAAAACTCTGACACCAGTTCCCTAATTGCGTAACTTATTTTCGTAAATGATTATCACTAATTTGTTTCATTTTGACAGTTCAACAACATTCATTGCGTTATTTACGTTGTTGAGCAGATTTTTTTTCCAACTTATGAAGCAATGGATTAGCAATCTTTTTCAAATCGAAACAAATTGTGATTGATCGTGCATTACGCAATTAGGGTACAGATAGGCTAAATGAATTTTTATTTTCAAAAGAGGCCTGAATGTGACCATCAGTTACTTCTTTGATTTCAATTCGTCAATAGGAAGGAGTATCTTCTAAAGCTTCGCTAATTCTCTATTTTATGTGATTTTAAAATTTAAGATGAAAATATACTTCGTGTAGTACATATTTTCATTTAGTTGAACTAAAAAACAGGCCAACCCTGCCACCCTATATTTAACACTACATCTTTTTAGGGTTCCCAAAATAAAATAATATTAAGAATTAAAGGGGATCGGTCCTCATACAAGAAACAAAGGATTCTAGGGCTGTGAGCGAAGCGAGGGAGTTAAAGACTAAAATCCTAAGTGCAGCGAGGGATTCAAGCTCGCCTAAGGCGAAAACATCTTTGTCCCCGAGGAGAATACTCTACTTTTCGCACCTACTACTGCGAGTTATTAAGAACCACAGAGTACACGCCACGGCAACCGATCAGGCTGTTGCGTTGTCGTAGAAACAGTTCACTTTTAGTCCCTAGGGATTAAAGAGCCATTTTGGTCCTTGTTTATGAATAATAAACTAGCTGTTTTTGAATAGGTAGATGTGGTAAAAATATATTTTTAATTCAGTTTATAAGAAATCTGAGGGCAACTCCCGTAGTTTTGAGAATGTTCGCATTCTAAATCAGGCTCAATCTGCTAAAACGCCAACATTACTGTATCAAAATGGCTCACTTTTATAAAAACTCCCTGTATACTTCTTGTACTTCTAATATTGTCCAATATTATTATTACTTAAATGTTTTAACTTTACCACGATCATCGCCAGGCGTACTGGCAAGATAAAAGGCATCGAGCGGTTCCTGGGCGCGGTGGATACGCTGCAGGAGTCGCTAATCGAGGTGACATCGGGCCAGGCCAAGTACGAGCACCAGCACCGCGCCATCGTGTGGCGTATGCCACGTCTGCCCAAGGAGGGCCAGGGTGAGCACATCGGCTCCACGTGGCGCGCACAAGAACGTCTTTTAAAGCGCATAAACATAACCAGAAAATAAAGATAGTTAACGTCATTCACTATAGTAACAAAATGAGGCGCGACTGGCGCTTCTCGTTTGCTTTGGTAAAATCATTACATGCAGTAAGAGTGTAGTACATTACTGCCGCGGTCTATAATGACTACTTTGCTGGTCGCGCTGATGATGGCCGACAGCGCAGCGTAGCGCAGCTCCAGGCCGACACAGCGCGGTCAGCGTGCAGCACTTGATGGACGAGCTGAGATAAAGGCCGAGGCCGTAGGTCGAGGCCTTTACAGCGAGGACAGCTAGGGCTGCAATGATGGCCAAGCTGGAAGGCCTAGAGCGTAGCTAGGCTAGCTCGAGGCAATCATAGCGTGACCAGCGAAGCAGTCATAGTGGGCCAAGGCTTGTATAGTGCTTTATTTAAAAAATGCAAGTACCTACCTAATCTAAATAAAACCAGCAAGTAATTTCAATAAAATATATATTAATTAACTAGAAATTTAATTAAAATGACAATTATGAAAAGTACAGTTACTAAAATTCAACACCGACTTTCCCGGTTTGATATTACTAATAGTTTGCGATAATTTTAATGCGGTGTTTGACTGCTGTATTATTTCTTCATTTATTACGCAAAAAAGACACTAAATAAAAATAAAATTTTCGCTGAACCGCGCTTTTGTTACTTCTTTGTTTTTTTTTTTAACAATGATTGTTGGAATAGTTCCAACAGCCAAATATGGAATAAAATCTTTTTGTACCTATCTCTATAAATACAAACAGCTGTGTTTTAAATAAAATCTTTTTGCATTTGATTTTTTTAAACGTTGAAACGTCAAAATAGCGGCCGGCAATGTTTTGCTGGCGTGTTAGAGCGACCAGCAAAACTTTGCCGGCCGCTCCTTGAAACAGAACGACAAGGTCCACTTTGCTCAAACAAGGTTGTCAAAATAATTACCACATTACATGCATTTTTGAGTAAAGGATTGTTATTGAGTCCATCCTACGAATGTTTGTTTTGTACAGGTGCTTACACGACGCACAACCTGGTGTGCCGCATGGCACTGACGTCGTACGACCAGGTGCCGGCCGAGCTCGCCAGCCACGCCTTCGTGGAGTTCACGATGCCGGCCACGCAGGTGTCGCACATGACGGTGCGCTCCGTGTCGCTGCAGGAGCACGATGCCGACCCGCCCGAGAAGTACGTGCGCTACCTGGCGCGCCACGAGTACATGTGAGTACTACACACGACTACACACACTCGCAGGCGCGAGTTGTACACGCGGTGTCTCACCCGGCGCGTTGTGTTGCAGCGTGGGCATCGAGCGCACGTCGGGGCAGTCGGCGCCGGCGTACGCGCTGGCGACGGCGGGGCGCCACAGCGAGCCGGCGGCGCCCGCCGCGCCCGCGCCCGTGGCCGTGCCGCTCCCGCAGCCGCCCTCCAGCGACTCCGACTCGGATTAGGTCTGAAGCAAGATCGCATACAACTGCGGCCCACGAAGAGCGAGCTACAGACGCGGCGAATGTACGTTGTACATTGAGGCGATCATGAAACTGCCGACTGAGCTGGAGTCATACTTATTTAGGGTACTCTACCTTAAGTAGATGTAAAACATAATACTCATTTTGGAAAAGAAAAGATGAATGAAGATGATCCTAGGCGGCAGGGCTCTCGGATCATGTACGGCCGCGTGGTACGCCAATACGCGGTGCAGTAACTCTCTTGCTTTAGCAAATTGCTGAATATTGTTATTAGTAAAGCTAAGAACGCGTTCTCCCTCGAAGTCCACTGTAGGAATCTTGGAAAATACTAATATTATAATATTATACCTATCATGAAGTGACCGGGAAGTGTGTGCAAGCACTGGACGATATCGCCGTGAACCTGAACACAAACCTGTGACACTCATATTATTTACAATCAAACAAAAACAAATGTAAAAGAAGTAATATTTATATTTAACGATCTCATACATTCCTTATTATTCATATCTATAACATATAAGTAGAAGGGCAAAAGATCAGGGACGTGATTGGTTGTAAGCGCGGTGGTGTAGTGGGGGAGCAACTCGGTCTCGAATGAGGTTCATAAGATATTATTGTATATAATGTGATAATGGTTTAGTATAGAGGTCGTACACGACTGCGGACGCAACCCCACCGTGCACCGTCGCTGTGCAAGTACCAGCTAGCTGACTCAGTTGGGTAAGCCGGTCGCTGCCGGCGCAGGCGGCCCAGGCGGCCCAGGAGGCGGCGGGGCAGTCGCGCCATGCGTTCAAAAGAGGCCACTAGCGACGGGAACAATCGAAAGTAAAATAAGGGATATATGTCTCCTTATAAAATGAGGCCTTGAAATGTATAAGCTTGGGACCCTAGATTGGTATCTCTTGCCTCGGGCCGAGCTCTTTTGTTGACATGTGTATTAGGATGTAAGCAATAATGTTATGTGCAGGAGTGAGTCACGCTGTGTGCGCGTGCTGGGACACTGCGCGCAAGCGTGCGACCGCGCGACTCCCGGGGGGCCGCCACTGTAATGTATTCGTGGGCGAGCTAACGTTAGTCTTCATGTTTGTCGATCGCGTATTGTTTTAGAAAAATGCAACAATAAATGAACATAATGTATTATTCCCATATAAAGGATATCTTGTAAAGTATGATGTTTGCGGTAGTTAGTGCGATATTTACTTGGAACATGTATACAGAGTAGTTAGATGTTATGCTGTTAGAACATATATATATTCTTGTGATCTCGTGTGCTGTGTACGCCTCACTAGTTACAACTCAAACTTAGATGATAACGTTGGTAAGACTATCTGTGCAACTCGTGTGTACCTATCACTGCTTACTCACAGTGACACTACGTAGAGCGCAATGTAAAAAGTTAATACTAATGATTATTAATGTACTTACTCCTATCTGCTAGTCGCGTTATACACAAATGAACATAATACAATATACCTTATATGATATACATGGATATAATTAAGGTGTTCTAGGCGCTGTTTGAAGTGTTGTAAGTACTTAGTACCTGCCGACCTCATCGCGGACCCTATGTTCTGTTGTGAATAAAATTTAAATATGAACGTAAGCGTTATTCCTTATTACAACCCCCTCGGCCAGACTGACGCGTGACGTCACTGCGAACTACGCGCTCTCGTAGCGTTCGCTACGCGGCTACGGTACGTAGCTCGTAGCTCGTTATTCAATCCAATAGAACCCGTATGTACTATTTCATCTAAACATTCTAAGGCCGTACCCCGTTATTATTGAAAATGATATCATGAAATAAGGATTTTTATTATATTAGTAAAAATGGGATCCTGCCGTTTTGCCGAAAAGATTTTGCCAAATTTTCATTACCCAAACAAATTTTAGCAACCTTTTTTTATACCAATGTAATATTTGGAATAATTTTAGTACGCACATTTTCATTTGGTCAAATGTTTACTTGGCAGATTGTTACCAAGGATAATGTCATTAAGGCTTTTGGTATTTAATCAAATGATTTATTACAGCAAACAATATTTAGACAATAGGTAATTGTTTAGTCAAATGATTTGTTATGACAAAAAATATAAAGGCAAAAATAAGATTTTTTTGGGAATTTGTTTGTTAAATTTGATGTCATTTGCGTATTTCTTTGTAAGCTTATGTGCTTGAATTTGTCTGAAACAAGTCAAATTTATGGTTACTAGACATTAGGTTATTTATGGAACTAGTTACAGTAGGTTATTAATTTAAAAAAAATGGTTAGGTTAGGTTAGGTTAAAACTGTGACCACCTACGCACGAGCCGAGCGAGCGAAGCGAGCGGTGCCGCGGCAGCGGCCGGCGAGTGCCAGAAACGACTAGATTATATAGAAAAAAATATGGAAAAAGGAGATTACTTTTAGGAGGCTATCGAGAGAAAAAATATTTGGCTTATTTAATTTTGCGTAAAATATGTTATACCAACTGAAATATTTGACTAGATAAAAAATGGTAAAAGTACTAGTTGGTAAACAAGTTATTGTTCAAACGTTCACTTGCCAAACATAGGTTTTCGTAACAATTATTTGTAAAGAGATTTTTTGGTAAGTAATAATTTGGCAAATGAAATTATGCGAAAATTTGTTTGGGAAGTGATAATTTGGCAATTTCTTTTCGGTAAAACAAGGGAGACCCAGTAAAAATATTATTATAACTTCGTAGCATGTGCACGTGCTCTGAGCCGTAGCAAACGCTACGACACTGCATAGTTTGCAGTAGCCCGCTACAAATGCATTTAGTTTTTACCCGACTGCGCGACAAAGACGGTAACATGTTTGTCATGCATATCTATGTATCTCTGTACGTGGGATTCTTTATACCCTCGAAGCATCTTAATGGCTGGGTGGATTTTAATACATTAAATAAATATTAAACCCTGGATAAACTACTGGAAAACAGTCCGTCCCACTGGACCCACTAACAATGCAATTATAGCGCCTGGTCACCTGCAGTTCTTTCGTGGCCCCAGAGATGCAATGCAACAAAGTTAGTCGTATCAACGCTTTCTACTAGAATGTTCGAGGACTAAAAACCAAACTATCATCATGGCGTAACAACCTCGCTGTCTCTAACTACAACCTTGTTGCTGTTTCCGAAACATTCTTGGACTCTTCCGTTCAGGATCCTGAACTTGAAAGCGGTGACTGGAGTGTTCTGCGCCGTGACAGAAATACGCCGTGTGGAGGTGTCTTGCTCGCGGCGCGACCACCTGTTTCACTACGCAGGAAACAGGAATACGAGACTGACTGTGGGGAGGATCTGTGGGCATCTTTTACCTGGCGTGGTCGTCCATTTCTCTTATGTGTAGTGTATATAAAGCCTAGTGCCAATGATGAAGAATATATGCGTTGGTTCTGTATGGTTGAAAGTTTTGTGCACAGTTATACAGAATCGATAATTATTATGGGTGGTATTAATCTTAATAGTGCTTCAACTTTTGTTAAAAATTATTATTGCTATTTTGTGTCTTTTTGTGCTCTTGTTGATAAAAATGTAATCCTTAACAGCCACGGAGGAATGTTAGATATAGTATTAGTCCGGGATGGCATCCAAGACGCGGTTGTTAATAGTGTAGATAGACTTGTTCCACCCGACGCGTATCATCCTCCGTTAAACATTGAGATAAAGGTCCAGTCAGCTCATGGATCAGATCTCATTGATTCGAGTAACATAAATCCAGCTAAAGACTGGAATTTTAACAAATGTGATGTCGAACGACTTTACCTATCCCTATCCGAAATTTCCTGGGAAACTGTTTTACAGACAGATGACGTTGGAGTTGCGGTAAGTACATTTTATAGTAACATCTACAAAATATTCGATGACTGCATGCCTAAAAAACATCGTGCCAAAGCCACTTGCAAATGATATCCAGTTTGGTTTACTTCTGAAATAATTAATGATATCAAACTAAAACTGTATGCAAGCTGGAAGCGGAGCAATTGCAGCGATGAGTATAAGAGTTTTGCGGACCTCAGGAACTCGTTAAAGCATCGTACTGCAGAAGAAATATTTCAACATTTTTTTCTGTTAAATTTTGCATGGAAGTTGAAAAAAGTGGTTCCCTATGTACAAGTAGACCACATAATGATGTTGATGATATTTTTTTACTTTTCAAAGTCAAAAGTAATTTATTCTAACTAAATGATCCAACATCAGTCTCGCGTTCATTTTTGAAAAAAATTTGGGATCTTTAGTGGTTTTCCACGAATTCTTAATTTATTTCAAAAATCCCTTTCCGATATGTACAAGACAAAATTCGACTTTCAAATCACAAATAATTTTGTTTAAATTCTGTTTCCCTTTCTCACAACTAAAGAACAAAATTGATCAAAATCAGTCGATTTCGCGCACGACCCCTTAAAAACCTAAGAAACTATTTGTTTCGGTTACGTTCGAACGGAATGATATAAAACGTTTTTGAAGAAGAACAAAAGGAGATCATTAATTTTGGGGGGTCATTAAATTAATATAAAGTGCCGGACAAACAAAAAAAGTTGTATTCCGTTAGAACATGTTATTTTCTTCATTTTCACTATTCCATTCCCTGCGCTGTTTTACGAATTTGAAAAATACTGTTTTCAGCATATTTTGTTAAAGAATAACAGTAATCTAATTATAGTACCTATTAGTTTTTTGCCAGTAATCATTACTGTTATTATCTTTTACTGTGAAAGTAGGCTCTAGGGCGACTAGAATCATTTTTAATATTTTGTAAATTTCGACGTTCAAAAGTGCCATACATGGGCCTATTTGAAATAAATGATTTGACTTTGACTTTGACTTTGAGGGTTATTCTCCACATAACTAAAGTATGCAAAATAAAGTTTTTTTTTAAATTACTAGTATTAGCTTATTTATATAGGTATCACTAATATTAACTGGTTTTAGGTATATTTTGTGGTTTCTATTCTCGCAACAACAGTGAAATAAAATAAACCATTATTTTTGATACAAAAATAACTGATGTACAAGAAGCCTAACGAAGCCGAGAGGAGATATTGAAGGTCAAAGTTTCAACTTTATTTACTTTTTTTCACGAAAAAAGTTTTAAATGTTATCAACTCCTGTATTCTCCGTAACCAGAAGATTCTTAATGTTTAATGCGCAAATCCAAATATGGCAAGCTATTGCGAGAGGCATATTTGCACATACTGGACCATAGTCCAGTACAAAAAATTCATAATGACGGGGAGTCTATGACTCTCGGCTTCGTTAAGCTTCTTTTACAACAGTTATTTATGTACCTACCTAAATAGTGTGTTATTTTATTTCACTGTTTTTGCGTGAATAGAAACCACTAAATAGACCTAAAACCAGTTAATACTAGTGATACCTACGACTGATATCTATTTCAATCAGCTAATATTTCACATACCTACTGTATTTATGGGGACAATAACCCTAGAGCCTTAGTTTCACAGTAAAAGATAATAACTGTAATGTTTACTGACATAAAAGCTATTACTACGCTATTATACGTTTTTAATCGTTTTTTCAATTTTTGGGTTGCTCGATAGGAAATTCGCTACACAACCCTAATCAATATGTTAGTGGCAAACGCATTGGAATCAATAATGTAAAGAAATGAGGATTGGTAAAGTATAATTTAACTAAACAAGTTCATGCTTGTCAGCGCACGCCCCGTGCGCGGCTGCACCCTGCGAAATAAAACGGGTTTTGAAAATGTTCTCATATCATTTTCCTTCTGAACAAAATGTTGCATATAGAAGAACGAGAACTGTTAGAAACGTTTTAAAAACGTTATTTTAAATAACATATCCGTACATTCCGAACTCTACGTACGTGACTTGTCCAGTGACTGCGCTCAATAAATGTGTTACAAACCTTACGTCAACTAACCTGTACGTTATAGTACATTACTGCCGCGGTCTATAATGACTACTTTGCTGGTCGCGCTGATGATGGCCGACAGCGCAGCGTAGCGCAGCTCCAGGCCGACACAGCGCGGTCAGCGTGCAGCACTTGATGGACGAGCTGAGATAAAGGCCGAGGCCGTAGGTCGAGGCCTTTACAGCGAGGACAGCAAGGGCTGCAATGATGGCCAAGCTGGAAGGCCTAGAGCGTAGCTAGGCTAGCTCGAGGCAATCATAGCGTGACCAGCGAAGCAGTCATAGTGGGCCAAGGCTTGTATAGTGCTTTACTCAAAAATGCAAGTACCTTCATTTTGTTGGAAAGATCATTGAAATACGCAAGAAAAACATTTTCGGATAAATATTTAGATTTCCTACTGATTTTCCACTGCACAAATTTTTCATATGCAAGCTTATATTTTTCCTTTGAGTTTCGCGGTATTAAATTTTCAACCACTAATTTAGCTTCATCTTTAATGTCTGGCGGTGTTAAACACATTGAATCGGAAGAATTTTCGCTTTGAGAGCTCATTTTTAGAAAAAAAGTCACAAAATAAAAGTAAAATTTTCACTGAACCGCGCTTTTGTTACTTCTATGTTTTTTTTTTTTTTTTAACAATGGTAGTTGGAACTATACAGCCAAATATGGAATAAAATCTTTTTGTACCTATCTCTATAAATACAAACAGCTGTCAAAATAATGACCACATTACATGCATTTTTGAGTAAAAAGATTTTATTTAAAACACAGCTGTTTGACACACAGCTGTGCTGTCCTCGCTGTAAAGGCCTCGACCTACGGCCTCGGCCTTTATCTCAGCTCGTCCATCAAGTGCTGCACGCTGACCGCGCTGTGTCGGCCTGGAGCTGCGCTACGCTGCGCTGTCGGCCATCATCAGCGCGACCAGCAAAGTAGTCATTATAGACCGCGGCAGTAATGTACTATTACTCAAAAATGCATGTAATGTGGTCATTATTTTGACAACCTTGTTTGAGCAAAGTCGACCTTGCCGTTCTGTTTCAAGGAGCGGCCGGCAAAGTTTTGCTGGTCGCTCTAACAGGCCGGCAAAACATTGCCGGCCGCTATTTTGACGTTTCAACGTTTTAAAAAATCAAATGCAAAAAGGTTTTAATAAAAACACAGCTGTTTGTATTTATAGAGATAGGTACAAAAAGATTTTATTCCATATTTGGCTGTATAGTTCCAACTACCATTGTTAAAAAAAAAAAAAAAGAAGTGACAAAAGCGCGGTTCAGCGAAAATTTTATTTTTATTTAGTGACATTTTTGCGTAATAAATGAAGAAATAATACAGCAGTCAAACACCGCATTAAAATTATCGCAAACTATTAGTAATATCAAACTGGGAAAGTCGGTGTTGAATTTTAGTAACTGTACTTTTCATAATTGTCATTTTAATTAAATTTCTAGTTAAATATATATTTCATTGAAATTACTTGCTGGTTTTATTTAGATTAGGTACTTGCATTTTTGAGTAAAGCACTATACAAGCCTTGGCCCATTATGACTGCTTCGCTGGTCACGCTATGATTGCCTCGAGCTAGCCTAGCTACGCTCTAGGCCTTCCAGCTTGGCCATCATTGCAGCCCTTGCTGTCCTCGCTGTAAAGGCCTCGACCTACGGCCTCGGCCTTTATCTCAGCTCGTCCATCAAGTGCTGCACGCTGACCGCGCTGTGTCGGCCTGGAGCTGCGCTACGCTGCACTGTCGGCCATCATCAGCGCGACCAGCAAAGTAGTCATTATAGACCGCGGCAGTAATGTACTATTGCATTTGATTTTTGAAAACGTTGAAACGTCAAAATAGCGGCCGGCAATGTTTTGCCGGCCTGTTAGAACGACCAGCAAAACTTTGCCGGCCGCTCCTTGAAACAGAACGGCAAGGTCGACTTTGCTCAAACAAGGTTGTCAAAATAATGACCACATTACATGCATTTTTGAGTAAAAATAATTATAGACTTACTATAAGATGTTACAATATATGATTATGTAAGGCAGCAAAAAGTATCAAACAATAAATTATCTTGGAACCCATATATTGAAAATAAATTATTATTGTTTTCCTATCTATCAGTACCATAAATGACTGTTGACATAGGAAATTGCGGTGGTATTGTCAATTCGAAGAAGAATCTGGGAGTTAGATAGATCTTTAGCAAATATTTTAAGGCCAATATAAGCAGCCATAATTTCATGATAGTTCATTGTATCCCCACAGGCCACACAGCTCTCTGATCACCACACGCAATTCCCCACCCCGTTGTTGAGGCATCAGAGAAAATTTCAAGGTCATATTTATCTATTTCAATTTAACAAACAGAATGATCGATAGCATGATTCCACCATTCAAAGTCAAATTTTCCATTAGCGATATTTGCTGATTTTTTATTGTATTTCATGGCAATCTCGCGTTCTTGCAAGTAAATACCTGGTGTGAAAACTTGATCGCGTAAATACGCACCTTCCCTACAAGTACCTACATAATATTTCAATCTTAACTTCAAACTTTTTGTATAAGTGTGGTCGTCCTCGTTAAAACAATGGTTTACGAAACACAAAATGCTAGATAACACTTGCCACGCTTATACAACGCAAGTGACAGCATTGTTGCAGTGACGTGCGCCTAGCACCGGGCATTTTATCGAAACTGTGAATTCTGTGACCTAAGTATAACCGATCATGCAGCCTCGCAACGTAGCATCCGAATCACCGAAGTTCTCGTTCATTCATGAAATGATTTAAAAGCATTGATGATTTTGTCGTTGTCATTGCATGATGAAATGATTTTAAAATATCGATGATTTTTACATGTGACATGATATCGGACCCAACTCTAGTGTGCAATTACTTTCTTCTATGGTTGGGGTTGGGCATCGGAGTCGGATTTGGTAGTTGTGCCCATAATAAATATAAAAGAACTATAATTAGACTTTTATTAACACGGTGTCAGAAATAAATTATGCACAACAAGACGCAGACTCGAAAAGAAAATGTCAAGAACTTTAAACAATCGTATCGTCGGTGTCGTCGGTCGTTGCAGTTTATGTTACGACGGGATTGTGAAACAAAATGGCTACCAATCCAGAATTGACCGAAATTATTCAAAAGCAATGTGAAATTCTCAAACTAATGCAAACACAAATGCAAGGGACTTCAGAAAAAACCCGTATACACGTTCCATGGCCTGCGCCTCTTGATGTAGAATCGGCGGATCCGGGAGAAGCTTTAGATTTCTTCAAGACCACATGGATAAATTATGCTACAGCCGCAGGTCTGAAGGAAGAACAAAGACCTACACTTCTTATTAATGCTATAGGCCATGCTGCCATGAAAAAATACATGCACTTCGGCCTAAATGAAAAAGATATGAAAAGTGAGGCACAGATATTTGAGAATCTTGAAGAAAAAATAAGAAAGGAAAGGCAACGTAATCCATAGCCGATACTTGTTCAACAAAAGATCACAATCAGAGGGCGAAGACATAGACACCTATATACTGGAATTAAGAAAATTAATTAAAACTTGCGGATACAGTACCAATATGATTGACGAAGTACTGCGAGACAGAATTGTGGTGGGCATTAGAAATCCGAAAATTAAAAAAGAATTATTACGGATAGATCAACTGGATCTCACCCAAACTATTAATATTTGCAAATCGGCCGAAGCAACAACTGAACAACTTCAGACTTTGTGTTCTGAACAAGTAATGGTAAATATTCACAAAATTGACAAGAAACAGATAAAAACTAACAATAGATCATTACTGTGTAAATTTTGTGGTGAGAAACACGTATTCAAAAAGAAAAATTGTCCTGCTTGGGGAAAAAGATGTGAAAATTGCCAAGGTAGGAATCACTCCAAAAAAGTATGTAAGAAGACCCAAATGGTGAAAGAATTAAATAGAAAAGAGTCTGAGGAAGAAACCAGTGATAACAGTATATACGTATCTAAGATCAGGACAAATCAACACTCTGGCCACAAGGAAGTGGAACTCTGCTTGAAGTTTAATAACACCTGGCTGAATGTTTCCTGTACATTGGATACTGGAGCTCATGTTTGTGTTATAGGTGCTGAACAATGACTGCCTGAAACATTTGCGTCCTACTGATCTAAAATTGAAATGTTTTAATGAAACAGACATAGAGACATTAGGTATGACTGAGGTCGAATGTATTTATAAAAACAGAAAGTTTGTTATTAATTTTTATGTTGTAAATGTCAGTCATCAACCTCTATTATCAGAGTCCGCTTGTGTTGCCCTAGGGTTAATAAAATACTGTAATATGGTATCTGAGGGCGGTGGAAGTGCCAAGGAAGCACAGAATATTATAAACAAATACTTGGATGTGTTTGAAGGATATGGCGAGTTACCAAGAATTGTTGATTTGGAAATTGATGAAAAAGTTCCACCTCGCATTTAACCTGCACGCCGTGTGCCCATGGCACTACGAGCACCTCTTAAGGAAGAACTGGACAGGTTAGTAAAAAGTAATATTATTGTTAAAGAGGAATCTCACATTGATTGGGTCAATAATATTTTAATTGTACGTAAAGGCAAAAAGTTCCGTATCTGCTTAGACCCTCCCATTGATTCCATTGAATAAAGCTCTCAAAAGGCCACATTTTCAATTCACAACGCTGGAAGAAGTTTTACCAGAATTGGGAAAAGCTAAAGTTTTTAGCACAGTAGATACATTAAAAGGATTTTGGCATGTTAGGTTTAATGAAAGGAGTAGTAAACTTACCACCTTTTGGACGCCATTTGGTGGATATAGGTGGTTAAGGCTCCCCTTTGGTATTTCTTCTGCACCAGAAATCTTCCAACAAAGCTATTACCAGCTTTACATGGTTTTAAAGGTATCGAAGTAATGGCTGATGATATTTTAATTTATGGGGTAGGTGATACAACTGAGGATGCAATAAAAAACTATAATATTAATTTAGAAAACCTTTTAATAAGACTCAGAGAAAATAATTGCAAGCTTAATAAAGATAAATTAAATTTATTACAGAAATCAGTGAAATTTTATGGCCATGTATTGACTGACACTGGACTGAAGGCTGATGAAGAGAAAATCACAGCTATCAAGAATATAGCAACACCCACAAACTCCAAGGATGTACTAAGACTGCTGGGAATGGTAACCTACCTGAGTAAATTCATTATTTATTTTTATTTATTTATTTATTTGTTGACATAGGTATAAAGAAATACAGATCTTATGTTTGGTGAACAGAGCGCTATGTTATGCCAGGAGGCGTACAAATATGGTGTGCAAAACTAACTGAGGATACAAATTAAAATTTCTATTTAAAAATATTTGAAAAACATGCATAATTATGGTATTAAAACTAGAAAATAAATTGAAACAATTACATATTATCCAATACTCCAATTATATCAGACTTAAAAGAGGGAGAAAAAAAAAAAACTTAAGTTTAAAAGTCCCCTCTTTACCAGCATTAACAAAATAAAATGCTATATGGCAATGGACAGAAAAGGAACAATTAGAATTTGATCAGGTTATTTCATTTTTAACCAGTCTACCAACTCTCAAGTATAAATCCATAAACAACATACATGAATAAATCCTTAACAATAGAATGTGATGCCAGCAGCATAGGACTTGGAGCAGCTCTTTATCAAAATAATGAGGTTGTAGCTATTGCTTCTAGAACTTTAACCAGTACGGAAAAAGATATGCCCAAATCGAAAAAGAGATGTTAGCTGTGGTTTTCGCTTGTTCCAGATTCAGTCAATACATCACAGGAAATACCAATACTATTATAAAAACGGATCATAAACCTTTGAAAAATATTTTTAAGAAACCACTAGTAGAAGCTCCAAAGAGATTGCAGCTTATGTTGATGATCCTTCAAAGATATGATTTAAAAATAGAGTATATTAATGGAAAAAATAACTTTGTAGCAGATGCACTGTCAAGAGCCCTTAATCCAATACAGGAGGACTCTCTTTCTTTTAATAATGCTAAGCAAATTTTTGAAATCATTAGTAAACATTCTTCAGCAAATATCTCAAGGTTTCAAGCAAAATAATAGAAAGCATAAAGAAGGAAATGGAGAATGATCCAGAGTGTCAAGAGCTCAAAAAGTACATTATAAATGGATTTCCAGATTATATTTCAGATATGCCTGAAAATCTCAGATGGTTTTATAAATTTGCCTCTGATCTGTTTATTCAGGAAGACTTAATATTTAGAAATGATCATATATTAATTCCCAGATGCATGAGAAACTACATGTTGTCAAAAGTTCATATAAGTCACAATGGTGGTACTAGCTCAATTAAATTAGCTAAGCAAAATATTTTTGGGCCAGGCATGTCTGAAGATATAAAAAACTTTATAGAAAAATGTAGAATTTGCATAAAATATTCTCCATCTCAATCTAGATTCCCAATGTTATCTCATGATATACCAATGTATCCCTTTCAGTATATCTCTATGGATGTGTTCAATGTCAAACTAAATTCTCAGTCTCTTAATTTTCTTATAACTCCTGAAACTTTTATGAAATTGATAAACTAAAAAACTTATCTTCTAGTGAAGTTATTAATATATGTAAAAAGAATTTTGCAAGATATGGTATACCACAAAGAGTATGTACTGATGGAGCTACTAATTTTGTAAACAGCGAATTTGCTATGTTTGCTGAAGAATGGGATTTTACCCATGTAAGTTCCTCGCCACGTTACCCTCAGTCTAATGGAATTGCTGAAGCTACAGTAAAATCTGCAAAGAAACTTATTCTTAAATCATATGAAGCTGGTGAAGACTTTTGGATATCGCTGTTACACCAGAGAAATGTACCAAGTGGTGCAGATGATTGTAGTTCTGCACAAAAATTTCTGTCTAGAAAAACTAGGACTCTAATGCCAAATACATCAGAGCAACTCATTCCTGTGTTGATGACTGACATTCCAAAAAGAATCAAAGCTAAAAGAGACAAAAGTAAATGCTACTATGATAAAAAAATCGGTTGCCTGTAAAGTCGGTTTACTGACGATAGTTGAACGTGACAACGTCATAAGAAAATACTGATGGAATGGTTTCATTTTTCAAAAGAAAATTTTAATTTTATTTGTTTGATAGATATTTTGTATGGATATAGAGAAGGAGGTAAATGGAAATCACAATTGAATTGATCAAGTTACATTTATTTGTACGCATAAATACAATTATGTCAAAATCATTTTAAATTTACAAAATACTTGAATAAAATTTATTGTTTAAATTTCTACTCGACTGTTAAAATTTAATTTTTGATTTTATTATTTTATAATAATACATTTTGTATTGACATTATTTCTTTCAGCAAGTAAACTGAATAAAAGTTGTTGTTCAATTAGTTACTTAATTATTTTTGCAAATTTAATTGTAATTTGTTGTAAAAAAGTAATAATTTTGAATAATTTATTATAAGAATAAACTATGATTAAATTGTTGTTCATAAATCTTAAATTTAAAATTTGGAAACATCATTAAAATTTTTGTAACTCTAGCTTTTAAAAAGCCGCCGTGTTTGATATAGGAGAAAATTGTTCCCTTTGACGGCTGGCTGGTCCAACCTGTCATTTCAGACACGTTGTTATGATATGTGGAAGATTTAACATTTATGTTTTAATTTTTTGAAATCATAGCTACGCTCGATAATTATTTCGATCGAATAGTAAAGCAATTGATTTTTTACTCATCGTGAAATAGTTCTGTTAACTTATTGTTATAGTTTTGTCAATTACAGCATAACCTACAATCGCTGCACTAGCGGACCGATGCTATTTATTTTAATGATGAAAGCACGAATATTCGACAATATATCACTGAACATATATTTAATATCGAAAGAATCATTACCTTTATCGCCGCAATTATCGTTGCTATAAACAATTGACACCACATTCACTTTTCACTGCACTTTATACTTGACGAAAACATTTAAATGTATTGTTGTATAGCAGCTGCCCACGCGGACGCATCGCTCACTCAAGTAGGAGAGAGGCAGATGTCGAACGCTGCCGAACGCGGAGGCCGATTGTGCCTCTTTGTCGCTCGTTCCGCGCTCTCGCTTGCACTTCAAGCCTTAAATGGAACGCCTCAGAGCGAGGTAACGCCGCATGAGTCATGTTTTTTCGTGCGTACAGCCGGCTCCATCGAATTATAAGACGTTGTCACGTCAAAACTGTAAAAAAACCCTTCTCTTTAAATATTGGTCAGAATGTGGCAGTGCAAATAAGTCCCGAAAACACAAATTAGGATTTGTTGTAGAAAAAGTTAATGAAAGATCATACAAAGTGAATTTTCATGGGGTAATATATAGGCGAGACTTAACACATATAAAACCATTTAAAGGGGTACTAAAAGAAAAAATGGATACTACAAACAAAGATAATGAAAAGAAGAAAACTGTTGTGTTAGATAATTTTGAAAATACCTTTGATACCATTAAAAACAAAACTGTTATGTATGATAATACTGATTATGGCTGTGAACTAATTCTTGACAATAATGTAATTTCAAATTCAGATGTTAGTCATGATACAGCTGAGCCAGTATCAACTCAAAGTCATAGCACTAGACCTATTAGATCAAGATGTTTACCAGTAAGGTTCAATGACTACTCACTGTATTAAATGTTGATTATTCAAAATAAATAAATACTGTATTACCTTACCAGTTCAAAAATTGGTTAACTAGCATAAACTATCCATTGTGTATGTTTTAACTTAGTTAAGTTTATGTTCTAAAGAAATTCGTAAAATTTCTATCTGATGTTATGATTATGATTGGTGATTTAACTAGTTAACTGGTGACTTTAAATTGTAAACTATTTGATAAAACAGAGAGGATGTTCTGTGTTGTAATTATTTATTTAATCTGAGATTGTATAATCTGTGGTGCACGGAACAACGC